>OX422209.1:160794827-161464218 GCA_949130495.1 Sambucus nigra | reverse complement strand
AGAAAGTTATTAAGGACATAGTGGATAGTTGTAAGACCTTTATAAACTTTTCCATTGGCAAAAAAAAGCATACATATACGACTGCAGGTAGATGAGCCATAAGATTGCAAAAAACTACCATGAGTCTATGGAAAACGTCTATACTTGGAGATTTACAGATGCTGAGCACACTCGGTGTGTGGAGAAGCTGCAAGCAACTGTTGAGCTAGCCATGAAGCAAAAAGAGGAGGCCACGATTGCCACTCTTACGGCTGAAGAAATTGAAACTGAAAGAGTTAGCGCTTGCGTTCAAATAAGGAAACAATATAATAAATTCCTTTTTAACCCAAATTAACCCTAAGCATGCAACTAGGCGTGATTGAAACAATATGAAATCATGCAAGAATTATTCAACACACAAATTTTAAGGAAAAATCCCCCACAGGGGCAAAACCATTTGCATATCACTATAATTTGTAAGAGAAACGGCTTACAATCGGATTACACTGAAATACAAGTTTTTGACTAAGAATTACCCTCGGGTATCGGATTCTGTAGTCGCGGCTGGAATATCCCTTTCCAGTAGGGCTGCAATGAAGAGGAAGGAGCGGTCCACTTCACAAGGGTTGAACAACAACAATGGTGTTCTTTGGGTTACCAAACTTGATTCACAAGGATATGGAAGATGTGTGAACCTAAAAACCTAGAATCATAGGACTCAATTAGGTGAAGACTTTAGGGTTGATATGCTCTGAAAAACGTGGGAAAGTCTTTAGAAAACCAACTACTGATCGTGGTTTAAACAAGGAGTCAAAACCCTAAAAAATCTGCTACACAATCTGGCAGAGTCTATCCTCGTTGGATCGGTCCGATCCTTTAGGCGGATCGGTCTGGTGAACTCGGATCGGTTCTTTTTCTGAAACCGGATCCATCCGGTTGGCATCGGATCGGTTTGGCCTTTTTTGCCTTCATCGGTTCGTTATGGATCCGGGGTGTACTGGTCTCAACTCAGTAAGCGGATCGGTCCGGTCCCTTTAGCCGGATCGGTCCGGTGAACCGAATCGGTTCTTTTATCTGAGCCGGATCGGTCCGATCAGGTCTGATTCCCAAATTCCTTCTTCTTTTGATCTTCGGATTTCGGATTTCGTTGATGATGATGTGATCTTTTCAACCATCAATCTTGTAACGGCGTATGACATAACATATACATAAAGATGGACAAATTGTCCTTACAAATCTCCCCCTATGTCTATGCCGGAACAAACATAAAAAATCCGAATTATCAAGTATGAACAATGCCTATACAAATCTACCCTTCCATGAACCCAAAACTGAAAGAGGTACATATGACTAAGGCTGCATCGTTTGTTCTTCAATTCTTCAGGAATCTTCACGCTTTTCTCATCACGATGTGCAACATGGGATTATCAAAAGATGTACCTACACACATGAGATAAAGAAAATACCAAGTGACGTATCGAGTGTGAAATGAGATAATAAACATATGCATATATACCAGATTTATGATGAACCTCAAATATGCCTATACAAATCTACCCTTCCATGAACCCAAAACTGAAAGAGGTACATATGACTAAGGCTGCATCGTTTGTTCTTCAATTCTTCAGGAATCTTCACGCTTTTCTCATCAGGATGTGCAACATGGGATTATCAAAAGATGTACCTACACACATGAGATAAAGTAAATACCAAGTGACGTATCGAGTGTGAAATGAGATAATAAACATATGCATATATACCAGATTTATGATGAACCTCAAATTTCAAAACTTATGCATATATACCAGATTTATGATGAACCTCAAATTTCAAAACTCCCCCATAATCAGATAATTCATTCTCCCCCTTTTTATGATGTCCCCAAATAGACAAAATGAGAGAAATGAAAAAAAAATAAGCAAAACTGGGGTGACACAAGGTATAAATCACACCATGAATGAACATAAAACAACCAAGTCGGTGATATCGTAAAGGAATGGGTGTGAACAAAATTCGATAGGAAAATCAAAGCATAAAAACATGACATATGTGCATGATGAATATTGGTTATTCCTAACGAATGAAATCAAATGCTTCCTTTGGTGTAAAAGAGTGACAGTATAAGATATTGACTCAATAAAATCAACAAATCAAAGCTCAAAGTGATTTCTACACCAATAATGTCCAAAATGATTTTCATGCTTTTTCAGGACTATCAAGGAAGTGCAAACCCGTGTTTCAATCTCCAACCAAACTCCCTCAGATTTATATTTTGAATAGAGGTATACTAAATTCTCAAACTTTGGAGAATTGATGGTGAAAACCTAAATGATCCATATTTGGCATGAATTGCTTTTTATTGCCTTATCAATTTTTTTCGGGCTCTTTTAACCTCTTAGGACCTCGAATATTAAAATTCCTCCATTTTTTAGGTCCTTTGTAACGGTGGCTTTTGCGCAAAGGATAAGAATCAACTTTCGCAGCCCCTCCCCGTTATGAAAATGTACACACAGTCTCACCAAAACAGTTTTAACATGCAATCCAATCTTGTCAAGTTTTGTCGCATTTTATACATTGTATAGACAGGATTGAGATGGAAACACTCAAGCCAACAAGAGATTGACAAGTGAAACAATCAAATATAGCCGTGCATGTGTGCAATAAAGGATATAGGAGTCAAGCATGTAGGAAATATCACTAATTACATCTCAAGGACTCCAATCAATGTTAAGCACATGGATGAAATGATGTAGCCTCTCAAATCTCTATCAAACAGTCACATGGATATATGGAATGAAGTTGTGACTTGGCTATCTTAAATGCTCATCCATAAAAGGCAAATCTCTTTTTGAATTTTTCAAAAATTTTCTAAAAAGAGAATCTTTTTGTATTTTTCAAAGAATAATAAAAAATACATAAAAGTTGTACAACAAATCTATGGTACATATAAAACAGACTAGCAATAGGAAGCATATGATATGAACATGAAGAAGCATCCTATTATAGACATAGACCAACCCCTCAGTCAACTGTGCAAATCCCCAAAGACTTCCTAAGACTCTCAAATCTAAGGGCATCTAAAGGTTTCGTGAAAATATCGGCTAACTGACGGTCGGTAGGAACAAAACTCAGGGTTACGACCTTCTCCTCAACTAACTGACGTATAAAGTGCTCGCGTAACCTGATGTGCTTTGTGCGCGAATGTTGGACAGGATTGCAGGATATGTGTATCGCGCTCATGTTATCACAAGAAATGGTCATGGTGTCCTATGAAATCCCATAATCCTCCAACATTTGCTTCATCCACATGAGTTGCGTGCAACAACTCCCGGCGACGATGTACTCAGCCTCCGCAGTGGACAAAGAGATGGAGTTTTGCTTCTTGCTCAAACAAGAGAAAAGAGCAGAACCAAAGTAGAAACATCCACCAGGAGTGCTCCTATAACCATCTACGTCCACGGCCCAATCGGCATCCGAATAGGCAGACAAACGGTCATCGGTATCAAAGGAATACCAAATACCATATGAGAGAGTCCCACTCACGTATTTGATAATACGTTTTAGAGCGAGTAAGTGTGACTCTTTAGGAGACGCCTGATAACGCGCACAGACTCCAACACTAAAGGCAATATCGGGACGACTAGCAGTCAAGTAGAGAAGATTGCCTATCATACTCCGATACAAGGTTTGCTCTACGTCCTTGCCTGAAGTGTCCTTACTAAGCTTGGTAGTGGTACTCATAGGTGTACGAGCATGCTTAGCGGAGTCTAAACCAAATTTCTTCACTAGGTCTCTAGCATACTTGGATTGAGAGATGAACATCCCATCCTCTAGCTGACGAACCTGGAGACCAAGGAAGAATGTAAGCTCACCAACCATGCTCATCTCAAACTCACTTTTCATCTCCTCCTCAATGTGATGAGCATGCTGGGAGCATGATAGCACCTTCATCTCTCCTGATAAATAACGTCATATCTACTCCCCCTCTCTTGAAGCCACGAGCTAAGAGATAGGAAGTAAGCCTCTCGTACCAAGCACGGGGTGCTTTCTTCAAACCATACAAGGCTTTCCTCAGATAGTAGACGTGCTCAGGGTGCTGAGGGTCTTCAAACCCTTTTAGTTGTTCAACATAAACCTCCTCCTGTAGAATGCCATTCAGAAAGGCACTCTTGACATCCATCTGATATACTTTGAAGTGCAGATGACATGCGATGGCGAGTAGAAGACGGACGGACTCAAGCCTCGCAACAGGAGCAAATGTCTCCCCAAAGTCTACACCCTTTATCTGTGTGTAGCCTTAAGCGACCAACCTAGCCTTATTTCTGGTTATGGTACCATTTTCATCCATTTTATTCTTGAAAATCCACCGGGTACCAATAACATTAGTATCACTAGGTCGGGGGACAAGTTCCCAGACATTGTTCTTCTTAAACTGAAGCAACTCATCCTGCATAGCAGATATCCAGTGTTCATCTTCGAGTGCTTCTTTGTGGTTATTGGGTTCGACTTTGGACGTGTAGCAATGATGACTAACAACGTTCTCTAGTTGAGCACGAGTCTTGACCCCTAGAGTGGGATCGCCAACAATGGCTGAAGGATCATGACTCTTGAGAACCCAAGCAGGTGTGTCCCCTAACACAGGAATAGGGTCCACAGAGTGTGGGAGAGGAACAGGAAAATCACTGTCAGAACAGTCCTCATCCTCACACTGAAGGTTGGGATCAATAACCTTCGGAGGTTCATCATCTTTCACGGTGACGTTTATTGATTCCATAACCTTATAGCTCTTCAGGTTAAAAACCCGGTATGCTCTACTATTCGATGAATATCCTAGAAATATTCCCTCGTCGCTCCGGGAGTCAAACTTTCCAAATTGCTCTCTGTCCCGTAGGATGTAGCATTTACTCCCAAAAACACAGAAATATGACAGGTTGGGCTTCTTGCCGGTCCACAACTCATAAGGTGCCTGTAGTGTGTGTGGACGCAAATAAACCCTATTCACCGTGTGGCATGCAGTAGACACTGCCTCTGCCCAAAATCTCCTAGAAACCTTACGACCTTGAAGCATTGATCTAGCCATTTCTTGGATCGTTCTATTATTTCTCTCAACAATCCCATTTTGCTGAGGAGTTCTCATAGCAGAAAACTCATGTTTGATCCCAAGGCTATCACAGTACAAATCCACCTTTGCTTCCTTAAATTCAGTGCCGTTGTCACTACGTATTCTATTAATAGTGACACCGTGTTGATTTTGCAGGACACGACACTTGGTCGTTAAAAATTCTACAGCATCGGATTTCTCTCTTAGAAAACCTACAATGGAGTATCTAGAGAAATCATCCACCATCACGAGAACATATCTCTTACCACCTATACTCTTCGTACGAGTAGGACCCATAAGATCCAGATGTATCAACTCAAGAACACGGGAGGTGGTAATGGAATTCAACTTCCTATGCGGACTACGAATTTGCTTTCCCAACTGACAGGGTCCGCAAATCGTGGAAGTTGGCTTTCCGAGAGATGGTAAGCCACGTACTAGGTCTTTCTTAACAAGACGAGACAAATCTCTCACGTTCACGTGACCTAGACGTTGGTGCCACTGATCCATAGGAGAGATCGTGGCGCTGTTGCAGACAAGTGAGGATTTGGGCTCAGTCCCATAACAGTTATCATCTGTCCTCACCCCTTGCACTAATAGTTTACCGGCTTGATTATAGACCTTACAAGCTTCCCGGTCAAACTTTACTGCAAAGTCATCGTCGCACAGCTGGCTGATGCTGAGAAGGTTTACTTTTAAACCTTTGAAGTACAAGACATTTTCTAGCTTAAGAAGTCCTGGTAACTCTACAGTACCTCGTCCTACAATGCTAGATTTACTCCCATCTCCAAAAGTAACTCTCCCATCATCATAATCCTCAATCTGAGTAAAAAGGGAGACATCACCTGTCATGTGTCTGGAGCATCCACTGTCAAAATACCACTGAGAGGTATTATGTGCTTTGAGAGCAACATGAACAACAAGGGCCTTTTCTCTTTCTTAGGAACCCAAGAATAGGTAACCTTTTGTTTACCGTTGTTGTTGTTGGTTTTAGCCGGAATGCGGGAAGCTTTTATTGACGGTGAGGACATTCGTCTGAATTCCTCCATCAAACTTTGTGATGTGGCGTCTAGAAACTCAACTTGCTCTCTCAGACTAGCAAACTCATCAGTATGATGTGGAGGAGCAAAAGTACGTCGTGTCCGACCAAATCTATAGCAAAACTCCCTAAGGTGTCCATTTCTTTTGCAATGGGAGCAAAAGGGCACAGTATTAGGAGGACCTTGGTTTGCTTTTCTTGGTCGAACTCTCCTTCTTGGTTTTTTATGACGGCCATAAGGAGTCGTAGTAAACTCAGGAATTGGTCCCGGTGCAATTTGAGACGTGGAGGCACCATCAAAACCAATTCCTTGCCTGTCACCAAAACCTAAAGCGGGACCGAGGAGCATCTTTCCCATCTTCCCAGATCTGTCCTCGATTGTACCTTGACTTTCCTAGCTCTCTCAAGGTCATGAGTAAGCTGAGCAACAAGGGCTTCAAGTTTCTTTCGAGTCTTCATGGAGGAATGGAGCTCACTAGTAAGACTAGCCACTTGTTTAGTCAAGTCCGCTTTCTCTTTCTCAAAACTGCTCTCTCTCTCTCTAAGCAAATTCTCTTTACTAACCCAGGCAGACTCTCTCTCTCTCGTCTCTTTTAACTCTTCTTCTAACGCGGTGATCCTAAGAACTAACGCCAAGGTTACTCTCGTCCTCACTACCTTCCTCCTCTCCCTCACTTTCTTCGCTCTCATTATCGAGGTGTCCCTGTGAAGCATCATCCTCATCGTCGTGAGGAGAGCTAGGAGTATTCACATGACTAGCCATGAATGCGGTGAAGTTACGCTCATGCGGTGACTCATCTCCCGAGTCCACCGACTCGACCTCACTGTCGTCACTAAGGGTAGCATTTAGGATAGCTTTACCCTTTTCCCTATTCAGACGAGTGGCACACTCAAACGCCCTGTGTCCCTTACCGTCGCACTCAAAACATCTCTCACTTTCTTTCAGAGGAGGATTTTTGGAATCTTTTTCATTTTTCTTTTCAAACTTATTTTTCTCAAGTTTCTTTTTATCTTTAAAATTGCCATTTTTCTTAAATTTGAGAATCCTCTTGAAATTTTTTGCGAAAAGAGCCAAATCATCTAAGTCAAAATCTCACTCAAGATCTGACGTGTCAATCTCTCTCTTTCTAGATGACTCTACTCTCTTTCTAGCTGACCCCTCACTCCTTCTCTCTTGGGCTTTAAGTGCAATTCCCTTATCTTTAGATTTAGCATTTTTAGGGAACATATCAATTTCATAAGTTTACAAATCTCCTACGAGTTCTTCGAATTTTAGCGTATTTAAATTACCCATAGAATTTAGCACAGTGACTTTAGGGATAAAACGCTTAGGCAAAGAACGAAGAATCTTTTTAACAACTCTAGCATTTGGAATTTGTTCACCAAGATTAAAACTAGTATTCACAATGTCAGAAAGTCTAGCATAAAATTCATCAAAGCATTCAGAATCATGCATGGTGATTGTTTCAAATTGAGTTGTCAAGTTTTGTAACTTAGACTCTTTCACAGCATTAGTTCCTTCATGGGTGAGTTGTAAAACATCCCATGCCTCTTTTGACGTGGTACACGTCATTATGCGTTTGAACTCATCAGGTGTGACAAACCCAGAAATAGCACTTAGACCCTTAGAATTAAAAGATGACCATTTAATTTCTTCATCAGACCAAGTAATGTCAGGTTTCAAGTTGGTCACATTATCAACAGTCACGGTGGGAGGAGTCCACCCTCGTTCAACCAAAATCCAGACACGTTCATCAATGGCTTTTAAAGCCGACCTCATACGGGCTTTCCAATAAGCATAATTTATCCCGTCAAAAATAGGCATTTTATAATATGACTTCTCCATTTGAACACGCACTTTTTCAAAAATCAATTTTTTTAGAAAATTGATATCTTAGAAAAATTTTGCGGAAAAAGGAATACGCGATAGAGTAGCGTAACCTTCTCTGATACCAATTTGAAAGAGTTAGCGCTTGCGTTCAAATAAGGAAACAATATAATAAATTCCTTTTTAACCCAAATTAACCCTAAGCATGCAACTAGGTGTGATTGAAACAATATGAAATCATGCAAGAATTATTCAACACACAAAGTTTAAGGAAAAATCCCCCACAGGGGCAAAACCATTTGTATATCACTATAATTTATAAGAGAAACGGCTTACAATCGGACTACACTGAAATACAAGTTTTTGACTAAGAATTACCCTCGGGTATCGGATTCTGTAGTCGCGGCTGGAATATCCCTTTCCAGTAGGGCTGCAATGAAGAGGAAGGAGCGGTCCACTTCACAAGGGTTGAACAACAGCAATGGTGTTCTTTGGGTTACCAAACTTGATTCACAAGGATATGGAAGATGTGTGAATCTAAAAACCTAGAATCATAGGACTCAATAGGTGAAGACTTTAGGGTTGATATGCTCTGAAAAACATGGGAAAGTCTTTAGAAAAACAACTACTGATCGTGGTTTAAATAAGGAGTCAAAACCCTAAAAAATCTGCTACACGATCTGGCAGAGTCTATCCTCGTTGGATCGGTCCGGTCCTTTAGGCGGATCGGTCCGGTGAACTCGAATCGGTTCTTTTTCTAAAACCGGATCCATCCGATTGGCATCGGATCGGTTCGGCCTTTTTTGCCTTCATCGGTTCGTTATGGATCCGGGGTGTACTGGTCTCAACTCAGCAAGCGGATCGGTCCGGTCCCTTTAGCCGGATCGGTCCGGTGAACCGGATCGGTTCTTTTATCTGAGCTGGATCGGTCCGGTCAGGTCTGATTCCCAAATTCCTTCTTCTTTTGTTCTTCGGATTTCGAATTTCATTGATGACGATGTGATCTTTTCAACCATCAATCTTGTAACGGCGTATGACATAACATATACATAAAGATGGACAAATTGTCCTTACAGAAACGAACCTAGACGATGAAGAATCCGATAACTAAGAGGATACAGAGTCTTATCCTCATTCCTTTTGATTCTTACCATTTTTGTTATGAATCATGCTTGTATCAAAATCTTTATGGAATGAATTTTTGATTCTGCAACCTTATATGCCTTATTGCTTTGAATATTTTTTTAAACTGCATTGCATGGTATATTTTCTTACTTTTAGTTGTACTCTTATACTTTAAAAACAATTTAGTTTCTAACTTCTTGGCTTGATATAGCTAAAACCTTAATTATTAAATGCCTATGGGTTGTACCTCCGTAGACTTAATGGGTACAGAGGCTTGATATTGTTGTCTTTCTATTTTGCGGTATTGTATTGCTACTATGGTGTTCTAAGGCCTCGGGATTTAAATTACATTATGCGAACCTAAGGGGTAGCTTACCCACGTGATTTAGAGAATACTCCATGAACATGAGGGGTATAGTGTCCACTCAATGCTTTGGGCACGAGTAGTCTTCTGCAAGTCTGATCTTGATTTTGATTATGGATGTAGCCTTAATAACGCAATATTGTCCAAAGGCTTCAGATAATACTCCACGGACTTGGGGGGTATGGTTTCCCCACTTGCTTTAGAGAATACTCCATGGACTTGAGGGGTATAGTTTCCCCCAAGGCTTGGTCATAATGATTTTCAATGGCTACGGACATAAGGATGATGTCTTTAACTTATATGGTCTTCCATTGCTACCATGGTCTTCAATATTTTCAAATCCTCAAAGAATGTTGAGGTATAGGAGCCCCTCAAGGCATTCAGGATATTCTGGTCCACCCAAGGCTATGTTGTACTATTTCAGAGTCGGCTACGAGTCTTTGATAAAAGACTCACCCCAATCAAGGAACCACCATAAAAAAGGATCTGACAAGAACCACTAGCACTAGGTTCTTTTTAGTTAATATCTTAATGCGGACTAAGTCTGATTTCTTGACTTAGGTTTTACCGTTGGAGTTGAATTTCACTATTCTAGATCCTAGGTTTGTTCCACCCACCTCAGCCTTTGTGGTCGTTCAAAGGGTTGTTGGGAATTTTCCTCCCTATTTGTGCTCTTCTTGTGATTAATATTTGAGGGCATTTTAGCCTCTACAACCTTTAATTGGGGTTATTGGGCATTTTTTCCTCCTTAGATGCGGTCTTCATGCGACCTAAAGGACCATTGCCTCAGTTTTTATTTTAATGTGTGTTGCTAGGTTTCTCATTAAACCCGTTGAATAAGAATTTTCAAAGGCATTAAAGTAAAATGAAACTTTTCATTAATATATATGTTAGGGAATACAAAATTGATATATAAGCTATAGCTTTGCAGTGATTATAAAAGTACAAACTAGATAACTCTCCTAGAACTTCAACAAGGTTGCAACTATTGAACATTCAGTTAAAGGCTATAGTATTTATGAATTGTTGCAGCATTCTTTGTCTGGAAATCTTGTGGACTTCACTCTTTAAGCAAATCTTTGATTGGTCGAGTGTCTAATGCCTTTGCGAAAATTACACCACTTGTTTTCATCTCTCTTACTAGTAAGAGATTTCTGCTTCTCAGGCCATTTGAGGAGTTTTTTCTATGTTGGCTAAAATATCTTCCTGGTCATATTAAGAGGGATAAACTCCTCATATGACCTTTTGGGTGGTGATCATGCTTCCTCGTCTTCCCTGCCAAGGATTCTGTGGCAGTCTTCCTCTTAGTGGTCGCAAACACAGACTTTGCCTTGGGGTCTTTGACCTTTAGTGTGTTTATGAAGGCTACAGACTTAAGCATAATAATTCTTTGTCCGAGTAGGTTAATCTAGTACTGGAGAGATGCCAAACCCTCGTAAAGATGGTTGATGCACCTCATTAAGTAGGATACGCCTTCAGTTTACTGGGGCATGATCCTGAGCTACATTCCATGAGTGTTCTATTTAAATTGTTAGCTCTTTAGAAAATATTTTCTCTAAGATGAATTGAGTAACTTGAGAAATCCAAGAGTCATAAAGCAAACATAGTCAAACATTGATCATATAGTAATAACGGGATGTAGTCGTTTCATTAAGGTTGTGACATGTCAAGCCAATAAGGGATGAGGTCGTGGCTTTTGTTATTTACAAGGAATTTTGCACCGCAACTGATACGATCAAACACGATTTTCTCCTGGGATGGTTCTATCAGGCGGAGAATTTTCTGATTACATGCCCTTGGACGGAACAATAACTAAAAAGTTACTAAAAGCATCTTAGTATATCTTGGGTGGTTTACCGATCCTTAAGGCAATAGCCTTATTGGATTTTTTCCATGGGATCATCAATTTTCAATCCAATAATATATCCATATGTAATTTAACCTGACCTATAAGCCATAAAACATGTTACAAGAATCATTTTATGGCATCTTTTGTATACAATAAAACAATTCTTTAATTAGAAAACCTAAATATTCCAAAAATTGAAAAAGTAGCCTGAGTTGTTAACTGGAGGTCACGGCATGTAGCATGACAACATGGACATGCCTCAAATAATAGGGGACAATCCATAGGTTCTAACCCATTTTTTTCTCAAAACGTGATTTTACACCCTAAGAACTGGACTAAAAAGTCTTTGGATGTTGATCCAAGGAATACAAGTCCTTATGTGAATAATAACAAAAGATTGACAGCAAGTTCCTATTATATAGGTAATAAGATGGTATAAAATGCCTAAAAGTGTAGAGAAAGAAAAAAAATGTGCATCCCTAGCTCCGAGTCCTTAAGAGGATATGTCTTGACAAGCCTCTTAGAAATATTTGGATGTGGAAACATTATTGGGGTAGATGGATCAACCCAAAAAACCTTATTATTGGGATAGAAAACAGATCTGAAGAGATAAAGATACCCTTAACGAATTTATGCCCAAATATGCGTTTAACCATGAAAAGTTCACCTATAAGATGTAGATTTTTTGAGATCCTTATGAATGAAATAAGGCATAATGGACCCAATTTAGAATAAACTTCATATAACACCTTATTTCCCATAGACGACGCCAAACTGTGCCGTCAAAAAATGGTTTAAAAAAGTATATTATGCAGTCAAAGCTATACGCAATAGTTAACGTATAGATAATAGAGTAAACGAGAGATAACACAAGATTTATAATGGTTCGACCATGAAAATGAGACTACGCCCACTATGGATCCTGATTCTCATAAGATACATGTAATAGTATAAGTTTGGAAGGCCTTAAAGGCATACGAGAGAATAGAGATAGGGTAAATGCATAACATATAATTTTTGTGTATAAGAGGTTATGGCCTTGTAGTGTGGACTAGAGAGAGGCCGTCATTATGAATGGCTCAGGTTATCGGAGCATGTGATTGGAGTGTGCACTCAGGTGTAGATATATGTTATATATAATTTACCAAGGCTACGCTTGCCAAATGTTGCTTGTCAAATGAGGAGGTGAGGACCACGATATATAGTAGTTGGTGGGAATGTCATGTACAGAATGCACGTGACTTATGTTTAAGTGCTGTTGAGATGGAATCTTTCTAAAGGTGGACAGGTGGAAGGCTATTGATGATGGGGAAATGGATTTTTTTAACTAGAAATTTATTTATCAAGAGACAAATAGCCTCTCCCGTGGCCTTTACAAAGAAATAGAGCAACAAATAAATTGCCTATACATCTTTAGACACTTTCCTCAAATAAGGATAACTAATACTATCTAGTCTAATAGAACCTCTAATATTTCTAGGAAGATCTTTAACAACAGAGAAGTAAGATATAACTTGAGAATGCAGGCCATATCTAGATAAGAGATCGGCAGTGTAATTGTACTCTCTGAAATAATTAGTTACTTTTATATCAAAGCTCTTGATTAAATCTTGAATTTGAAGAACCAATTCTTAAATACTCCAAGGAATTTTGAGCTTGTCATTTATGCAACTAACTAATAGTTTAGAATCAGATTCCACTATTAGATTTGTCCATCTCTGAGAAATACAATTCTCCAAACTATCTTTGAATTCCCTTGCTTCTGCGAAATTGTTAGTACCACTTTCACCATAATTAGCACATGCCCAAATAAAAGATCCAGAAGAGTCTCTCAATATAGCTGCCATGCCCATTATTCCTAGAGGATCACATTCACCATCCGTATTTAGCTTGAAAGTCTAATTCTCAGGTTTTTCCCATGAAACTGCTAGACAAATAGGATACACCAGGTTTTTGCATCGAATTTGAAGACTTTTACAAGCCTCGATACATATACATGAGGAGGGGGTTTGATCCTAAATAAAGAAACAATATCATGAGATATGTGAATAATATTCTGAATTATAGTAGAAGATAGCATTTTAGCATTATCAAATCTAGATTTGTTTCGAGATAACCAGATCTCCCCTAAGATACTGCAAAAACCCACTTGGCACAACCATTTTAGAAGCAAATCAGAGCTTGAATGCATCCACCAATTCATGGTCTTAGAATTGAATCTTCCTACTGGGTGAATCCCTAAAATTGATTCAAAGTAAGACCATATTTGAGAGGCAATATAACCATAGAAGAAAAGGTGAGAAATAAATTCTTCAGAATTAGTACATCAATGACATCTAGAGGCTATATGAATACCAATTGATTTGATATGTTGATCTAAATCACTACATTATGCAACACTCTCCTAGCAAAAGTAGACAAGTTAGTAGGAATTTTAGCATCCAAAATGAAACTATCAGTAGCTGATCTCAACTTGACATCCTAACTACCTCAATAGCTTATGAAAAAGTATAATCACCTGATATGGAAGGATTCCAAATCCATTCATCCCTTACTTTAATTGAATGCTCTTAAAAAGTTCTCCACACTCTACTAATTCTTCTAGAAGTTATTGAGCCTTGGGAAATAGGCATATTTGGGTATTTCTTTCTCATAAAGACTGGTCATATAGAATAACCATTTCTATATTACCAAGCTATCTTAATATTTCTAGCAAGAACTATAGAATCAAGAGATCTTATACCTAAACCTCCTTCACCCTTTAGAAAACATAATTGCTCCCATTCACCCAATGATGCTTCTTCCCATTCTCTTTGTTCATTCCCCGTAAAAAAGAAGAACGGGGTTTATCAATTAATCTAAGAATCTTTTTAGGCGGAGATAAATCAAAGAGAATATAAATAGGCATAGATCTTAAAACAGGCTGCAAAAGAGTAATTTTACAACCAAGAGACATAAACTTGTTCTTCCAGCTCAAAATTTTTGATGTAATTCCTTTCAAAAGAGAGTCAAACATAGAAGCTTTCAATTTGCCTTTAAAAAGAGGATCCCCCAAATATTTAATGGGGCCAGAACCATGAGAGAATTTTGTAACTTCAGGTTTAGAGTGAAAAAATCTAGGAGAGCTTTTAGATTGAGTAAAAAACTGAATTTTTTCCACATTAATGAGATGGTCTGACTGGGATTCATAAGAGGAGAGAAATTTCATTAAATTATTTAGACTCCTTTTAGAACCATATGTAAATAAAATAAGATCATCTGCAAAAGCAAGATGACTTATTAAATTACATCTTCTAGGGTGGGAAAAAGGTTTTATGGTTCCTTGAGAAGTCGGACTTTGCAATCCTCTAGAGAGAGTTTCAACATCTAGAATAAAATGACTAGGAGACAAAGGGTCTCCTTGTCTAATTCCTCTAGATGGATGAAAATGGATATAAATGCTACCATTAATTATCACTGAGAACTAGGTGGAAGATATACATCTCCATATCATATCAATAAAAGACATCATTTAAACCAAAATCTCTAAAAGTTTGGATAATGAACATCTGAGAAACTCTATCATAAGCTTTGAGCATGTCCAACTTCAAAATGACATTACCCCCATCAACTTTTCTATCCAATAATTGAAACATCTCCAACCCAAGAAATATATTATGCAAAATGCCTTTGCCTTTCACAAATCCTGTTTGGTAAGGGGTAATCAGCTTGTAGGATAAATTGTATAGACTAATTGGTCTGTAGTCTTTACAATATTTTGAATTTAGAGATTTAGGAATGAGGAAAATTAAAGAGGTTTTCTAGGATTCTAGGATTTACCCCTATAAAGAAGGATTTAATGGATGGAATGATATCAATTTCGATTGCATCCCAACATTTGACAAAGAAATGACCATTAAAACCATTAATATCAGTCGCACTGCTTTGATTCAAGATTTTTATAGCTAACAATATCTCATCTTCCTCTATTATCTTTGTTAACTAGCTATTCATATCTAAATTGATAAGTTTTAGAATATATTGAACAAATGTATTTTTTCTACACTGACCTACAGAAAAAAAAATCAAAATAAGAGAGAAACTTATTAACAATATCATGCTAAAAGGATTGAACACTGCCATCCTCTACCTTAATAGAATGAATCCACTAGGCTCTTCTATGTTGATTAACCAGATTATGGTAAAACTTAGTATTTTTATCCCCCTCTGATATCCACTTAGACTTTGCCTTTTGAAACCAAAAACATTCTTCATTAGCTAGAGCTAAGTTTAATTCTCCTTGAATTTTGGACAAATTACTTCTATTGGTAGGGCAAGGATTGTCCTCAAATCTTCTTTTAGCTTGAATAAGATTATCTTCAAGATCTTGAATATGCTGGAACAGGTTCTTAAAAACTGATTTACTCCAATTTCTTATAGCAGGTCTTAACCTTTTAAGCTTAAAAGAAAACTTTTCCATTGGTCTACCAGAGGTAATTTGGCACCAAGATTCCTCTACTGTTTTCATAAAAGAGCCATTATTACTCCAAAAATTAAGAAACTTAAAAGGCTTAATGATTGAGTCAACAGGACTTGGGATAGCGAACAATAAGGGAGAATGGTCTGTGAGGGGCCTTAGTTATCTTTCCCACTTGACAAGGTCCACAAACTCTGTTTGGACTCTTTTTAATTTTGAGAAATACCTTAACAATCTATTGTGTGCTCAATTTACTTAGGTTTTTAAAATTTGTGTGATCGGGCCTATCGTGCCAAAGTTCTCTATCATCAAGTCTAGTATAAAGACAAAAATTAGAAATAGCAGGAACTATATAAAAATTCTCCTTATTTTTATTTCCAATTCAATTACAAGTTTTGTCAATCACTTTACACTCATTTTAAGAAAAGTCAATTGAGTAATCTACATCACAAAATTGAGTGATGCTCAACAAATTGTCCTTTAACTAAGAAAACATCATCAAGCATATATAACCTTTCTTAAGATAATGTTACTTTGTAATGATTTCATACAAAAATATGTCTCTAAACATGAATTTGAAACTAAGGTAGTTAGTCTATTTTTTTTTTACTTTATTTTTTCACTTGCCATATGCCTAAAACACCTTAAATCTAAATACCAGCCAGTTGAGTTGCTCTTAGCCTTAAGAGCGAAAATCACAACATTGCATCTCAATTGTGGGAGTCTATCATCTTTTTATAACGAAATAGGCCATGTCATAAAAGACTTTTTGCCTTTTAAGCGATTGGAAGGTTGAGGGTTTCTGGGAGGTGCTTTTTTCTAAGTGAGAGACTTGTTTTTGTTTTTTCTTTTAAAATGATGTTGAGTTTGTTTAGGGAGTACACAACTAGTGTGCTTCATGCAAAAGTAGTTAAAGTTTTAAATACAAACGTGTAAATTATTTTCTGAAAATAATTATCTAAGTTGTGAGCATAGACATCACAATAGGAACAATATCTAGCTTACACTGGTTTAACTATAGTATCTAAACCTTGATAGAATTAGTTTAATACATAGGGCATGACTAGGAAATAACCGATGTTCTCCTTAGTTCTAATAAGAGGACAGATATACTTAGACTTATGTTCAACCTTTTGATAGGAATTACACGAGTACTAAAACTTTCTTTGACAAAAGCAGTTTCTTATATTTTTAAAGAATTTTTGTTTTTAATAAAACCGATTCCACTGTTGTCACATGCTTGTCTCATTTCATTCAATATAAGTTCTTGTTGTTTAGTTGAGGTTTCAAGATCCTTCCATTTTCTAAAAAAGTTTTGAATATTTTGCCTCGATTCCTCCAATTCAATTATGGTGGCCTTGTATTTCTATTCTAAAACAAAATTGTTTTCATAAAGTTCAGTTATTTTATATTTGAACTCTTTAATTTTAGTCTCATGAGTTAAGCATTGACTCGTTCGGTCTTCAACATTTTGCTTAACAATCCTATTCGGACTCTTAACTTGTTCAGATAACTTTTTCACCAATTTTTCAGCCTTAGACTATTTCTTTTAAGCTATATCATATAGGTCTTTAAAATTTGGCAACATGTTATCGTGCGCTATTATTGAGTGAAGTGTGTGTTGTAACCTCTAACGATTCATTCTATTAACGTAACTCACATACACATTCAATTCGTTAGTGTTAAACGAAAATGTAATTATTCCCTAATTTAATATTAAATTTTAATTATAATCATTGTACTTTTTACTTTGTAATTATTGCGCATTTTAGCTTAATATTATTCATTGCTTTTGATGATAACAAACTAATATTTATAAAATTTTATGTAACTATTTCTTAATTTACAATATATATACTCTGTCTAATTTATATAAGTTCTATACATGTGTACATCTATACTTTTATACATATTGCATTCTTAATTTTTTTTATGTCAATATTAATTAGTTACATATTATTATTATTGTTATCACTTTATACATTTTTTGAATTTACATATATATATATATATATATATATATATATATATATATATATATATATATATATATATATATATATATATATATATATATATATGGAGAGAGAGAGAGAGAGAGAGAGACGGTCTCTGGCGGGTGCCAGAGACGGATATATGAACAGGTCTTTTAAAAAAAAGGATGACAAAGTCGGATTGTTTGAAAAGTCAAAACAAAACACAACTAAAACCATTCTCTCTCTTATGTGATCCCACGTGATCAAATATTTTGTTTTCCTTTTTTTTTAAAATTCTTCTCAAATTTAACCTGCTTAACATTTGTAACCCTTTTTCATTTTGGACCCATTCCCTCTCTCTCTTTAAACCCTTAAGACAACAATTTTGGATAACAAATATTTGCACTCTCTCTCTCATCTTCCAAGAGAGGTATTATATTTTTAAACCTTCTCATCAATTTAATAATGTTTACTTGTGGTGTCTTTAGTTTAGATTCGTTTTTTTTATATTGCTATTTTTTTATCATCTATTAACATATCAATTTAGAAAAATAGATTTTTTTTAAATAGTCCAGAATTTTTTGGTAAATCATTTGTGAAAATCCCATTTTTTTATATATTGCTATTTTTTTTTAACAAATCCAGAATTTAAAAAAAAATACACTTAAGTTTTTTTTTCTCTTAAAAATGGCAAAAAAAAAATCCTTTTTTTTATTTCTTTTTCTGTTTTTTCCCAAATAAATATTATTGTTATTTCTTTAACCCATCAATACGCAAAAGAAATAAAAATAGAAAAAAGATTTTGGATTTTTTTTGGAGAGAAAAACATAGCTTAAATGTATTTTTTAAAAATTTTGAATTTTTTAGATAAATTGTGATATTAGATTTTTTGGGTGTTTGAAAACTGATAATGTTTATTATTATTGTTATGGTTGTTATTTGTAGGTTTCATTTATAATGGATATTGAGCAAAGAATTGTAAGGTCACAAATTTTCAATTGAGTCTTATGTAGTGTTGGCTCAATTTCGGACAAAACCATTTGATTCATAGGATAAAAGTTTTCCCTATCAAGCCTATGACGTGTTTGAGGAGTTGAAGACGTAGCGGCCCAGAATTTAAAAGCTTCATCATTGCCGATTTTCGTGCCAAGTTTTACGTCATAAACATGAGGATTTCAATGTCTCCTAAAGGTATGAATGCATTAATATATATGTATATATATAGGACCTTGGAAATTTAGTTTGGGTGTTAGTATTTTTTTATTAATTTTTTTTTGAATTCATACTTCTAAAGATTTTGTTCTCGGATACCTTTCCGTAGAAAAATCATATCAAATCCAAAAAAAATTAGAAAAATACAAAACTGGTGGCCACGCATTCGTATCGAAATTCTCTAGAACTATGACCTGAAATCTCGTTAGAAATGTCTCGTTCGGATGACCTCGTTCGAATGAGATTTCAAACGAGATTTCAGTTTCGTCAGTTTTTGCCAGTTTTCATTTTTAACCCCCCACTACCCCACTACTTTATACCAGTTTTAATATGTGTGGGCAGACACATTTTTTTAAGACTTTTCATACTTTTCTAAGGTCTCTTGAGAGCAAAAATTCTCTAAGAAAGGTCTCCTTGGTTTTTGTTAAAAATGTTCAATCCTTAGAACAAAACCAAGTATTTCACACCTATAGTTTTAGTTTGTTTATTCCAAGTTTTTCATATATATATATTTGCTTGGAGTGTTTGGCATCGGGTTCTACTCTACCCTTTAAAGAGTTTGTTTGGGTTTGCTTATACATCCCACAAATAAGAAGACTTTGTTTGATGCGACGTTTCCACTCGGAGAAAGGCTTCGGGTGCGGGTTGACGGTTGGTCAAAAGCTTCATTGGAGGATTCCAAGGTTCCGGGATTGTCGGCTAGGCGTAGGTAGTTACAAGAAGACGCGCCAAGGCTTGGATGGAGTCAAGTCGTGTGTAGTAAGTCATCTGTCTTGTAAAAATAAAACCGTACTTAGTGGACTTAAGGCTAGGGGCCGTCCGAGATTTTTCCCATTTGGGTTTTCCTCGTATATCACGACGTAGTGATTTGTGATTTATTTTATCTTGCTATATCACCTAGATTCATGCTTAGGACTAAAAGATAAAATATGGTTTAAATCACTACTCATGCTTAAGTTGGTGCTAAAATGAATTTGGGTAATATTTAATTAATTTAGTTCAAGTCATTAATTTTAATTTGATAAAATTTGGTTAGGCCTATGTAGAAAAATGAATTAATCTTGTTAGGAAAAATTTTAGGACTTGGATTGAATTAAGTTGTTTAAGTGAAAATTAATTTGTCGATTAATTTAATGTCACTTTTAGTTTAGTTTATTTTAATTTGAATGAAATTAAAATTTGAAATTAGAAATTGTAGTTTGTATTGTGTTGAACCATACTATTCCGCATTATAGGAAAGCTAATTTAAAAGAATTTTTAAAATTTAGGGGCTTCCAACGATAACAAGAAATGAAAAAAAAATTACAATAAGACGTGCGGGGGATATGAATTTTGAAATACAAAGTGTCCTAAATATTGAGAATGAGCAATATGTTGAGTCACATTCTAGACACGATGAAATAATATACACTCCACAAGTAACTCCCGAAGTAAAGCCTAAAATTCATCAGGAGTTTAAAATGATAGATGATGTTAAGGAATTATATAACGATTATACGCAAGAATGTGATTTTAGTGTTAGAGTTTGGTCTGAAAAAAAGAGACCCGGAACCGATGAAATCATTAGGAAAGAGTTTGTTTGTTGAAAAAAAGGGAAGGGTATAGTAATTGCCTATAAGGGAGTGGAAAGGCGTGGGGGGGCGATTAAAGTTGGTTGTAAGGCTAAACTAGTTGTTGTAATGTCCCAAAGTGGCTTATATAAAGTTATTGTATTTGTTGAGGGCCATTGTCACCCATTAACCACTCCAAGGAAAATATTTTTGTTGTGTTCCCACCGCAAAATGTCTAACGCTCAAAAGTTATTGACTCAATAACTTGACATGGTTAATATTCGAAAACATCAACAATTTAATTTACATGGGTTGCAAGCGGGGGGGTTTTGAAAATATTGGGTGTACACAACGAGATTTGTATAAACACGAAAAGGATAAACGCAAAGAGTTGGCTGGGCATGATGGTGATATGCTTCACGAGTATTTGAAATTAGAACAATAAAAAAATCCTTCATTCTATTTTAAGATTGAGGCAAATGATGAACAAAAATTACTCATTGTTTTTGTGCCGATGCCACCTCAAGACAGTCGTATACATTTTTTATGGATGTTGTCATTGTTTACACAACGTACAACACCAATCGATACAGTTTGATATTTGATCCCCTAATGGGTGTTAATAATCATGGTCAAACAATAATATTTGCTTGTACGTTTTTTAGTGATGAGACCATTGATTAACTTGTTTGGCTATTTAACCAATTTCTAAAGTCTATGCCCGATGATGCCCCTAAGATGATGATAACAGATCAATATCCCGCCATTACAAGTGCAATTTTAAAAACGCTATCAATGATACTTTTATGACAAATTAGATTCGACAAAATATAGTGCTTACTATAAGGAATTTTCATCTTGTATTTGGGGATCGAAGTTAATGGAAGAGTTTGACGTGAGGTGGACGGAACTTGTTAACAAAAGTAGCTTAAGTGAGAATAAATGGCTAAACTTAATCTATCAAATCCGGTCAAAATGGGTGCCGATGTATGTGAATCATATTTTTTTGGCGGGAATGTCAAGTAGCCAATGTGCGGAGAGCTCCCATGTATTTTTTAAAAAGTATATTTCCAAAAATAATTCATTGGTTGAATTTATTATCCAATTTGGTAGGGGACTTATGCGTCAACGCCATGAAGAATTAATGGCAGACCACAAAAATTTGATTGAGAAGCCTAAGTTGAAAGTCGTCCATTATTTTTTTCTTCGTTTGGTTGATGTCTACACAAATGAAATGTTCTATGAATTTGAAAATGAAATTTGTGAGAGCTTCACGTATAAATTTGATCTTATTCATGAGGATGAAAGTCATCATTTGTATAAGATTCAAAAATCATAGTTGCGGGTAATCAAATATGACATTGAATTGGATTTTTCTTCTTGTAATTGTAAAAAATTTGAGTCATCGGGAATCTCATGTAGACATGTTTTGGGGTACTTGCACAAGATGCATGATTATGAAAAATTACCGGATCAATACATTTTAAGTAGTTGGACTCATGCGGCAAAATTCGGGGTGGTTGTGAATGAGAATGGTTGTGAAATTGTTGATGATAAATCATATCTAGTAAAGAGGGGCAACTAATTCAAATGGAAGTAGATATGGTTAATATGGCCCTTACTAGTCAAGAAGCAACAAAGACATATATCGATGGGATAAAAAGTGTGTGTGATAATTTAAATCAAATTGTGGGGGCTCAAGTCGTGTCAAGAAATGAGGTACCTAGTATGGGTTCTTCGAAAAACGTTAGTAGCAATTACTAAATGGAACCAAGCCAAGTGCGATAAAAAGGATGTGGTAAAATGGTCAAACGTGACAAGGAGAAAACATTGGGGAAAAGCAACAGTTCAAAAGCAAGGAAGAGTAATGGATGCGGTTTGGTTGGACAGTAACATGATAAAAGAAATTGTCCAATGGTAGTTACTCGTAAGTGATTTGTACATATTTCATTTATTTAGTTAATTATAATTTAAATATTCAAATTAACTTCGGATAAATTTGTAGGTATTCATCATGTCAAGAAGACTCAGACGAAAACTTAGATGATGATAATTATTCATCTGAAGGTGATTTTACCCAGTTATTTAAAAAGTTGAATATTGAACAATTCAGCATACTTATCTTACTCTTTTGTCTTCCTTTTTAGAAATATCATTGTATTTTGGATGCAAGTGGAGTTGAATTTGGATGACTTGAGTTCGATGTTGGATGGACGTATTTGAATTTAGATGACTTTACTTTGAAGTTGGATGAATGTATTTAAATTTAGATGTTTTGATTATGTAGTTGGATTACTGTATTTGAATTTAGATGATTTTGAAGTTAGATGTTTTAATCTGTTTTAAAATTACTTATGTTTTATTTACAGTGTCATCTAAAAAATCAGGGGTTACAAATAAAAATAGTGTCATATATAAAAAGTTTCATTTCCACATGTTTAGGAAAAAATTGATTCTAAATTTTAAAAAATGAAAAAGGCTTACAAATGTTGAGCATGTTAACTTTGAAAAGAGATACTGAAAAAGGCTTAAAAATGAAAAAAGGTTTACACATGGGTACTGCTTCTTTAAAAAAAAAGATATACAGAGTTTTTTAAAAGAGAGAAAAATGAGTTTTGAATGTTTGATCACGTGGGACCACATAAGACAGAGAATGGTTTTAGTTTTGTTTTGTTTTGACTTTTCAAACAATCCAACTTTGTCATCCTTTTTTTTAAAAGACTCGTTCATATATTCGTCTCTAGCACCTGCCAAAGATCATCTCTCTCTCTCTCTCTCTCTCTCTATATATATATATATATATATATATATATATATATATATATATATATATATATATATATATATATATAGGATTATTATAAATTAAATATAGATATTTTTTATGCTTCGTTCGGATAATTGTTTTAGTTCATGATTTTAAATTAGGAAAATATTAATATGTACCTTCAAGGCACATGTTTTAAGCTCACATGAGTATATGTATTCTATTAATTATATATGAAAATTATGTCTGTATTATTTTAAAATTTTAAATATATGCTTTTAAAATACATGTTATTAAAACCCCGTAAATTATTCTCTTGTATGTATATATACAAAACTTGACCTCTCAATATTGTGTTCTTAATAACCTTGATATTCCACGAAAGTTAGATTGACTGACTCATAAGTTCCTTGGGCCCCACGCAAAGTTGTGTTGGAAAATTGGAGATGTCCAGATTTTGGACATAATTTTTTGAGCAACTTTGAGCTCAAATTCAGGTGGGACCCACACTATGATAATTGTGGGACCATATACGAATCCATTCTCCTCCGTAAGGAGATTAACGTAGTATATTCATATGTCCCATTTCAATAAGTTATGAATGATAAATACGTCCCCAAAGTGACTCACAAAGCAATGAAAGTTAATGAATTGGGTATGCTTTAACTCATGTCCCACATTGGAAAAGTAGTGGGAAAATGATGAGTTAATAAAACCCAAATGCTGGACTAAGGCCTGGATGCCTTGGGGTATCCCAACTCTTTGAAGGGGAGATGCCCTACACTATGCATGTGTTGGGCTTGGGCCAAAAGCCCACACGCGCACCGTCCGGCCGACCGGCTCGGCTCGACCTCGAGCTTATAAATTCTCCTACTTTTTTGGACCGAATTAATTAAACTTTCTGGGATTTTATTAATTAATTGTTTGACAGTTAATTTCCAAAGGTCAACAGTTAATAAATTAACTCTTTTTGACAGTTAATTTAGATTTTGACTATTCCAACAGTCAACACAAAAGCTATAAATACAAACCTTTCCCTCCAGTTTTTAATTCTTGTCAACAAAATCCTCCAGAAAATTCTGAAAATGTTCTTTCCTCCAGAAAAATATTTTCTCCATTTATGCATATCATGTTATTGTTCCGGTTGAGTATTGACACAAATTTGTGTTCGTTGGGATTAATTATTGTTGTGCTACATAATTAATTCGAGAAATTCGTTCTATCTTGGCAGGCCATTATTCATTAACCTATAAGCACATTGGACGGAATATATTTGCCTTAAGGAGACTGTTCTAAACAGGGCTCAAATTTTTTCTTCTCTATTCTAATATTATTTCTCCAAATTCAAGTAAGTTTTAATTTTCTATAATTTCTTTTTATTTCTGTAATTATATTTATTATTCATAATTCTGTACAATTGTATTTAATAAATAGTAAACATAACAATCTTAAGGCAAATTTAATTTGTTCTACTGTTTTGTAGTGTACAGAATTTTTTTTATTACAAAAATTTATTCGAATAAAATAAATCTGTTTTGATAGAAAAACTGAATTAAAATATTGTTTTACTATAGAAATTAATAAAACAGTTATGGTACAGAAATTAATTTCTACACTATTTATATATATTATGTTTAATAAAATAAAATTTTTATTTATAATATTTTGCTAAATCTGTTTATATAAAACTTTTAATCTTAAATTGTAATTCTATTTTTGTACGGAATTATATTTATTATTAAAAAATAGTGTAACACGTATTTTTTTAGTATAAACTTGTGTTTATATTTTAGTTTAACTCTGAATATTATTTAGAATTCTTTTGGAATTCATTTATTGTTAATTATATTTGGAGGAAATTGGGGCACAGAATTTTGTATTCTGTTTTGATTAATTCATTCGTATAGGAATATTATCATTGATAAAAATTCTATTTTTGTAACACAAATGGAATCGCATAGTACGAACACTATTGCTGCTAATGTGACTGTCACTAACATAAATGTGACTACACCCGTATCTATGCCACACGGGGAGAAACCGAAAAAGTTCAATAGGGATGACTTCAAACGTTGGCAAGGACAAATGTATTTCTATCTCACTACCTGCCAACTGGGTAGGTTTGTATATGAATATTGTCCCTCTATTCAAGAGGGAGATGACTCTGAAAAGGTTGTTGCTGTTGATGCTTAGAAGAACTCAGACCACCTATGTCGGAATTATATTCTGTCCTACTTGGACAAGACATTGTATCATGTCTACTGCACGATCAAGACATCCAAGGAATTGTGGAATTCTTTGGAAAAGAAGTACAAAACTGAAGAAGCTGGGAAGCAGAAATTTATCATAAGGCGTTTTTTGGACTTCAAAATGATTGACTCTAAACCAGTGATCTCACAAGTGCAAGAACTCCAAGTGATCATCCACGACATTCATGCTGAAGGAATGTCACTTAGTGAAACTTTCCAAGTTACTGTAATTGTTGAAAAATTGCCACCATCTTGGACTTTATTCAAAAATTATCTCAAGCACAAGCAAAAGGAGATGAATGTGGAGGAGTTGGTGGTTAGGCTGAGAATCAAAAGAGATAACCGTGAGTCTCAAAAGAAAAGTGGGAAGAATCCAATGGAAATGAAAGTCCATGTTGTTGAAGGTCCTAAGAAGAACAAGCGAAATCATGCAGGGTAAGGGACTTCCAAAGAGAACAAGAAGAAGTTCAAAGGCAAATGCTACAACTGTGGTAAACCTGGACACCGCTCAAGCGAGTGTCATAAGCCTAAGAATCAAAATCGAAATAATTCTCAAGCAAATGTAACTGAGGGTGAAAATATCGCCAATGACTTGGCGGATATGAATATGTCTGTTGTGGTCTCTGAATGTAACTTGGTTGGAAATACCAAGGAATGGTGGGGGGGGGGGGGGGCACTGGGGCTACACGACACATTTGTGAAAACAAATGAATGTTTTCTACCTATAATCCTTTGGAAAATGAGGAGACACTCTTTATGGGGAATTCTTCCACTTCTAAGGTGGTGGGACAAGGAAAGATTGCTCTAAAAATGACTTCTGGAAAGTAACTACTCTCAATAATGTTCTTCACGTGCCTGACTAAAAATGGTTTCAAGCTAGTGTAGTACCCTGTGACTTTGGGACTGAGAAATTAAATTTTCAGGAGAAATAAAATTTATTTAAATTGGAGAATTCTAAAATTTGGAAATTGAAGTCCAAATATTGAGGATGTTATAAAGTATTCCAGATGACGATTTTGAGTGCACCATCGATTTCGGATGGGTCGAGATAGTCGAAATGACTGTCCTTGGGTTTTATTTTGATTCCGAAATAATTTTAAGTAAGTTGACTCGAATTGGAGTAAACGAGTCATTTAAAGTGTGTATTATCATTTAAAACTGGGACTTATATTTCAAAGACTTAAGAGTCTTATGATTTTAGCTTATCTCATTTGTGATAAAGAGAGAAAGAGAAGGGAAGAAAGAAAGAAGAAGAAAGGGAGAAAGAGAGAGAGGAGAAAAAGCTTAGAAATTTCCGGCCCGTACGCGATTTCGGGGATGATTCAACTGTAATACCCCGTACTTTTGGCTATATTTATTTTTGGGATTAATTAATTAAATGCGTATTAATTGGAAATTAATCCGGGTTATAAATACTGATGTGATGCGAATTGGTATTTGATTATGTGCATATATGATTATATATGTACTTGGTATTATAAAATTTGTCGTGGGATTTATATACGGCATTTTAGAAATTTTGTTGAGACGCGTGGGACCGCCGCGTCACGATATAATATTTTGATATTAAAAGTGAATTTAAAATCTATAATCCGTATGGTCG
The DNA here is from genome assembly GCA_949130495.1 of Sambucus nigra. Classification (NCBI taxonomy): domain Eukaryota; kingdom Viridiplantae; phylum Streptophyta; class Magnoliopsida; order Dipsacales; family Adoxaceae; genus Sambucus; species Sambucus nigra. The sequence goes on along the minus strand of OX422209.1, from coordinate 161,437,120 downwards.
TTTTGAGTGCGCCAACGCGTCCGGAAGGGTCGAGATAGTCAGAAAACACTAGCCGGGGGTATAGTTTGGGTCCCGGGTTATTTTTAGGCCATCCCGGCACTATAAAGGGTATTTTAGTAATTTGATATTTTTGGGTAATTAAAAGTGACGAAAATTGAGAGTTGTAATCTGATAAGGGATTGACCCAACCAACCTTTATTAACCCAACAAGCTACGGAGGTTTATTAAATTAGGTTTTCATAAGTTCCCTCAAAGCAAACCCTAGCCACCATAACCTTTTGGAGAAGAAAGCTTGGAGAAGGAGAGAGAGAGAGGAATTCTGCAGAAATTCTACACCGAATCCACACCAAATTCAGAAATCAAACCAAGGCAAGTGACTTTATTTCATTTAAATTCGAAGAATGTCTTTTGCATGTTAGAAATTGAAGAATCTTAATTGTTCTTGAAAGATTAAAAGAAAACCCATGAAATTTGAAGTTATTATTGAATGTTGGGATAGGTTTGCATGTAGAAACATTGTTGGGAGATTTAATTTCGGAGACTTCATATCTAGGTGATGCAATAAACGAATTAAAATCTGGGAATTTATGATGAGAAAAAGTTAGGGTTTATGTTCTTGAAGAAAATTGGGAATTAATGTAGAAATTGTGATTTAATGATGTTTAGATGATATCAAACCCTTTAATGATGTTAGTATAGCCCCTTAACATGTTTGAGGATGATTAGAGAACTCAATATATTGTGGGAACGAATTTTAGAAGAGGTTTGAGGAGTAAAAATGGTGAAAAACGATTTTTGGGAAGTTCTGGGCCGAAACTGGCATCTCGTTAGAAGCAGCCCCAGGTCGTTCGAACGAACTCGTTCGAACGAGCTTCTAACGAGTTGACCAGTCATTATTAACGAGTAGGATTTTCGTTCGATATCTCGTTCGAACGAGATATCGTTAGAAGAGTCAGTTCGTTCGAACGAACTGGGACCTCGTTCGAACAGCCTCGTTCGAACGAGACTTCTAACGACCTGACAGTCCAAACTCGTTCGAAGCCTCGTTCGAACGAGACTTCTAACGAGTTGACAGTTTGGTCCTTTTTGGACTGTTTTGACTTTTGGAGTCCCGGAAACTGGTTCAAGGGTAGAGTTAGCATCCCTTTGATGATATAGTGATTGATTTGGGACTTTTGGGTTATTGAGATGAGTAAATCATACACTAGAGTTATATTCAATGAACCGTTTGGGTTGAGACGTGAGTGTCTACTACGATGTGAGGATAAATTATGGCACGTATAATTATGAACCGGAATAAAATAAGTTGTGATAATTATAATTAGTACGAGAGTGCAATATGTACTACGAATATAATACGATATTACTAAGATGTGTGTTTACTTAGTATTGATATATGGATTGTATGTATGACATACCTACCATACTTGCTATCACGGGAGGTTTCGTTCGCTTAGGACCCTCTAATCCTTGTGTGCCTACGGGGGGGATATAGACTGGTACCTTGATGAACATAGGTCATAGAAAGACTTATTGTGATATTAATAAGTCCGCTGACCATGGGAGCGTAGGTATGTGCGTGACCCATGTGATGGTGACTATGTTCGCCTCCACTATTTGTGATTTGTGTTATCTGAACTATTCCTGAGAGATTCGGAATATGTGATCCTTATGTACGTGATGTACCGGGATGGATAGCAGAGTATGTGTGCACCATAGCTTAGATTGCGGGGTGCTTGTATCGTATATTTATGATGTGAATAATATACATTAAATTTATGGAAATCCTCATGTTAATGTTGTAAAAATATTCCGGTATTGTTTCGAGATATATTATGAGTTAGCTGATAGTTATATCAATGGCATACTTAATAACTGAGTTTACGTGAAACCTCTATTAAATTACGAGCGTTGTTATGTTAAATTAACCGAGTAAAATGGGTAGAACCTTTGGCTGTCTAGCTAGTTTACGTTGTCACTTAGCTAGTGGAAAGGGTAGTTATAGATGGGTACTTACGTTAGGAGTGCACAGTTAGTCGAGAGGTGAGAATTTAATGTGAGTGCACGTCCTAACATGTACTTTGCATTTAATGTTTTAAATGTTTTTAAAGCACTTGCAGGTTTTTAAAATGACTTCCACTTTCGGGCTCTGACCCATTTGCTTCCAAATATATATTTTTGTAAAACCATTTTAGGTGCCCAGCCACAAGGACACCAAGCATAGGATTCTCATTCAGGTGACGAGCTGTAGCTGTTTGTGGAAGCTACAGGGATTTGCATGTAGACGCTTCTCTCATTTGGATTCCAGTCTCAGCATCTATCAGTTGTAGGGTATGTTGCCCAATTCTATTAGACATTTTTACATTTCAGTTTTCAGACTCTAGCATGTATTGCTCAGTATTCAGTTTTAGTTATTTATTTCAGTTTACTTATCAGTTGTGGGATTTGGATTGAGGAGTTTTTCCTCCAGGTTTTATTTACATTTTGTGATGGTTATTCGTTTCACTTCAGTATGGTGAATGGTGTTATTTATTTCTTCATTACTTTTGTTGCATGTTAATCAGATTTAATAAAATTTGGCACTTACTTTTTAAATACTAGGTGGTTAGTAATCTTTAAAATGTTTTCGACAGTGATGCTATTAACTGAGCCAACTTGGCATTTTGAATTAATTTTATAAAGGAGTAGCTACCCGGTGTTTAATTAGTCGGGGTGTCACAGGTGGTATCAGAGCATCAGGTTCTAGTGTCCTTTAGGATCTGTACGGCTATTATGTTTCCGCTACGTTTTCTTTGATATAGAGCCCTATATTTTAGGACTGTTGTACTCTTATTGTGTACGTTTCGTTCTTCAGCTATATTAAGTTTATAAACTGCGAACTTATAAACTTTGTTCTTATTTCAGATGCCTCCACGACGTGCACGACGAGTTCCCAGGAATGCTACGCCCGAACCACAGCCCGCTCCAGTTCAGGGCATGTTGAACGCCGCTGAGGTTACTGCTATAGTAGCCCAAGCGGTAAATGCAGCGATTGCCGTGATCCAGCAGGCACCACCTCAGGCGCCGGTTGCCGCGCCAGCACAGGTTAATGCATTCCCGTCTGCTTGGGAGCGTGTACGTGACGCTTTTCAGAAAGCGCATCCGCCAGAGTTTGCAGGAAGCTCAGATGTAGTGGTCTCGAGCCAATGGAGGAAGGACATACAGAGGCATTTGAGGATGCATGAGTGCACAGATGTTCAGAAGCAGGTGCTAGCTACTTTCAAGCTAGTTGGATCTGCACTGCAGTGGTGGGAGTCCATTACCACCGCGGAGGAGAGGGATACCCTCACCATTCAGGAGTTCTGGGTGCGGTTCGACCGCAAGTACTTTCCGTCCGCAGTTCATACAGAGATGAGGAGGAAGCTGATGAGTCTGAGGCAGGAGAGCAAGACAGTGGCCGAATATGAGGCCGAGTTTACTAACCTGTTGAACATCGTTCCAGACGAGATTCCAACAGAGAAGAAGAAGATAGAGAAGTTCACTGATGGGTTGAATTGGAGGATCCGTCAGCATCTGCTAGGGAATCTATCGTTGGCCACGTATTCTGATGTGGTTAACGCTACACTATTGCACTGCCAGGACCACCGCTTTCATATGGACGAGGGCAAGCGGTCAGGGGAGTCTAGCCATCAGGGCAGGACTGGAGGACATGGTGCCAGCGGGGCACAGACCGGTCAGGGGCAGAGACAGACTGAGCAGGGTAACCAGCAGGGGGACAATAAGAGGTTCCGGTCAGGGAACTACAGGCAGGGACAGGGAGGTTTCCGCCAGGGCTATCAGGGTCCAAACGGCCATCAGGGCCAGCAGGGGCAGAATGGGCAGCAGTTCCATCAGGGCCAGTAGGGCCAAGGGAGGAATGGTAACGGCCACCAGGGCCGGGGACAGCAGGGGCAGAGGGGAGGGAACTTCCCAGGGAAGTGCTTTACTTGTGGCAAGACTGGCCATAAGAAGTAGGATTGTCCTGATAGGGGCAGGGCCCCACAGCAGCAGCAGCAGGGTGCTCGCCAGGAGCCACAGAGACCTATGTTTCCCGCCGCTCTTCCTGCACCGCCACAGATGGCAGCATTGCCACCCATTCCAGCAGTCCCAGCTCAACAGGGGCAGCTACAGTATGGACGTGTCTACAACGTTCACCAGTCTGCAGTTCCACAGGCACCGCCCGCGATCGAGGGTACGTTTCCTATCCATGGCACTATGGGTCGGGTGTTATTTGATACGGGTGCTACACATTGTTTTATAGCTACACACTTCGCGAAAGCTTTAGGATTGTTAGCTACGGCAGAGAGCACAGTGACGTGTGTCGACTCACCATTGGGGAGTGGGTCACTTATTTTCTTTATATGCCGGGGAGTGGGGGTAGCGGTTGGTGGTTTGGTATTGCCTGCGGACATGTTAGTGTTAGACATGCATGTTCACGATGTGATCATCGGTATGGATTGGCTCGTATCATATAGGGCCATGATTGATTGCTTCAGCAGGAGCATTGTTTTTGCCATTCCGGGGCAGGAGATGTTTATAGTGGCGATGCCTCGCCCAGAGGGAGGATCGACCGCTCATCTGTATTACATAGAGGAGGATACCTCTAAGGAGGTTGTGATTCCTTTAGATTCGATCCCGGTTGTCAGGGAGTATTCGGATGTGTTTCAGGAGATACCAGGCTTACCGCCCAGTCGAGAGATAGACTTCGTTATTGATTTGCTACCGGGTACGAGACCTATAGCACGTGCACCATACCGTATGGCTCCAGCTGAGATGCGAGAGTTACGGGATCAAATAGAGCAGCTGTTAGGGCAGGGCTTTATTCGTAGGAGTACCTCACCTTGGGGCGCTCCAGTCTTGTTTGTTAAGAAGAGGGACGGTTCACTGAGGTTGCGTGTGGACTACCGAGAGTTGAATAAGGTCACGATACGGAATAAGTACCCGTTGCCTCGAATCGATGACTTATTCGACCAGTTGAGAGGAGCTTCTTTCTTCTCAAAGATTGACTTGAGATCGGGTTACCATCAGTTGCGTATCAGGGAGGAGGATGTCTCGAAGACTGCGTTCCTGTCGAGATATGGTTCTTATGAGTTTCGGGTTATGCCTTTCGGCTTGACCAACGCTCCAGCAGTGTTTATGGACTTGATGAACAGAGTGTTCAGAGATTTCCTAGACCAGTTTGTTATTGTCTTCATTGATGACATTCTGGTTTACTCTCAGACAGAGGAGGAGCACGTCGAGCATTTGAGGCAGGTTTTGCAGACACTTCGTCAGAACGAGTTGTATGCAAAATACGAGAAGTGCGGGTTTTGGTTGAAGGAAGTCCAGTTCTTGGGTCATATTATTTCCGATCAGGGAATATCTGTTGATCCGGGGAAGGTGTCAGCGGTGAGGGAGTGGGGACAGCCCACGACACCAACGGAGATTCGTAGTTTCTTGGGTTTAGCAGGATACTACAGGAGGTTTATTCGGGGTTTCTCGGAGATAGCAGGTCCTTTGACACATCTTACTCGTAAGGGTGTGCCATATATCTGGAGTGATACCTGTCAGTTGGCATTCGATGAGTTGAAGGACAAATTGACCTCAGCACCTGTGTTAGCATTGCCGAGACCGGGAGTTGAGTATTTGGTTTACACCGATGCGTCTTTACAAGGGCTTGGAGGTGTTTTGCAGCAGGAGAGACAGGCCATAGCTTATGCTTCCCGTAATCTTAAGCCTCATGAGAAGAATTACCCCACGCATGATTTGGAGTTGGCAGCAGTAGTATTTACCTTACGGATTTGGAGGCACTATCTTTTGGGGGAGAAGTTTCAGCTGTTCACGGACCACAAGTCACTACAGTATCTGTTCACGCAGAAGGAATTAAATATGCGGCAGCGTCGGTGGCTTGAATTTGTGAAAGACTACCAGTTCGACATTCAGTACCACCCGGGTAAGGCTAACGTGGTAGCAGACGCGTTGAGCCGCAGGCCAGCAGATGAGGTGGCAGAGGTGTGGAAAGCGAAGTGGAAGGAATTGGGACACCAGGATGCAGTGGCCCGATCTTTCATGTCTGTGATGACCGTTACACCGCAGATTGTCACGAAGGTTGTACGGGCACAGGCAAATGATTTGTTCTGTCAGGAGCAGATAGTTCGAATACTCGCTGAGGGAGCTGGATCCTATACCGTTAGCTCAGACGGGGGATTACGCTTCAATGGGAGATTGGTAGTTCCGGAAGGAGAGGAACTGCGACACGATGTGATGGCAGAGTCGCACGGCTCACGGTTCGCGGTACATCCCGGAGGGGACAAAATGTACCAAGACATGAGACGGCAGTATTGGTGGAGCGGTATGAAGAGAGATATCGCTGAGTTTGTCTCGAAATGCGCCACTTGTCAGCTTGTAAAAGTGGATCATCAGAGACCAACAGGATTGCTACAGCCATTGGAGGTTCCGGTGTGGATGTGGGAGAGCATATCCATGGACTTTATCACGGGGTTGCCTACGTCGCAGAGGGGTCACGACTCCGTTTGGGTAATTGTGGACAGATTGTCCAAGGTCGCTCACTTTTTACCCGTTAGGACTGATTACACTGCGGGTCAGTATGCCCAGCTCTTCATTTCAGAGATTGTGAGACTTCACGGTGTGCCCCTAAATATCGTGTCTGACAGAGACAAGATATTTGTTTCGAGGTTTTGGGAGAGTTTCCAGGAGGCCATGGGCACGGAATTGCGGTTGAGTACGGCTTATCATCCGCAGACTGATGGGCAGACTGAGCGCACCAATCAGATGTTGGAAGACATGCTACGCATGTGTATTATTGACTTCGGGGGTGGATGGGAGCAGTACCTTCCACTGGTGGAGTTTGCTTACAACAACTCCTATCAGTTCACGATTGGCATGGCTCCGTTTGAGGCGTTGTACGGTAGGCCTTGTCGTTCCCCAGCATGTTGGTTAGAAGTGGGGGACAACAAACTACTTGGGCCGTAAGTGATTCAGGATACTTCGGCAAGGATTGAGTTGATTCGGAGTCGCATTCGGGTAGCTCAAGACAGGCAGAAGAGTTATGCTGATGCGAAGAGGTTTTTCAGGGAGTTCCAAGTGGGGGACCAGGTTTTGCTCAGGGTTTCTCCGATGAAGGGGATTATGCGATTCGGGAAGAAGGGGAAGTTGGCACCGAGGTATGTGGGGCCGTTTCCTATTATTGAGCGGATCGGACCGGTTGCGTATAGACTCGGGTTACCGTAGCATTTGCATCGGATTCACGACGTGTTCCATATTTCCTCGCTGAGGAAATACCTTAGGGATGACTTGGCTCATTCTCACATTGTTGTGGAGGACATCGATCTCCAGCCGGATAGCTCTTATGAGGAAGGGCCGATTGCTATTTTGGACTGAAGCGAGAGGAAACTACGGTCAAAGATAGTCCCGTTAGTGCATGTTCAGTGGCGACATCACAATGTCGAGGAGTCCACATGGGAGCGCGAGGATGAGATGCGCGAACGTTATCCAGAGCTGTTTTTAGCAGGTACTTTCTAGTTTCGAATTTCGGGACGAAATTCAGTTATTAGGGGGGAAGTATGTAATACCCCGTACTTTTGGTTATATTTATTTTTGGGATTAATTAATTAAATGCGTATTAATTGGAAATTAATCCAGGTTATAAATACTGATGTGATGCGAATTGGTATTTGATTATGTGCATAAATGATTATGTATGTACTTGGTATTATAAAATTTGTCGTGGGATTTATATACGGCATTTTAGAAATTTGGTTGAGACGCGTGGGACCGCCGCGTCACGGTATAATATTTTGATATTAAAAGTGAATTTATTATCTATAATCCGTATGGTCGTTTTGAGTGCGCCAACGCGTCCGGAAGGGTCGAGATAGTCAGAAAACACTAGCCGGGGGTATAGTTTGGGTCCCGGGTTATTTTTAGGCCATCCCGGCACTATAAAGGGTATTTTAGTAATTTGATATTTTTGGGTAATTAAAAGTGACGAAAATTGAGAGTTGTAATCTGATAAGGGATTGACCCAACCAACCTTTATTAACCCAACAAGCTACGTAGGTTTATTAAATTAGGTTTACATAAGTTCCCTCAAAGCAAACCCTAGCCACCATAGCCTTTTGGAGAAGAAAGCTTGGAGAAGGAGAGAGAGAGAGGAATTCTGCAGAAATTCTACACCGAATCCACACCAAATTCAGAAATCAAACCAAGGCAAGTGACTTTATTTCATTTAAATTCGAAGAATGTCTTTTCCATGTTAGAAATTGAAGAATCTTAATTGTTCTTGAAAGATTAAAAGAAAACCCATGAAATTTGAAGTTATTATTGAATGTTGGGATAGGTTTGCATGTAGAAACATTGTTGGGAGATTTAATTTCGAAGACTTCATATCTAGGTGATGCAATAAACGAATTAAAATCTGGGAATTTATGATGAGAAAAAGTTAGGGTTTATGTTCTTGAAGAAAATTGGGAATTAATGTAGAAATTGTGATTTAATGATGTTTAGATGATATCAAACCCTTTAATGATGTTAGTATAGCCCCTTAACATGTTTGAGGATGATTAGAGAACTCAATATATTGTGGGAACGAATTTTAGAAGAGGTTTGAGGAGTAAAAATGGTGAAAAACGATTTTTGGGAAGTTCTGGGCCGAAACTGGCATCTCGTTAGAAGCAGCCCCAGGTCGTTCGAACGAACTCGTTCGAACGAGCTTCTAACGAGTTGACCAGTCATTATTAACGAGTAGGATTTTCGTTCGATATCTCGTTCGAACGAGATATCGTTAGAAGAGTCAGTTCGTTCGAACGAACTGGGACCTCGTTCGAACAGCCTCGTTCGAACGAGACTTCTAACGACCTGACAGTCCAAACTCGTTCGAAGCCTCGTTCGAACGAGACTTCTAACGAGTTGACAGTTTGGTCCTTTTTGGACTGTTTTGACTTTTGGAGTCCCGGAAACTGGTTCAAGGGTAGAGTTAGCATCCCATTGATGATATAGTGATTGATTTGGGACTTTTGGGTTATTGAAATGAGTAAATCATACACTAGAGTTATATTCAATGAACCGTTTGGGTTGAGACGTGAGTGTCTACTACGATGTGAGGATAAATTATGGCACGTATAATTATGAACCGGAATAAAATAAGTTGTGATAATTATAATTAGTACGAGAGTGCAATATGTACTACGAATATAATACGATATTACTAAGATGTGTGTTTACTTAGTATTGATATATGGATTGTATGTATGACATACCTACCATACTTGCTATCACGGGAGGTTTCGTTCGCTTAGGACCCTCTAATCCTTGTGTGCCTACGGGGGGGATATAGACTGGTACCTTGATGAACATAGGTCATAGAAAGACTTATTGTGATATTAATAAGTCCGCTGACCATGGGAGCGTAGGTATGTGCGTGACCCATGTGATGGTGACTATGTTCGCCTCCACTATTTGTGATTTGTGTTATCTGAACTATTCCTGAGAGATTCGGAATATGTGATCCTTATGTACGTGATGTACCGGGATGGATAGCAGAGTATGTGTGCACCATAGCTTAGATTGCGGGGTGCTTGTATCGTATATTTATGATGTGAATAATATACATTAAATTTATGGAAATCCTCATGTTAATGTTGTAAAAATATTCCGGTATTGTTTCGAGATATATTATGAGTTAGCTGATAGTTATATCAATGGCATACTTAATAACTGAGTTTACGTGAAACCTCTATTAAATTACGAGCGTTGTTATGTTAAATTAACCGAGTAAAATGGGTAGAACCTTTGGCTGTCTAGCTAGTTTACGTTGTCACTTAGCTAGTGGAAAGGGTAGTTATAGATGGGTACTTACGTTAGGAGTGCACAGTTAGTCGAGAGGTGAGAATTTAATGTGAGTGCACGTCCTAACATGTACTTTGCATTTAATGTTTTAAATGTTTTTAAAGCACTTGCAGGTTTTTAAAATGACTTCCACTTTCGGGCTCTGACCCATTTGCTTCCAAATATATATTTTTGTAAAACCATTTTAGGTGCCCAGCCACAAGGACACCAAGCATAGGATTCTCATTCAGGTGACGACTGTAGCTGTTTGTGGAAGCTACAGGGATTTGCATGTAGACGCTTCTCTCATTTGGATTCCAGTCTCAGCATCTATCAGTTGTAGGGCATGTTGCCCAATTCTATTAGACATTTTTACATTTCAGTTTTCAGACTCTAGCATGTATTGCTCAGTATTCAGTTTTAGTTATTTATTTCAGTTTACTTATCAGTTGTGGGATTTGGATTGAGGAGTTTTTCCTCCAGGTTTTATTTACATTTTGTGATGGTTATTCGTTTCACTTCAGTATGGTGAATGGTGTTATTTATTTCTTCATTACTTTTGTTGCATGTTAATCAGATTTAATAAAATTTGGCACTTACTTTTTAAATACTAGGTGGTTAGTAATCTTTAAAATGTTTTCGACAGTGATGCTATTAACTGAGCCAACTTGGCATTTTGAATTAATTTTATAAAGGAGTAGCTACCCGGTGTTTAATTAGTCGGGGTGTCACATCAACCTCTACAATTCTGAGGCAAGTGTTTAATCTTGCTAAATATTTCATTTGTGTATTTCATTTCATAATTTGTGGATAAAATAATTGCATTTTGGGTTGTATGATAAAACCTAATTTTTGGGTAAAAATCTTGCATTTGAGGTTATAAAAATTGTTGGGTAGTAAGATGAATTTTAGGGTTAGAAATATGTTGGGTATGAAGATTGATGGTTGGGGGATGCATAAATATAGATTTTGGAGATTTGGGTTTGGAGAAAATAACCCCATTTCGTGGCTTGCTGAACAGGCCGAATCGATTCGCTGGGGCCGAATCGATTCGCTGCTAGGACCGAATCGATTCGAAGGGGCCGAATCGATTCGAAAACAGGGCTGTTTTACTAGATTTTTCTAGAATGAGTTTTACTCCATTTCAGTTGGGGTTGTTGATTTGGAAAATTGTAATTTGATGAAAGGGATATAATTTGAACATTTCTAAGGGGATTCTTGTATGCTATGATGGTGGGGACACATCAAACTATTTTGGGAGACGAACATATATGCGTATTGGAGATTGTTGTATTGGTGTAGTGTAGGAATTTCATTTAAGAATGGGAGTTCTATTTAGAGATAATAAGTGAGCTTACATATGACGTACAGTTTGGGACTCTTTGAGAGAGAGTGGTGAAGGCGTGACGTGTAATTCTAGGCCGATGTTTGTGCTGAATCCTTATAGCGATAGGATTCTAATTAAGTTATGATTGGGGGCCAACGAGAGAGAGTGGTCACGTATCCTTAGTGATGATGCCCTCGAGGAATAAATCGTAAAGGCATTAATGTTAAGGGTTCATAGGGACAATTGAACCATAGTCGGAATTGAGAGCGATTGGATCATACTATCAACTAGAATAGGGTGTAGTGTAAATCTAGTCAGGATAGTTGTTATATATCTATGTATAATTGAAATGGGGATTCCAATAATTTATGGGATCATGGAATGAATTTAGGATTGAGCTTGAGGATTGCAGACTATTATTTATGAGTACTCTTATAGTCGGGATTATTATTAGATATATCGAAGTGTATTCGGAAATAAATGGATTGTATAGTGATTGTTATATATGGTAAACTTGAGGTTAGTGACCTTAATGTTTTATATATTGGAAGGCTATTCATATCATAAGGGAAATGGATAAATATGTGTCAAGTGAGGCACTGTATAAGGGAGAATGCTTTGAGTAAGTATGCGTCGTAATAAGGGTGAGTATTACGAGAGTTGTATACATATTGCTAGCTTATTTTACTTGATAAATAATGATTGGGGATATATTTAAATGAATATAAATATGGCGTGAATGTATATTTCTTGTGTGATGATCTATACATATGATGTGAATGCTGGTATATATATACTGTTTGAATGATATATATACTTATTGTGTGAGCATACCCGGCACATGCTATCATGTGAATTTGCACGATGAGGGTGAGCCCCTGGCTTGAGGAGCAGGGTGTGGATAGTCCCCAGGTCATAGTCGTCCATTTTTATTTGTGTGATTTTATTTTTGGGGGTGAGAAGTCTTGGGTATGAGTCATTCTCACTTGACCGGTTAGGAACTGTGACCGCTTCCCATACGTTATGATTGATTTTGTCACCATGGCGGTGTGATAATAGTCCAATAGGTGGTGAACCCGGGAGAAAGTGAGTAATTCCTGGAAGATGATAGCATGGTGCAGTATTTTTGTATCCTATAACCGTTTATGTTATGTTTATGGCAAAGTGTACAGTATGTGTGTTATGTATACGTGGTTATAGGAATGGATGATTGCTTATATATATATATATATATATATATATATATATATATATATATATATATATATATCCTATAGGTGAAGAGGATATGGAGTTTCTATGAGGTACATCTTGGGTGATTTTGATGTACTAATTTATCAAGGTCGAAAGATCGTATTTAGAGACATTTTGCGGTTATATCGACCTCAAGGAGTTAGATGGAGATTCTAGTTATGTCCTTAGTTATAATACTCAATATTTAAGTAGTTGCAGTAGTATGATACGTGTAGATGACATAATGGATCCCTACGATCGACATTGTCAAGGAGTAGTGTATCGGGGGGGTTCCTTGTTTGAATTTCGCTTTGCGAGACGCCCCACGCACGAAACATAGTGCAATGTTGAGAGTAGAGAAAAGTTTTGTCCTTAATACTTGTATGTATGATGTTTAGAGAATAAACTCTTATATTAAAGCTTAATGTTAATGTGTGTCGCACTAAAATTTATAATTGGTTTAAACTAATAATTGGAACCTAAGCGTATGAGGGCTTATATGTGTATATATATTTATGTGGGATTAGAATGGAAAGTATTTTTGGGTTATGTTAGTATGGTAGGTCAAGCGTGTATGGACCAGGCGTATGGTAAGTTAGGTTGTCCTTATGTGGGTGGGGTAACTTAATTAAGGTTGTTGGACGCGATTAGGTGCGCACTGTAGATGAGAGATGAGTTTGGGGTTTCACGAGAGTGCGACTTCACTTTAATTATGAAATATTGCATTTATAATTATTATGCACGGTTATGCACTTGCTGTAAACATTTTTTCACCTCGGGCTCTGACCCGTTTATATTTGTCTTTTGCTATATATATATATATATTGTTTACTACAGGTGTCCTACCGCATGGATATCGGATGCTTTTCTATCCAGAGTCATGGGAGCCGTAACAGTTGCGGTCTGTCGCGGGATTTAGATTGTAGTCGCTTCCTACTTCTTGTAAATCTAGGTAGGATTCATGTTGTATATCGTGTTTATACCCAAGAGTTATGTAGTTGTTTATATTTCTTCTTTATGGTTTTTGTACTGTCTGTGACCCGACACCTTATTCGGGTATATTTCTTTTTCTGTACTGATTTTAATTTAATTTTAGCCCTTTCTTTTATCATGGAACTTGTATACGTTTTACCTTTGTTAGTAGTTGTACATTGTTGGTTTGATATCCATTGTATGTTTTATTTAATTTTGGCATCCGCTTTGATAGTTTTGGGTAGTTAGCCTTATTTGTTTTTGGTTTCGTCAGTTGATGCTAAGAGTGATCCATTTGAGATTCCTGTTTTAATTTAGTATCGGGCATGGGTATTACATTCCCCCCTCCTTAGGAGATTTCATCCACAAAATAAGAACAATCGACTAAGGGAAGAGTTTCGAATGCTTCTCCCGCATCAAGTCGCTCCTTTAACACCTTAAAACTCCATAGGACCTTCACTAATGGAATGACCTTGTTGCGTAGGACTTTCTCCTCATTATCTAGAACGGATATAGGTCACGTGGTAAATGTAGCATCTTCCTCTAACTTGATGAGTTTCCAATCGATGACATGACAGGGGTTGTGAAGATACTTATTCAATATGGAGACATGGAATACATTATGCACTTGGGACAACTATGGAGGTAGTGCCAAGTGGTAGAACACATCCTCGGTACACTCCAACATTTTAAAGGGGATGATGTACTATAGGGCCAACTTTCCGTTCTTCTCGAATCATTGACTACCAGTCCTTGCTCTAACCATCAACATCACATGGTCACTACCTATTACTTTAGGGGTACCCGACGATTATTGGCATTATTCTTTTATCGGCTCTGTACCGTCATGATTTTCTATCGAATTACTCAAACCTTCTCAGTCATCTCTTGGATCAATTTTGAAATGGTGAGATGTTTCTCCCCCACCTCAGCCCAACAAACTGAAGAGCAACACGACCTTCCATATAAGGCCTCAAAGGGTTCCATCATAATGCTCGCTTGATAGCTGTTGTGTAGGAGAACTCTACCAGATGCAGATTCTTCACCCAACTACCCTAAAAGTCAAGAGCGCAAGTTCTTAGCAGTCATCCAGAAATTGGATGGTTCACTATGACTGTCCATTGATCTCAAGATGGAATGCAGTACTCATGTTCATCTCGATACCAACTCTTATTGAAATTTCTTCTAAAATTGAGATATAAAATGAGGACCCCTGTCCAAGACGATCAAGAGTGGGACATCGTGAAATCTGATTATTTCCCTGATATACAACCTCACCAGCTTAGTCATGTTGTCTGTGACCTTGATTGGCAATAAATGTGCATACTTCGTGAGATAATCTACTATCACCCATACCGCATCATGACCATGCTCCGATTGTGGTAGTGCCATTATGAAATCCATTGTGATGTGCTCCCACTTCCATTCTATCATTGGTAGTGGTTGCAATAGCCCTACTAGCTTTTTATGCTCCGCTTTTACCTATTGGAAGGTGTAGTATTTAGCTACATACGTTGTAGCGACCCTTATCGTGATGGACCACTAGAAATCCCAACAAATATCCTTATACATCTTGGTAGCACTGGGATGTATGCTGAAGCGTGAGTGATGGTCCTCGAGCCTCTTCCATCACCTTGTTCCGAAGCTCCTCGATAATAGGGATAACTAACCAACCCTTATGTCGCACCGCACCATCCTTATCCATAGTAAGATTGTCAAATACTTCCCCATTCAGAATACGGTCCTGATAATAAACAAACCCGGGATCACATGATTCAAGGATTTTCTGCTAAATGAGTAGCCTAGCTACCACACCCCATAGGTATGCCCTATCGTAATCCCGCTGAATGTGTAAGTCAAACTTCTGAAACTTCCCAAACATTTTCACGCGATGGAATCTCATCGCTGCAAGGGTGAGACTAGAATTCCTGCTAAGAGCATCGGCAACCACATTGGGATTACCGAGATGATACTCCAGTGAGAAATCATAGTCTTACATAAATCCACCACCTTTAGAGAAGATTAAGATCACGCGATGTGAAAATGTACTGAAGGCTCTTGTGTTTTATGTTTGAAAAACATCTCAAACTGTTCTTCGTACATATAATACCTCCAGCTCTTAAGCACAAACACCACCGCATCAGGATCCAAGTCATGGGTGGGGTAGTTCATCTCATGAACCTTTAATTAGCGAGATGCATCGGCTACCACCTGACCACTCTGCATTATCACTGTTCCGAACCCTGAACTCGAAGTGTTACAATATACTGTGTAACCCCTATCATGCTCTGAGAGGGTGAGAATGGGTGCAGAGGTCAACATCACCTTTAGCTCCTAAAAATTTGACTCACAATCATCCGACCATTCAAAATGTACATCATTGTGAGTCAAAATCGTGACGGGCAAAATGACCCTCGAGAAATCTTATACGAAACTGGGGTAGTAACCGACCAAACTCAAGAAGTTATGTACCTTTGCAACTGTATTTAGCCTATCCCATCCCAGGAAAGCCTCCACTTTGGAAGGATCCACATAAATACCCTTGCCAGAAATAGCAAGGCCAAGGATCTTGACCTCCTCTATCCAGAACTCGCACTTACTGAACTTAGCGTACAACTGATTTTCCTTAAGCACTTGCAATATCAATTGGAGGTTCTCCTAGTGGTCTATGTCTGAGGCTGAATAGACCAGTATGTCGTCCACAAAGACCACCATAAATCGGTCTACGTAAGGATGATAAATGCGATTCATTAAGTCCATGAATGTTGCTGGGGCATTAGTCAAATCGAAGGGCATCACGAGAAACTCATAGTGCCCATATCGTGTTCGACATGTAGTCTTAGGAAAATCCTCCTCCCTGAAACGTAACTAATAGTACTCCGACTAAAGGTCAATTTTTGAAAACCTTCCCACCCCATGTAACTGGTCAAATAAATCATCAATACGAGGCATAGAGTACTTATTCTTTACCATCACCATATTCAACTGGTCAAGTAAATCATCAATACGGGGAACATAGTACTTATTCTGTACCATCACCCTATTCAACTGCCTATAATCGATGCAGAGTCGTAGGGTGTCATCATTTGTCTTGACAAAGAGGATATGAGCTCCCCATAGGGATACACTGGGGAGAATGAATCCTTTATTGGTTAGCTCATCCAACTAAATCCTTAGCTTATGTATTTCATCCGGAGAAATCCTGTGAGGTGGAATAGAGATGGGAAAGACACCCTGATGCATCTCTATAGAGAAATCCACCTCTCGTCATGGTGGTAATCCAGGGAGATCATCTAGGAATACATTGAGAAACTCCTGCACTATGGGGTAGCCTAAAACCATACCATCTGGCTCATCCTGAGCCACTGCTCAATAACTGTAGAGAACTTGCAAGGGTAGTTAATGCCCTTCTCGCTGCCAAAGCGATGGTGAGACCCGTCTAGAAGTGACACTAGGACACTGTGTCGATGACATTCGATGGTAGCTTGAAAACATGAAAGACAATCCATACCAAGGATCACCTCAAACCCATCCATGTCCATAAGGATCAAATCATACTCCAAGATATAATCTCCATCCATGATCACACATCTGTGACATACCCTATCAAGAACTATACAACCACCCATTGAAAGCCCAATGAAGATAGTAGGACAAAACTAGTCTCCCTCTAATCCCAAATTAAAAGCCAAAGAACTCGATATAAAGGAATGCTATGCATCATAATCAAAAAATTCCTTTACCCATATATTGTACAAAAGTATCATACCTTCCAACATCGAAGGGTCACTGGGAGATGCAACCTGTTGTGACGTGGCATAAGCTTGCCTAGGGTTGAACCTACTAGTCTGGCTACTGGGCACCTGACCCTGTCCACAGCTACCCTGATCCTGGCTTGGATGTGAACCATATGCGCTATTCCTCGTGAGCTGCTGAGAACCCGAAGGGAATAACTATTGTTGTTGAGTAGGTTCTGTATAACTAGAACGGCGACCTAACACGAAATTTACAATTTATTGACTGCTTAAAGTCTGCTGAAGTAAATCTCTTATAAAATGATCGGGGACCCGCAAGTAAAATAAGTCCTCTGAGTGGGTGATATGGGGATCTGATCATTAGTGCATTGGGCTGATGAAGAGCCAACCCCCATAGCTGCCTTGAGCTTCACAAAAAAATCCTCGAGTCCCACTTCAGGACTTCTTTTGCCCCCTGATTGTGACCCACTAGGTTTCTTCTCCTAATATCCTTGCTATCTTTCGCATCAAGATACAACTGTATGGATTTATTCACTGTAGTTCTAAAATCGAATAGATCCAAACCTGCTAGGATCCGTCAAATGCCCAAGTTGAGTCCCTTGACAAATAGCCTCGTTTTCTCTTACTTGTCTTTCTGCACGGCATCAACATACTTATACAAACATTTGAACTTAACTAGATAATCATTTGCAGAAGTCTTTCCCTGAATCAACTTGGCGAACTCATACTTTTTGGCATCTAATATGTTAGTGAAAAGTATCTATCGAGGAAGGCAACCCTGAAGCTGCTCCAGTCAATCGTCTCAATGATGCTGGCAGAATAGGCGCCCCACCAGCACTGTGCTTGTTCTTTAAGATGGAACATAGAAATTTAGACCTTTTTCCCTGTTGGCACATGTAGAATCTCCATTATCCTAGTGACTTCATTGAGCCACTCCTTAGTTGCTTCGGGCCCAACTGCCCTGTTAAAAGTAGGCGGGTGCAACCTCCTGAACTCTTTGAGGATAAAGGCATAGGTGTCACTCTCGATAGTCCCACTACAGTTTGCCCACTGCTTCTATGTGAGGGAGTCGACGAGATGGCGCATAGCCTTCTCCATGCGCCTAAGCTCATTAGTGTCCGACCAAGGTCGTAATCTCATGGCGCATCTACATAAGAATGTAGAGTTTAATACACAATTATACAAACTAAAGGCGATAGCGGAAGTAATTTAAACACCAACTAAAGCATTAAATACATGGAAACGTATGAGGAAAGCATACTAATAAAGTGTAACATTCCGTCACACCCGAGGATCCTATTTCTCTAATACCATTTGTAATGCCCCGACCCGGCACCTTTGGGTCAACCCGCACTGATTCGGGTAGTTAAAAAGGGTGGTGGAAAGTTCATTTACTTTATTTAAGAAAATACTTCAATTTTCTCCACAATTAAGAACTAAATTCGTTGGTTTTAACTTGAGAAAAGAAGTGACAACTTTAAGTGATTAATCAATTTTAAAAGATTTATTTCTAAAAATCCGATTTAGTCCACATTGCTAATTAAATAGGAAATAAACCACACACATCTCTGTACTATTACAAGTTATGTCCAAAGGCCTGAATAAAATGTCCAAAAGTTCCAAATTTATCAAATTTCTAAACCATGCTTTTACTGAAATGATAGAGCTCTCACGCCGTTGGTTGCCCTCAGGGGCCTTACTAGCATCCTTTCCGGCGTCCCTACTCATTGTACCTAGGGTGAGGGTGGAGTTTTAACATAAAAAAATTGGGGTGAGCAAATATTCCACAGGGTGGGTAATACTAAGCTATACATTTTCTACAAAATACTATACATATAACATGTATTTTAATCAATTTTAAAAAATGTTTAACAATTTAGCTAGTATTCATACAACTATTATGCAATACACCCAAGCGGTGAACTCATACTCACATTTAACCAATTTCATCACCCTTTTACCGGGTCTAGAGACTAATTAATCATATTTTATCCTTTAGTCTCATTTATCAAATTTCATTATGTTATCTTACTTATACATTTCCCAGTACAATCATTATCATTTGCGTTTGATATTATTTTTTCTCGAACTTTTCCAATAACGGCATAATTTAACGGGCTCCACACTGCCGGATATGCTACCATATGATCTGACAAGTGATTTTGGGTCTTTCATCTCAGAACTCCTGGCCCTCCTTAATTTTTTTCGGTGTCATTCAAGTGTAATTTACAGTGTGTTAACATTTTATCTAACGTCCACATTATTGCACCCTTTTACCATTTTTTTCATTCAACGATTTAAGTCATTCGTTCATTTCATCAATGTGCCATTGATTCACTTTATCAATTTTCACCAAAAAATCGAGTGATGAGGTCTAATATGTAGTCCAACCATTTGGACCCTCATTTTTTCCCAGATCACCATTTTGTCTTTTTATCATAATTTTTGTGAAAAATATGTTTAGTTTCATTTTGGCACTAGAACTTAACTTTTCTTTTTTAAAACACCCTCTTATGATTTTATGTTAAAATCATGTTATCATTTTATGTTTTTCCACATAAAATATGATTACTCATTCAAGAACACAATTTAACTTTGCCCTGTTATTATATGTGACCCCAAGTATTATTTTCATTCATTCCAATAATATTTAACACATTTTAAGGCTGTTTTCCTGCATTTATTCCTTTCATCATAAAACCCATTTTAACATGCTTGAACCAGTCTAAGATATCACCATTTACCTTACTACATGATTGAAAGATGATTTCAGGCCTGAAAATACCTCAAAATGCACTTAGACAATTAAAATCATGGGTTTATATATTTTTAACATGTTTTCTTCCATTTTCAAGGTAAAATGTCATAAATTTGTAAAAATAACCTTCTAGGGTTTCATCTTGTTTAAAACTCCATTTTTGCAAGACTACAATATTTCACCAAATAACTTTATTGGGATCTTAAGTATTTAGTCCTATTTATATTGATTTATTAGTCACCACTCTCATGTTTTTATTTTTTTAGTTGTTGGTCCTATATGGGACAAGTGTCTTTGTCTACAAAAAGAAGGATGGGTAGTTACAGGGAAGTTATAGGGGGTTTTGGGTGGTTATGGAACTTCTTACAATTTTGTAAACACATGGGAGGGGAGCCTAAATACATCTTTTAGACGGGATTAAGGCCAAAAAACCTAAACTTTTTATTTTAGGCATTATAAATCATCTAGCATTCATCCTACATAATTTTTATAGCTAGAAAACCTTGAATCTTTGGAATAGTAAAAAACCCTACCTTGGATTCAATGAGACGAAACACAGAATCAATGACTTGAAAGCTCCTGAAAACTCCTAAGCTCCAATGACTCTAAAAATCTTCTCTACAAGCTTTGCTCCACCACTTTCTTCCTTGACACAATCTTTAGAATGGTAAAATGTTCTTGAAAATTATGTGATTTATGGTTTAAAGGAGGTGGCAATGTTTATTTATGTAGGAAAAAATGTAGGATAGGGAGAATATGGGTGTAGGGAACTTAGAGAGAAAAAAACAAATGCTGAAAAATGGTGAGGGAAACCACCCTCACCCTCTCCTCTTATAACCCAAAAAAACCCACTTAAAACATTTAAATACTCCCCCAAGACACACTAAAAATGTGTCTTCCCATTCAAGCCACCAGAAGTTGACACGTCACTAAATCAAGGGTTAAAAATGCGACAGCACATCAAGACCAACCAAATTGACAAATTTCTGCACAGGCCATTTGAACGAGAATGAGACCTCGTTCGAATGAGGTTGTTTTCTCTTTTGATCTATCCTTCGAACGACCTTCTAATGAGGTTGTAAACCTATGCATCAGCGGGTCGTTCGATCGTCATTAGATGTCCACTTAGAATGAGGTGAGATTTTCGTTCGAACCACCAAATCTCGTTTGAACACCCTTATGTTCGTTCGATCTACCCAGCTTTATTAAATCAACAATTTCACCCAATAATTTTCAACAATTAACATCAAGGCCGAAAGAGTAATCGAAAATAAAGATAAAAGCCCATCTATTAATATCCAAATCATAATAATTTCACGGGATTACAAATTACACGGGAAAAGAATAAAATATCGAGCACAGGTATTGCACCCTCTCAGCAAATCAAAAGCATTTAATGCTCTTAAGGTTAGTTTCTAACATCTAGTTTTTGAAGGAATATTTATGAATTCAAGTGACCATTTTTCAAGTAAGCCATCAAAGAGGAAGGAAAAACATAATATATTCTTAAGAGAAACTCAAGTTAATATTCATCTCTACATATTCTAGATTGCTATAAAGCTTACATTATGCTACTGATCAAGAGAAGGTTAGAGGCGGAAATTACAGAAGACTAGAGCTAAAAATTATACCGATTTGAAGTCTCATAAGGAGACAAATTCATCTAAAAATTTGTAACACATGAGAGTTTTATCTTTATACAAAAATTATTCAGACATTCTGAGTTACTCGGTTGTATGCGGTGTTTTGATACTACCCCTCAAGTGGATCACGGTTTAGTGAAGTGCAAGGAGAAATGGAATCTCCAGGCACGTATACGTATGCCGGGTTTCAGCCGAACCACGTTAAATATCAGTGCCATTTATTTTCTTCACATTATTTATTTATTTGTTTGTTCTTGCTTGGTTTTATATTTCTTTTTCACTTAGACTTGTTAATAAATTATTTCTGAAAATTAGCAAAATTTTATTAAATTCAAAATAATTACTTTTTAGAATAAACTATTAATTTCAAAATATTAATTAATAAATTAATTTTGTAAATTGGCTCTTTATTTTCTGGTAAGTCGTACTTTCTTATTAAGATTACAAAATTAACTGGTTTTATTTGTATTTAATATTATTAATTTATTCATTGAAATATATATTATATATTTAAGTAAATGTATTTAATTAAAATATATTCTGAATTTTTAATTTGACTCAAAAGTGTACAAAATCCCAATTCACCCCCCACCCCACCCCCCCGGGTATTTTTCTGGTAAAAAATTGTTATCAGAGAAAAAGATCTACTTTATATTTTGATTTAACAATCTTAGAGCTAAACTATCGTGGAAAACTTTTCTGTTACATCTCTAGGTGAACTTCAATCCATTCCAAACCTCTTTTGTTTTCTGGAAAAGATTATAGCCACTCAAAAAATATAATGATTTTTTTATTTAATCTCATGATTATGATTTTACAAGAGTTATTCTAAATGGTCTAAATATTCATATGAAAAATGTTAATGAAGTTCAAATCCCTAAAGAAGAAATTGAATATGATAAACTAAATATTAAGAAAATCCAAATCAATGCTAGAGCTTTGAATATGCTTTGGATGTTAATGAATATTTCATGCTATGATTCCACAAAAGAATTTTGGCAAATATTAGAAGTTACATATGAAGGAGCAAGTCCAATTAAAGAAGACAAAATCAGTATGCTTGTCCACAACTATGAATCGTTTAACATGAAAGATGGTGAATCAATTTTTAAAATGTTTACTAGATTCACTAACATGATTAATGATTTGAAGTCTCTTGGAAGAACCTTTATAGACAAGGAAATGAAAGAACAATTCTTAGGCCCTTTCCTAAAAATTAGATGTCAAAGAAGCTTTAAGAGAAGGGTACATCCCACCTGATGAACTCTTTGTGACAACCCGTAATCCGAAATAAGGGGTGTCCATACCGATACCTAAACATAACGGAATCATGGATGGAAATCATTCTTAGCATCACAACAATAACATAAGTATACGGGAAAACCACCCAATAATTCAGAAAACGGGTTGCCAAAAATTTTAGTTTGATTACAAGTTAAAGATATAATTGAAACAACCCAATTTGAAGAGAAAGTGGAATTCCAAAAGAACTTATATTACTACAACAACCATATAAAAAAAGGACCAAATAAGCTGTCGGTCAACAGTTACATTCAACGTATTACAACAGTTCAATAATTTACATAATACATACATTAAACAATTACAAAAGTTTGGGCCACACGCCCGAGTGAAAGACTCGATCATATCTAGAATACAAAAATTAAAGCGTCTAACAAAGCATCCTATAATATCCGCAAAATCTTACAGCTCCTCAAAAGTATTAGAATAGGAATATCACAACGGGCGCCCTTGCGGAGGAGCACCTGAACGGATACAATAACATACACAACATGGAAAATGAACGAGTCAGGGCCCGATCTATATATGATTACCAGATGAACAAGAAGCATGATAGATATGGACAATTAATCATGAATGATGAAGATGAGAATCTAACAACCTAATTTCAAAGCATGATAAGGCAATTTAAATGATCATAACTTTTATTAAATTATGCAAGGGAATATAATTAAACATCATTAATTTAAAGTCTCCATCATTATTCATCCTTACATTTCCTTTTTCATTCCTTAACAGGAATATAATTTCCATCATATTTTCTTATGGAAATTCACATATATCAAGTCCCACTTGATTTAGAAGGGTTATATTCTTATACATATAACGATTCTAAGACCGCCCCTCCGAGTTTCCCCACTGGGCGCGCCCCTAAATAACTATCATCTTCCAGGGCCTATCAAACAAGACAACCTGGGCACCTAACGCACGTCGAGAAGTGGCATTATGCCTGCGAGTGAGTCATAACCACACCCGGAATTACCTCACTAGCACAGAAAAACATATAAAAATCTCGCATATGGCCGAGGACTATAGTATCCCTGCGTTCACTAGTCAGGGGACATCACCTCATGCGCGAGCTTCCCTTATGATAGCATTTAGAGATGTGTGTTTAAGTAAATTAACATTTACCAATTAGATCTCATTTTCATTTCCATTAATCACATGTATGTTTCATTTTATTTGAAACTATAATCCTTGAATATTCTCATTAATAGTCATCATATTCTAAGTACCGAATTATTCTCCAATTGACCAATAATAATCTTACAAGTCCCAAGGTTTTATATACCTCATTAGAGCCCCTAAAGTCTCCAGGTATGGGCTTATAACTCTTAATTCCTAATAATTTGCAAAATGAAAAGTAATGCCTAAACATCACTTTTTGTACCCATGGAATGAACCCCAAGTGAACCCATTCTACTCTAGGGTAAATACCAAATTCAACTAAAACTCTAGGACTCTAAGTTTACTTCATACAAGAAGGTTCCTAGGTCCTAAGCCTAAAGAATGTAACACCCCATGATTTTGGGACTGAGAAATTAAATTTTTGGGAAAATAAAATTTAATTAAATTGGAGAATTAAAAAAAAATGGGAATTGAAGTCCTCAAATAGAGGACGTTTTAAAGTATTTCGGATGATGATTTTGAGGGTACCATTGATCCCGAAAGGGTCGAGATAGTCAAAATGATTGTCATTGGGTTTTATTTTGGCTCCGAAATATTTTAAGTCAGTTTGACTCGAATTAGAGTAAACGAGTCATTTAAAGTGTGTATTAACATTTAAAACTGGGTTTATTGTTTTAATGGACTTAAAGGCTTACGGATCAAGCCTTCTCAATTAGAGAAAGATAGAAAGAGAAAGGAAGAAGGAAAGAAGAAGAAAAGAATAAAGAGAGGAAGAAAGCTTGGAGATTTCCGGCCCAAACGCGACATCGAGGATGATCCAACCTCTACAAAATCAAGGCAAGTGTTTAATCTTGCTAAATAAGTTATTTGTGTATTTGATTTCATAGTTTGTGGGATAAAGAATTGGTTTTTGGGGGATTAATATCAAAACCAAAATTTTGGTTTAAATCTTGAAATTGAAGATTGTAATTGGGTTAAAAGGATATAAATGGATTAGATTAGATATAGGATGAGTTTTGATGTCTAAAAACATGTTGGGGTTGAATATTAAGGGTTGGAAGTGGTATAAATCGAATTTTGGAAATTTTGGGTTATAGAAAATCAGCTATTTTCGTGGCTTTCTGAACTGGCCGAATCGATTCGGCCCCACCGAATTGATTCGCCAGATTGCATAAGCCTCAGGTCTTTAGGGCCGAATCGATTCGCCCATAGAGAATCAATTCGGTAGGAGACAGACTCTCAGGTCCTTTGGATCGAATCGATTTGGATAGGCCGAATCGATTCGCTGTTGGGACGAATCGATTCGGAAACAGGGCATTTTGAAAAAATTTCTTTGTGGTGATTCCAAACCCTTTTTAGTTGGGTTTGTTCATTTGGGGTCTTCTCAAATGATGTAAGAGTTGTGTTAATGTAGATAGTGATAAACCTCATTGGGGATGGAAATCCTAATATTAGATTTAGAGTGAGTCTATATAGGACGTGAAGTTAAGAACTCTTAAAGAGAGAGTTGCGAAGGCATGGCTTGAAATTTTAAGCCGAGAGTAGTGCTAAATCATTATGGTAAATAGGTTTCTATTGCTATTAAGGCTTGGGGACCGAAGAGAGAGAGGGGGCACATATCCTTAGAAACGTTTAAATTAAGAAATAATAGGTAACCCAATGGGAGTAAGAGTTCATAAGATTAAATTGAACTGTAAGCGAACTTGGGAACGATTAGATCGTACTATCAACTAGAATAAGTGTTAGCTTAAATTCTAGTCAGGATAGTTTATACACAATTGAGTGGAAGTAACAATTGGGATTTCCAATAATTGAAATGAATTTGAGATGATTTTGAGGTTCGTAGGCTATTAGTTATGTACATACTAAGAGTTACCTTAGTAAATCAGATATTGAGGTACTTTTGAATATCGATACGATAGGTAGCGATTGTTACCTACACTCAACTTTGGGCGATAACGTTAATATTGGAGATAAACATATATGTCTGGGGGACTATTCATTATAGTAGAAATGAATGAATATGCTTCAAGTGAGGGATTGTATTCACATATCGAGGCAAATTAAATGAGTTTGTGGTGACGGCTTGTATATTGAGGATTATGTATACTTATAGCCGAGTTTATATATCTCATACTTATGAACGAGAATTAGTTATATATATGGATATGTGAGTATATGTGTATATATCTATATAGATATGAATATGGATATATATTTATGTTGTGGATATACATGGTATGGACATTTAAACCGTATATGATGGTTGAATGTTTAATTATATGATTGGATCATATGGATGTATATATATTGTGCATGTGAATGATATATATACTTATTTGGTTAAGCATACCCGCTCATGCTATCATTGGGAAGTTGCGCGCGTAGAGGGTGAGCATCCTGGCTAGAAAAGCACGGTGTGGATATTCCCCAGGTCATAGACGTCCCATGTGTTATTATGTGATTTACATTTTTATATTTTTGGGATGAGACGTGGTGGGTATGTCTCGTCTCATTGCCGGTTTGGTGCTATGACCGCTTCTCGGGACGTCGTGTGCGTGAGTTTACCACGAGATGGGTGTCGTTTAGTCCCACCATGGTGGCCCCAGTATTGCTACGTGAGTCGGGCACTGGGATGATGATAGCATTGATGTAGTTTTATCGGCGCTATATATAGCCGGGTATTTATTTGTGCATGGCCTTGGTACATCATATATGGTATGTATACAAGGTCATGGGATTGGATGATGGTATGTATATATATATATATGGTTAGAATAAAATGCCTATATATATATTTATATATCCTACAGATGAAAGGATATGGACTTTTGTGGAGTACATCTTGGAGGATTATGGTGTACTAGATTGATGGGGGTTGATGTATCGCATTTAAGGAATATTTTGGTTACATCATCCCAAGGATATTATTGGAGATGTTAGTGGTAGTAGTCATATAATATGGTATGTATGGCATTATGGATCTCTAGGATCGACATTGTCAAGGAGTAGTGTAACGGGGTGGTTCCTTGTTTGGATTTCGTTTTGCAAGACACCCCATACATGAAATGCAGTGCAGTGTTGAGATTGGAGAAAAGTTCTACCAATTTATGGTATGTACGGCATTATGGATCTCTTGGATTGACATTGTCAAGGAGTAGTGTAACAGGGTGGTTCCTTGTTTGAATTTCGCTTTGCGAGACACCCCACGCACGAAACGTAATACATTGTTGAGATTAGAGAGAAGTTCTGTCGATATTTATGTGTGGCATAATGGATCTTCAGGATCGACGTTGACAAGGAGTAGTGTAACGGGGTGGTTCCTTGTTTGGATTTCTCTTTGCGAGACACCCCACGCACGAAACGCAGCGCAGCGTTGAAATTGGAGGGAAGTTGTGCCAATAATAATTTTGCATGCTTATTAATTACAAATTAAATCATGTGTTTCAACCCAAATGCATATGGGTAACTTATTAAGATTTATAATTGGTTAAATTATAAACCGGAATCCATTAAGCCTAATATGGCATATATGTTTGCAAAAAATAATTAAGTGTATTTAGAAAGAGTGGGTTTTGGGGTTAGGGTACTAAGGCAAATCTCGTGGGTGTAGGCTAGGCCTATGACAAGTTAGGTTGTCCTTATAAATGGGGGTAATTTAACTAATAAAATATGAGGACGCGAATAGGTGCGTGCCGCTAGATGAGAGGTGAGCTGGGGTTCCACGAGAGTACGATTCCACTTTAATTATGAAATATGTGCACCGATATTTATTATGCACGGTTAAGACACTTGCTAAATATTTTTCACACTCGGGCTCTGACCCGTTTACTTTTCTCTCCTGCCTGTATATATGTATATATATATACTATTACAGGTGTCCTACCGCATGGATGACGGATGACATTCTATCCAGAGTCTTGGGAGCCGTGACAGGTGCGGACTGTTGCGGGACTTAGTTTGTAGTCGCTTCCAACTTCTTCAAAAATCTAGGTAGGATTCATGTTGTTTCTCGGGTTTGTACCCTAGGGATATTTATATATGTTTCTATTTATTCCATTTGAGTTATTGTATTGGATGTGACCCGACAGCTTATTCGGGTTTATTTCCTTCTAGTATATTCATTTGTAGTTATTTATATCATTTTATTATAGCATTTCGTTTATCATAGTTCTTTCCTGCATCTTTCTTTCCTTTATTCGTAGTGTTATAGTGTTGTGTCGTGGTATGTTGCATGTTTTAAATTATTTTAACATCTCGCTTATATGATATCGGGTAGTTAGTCCTATATTATATAGTACCTACAGTTGATGTTGAGACTGGACCATCTGAAACTCCTGATTTAATGTAGTATAGGGATGGCCACCCGTTATTATTTTGAGCGGGGTGTTACAAAGAAAAGGGTTAAAATTGGAAAAGAAAAACCAAAGAAAAATGCAGGATTTTCGAATCGACTCGGCCTGGCCGAATCGATTCGGTCAGACAAGCGAATTGATTCGGACCAGTCGAATCGATTCGGTCAGGAAAACCAACATTCTACATAACTGCCGAATCGATTCGGTTCACTCAGACTTGGAAATTGTCCCCATACGAATCGATTCGGCCTGGCCGAATCGATTCGCCCCTGCGAATTTTGCCAATTTTGGCTATGGAGTCTTGGACTCCTAATATTTTTCCCAACTTCAATCAACCCAAACCCCTATCATTTATCACCACCAACTGTTTATAAATGCATCAAACAACAATAATTTACACCAATATCCAACCAAATTAACCTCCAAAGATTCAAAGCCCATAAATCCAATAAAAACCCTAACTTTCTTAAACCATAATTAACTCACAACTATCAACACTAATTATTCAACTTCAATCAAGTAATAGCAAGTAGAAAACTTGCCTCGAGATTGCAAATTTAGATTTGATGAAGATGAGTGCAAGATCAATCTCCAAACCTTCAATATCTGTCTTTCTCCACAAGTTCTCTTCTTCTCTCTTTCTCTCTAGGTTTAGTAATACAATTAAGGGGAAATAGAAGACTTAGTGAGACTAAATCATGGCCTTAGTCTATAATTCCAACTTAAATGATCACTACCGCGATAAAATAACACGCAACTACACATTTAAACTAAAACCAGTCAAAAGTTCCCGAAATCTCAAAATACAATATGGCACACATTTTGACTATCTCGCACCTTCCAGAACTAACTAAGCCCTCCAAATTATCATTTGGAAATTTTATAACTCATTTTAAGTTCCGATTTTATTTTAAACCAAAATGTTATTTTAAATCTTATGACACTATAAAACACAACAAGGTGATATTCACCTACACTTAAGGTAAATATGCAACATCTTAGTAAATATTAACCTTTCTCCATTAAATTAATACTTACCCCATATTCCAACATTTTATATATAATTACTACACATAGTAAATAAATATAAAATAGGTTCTCAAAGGCGAGGGTTGTTACACTCTTTAGTTCGATCATTACTTATGAAATAGAGATGGAAGAATGTAAATAAGAAGAGACACCCAAAAAAAGTAAAATCTTACCTTCAAATCATCAAATCGTGATGATTAAACAAAAGATGAATACGAAGAAGATGATAAGGATATAGCCTTCTTGACAAGAAGTTGTAAGAAATTATTTGCTAAGAAGAAGGGAACTCTTGGACGAAGCATGAAGACGTTTTCTTCAAGAAGAAATCATGAAGGAAAGTCTTATTCAAAATTCGAACCTAAATGCTAAAATTGCAATGATTTTGTTCACATTAGAACAATTGTCCAAAATTCAAAGACAATAAAGTTGACATGAAATACAAAATAATACAAAGAAATAAAGAAAGTAAAGCTACGAAGGATACTACATGGATTTGATTCCGATAGTAGTGACTCTAATGGATGATCAAGTGATAATGATGTTACCAACCTTTGTTTAATCAAAAAGGGGAGGAGGTAATCTCTAACTTTGAATCTTGTAGTGATAATGATGTTGTTGATGATTATGATGAATTATAAGAGGCATTCAATGAGTTATATGGAGACTTTGATAAATAGAAAAGGAAATATATAATACTTAAAAAGATTCATTGAAAGTTTGATTCAAACTCAAAAGAATTTTATTACTTGAGTTTGAAAAATGAACTCCTGAAAAATAAAGTTGAATCTTTGAAAAATAAGAAAAATTACAACTCACTTGAAAATACATATATTAAGTTAAAAATAATGTTGATTATTTAAATAAATTCATTGGTATGTTTACTGAGGGAAATGATATTTTAATAACATTTTGGAAAATCAAATAATTCAATTTATTAAGAATGGTATTTCATATAATGGAGAAAAGGAGAAAAAATATTATTCCAATATATTTCAAAATAATGCGTCATCTAGTAATTCTAACCCCTTATGCACATATTGTGGTAGACATACACATTTTTCAGATTATGATCCATATAAATTTTAAAGAAAACAAATGTCTTGAATTCCTAAAAGAACAATCTTACATGATAACCCCTATGGAGCCAACACATTTCAGGTACCAAAAGAGAAGTTATTCAAATGTGTTGTGTATATGTGCATGAAAGTGGGCTATCACAAATACAAATGATTTCTAGGCAGTGAATTTTTAAGACACATGACCATAGATTAGAGTACATTCTCAAGCCTTGTGGACAAGGATCGTGGAAACATCACTTTTGGAGATAACTCCAAAGGAAAAATCATTGGAGTACGTAAGATTAGTAAGAAACAATCTTGTTGTATTGATAATGACTTACTAGTTGATGGTTTGAAGAATAACATAATTACCATTAGTAAACTTTATAATATAGGGTACGAAGTCATGTCATAACCGGATTATTACATAGTTAAGGACACTAAAAATAATAAAATATTTTTATTGCATCTAGTATACAATTCATTTTGATCACTTAATTGAACAAAACGTAAAATGTTTATCCACTTCGAATGAAACTAGTTAGCTATGGAAGACTAGGACATGACAACATGAAATAAATGAACACCTTGTGTAAACATGAATTAGTAGGAGTCTTACCAAAAACTCATTTTGTGAAGGATAAAATGTGCGATTCATGTCAACTTGGTAAACAAATTAAAATTACTTTAAAAAAAGATATTGCCTCGTATAAACCTCTTGTGTTATTAAACTTAGATACATTTGGGCCTATCGATGTTACTAGCTTAGATGGTAAATATTATGCTTTTGTAATCACTAATGATTTTTCTAGATATACTTGGGTATTCTTTCTTGCACATAAAAGTGAAGCCCATCTTGTCTTAGAATTTTTTTGTAAAAAAGTTAAAAATGAAGATGCCACTCTATTACATTAATTAGAAGCAATAGAGGTAGAGAAGTTAATAATAAAGATGTTGAAAGACTTTGTGATGAAAATAGTTATGAACATAATTTTTCGACACCTAAAACTCGTCACAAAATGGAGTAGTAGAAGGGAAAAATAGATATCTTCAAGAAATGGAAATAACAATATTAAACAAAATCAAATTATTGGAGTATTTTCGGGCTAAAACCACTAACACATCATGTTATGTAATAATCGTGTCATTATCAGAAAAGGACTAGATAAAACCACTTATGATCTTTGAAAAAATAAAAGGTCTTGCATTAGCTATTTCAAAGTCTTTGGGTGTAAATATTTTATTTAAATGATAGCGAAAAATTGGAAAATTTTGATGCTAAATAAAATGAAGGAATCTTTCTTAGTATGGCTTAAATAGTAAACTTATAGAGTCTTTAATAAAATAAATTTGGTTGCTCATGAATCCATAGATGTCACCTTTGATGAGCAAATTCATTTTCATGGAAATTTTTTTTATTGATGATCAAGAAATTGATAATTTAGGAGTAAATATAGACAAGATTAATTTGAATAAAAAATAAAAATGACCCCTATTCTAGTTTGCAATCACCTAATAATGATATACTCGCTAAGGATGAAAGTCAAAATAATAATTTGCCTAAAAGTTGGAAATTTGTAAATAATCATCATTTTGATCAAATTTTGGGTGAACCATCTAGTGATGTGATAATAAGATATTCTCTTAGAAATATTTGTAACAACCTATCTTTTTTTTATCAAACTGAACCTAAGAATATTAATGAGGTAAAAAATTATGAATCTTGGTTAATGGCTATGCAAGAAGAACTTGCTTAATTTAAAAGGAATAGTGTGGAACTTAGTACTTAAACCAAAAGAGCATAAAGTTATTGGAACAAAATGGATTTATAAAAATAAAAAGGATGAATTCGAAATAATTGTTAGAAATAAGGCTATATTAGTAGCTCAAGGTTATAATCAAGAAGAAAGAATTGACTACAAAGAAACTTATCATGTGGCTAGATTAGAGGCTATTCGCATGTTGCTTGCTTTTTCTAGTCACAATTTTTTTTATTATATCAAATGGATGTTAAAAGTGCATTTTAAATAGGTATATTTTGAAAGAATATTATGCTTAATAACCTCCCGAATTTGAAAATCATGAATTCCCTAATCATGTTTATAAATTAAATAAAGCTCTATATAGATTGAAACAAATGCCTAGAGCTTAGTATGAAACATTAAGTAGATTTCTATTAGAAAATGATTTTATTAAAGGAAAAATTGACACTGCCTTATTTATTAAAACTTATGGTAAACATATGCTTGTTGTGCAAATATATGTTGATGGTATTATATTTGGTTCCTATAATGAGGATATGTGTAAAGACTTTGCTTCTTTCATATAAAAATAATTTGAAATGAGTATGATGTGTAAATTATATTTCAAGAAAAAATGGAATTTTCATAAATCCATTCAAATATATTAAAGATCTTCTTAATAAATATGGATTAGATAATACCAAATATATTGGGACTCCTATGAGCGCTTCTCTCAAACTTGATAAAGATGAAAATGGTAAATCAATTGATAGAACCTTGTATCGTGGAATGATTGGTATCTTATCATATTTGACGGCTAATAGGTCAGATAGTATGTTTAGTGTTTATTTGTGTGCTCACTTTTAAGGTAATTCGAAAGAATCTCATTTTAGTTTTGTTAAAAGAATTTTTAGCTATCCCATTAGCATTGTTGACCTAGGATTATAGTATCCTAAAAATACTTCATTAGACTTAATTAGTTATTCGGATGCCGATTTTTCCGGTTGTAAAATTCATAGAAAAAACACTAGTGGGACTTATCATTTTCTTGGTCATTCTGTAGTCTCATGGTTTGATAAGAAACAAAATTTGGTTGCACTACCTATGATCAATGCTGAATATATTACCGATGATAGTTGTTGTGCGCAAACTCTTTATATGAAATAACAATTAGAAGAATTTCATATTTTATTTTCAAATATTCCCATTATGTGTGATAATACAAGTTTTATTTGTTTAATAAAGAATCTTGTTCAACATTCAAAAACTAAACCCACTGAAATTATACATCAATTTTTTCGAGATCATGTGAAAAAAGGGGATGTTAAACTTGAATTTGTTAGCACCAAACATCAACTAATGTATATTTTCACTAAATCTCTTCTCCGAGACCGGTTTTTTTACATTCGACGGGAACTGGGTATGACTCGTCTTCGTGACCTATAAATTTTGTATCTCTCTATGCGTTACTTTTTGATATTTTTTTATATAAGTGAATGAAAAGTTATACTACATGACAAAAATCTTTAGCTATATATATCACTTTCTTCTAGCTCATTTATGCACCTCACATTTTCTACTTATTAATTTCTTAAGATGGTGAAAAACAATTATATTGTTTCTGTTGAAATTTTTTCCAATATTTATACCTCTTGGGTAGAATGATAATTTCAAATCAAAGTCATGAGTGGTTCCCAATATAAAAATATTCTTCCTTTAATGATCCACTTCATGTTATTCGATCACCCTCTCCTCATGCACCATGGGTTAAGCCGCCTTCTTAGACTTTTATTATGCCACCCGATATGCATTCATAGGTTCCTATTTCTTCTAATGAAAATTCATCTTTCTCCTCTTCCAAAAACATGAATGAAAATAATGTTAAAGTTATTATGGAAGAAAAGGGGAAGAAAAGTACTATTGAAGGTCATGCCAAAATCATTTGTGGCATAGTTGATAATATTAAGATTTAATGGCATTGTAGGAGATTAAGATGTTTGCATCTCATGCTATTATATTGTAGTACTTCTTATTTATGTTGAAGTATGATATTATTTATTTGAGAATGTTCTTGTGCAAATGGCCTCATATCTTTTATATTTATTTCATGCATAAAACTCGTGTTGTGCTTCATTCAACTTATTTAAAAATGTTGAGTAATAAATTTTCACCGTTAGATGTTTCAAAAGTTGATAATTTATTATTTTGGTGACTTATGCATTATTTGATTATATTCATGTCTTTTCAATGAATCAAATACATTCTTTGAGAACATTTATGATGAATATGTGTTCATTGAAAATTTATATAAATTACATGCTCCTTAAGATATTTATGCGGATGATATATGCTTCTTATGATTTATGGTTACACCCCGTGCATAAATTGTTTTTGATAGTAGGAGCATTAATAATTACCATTGACATTTAGAATTTATAAAAAAAACTTTTTGATAATGTCAAAAGGGAGAGAAATATTTCTGATTCACTTGTTGTGTTATAATTTACTCATTTTTGAATTATTGTGAATCATTATTTGTCATCATTAAAAATGAGGAGAATGTTAAACGAAAATATAATTAATCCCTAATTTAATATTATATTATTTTAATTATAATTATTGTACTTTTTACCTTGTAGTTATTGCACATTTTAGTTTAATATTATCGATTGATTTTGATGATTACTAGCTAATATTTCTAAAATTTTATGTAGCTTCTTAATTTAAAATATGTATACTTTTGTTTAACTTATATAAGTTCTATGCATGTGTACATCTATACTTTTATACATACTACATTATTAGATTTTTTATGACAATATTAATTAGGTACATATTATTATTGTTGTTAAATATATATATATATATATATATATATATAGTCCATGTTGATCTTAAATTTTTTTAGGGTTCCACTTTCATATTTCAACATCCATATTTATATCTTGAGAAGATAACCAGATTTGCAAGATCACCACTTTTAAGCACTCCCTCTCAAAAAATCAGGAGCATTAAATCTTTTAAGGGTTGTTTCTAATATCTAGTTTTTGGAGGAATATTTAAGCATTCAAGTGAACATTTATCAAGCAAGTAATCAAAGAGGAAGAAAAATAAGAATAGATTCTCAAAAGAAACTCAAGTTAATATTCATATCGATAAATTATAGATTTCTACAAAGTTTATATCCTGCTACTGACTGATCAAGATAAGACTAGAGCACGAAATTATACTCACGTGAAGTCTCATTGGAAGATAGATTCATCTCAAAATTTGTATCATATGAGCATTTTATCTTTCAACAAAAATGATTCAAACATTCTGAAGTTGTTAGTAGCTCAATTTTTTCTACTCAGTTGCACGCGGTTGTTTGATCCTACCCATCAAGTGGATTACGATTTCTTGAAGCTTAATGAGGGATGGAAGCTCTAGGCGCACGGACATAGGCCGAGTTTTGACCAATCCACGTTAAATTTCGGTGTCATTTATTTTGTGAACTTCATTTATTTATTTTCTTGTGCTTATGTAATTTTATATTTCTTTTGCACTTCGACTTGTTGGTCAATCAATTCCAAAAATCAGCAAAATTATTTTAAAGTGAAAATAATTCTTTTAGAATAAATTATTAATTTTAGAATATTAATTAATAAATTAATTTCATAAATTGGCTCTTTAATTTTTGGGAAGTTATACTTTCTTATTAAGATTACTAAATTAATTGATTTTTTTTGTATTTAATAATTATTATTTTAAAATATTTACTAAATCTAAAATTTAAGTAAGTGTATGTAACTGAAATATATTCTGAATTTTTAATTTGATTCAAAAGTTTGTAAAATCCTAGTTTACCCCCCTCTTGGGTATTTTCCTAGGCAACAGTTAGTATCAGCTTCACTTTGACTCATATACCCACGAGTAACAGATATAACAATGTCATTAACATGAGTAGTACTAGTTGGGGTAGCAACTACATTATTAGCATGAGTAGTACTAGCACGAGTACTAACAATATCATTAACGTGAGTATTATTGGCAGAAGTGTGATCAGCATCATAAGAAAACATTAATACATCATCACCAAGGCAAGCATCACGAGCATAATCAATAGTTTTGGCATAAAAGGCCATGTAAAAATCATTTATGTTTGATGTACCTGACTCATCATCATCAGAAGCAGTTAAGTCATCCCAAGTTTTTGTAGTCTGATCCTTAGGTGTAGTTTATGGTTTTGCATAACACCTATTAGCATAATTTCTATTTTTACCATATTTATGATATCGTACATGGGACTGGTCCGTCCTAGGTCATTTGTTTGGGGAGTCTGTGGGTATATTTTGATTTGACATTGTGGGTCTATAAAACCTTATATCATGTTGTCTAGAAGATTGACGTCCCTATTGACTAGATTGTCCTTGACAAGCAACAATAGTATTTTTGTATTTCAAAATCTTCTTAAACTGTTTCCTCATTAAGACCATTTAGGTGTCAGTCTGAGTCACTATCTAAGTCAGGCATTAATAACTTATATTTTTCAGTTTAGAAATTAAGCCTAAATTTGACCTACTATTCCTTTTAGTAGTTGAGGACATTAATTTTTTGTAATCAATTTCCATTTCTATAGTTCTCAATTTGTTACTAAAAAGCTCAAGTGTTAAATTAGGGTTATTAATTTCTTCAACGAAATACATTTTGCGGTTAAACTTAGGAGGCAGAGATCTTAAAATTTTCATCACTATGTCCCTATTATTATAATATACCATTAGCATGCATCTTGGTGATTATGTCAGATAGCTTAAGATAGAATTCATCAAAGGTTTTTGTGTCACACATCATTATAGATTTATTTTGTTGGACTAGCATTTGAGTCTTAACGGCTTTAACATAATGATCACCTTCATGGGCAGTGATCATCATGTCCCAAGCGTCCTTACCATTGGTACAATGAGAAATGAGTTTCAATTCATGTTCACTAGTAGCCATGAAAATACAATTATGTCCTTTGTTATTATACTGAGATAACAATTTTTCTTTTTTAGTATATTCATTTAATATTTTTCTTACTCCCACAGTGGTTCCATAAATTTCTGGTCTGGTAGGAGTTTAATAACGAGTTTGAATGATATCCCATACATCATCACAAAACTATCCTTGAATGAAGGTTATCATCCTAACTTTCAAATGTGGAAAGTTTCCTCAATCAAACACAAGGGGTATTAAAAGATTTCAAAGTTTTTGGAAAACATTTTGTCATCCATTTCATGAAACGATTTTTGAAACTTTAGGATCTTAAAATTTTTTAATAATAAGCTTTCATATTAATTGAAATTAATATAGGCAAAAATGATTAACAATTTTAACCAACTGTGTTTTTTTATAAACAGTAAGTTTTGTAAACAAACCTTATTCACGAAATGGTTTTAAAATGTAACACGAGATGTGTATCCTAAGGTCTAAACACTTGAAAATTTTCTTTATATGAGTCTTAGTAAAATATTTTAAACCAGCCAGCCAGAGCAAAACCCATACAAGTAAGTAAAACAAGAATAATCCATAACACAAGGATTTAACGTAGTAAAACCTCCTTAGAGGAAACATCCACAGGGGCCTCTATGCCCTAAAACTAAAAAAAATCACTAATAATCAGGAAATTTATTTTCAAATACAATAAATAACAGAAAGAGAAAAAAATATACCTAACTGAGAATACCCTCTCAAACACAGGAACACGCCTCCTCATATTGATGTAAACAACTCTAAGTTGAATGAAAAGCCATGCCTCCAAATATCAACATATTACAGTGGAATTTGTGTGGTGTGTAGTGAAATGTATTGAATGCACTTATGATACAAAATGTAACAGAAAACTAACTCAGTTCTCAAAATTTTTGGAAGAACAAAATGTTTCCCTTAAATAGTTATTATTAGACTATACACAAGAATTTAGAAATCAACTCTTTGCAAAAATAAAATGGTTTGACTAAAAGAGACAAAACATAAAAAAATGTTTCAAGAGTTTCATACTTTTTTCAAAAATCTTTGGTGTTAAAAAATTGATGTAGCTTCATATCATAAAAACAAAATAAACCTAGATAGAACACTACGTGAAGTATAATCTAGGTTTTCATCTCTGATTCAATGGATTTGAATAGAGGATTAAAAACCAAACACAAATCTCTTCTCTCTCTTTTTTCTCTCTTGTCTCTCTCTTCTTCTCTCTCTCTCTCTCTCTCTAAAAGAAAACCTTAAAAATAACTAATAGGCTCGGAAGAATTTGAGGTGTGGATTTTTATACTAGAGGTGAAGAATAGGTTACCACCAAATGAAATGGATGGTTGAGATGAATTGTAATGAATCGAACATAAACATAAAGTTTGAGACTAAAGCATTTAAAGTAAGCTAAACCAGATACACCGGTAACAAGTAATCGGTAACGGTTTATGATCCATGTGAAATCTCTAGATCCAATTCTCAACCATTAATTGAAATGATCCAACGCATGTAACATGGGATAACCTTCGCAGACATATAACAAACACTAACTTAAGGCTAATAAACACACTAAACATACCCTATGAATTAAAATGTTTAATTTATTTGTAAATATCAAGAATGTTTACAAATTCAATCAAAAATACCAAAAAAAAATTATTTAGGAAAAATCATAAAAAAATTATTTTCATTCATTATTATACCAAAAAATCATTTTTTCACAATTTTAGCATTATTAAACATATGATCAGTTTATTTGATTAATTCCTAAGTTAAATCAATTTTAATGATTTAAAAATTGTGAAATGATTTTGTAAAAATTATATGAATGCATGCATATGATGAGTGAGTGGTGTAGTGTGTTCCACTATATTTATTCATGTCTTATTTTTATCAACTAGAATTATATCGTGGACATAGGGTTTCCTTAGATCTTAGATCTAAAATAAATATTGAAAGGGATCTCAACTAAAAATATTTTGCACAAACTAACCAAACTAGTTGAATACCTTGATAGTCTAGACTTAAGAAAATCTAGGCGAGTCTCCTAT
Source organism: Sambucus nigra (assembly GCA_949130495.1). Classification (NCBI taxonomy): domain Eukaryota; kingdom Viridiplantae; phylum Streptophyta; class Magnoliopsida; order Dipsacales; family Adoxaceae; genus Sambucus; species Sambucus nigra. The sequence goes on along the minus strand of OX422209.1, from coordinate 161,397,938 downwards.
CAAAGAGCATTTAAATAAGTATAATTAATATCGAGTACTTTATAGTTGATTGCTATTGTACCAAAGTGGCCATCATCACACGGGCTAAGGTAAATCTCGTATCTCTTTTATGGGATACCAAAGTGGTGCCTAACACATGGTCCAAGGTGCACCCCACATATTTCTATCGGGATATCAAAGTGGCCCCATCACACAGGCCAGGGTAAAGTCCGTCTCTATCTATCGGGATATCAACGTGGTGCCCGTCACACGGTCCAAGGTAAAGCATGTCTCTTCTACATATCGCATAATTAATCACACCTAGGATTTTTTATATAGAAACCAAGATAATTAAATCTGATCATTAATAGATTACTAGAGTAAATTATAAATTAATTATTTTAATTAAACTCTTTTAATTGAGAAATTAAAATTCCAACATATTTAGCGTCATTTGAACGAGAATATACGGGTAGTTCGAATGGCTACATATATTGTTCGAACAAAACTATAATAATCATTCAAAGAAGATTTGCCCAGAATTGTCTTATTCCTAGAAATAATGTTCAACATTTTTAACACACAAACTCTATTTCGAACTCCTAACCATACCCAAACCTCTTTATTTTAGGTATAATTAGTCTAACACCTATACTAACAATTATATGATGATTATAATCAATTCCAACATGATTTAAAGGCTCAAATTCCTAAATAATCATAAAAACCCTAGTTTATCACTTCTCAAAAATCTAACTCAAAATTTGATTAATTCGTAAAATAATTCGAGGTATTTTGATTAATTTCATTAGAATATCCTAGTTCTAACAAATTAACATAAATTTTATTCCAATTTCCCAAGGATTTAACTGATTTCATAATATGCTATGAACATGAATACTAACATAATTTAATTAATTAAGTAAAATTCAAAATTAGTAATTTTACTTATTTAAAACAAATTTTCATAACAATTATATTTAGAGTCCAATACACAATTATATTCTAACACAAAAAACAATGATATTGAAATAAAAAGTAAACTTGCCTCCAACTTTAAGTAGGTTGAATTCTAATTGAAAAGACTCAATTCTCCTCTTATCTAACTAGCTTCCCCTCTAGCTGTAGGGTTCTACACCAAATGTTAAGAAATTATTTAAGTTAACCCTAGTCCTATTTTTAAATGCTAATCACGATATTATGTTAGCCCTTATATGGTCGTTGACCCCCTAAGCCCAAAACTATATCCAAATACTCCAAAACTTAGCTTAAGTCCAATATTAATCCCTAGGACTTAAAACCTACCCCTTTAAGGAAAGACTTACCTTTTACGCATCCCACAAGTCATTTGATCTAACATATCAATATTTATAATTTTTACACTTGTACGAGTTTAAAATAATTTATTACATGTATTTATTAAATAATTATTAATTCAAGTATGTGTATTAGTTTCGCTTTCAATTTAAATACTTATAATTGTATACACATACGCACACGACATAAAGTGAATCTGGTGAAATCACTAGTCATTGCAGAAAAATAACATTTCATAATCTAAAACAAAATAAATTTAAAATAATGCATTAAAAGTAGGGGTATTATATGCGTGAAGGAAATATGAAGTTGTACGAGTTGGCCAACTTCTCAATGTTGTGTGGTACTCTCTACTTTAAGATTCCTCGGGGATATTTGGCAAGGTGTGTAGGAGAAGAAGAGGCCCACAAGAAATTGCGAGATAGGCATGAGACGCATTGTGGGGACACATATATTCTCTTTATAGGCTTTGCAGTAAGGGGATACCATTTCCCAATATGAGCAAAGAAGTCTCTCAGTTGTAGCAAAGTTCCTTGAAATGATAAACTCATTTTGATCAATAGGTTGAATCTCACTTCGTGGAAGCACTTGCCGATTGGAGGAAGCTATATATAGCCTACTTGAAAGATGGCGAGTTACCTTTTTGAACGTGAATATGAGATCTAGCTAAATAAAAGAGTTGTTCATTTTTACTTAGTCAAATGATAGTTGTATAAAAAAAGGTACAATGAAAAGACCTTACGGCGAGTTGCCCAAGAAAAAAGGGAAAAAATGTTAAAAATAAGCTCATGAACCCTTGCGCATGGGTGGATCTAAGCTGTATGACCAAATAAAGCCATTAAGGTATTATTAGCCCATGATGAAATCTGACTCCTTTACTTTTGTGAAATAATTTGCAGCTTGCCAGGTACATGGAAATATGATCCATGCTCCATCGGTAATATTACATAGTTTAGTTTCTCCTTATCCTTTCAGAATTTGAGAATTTGACTTAGTGTGAAAAATTTAACCAGATTATTGAGGGATAGCCTTTATTCTGGTCGCTATTGAGTTATATGCCAAATGACCAGAGGAGATTAATTTAAAGAGGATAACCACTCACATGGTCACCCCCTTCATTTGCGAGTACATCATCAACTTTTTTGGTATTACAAAAGCTATTCTCATAGATAATGGAAAATATTTTGTGTGCAAGGAGATGTGAGAAAGAGGGTTCCTATGGATAGTCCGTATATTAGGCTACGCACACATAAGACCCAATTTTTAATCCAAATTTTATCATGATTAAATTAAGTTGTGCATGAAATATAAAGCCCAAATTAAATGTTCCAATCAACACAATCAAACCAAAAAAGCAAAAGAAGAATATGAGGAAAAAACCCTTTGGGCCCTAGATTTTAACACTATTTAGAATTTGACAGGATCGATGACTTATAGACTACTCAAAGCCCCACTAAATATAATAGAAATATCTTTAAATCTTCAAAGATTCGGCATAGTCTAGCACCGTCCACATTAAGTACTCTTCCCTCGGTATCAGCCTCATCGGGATATCGAAATCCTTTCTTCTTCAACCATAGAGCCTTGACTCCAAAAATCAGTAGTAAAGTGAACTCTATAAGGGTTTGATGTAGTGTATGAAAATTGTGTTTGACCAAACTTAACAAATCAATAAGGGATGTATGATTTGGAAAAGAAAAGTATTTCGAAGACACAAAAAGATGAAATCTTTTGGTGCAAATAAAGTAGGTTATTTTTGCCAAAAGATTTATAAAAAACTCACCAAAATAATATTTTTTTACAAGAAAACACATTTTTTGAGGCGGTGGTTTCGTGCAAATAAAAATGCAACCTCGTTTTAATGAAAATATACGTTTCGTTCTAACGAGGTTCAATTTTGTTCAAATTAAAAGTATATCTTTTTCGATCATCTTTCCAATGAGCTTTAAATGATAGTGGTTCTATCAAATAGAGACCATTTTGTTAGATGTTCGTTAGACGTCTGATCTAACAAAATTACCATTTCATTCCGATGAAATAAATCCTCATTCTAACGAGAACCAAGTCTCATTCTAATGAAATGAAAATCTTGTTCTAACGTAATTAGAAATAAAAAATTTATCTTCATAAATCCTTTTACAAAAGAGTATAAAATCATACAAAAATATAATTCGACTGAGAAATAATCAAAAACACAAATCCGTATACCTCCATAAAATGTTCGAGACAATTTCAACTACTGGAATCTTGGATACGGTACTTGGTCGGTAACAAGTCTTTAAATATCATAGAGGCCAATGCGAATGTAGTGTTGGGTTTATAATGGGAACTACTAAAATATCTAAACTGCGAGCAGTTCTAAAATATTGCTCTTATAAATCTCTTTCTTTAGCGATTTCGGTAGAAAACTAAAAACTAAAAGTAAATCACAATAAAACCTCTACGACAATGGACTAATGTTCTCCCAAACCAAAAAATGGAACGGCATTCGAGACTTTGTCTTCAACTGAAAATTTTCATATTTGGTAGTTAAGGAGATTATCATTAAAGCGAAAGAGACCTACAAATATGAAAGAAAATAATACAGTGATGCGTATAAGTTCAAAGAAAAAAACTCCCCCCCAGTTTGTTCTCCCCCTTTTAGTCCATAATAGACAAAGGGTAAGTAGTTAAGCATGAATAATAAGAATCACCCGAATACAATAGAAATAACATAAAAAAGATAATAAATTAAGCACATATGATGGAATTCTAAAAGGCTTTAAAACAACTATTTTAAAAAAAAATCAATTATAACAAGTATACGTATGTCAAGTAAATATAAGTACAAAATACATAACATAAGGGAATATCATTAAAATAATCGAATCATAAAAAGCGGAATGTAATTGTGTGAACATTTTCCATGGCCAAATCAACATAGACATTCATAACATAGACACATGAAGTCAATGAGATACTTCTAAGGAAAGAACTCAATTTCAACCTTAGGTGTACAAATATTGAACAAATAAGAAATTGACCCAACTTATGCAACATGCTAGAAATTTAAATGCCTCTCAAGCAAATAACGTCAAACTATTTAATGCTTTTCAAGAGAGTCTTTTGTACAAACCCATTGACCTTCTACTTTATAACACCCTCAAAATCTCACAAATATAACTATTCACTTTGAAGATATCATTATGCTCACATGTAGCAAAGCATCAATGAAATAAAATAAAATAAAATGGTCTTGGAATTTTTGTTTTTATGTGTCGTTAATCGTTTGGTACCTTTTTACAAATGGTGGGTTTTAACGCAAAAATAATTATCTCATTCGTAGCCCCTTTCCATTATTTAACATATAATAATACTTTTCGGGAAACAAAATCCGAGCAATGGTTCTTGATATGCTCAATACTGGTATTAGGCCACGGAATTTCAAAGTGTGTAGCCGCTACCTGGAGTCAGATGGGTCGCAGTTATCCATATAGTCACAACACAATTGCCACTACCTAGGGTTTAGACAAGCCGGAATAATCCTTATTAATCCTAGTATCTTTCCACTGCATGGGCCTATTCCTTACTTATACCACTAAACTACATGCTCCATGCATGCGACGCCTCCTTTTAAGTTTTATAAATACAAGTGCTCACCTCACAATATAGGGAACAAGATTTGGCAGCGAAGCCCTGCCCAAATTTCAACTCACTCTCTCTAGAATCTCCTAGGTCACCTGGGCCACTACAGTCCGTAACCCTCTACAGACTTTCTTTATAGGCTGCATCTCACACTACACAGGGCTATATTTCTCATGTATTCAGCTATCTCTCTCGCACACACACACTCTCTCTTGTATGACTCTAATGGAAGACCAATCATGTATTAATGATTACATATAATGAGAGTAAAGCACCAAAGTGGATATAGGCTCATTTTATAGCTGAAATAGTCTAGATGTTGCACTATTTCTATTTATTTACTTTATTTATGCTTTCACACTTGATATGATGGTTAAGAATGGCCTAAGTATGATTCTCGCATCATTATTTTGATGTCATTTATGGAAAGCGAGGTGTTTTACCAAGTTTACTCTCAACCTAACACCTTATTTCATCTACGGGGACTCCCAGATCATTGTCCCATGAGATCTTGGTTATTAAGCCCACATTAAGTATACCCTAAGGGGAATTCTTTTTTCCAAATCTGCTTTCTAGGGCTTTTTCTATGGCCTTAGATTTATTTTTCTTACTAGAATGATGTTACTCTACCTAGTTTGTGTTGAAAAACTCAAATAGGCCATGGCCTCATAAAGGTGGGTAACTAGGGATACACCCATCTTCATCTATCTCTATTTTGGCATTTTATGCCTTCTTACTTCTTATACTTTGGGATTTTTGCTACCAAATTGGCGCTATTTTGCACATAAGTCTTTGGTTAGCTCCTAGAGGACCCATTTGGTCATGTTTTGTGGGTAAAAATCAATTATTGGGTCCATTTCTCGAAAAAAAACACGCCACCGCATCTTGCTAGATGCTGCCTAGCATGCTGACTACCCATAAGCCGCATCCTCTATGCAACATTTTAACAGGATTTTTATATCTTGGCATATTTTTTCTTTTAATTATTAAAATTTTAAGATATTCAAGAAAAAATATGCTAGAAAATGCTTGGCAAACTCCCATAACGGGACTTATGGGTTATAAGGGGAGTTACGTGGCAAAAGGCTAGGTAAAATTGTTGAGAAATCGATGATTCAATGGATAAATTGTAACTATGTGTTATCTCTAAGGACCAATAAACTGTCCAAGATAGGTTGCGGTACCCATTCTTACTGACTTTTCAGTTACTTTACCACTTGGAGAAAAGAGGTCGATAAATCATCCAATCCGGTGAAACCGTGGTTGCTCAAATGACTTTTGATGAACAATTATTCATAGAGGACATGACCGCATCCCTATTTGACCCAGAGACTGCAGCCTCACCATTATCACCTTAAGATGCCGTAACAGCTTGCTCTTGCTTAGACAGGCCACGACGTGGGATAAACATGCTACATCCTTATGTTCTTACATTGCTTTTCCTCTGCATATGTAAGGACATATTTTTCGTAGTCCTCATTTTACATAGATTATGTCGTATACCACTACAACCGTCGAAGAAGTTCACGATCAGTTGTTCAAGACAACGGATCCAAATTTTAACTATCTTCAACATATGCGCGACATGAGGTGCAATTTTATATAGAATGTGTTTAAGTTTCGTAAATGCTTTACTTAAGAATTGGGATACTTTTCGAAACTATTTTCTGACAAAATGAGGCATTTTTTCCTAGTCAAAATAAATCTTCAAGACATGCAGGCGAGCTTTTTAAAATAATATTTTCTTGCTCATGTCGTTCAAACGACTGCTTCTAACGTCATCACACGTAGTTTGAAGGATCGCGTGAAGGGTCATTTCTTGTTTGTTTCAAACGGCCACTTACTATTTTGTAATTTTAAGGGTCATTTTTTAGGTCTTTAGTAACAACATCTAATGTCGTCCAAATGACATGACAATGTCGTTCGAATGACTTCTGACGACATGCGCCGCCCCAAGAATTTTGTTCAGCTATAAATACATGTTTTGGAGACCTATTTCATTAAGACTTTTGATACACGAAAATTTCTTTTTGGCAAACCTTTAGTCGTCATCTTTTAGGGTAAAAAACCTAGTTTTTGATCCACCAAAACATCCTAATTCTTCTGTGAATCATTTGTGGAACCCAAACACTACTTGGAAGTTTATCTTTATGGAGTGACATCTCTACCGCTAGATTGGTAGTTCTTGCGAGAGATACTTGTTGATGACTGCAGTCTGAGAATGTGTAATATCGATCCAAGTTTGCAAATTTCCAATTTATCGAATTACTTATTTAATTGGATGTCTAAATTTGAAGAAACCAAACAAATATAAATCAACCCCTAAACATGCATCTATATGTCAATAGATCAACCCATCAAATATAAAGCATGCGACACAATAAATATGCTGAGACACAAATTTCAAGAAAAAAAACCTTTCGGGTAAAAGCTTTATTTCACTATGAATTCATAAATCGCAACTTACAATTACATAGAGAAATCTGCAATGGATCAACGTGTAGCTAACCCACAAAGACTGGTAGTCTTGAACTCAGTAAGAGAATACACGCAGCACCCTCCAAGGACTCGCAGCCCAATCTTTAGCAAAGAATCTTCATGCAGCAAGATCCTCAATGACACACAGCCATACGGTGTAAAGACGCACTCCACAAGAATGAACAAAAGAAGTTGTGTTCTATGGGTTCCAAAAGATTCACAAAAAATTATATGGGAATTTTGGTGGGAATCAAACATGATTTTTGGGACTAAAAAATATGAAGACTTGATGTATTTGGTCTCTCAAAAACGTCTCTCAAAGTATTTAAAAAACAACTCCCCCGAAGTTGGCTTTTATAGAAAAACCAAAAGAGTTTTGAGTCAGTGGGACTTCTGTTGTGCGTATACCCCGAACCGGTTCTGGTGTACCCCGAACCGGTTCCCCCCGAACTGGTTCACTATGCGGTTCACGGTACCTTGTTGGTTGGGGGTTCAAAGAAAATAGCATTCTTCCAAGAATTTTATCCATCTTCAAAAGGTCATAACTCCTTCACCGTAGGTCGGATTGAGGTGCCATTTCTTCCAGTATCTTTATGGTGTCGAGCTCTTCAACTTTTCAACTGACTAGACCTCCGAACTATGACTATAAAATTACCAAAATTCCCTTGAACTTTCCTATCTTGCCTTTCTTTTATTGTTTTGACTTCTCTTGCGTACCACTTGCATAAAATCCATAAAATCGTGGAACGTGAAGTCATTGAGGCAGATGTGGGACACTTGATGGAGATGTTGAATCCTTGATTCCTAGAATTCGGATATAAGCCGTCTTGTGATATCGTGAAGTGACGTGCCAAATGTAGCGGCGTACGACATGCACAAATGTAACATATCAGACATGATAAAAATGTCTTTACACAGTCATTAAGGTTCTCAAGGGGATCTTTATTGGTTACTGGGTTGCGGTCTATGTGGATTTTTTGTGAAAGATTCATTATAGATTTCATTTTGTAATTGTAAGTTGCAATTTGCATTATATAGTTAAATAAAGGTTTTACCCGAAAGGGTTTTTTTTCTTAAATTATTTGTCCCTCGATTTGTGATTTTTTATTTGCATATTTGATTTATATCACATAGATGCATGATTAGGGTTTAATAAATTTGGATCAAAGATTGACTCTGACTAAATAAGTATAAAATTGGAAATTTTTGAGTTAAATAAATGATCGATATCACGCTTTCACAAATTTTTACCTCTTAGATATTGGTATCAGAGTAGGTTGAACTAAGTTATTGTGTTTGATCCTGATTTTTTAAAAAGTTTTTCCATCTGATACCTTTTAACTACTCACATCGTCAAATTGGTATCAAAGAAGGTTTCACTAAATTACCGTGAGATCCTTTTTCTATAAAAATTTTGTGATATCGATATTTGTGAAAAAATTTGCAATTTTTTCCGATGGAGAACTTATATAATCGGCTGCCTATCTTTGATGGCATGCATTATGCTTATTGGAAAGTCCACGTGAAATCTGGTTTAAAGGCTATTGTTGAACGTGTCTGATTAGTTTGTGAAAGAGGGTGGACTCCTTCCATTGTCACCGTTGAAAATGTCACCAATCCCAAACCTGTGTTTGACTGAACTGATGATGAATTTAAATGTAGTACTTATAACTCCCGTAGCTTGAGTGCTATTTCTGGAGCTGTCACCCCTGATGAGTTTCGTCATATTATGACGTGCACCACATCTAAATAGGCATGGGATTTTCTTAAATTGACACATGAAGGTACCAACGTGGCTAAGGCATTAAAGTTACAAAATTTGACCACCCAGTTTGAGACTGTCATCATGTCAAAGTCCAAATGTTTTGACAAATTCTATGCTAGGTTGTCGAACATTGAGGACACGAGTTTTAGTTTGGGTGAGAAAATTGAGGACATGGGGGTTGTTAAAAAGATTTTGAGGTCACTCCCATCTCGTTTTATTCTGAAGGTCACTGTTTTAAATTCTTTGGGGATATTATATACACTTCGATTAGAAGAACTCGTACGAGACCTTCAAACTTATGAGATCAACATATTTCCTAAAACTATTAAGCCTAAGGATAGAGGGATTACACTTAGGGCACAATCTCTAAAGAGGTAGGAATCGTCTAGGAAGAAGAAGAAGAAGAAGAAGAAGAAGAAGAAGAAGAAGAAGAAGAAGAAGAAGAAGAAAGAGAGGGTTTATGGGTCTGAGTGTGATGGAGAGTTTGATTTTGATGATGTGGCCATGTTTGCTAAATTTTTTAAAAAGTTTCTCAAATTTTCCAAAGAAAATTCTTCCAATAAAAAGATGTTTGAGAAAAATAAAAATAAATAAAAGGCCAAAGAGATCGGAGATATGTTTTGAGTGCGAGGGAAAAGGACATAAAGAATTTCAATGTCCCACTTTGCTAAAGAGAAAGATCAAGAAAATTTCTATGTAAGCCACTCTTAGCGATAGTGACAAGGAGGTGAATGATTTCGGGGGTGAATCTTCACATGGTATGTGTGTCACCTTTATGCCAAGTCACATGAGCACACCTAGTTTATCCCATGATGATGAGGACACTTGTGTACGTAAGACCCCAAATGATGATTTTTTGATTGTTTCGAGTGAGTGTGAGAGTGAGATTGAAAGTGACGGTGAAAGCGACCTCGAAAAAGAATTTAGAGATTTATACACCGAGACCTTGAAGACAAAGAACTTGAATAAGGAGTTAGGTCTTATGGTGTTATATTTTTATATAGAGAGAGAAATTTTGAGGGGAAGTGAGGCGTCGGTGAGTCAACTCAAGAAGGTGAAGGTTTCTTTAAGTGAGCAATTGATCATTTTAGGTCGAGAAAAGAGTGAACTTAAATCTCGTATGTCCCTACTCTAGAGAGATATCAAACGTGGCAGGGAGGTCAAGGTTACTATAGAGGATACATCTAAGAAGGTTGGAAAGATGCTCCTCAGTACCGATTTGTGTAATGTTGAGAAAGTAGGAATCGGTTATGACGGTGCATCTAGTTCCCATGTTGCACCCGAGTCGGTTCTTGAGTTTGTGATAGATCCATATGGCTCTCAACCAACCCACCTAGGTGTCCGATTCTCGATAGGAGAGTGCGTCCTAGATGTTTTGAGAGCAGTGTTCCTAGGTCCATGTATGTTTGCACCCATTGCAAGAAGAGAGGACACCTCATGAAATTTTTCTTTAAGTTGGGTAGTGTGTCATACAAATTTTTTCCACGTCATTCTACGAGACGTGTTCCTACACACACTCCCACACACGATACATTGCATGATCCTACACATCATATGAGAGAGTTTGCGCACATTCGAGATCAAGTTAAGTTTTTAGTCAAAACTTCACACGATTTGATGGATGTTTTTCATAAGACGTCACCGCCTTTGAAAAACTCCACCGCACATAATGATTGAGGTTCAGACTTGTTTGCTACCGTAGGATGATTTTCATGATGATGTTTTATTCCTATTGCTAGTGTGTACCACTTTTGTATTTATCTTTTCCATTTTTGATATATTTTTTGAAAAACCCAAAAAGATTTTGTTTTTGAAAATTTTTGGAAAAAGACAAAAAGATTTTCTATTTTTTTGCGAAAAATATAGAAAAAGCCAAAAAGATTTTATTTTGATAAAATTTTTGGAAAAAGACAAAAGGCTTTTGGTATTTCGTTTTACACCATTTATTGATGGACATTTAGGAAGCCCAAGTCAAAACATCATTCCATATCCATGTGACTATTTGATAGTGTTTTGAGACGATACATCAATTCATTCATGTGCTTTATAATGTTTGGAGTCATTAAGATGAGATTTGAGATTGCTTTCTACATGTTTCACTTATAATTTCCTTTAATGCACAAGTGCACGAATTTATTTGATTATTGTACTTGTCTATCACATGTTGGTCGAAGTGTTTTCATCTCAATCATGTCTTTAAACTGAACCAAATGCGATAAAACTTGAAAATGAGAGTAGTGAATGTAAGAACCGTTGCCCGTGAGGAATTTGTTTAATATAAAAATGATGAGTGAACATGGGAAAGGGTTACGAGAGGAGTAAATAACATTTGCATGAAAGACACTATTTAATAGAACCTAAAAAAGTGTGGCATTGTAAAAAGTAGCCCAGGACAAAATAGTTTAGTTTTAATATGATCATTCAAAATAAAATAATAGAATTGACAAATATGATCATTATTATATATGAATGAGTTTGGTTGGAAATATATCAACAGGTTTGCACGTCCTGACAAAGTCTTGAAAAAGCATTACATAGTTTTAGACGTTATTAGTGTGGAAATAATTTTAGACTATGATTTGTTGATTAGATTGAGTCGATGTCATTTGAATTCAAAAAAATTTTTTGCACCTAAGGATGATTTTGAGTTCATTCATTAGGAGTATCCATATTCATCGTGCACATTTATTATGAATGTCTGAGTTGATTTTCCTATCGAATATGTTCACACCCATTCATTCCATTTCCACGATTTGGTTATCTTAGTGTAAATTAACGGTGTGTGTTGTAAAATATCTTTGCTTGAAAATTTTGAAAAATCAAAAAGAGTTTGTGGATCCTTTTGAGTATACCCTTGCATGAGCGCAATGGATTTATACTTGCTATGCTTTTCGTGACGCTGTGCATTTATTTTTATTTATTCTTTTCCTTGTCTATTTCGAACAAATAAAAAGGGGGTGAATTATGGGAAGTAAGAGTTTGATTTATGTTGGAGACTTGAGATTTTCTTGATATTTAATTTGATTTGATTTATGTTTATCTCATTTCAAAATCGATACGTCATGAAGGTATTTATTTTGTTTATTGTGTGTAGGGCTTTGATGATCATATGAATATCACACAAAAGAAAAATCCAAGAAAGCAAAGGGATTTGATTTGAAGATATTTCAAAGTTGGAGATTTTTGAAGAATTTGAAGACTTGCATTTTTAGTACCTTTTCATTTTTGTCTTCATGGGAGGGTATTAGAATTGTATAGGCATTTTATAGATAATTCAGATTGTTTTTACTTTGTACCAGTATAGACATAGGGGGACATTTATCAGGACATATTTTCCATAGTCCTCATCTTATATAAATCATGTCATATACCGCTACAACCGTCGAAGACATTCACGATCAATTGTACAAGATGACGGATCCAAATTTCAAGTATCTTCAACATATGTGCGACGTAAGGTACAATTTCGTATAAAATGTGTTTAAGTTTTGTAAATGCTTTACTTTAGTATTGGGATACTTTTTGAAACTGTTTTCTAACATAATGAGGCATTTTTTCTATACCTTTTGTATATAATTTGTTTAAGTTTCGTATAGGCTTTTTAAAAATTATATTTTATCGCTCCCGTCGTTCAAATGACAAGGCAATGTCATTCAAACGGCTTCTTCTAACAACATTACATGTGGTTTGAAGGGTCGTTTCTTGTTTGCTTCAAACGACCATATACTATCTTGCAAGTTTAAGGGTCGTTTCTTAGGTTGTTAGTAATGACATCTAATGCCGTTCAACTGACATGACAATGTCATTCGAAAAACTTCTAATGTAATGCATCGCCCCAAGAATTTTGTTCAGCTATAAATACATGTTTTGGAGACCTGTTTCATTAAGACTTTTGATACACAAAATTTGCTTTTTAGCAGACCTTTAGTCTTCATCTTTTATGGTTAAAAGCCTAGTTTTTTATTCACCAAAACATCTTAATTATTTTGTGAATCATTTGTGGAACCCAAACAATTCTTGGAAGTTTATCTTTGTCGAGTGCCTTCTCTACTGCTGGATTGATAGTTCTTGTGGGAGTTGCTTGCTGATGACTACGGTCATTGAGGTTCCCGACAAGATATTTGTTGGCTACTTGGCTGTGGTCTATGTGGATTTTCTGCGAAAGATTCATTGAAGATTTCATTATCTAATTGTAAGTTGCAATTTGAATTATATACTAAAATAAAGACACCCGAAAGGGTTGTTTTCCTGAAATTGTTTATCCCTCGATTTGTGATTATTTGATTTGCATATTTGATCTTTATCACAAAGATGCATGACTAGGATTTAACTAATTTGTATCAAAGATTGACTCTGACTAGATAAGTATAAAATTGGAAATTTGCGAATTAAATAAATAATCGATATAACGCATTCACAGCATATCTTAGTTTTCTCACCCTGGTTTAGTTCATCTTATAATATATTTCTAAAGACTAATACTGCAAAAGCCATGGAAAGAAGATCTGGATCAGGTCCTCAACAGAATAAAGTCGTGGCCCAATTGTTGAGTAGCATTGGCTATCTATACGAAAGCTAAGCCTCACTCCAGGGCCAGATTAACCTCCTAGGACAGAGGGTTATGATGCTAGAGTCCACAACCTTCACTTTCTTGAAGAAGGATGCAACCATTGAAGATAAGGTTGCAGCCAAGGCATTTAAGAAGAAATAAAAAGAGCCATATGTAGAAATGACCTACAAGCACTTCAACCAATTAAATTCCAGCCTAGAGGACATCCTTGAGAGCATTAAGGAGGAGAAACTACTCAAGTGGCTGGAGAAGCTCAAATCCCCGTTACATAAGAGAGACAGGACCAAATGGTGTGAATTTCACCAAGATCATGTCCACACCACCTATTGGTGTTTTTCTTTGAAGAATGATATTGAAAGGCTCATCCAGCAAGGAATGATCCAGTAGTTCATAGGGAGTGCATCACCAAATTTAGACAGTTGCATGCATGTCTTCGCCTTAGAATATTACTTATTTTAAAGTTTTGCAAACAATAAAAACTCTAAGATTTTAGCTTATATGTTTCGTATTTCTTGAACAATCCCATATACATACATACATATATATATATAGATAGATAGATAGATAGATAGAGAGAGAGAGAGAGAGAGAGTGAGAGAGAGAGAGATGACTTTTTTTATCTTTGAGTTATTGCTCTACCCATATATAGTCTTTCCAAAGATTCTTATCTAAGCAAGTTTAAAGATAACCTAACAACCGAATATCCCGAAGATTAAAGCAAACAAGAAAAAGTGTCTATAGAAGAAAAGGGAGTAATGACCTTAAATGGCATTTAACACCACTCGCATCACGAAGACTTTTGAAGGCGCAAGATGCTTCTATTAGCCTCTGGAGATCATAATACACTTTCTTATCTTTTGAAGGCGCGAAGATGCTTTTATTATCTATGGGGGCTCCTAATAATCATTTTAGCCTTTGGGGCTCCAAAGACTCATTATTAGCCATAGGGGGATTGAAAATGTACCTAGCTTAGGGAGGCTTGATAATACCAATATATAGCTATGAGTGGCTCTATAATGAACACACTCTAGGGAGGCTTGAAAATACCCATATGCAGTTATGGATGAATTTATAATGAACCCAGCATAGGAAGGATTGAAAATGAGCCAACTTGATGAGAAAAGATGCAGTCAGATAAGGAAGGTGGGATACGGGCATTGATGTTCGCAACAAGGTAAGTAGTTCCTAAATGAACACAACAATCCATCGTCATTGCATCAAGAAGTCTATAAGTTCCCAAGCCCATTCTAAAGTTTGCAGAAGGGTAATTTGATACCTAACTCAATTTTAATGACTACTACGACAGAAGACCTAGAGTCAGTTTGATACCGATGACTACGGCCTCAAAGCCACAACCATTTTTACTTCCAAGTCCAAACTACTGCAGCCTATTCCTAAAAATAACCTATCACAGCCTGTCTTAAGTTGTATTACAACTTGTTCCTAAGGCTAAAGTGCTAATATACATTCAAAGCAATCAATATAAAGGTAGTGAAAGGAAAAGAATTTCAAAGACATTCTAATATGAAACTGTAGAAATATTTAATTATATGGAAAAGAAGGATTACAAGTAAAAGGCTGCGGAGGGCTCAAACAGCTCACCGTAGTAAATAAAAAATACCTCAAAATATTCAAGTCTTCGGAAGGACATTATAAGCTACAAGTTTTAAAAAGAAAGTACAGTTTAAGACGTCGCATCCTCATCTTTATCACCTTTAATGTCCACATCTTCAGTCTCTGCCTCTTCCTCCTCTTCAACCACAACCACCTCACGCTACTTGAGTGCGAGCTTGTCTACAACTCTCAACTCTGCCATACAGTCAAAGTGCTCTGGGTCATTGAACCTCCAGGAAAATATTTTATCCTTGGCCTATGGGAAATTATTTTCAACCCTGAACCTTACCTCCTTATCGGCGTGGAGGTAGGCCTTGCTATTGCTAAGGTTGAAATCCTTTGAAGTTTTGAATAAGGCAACAACATCTTCAATAACTTTTTTTTTGTCTACAACCTTCTCTTCATCCTTCTTTTTATTCGTTGAGGCGTGGTTATCTTGAATCATATTTAAGGTTGCAGCATGGCTAATTATTAACTCTTGATTCCTTGACTCTGCTGCATCCAACTTCCCTTGGATGGCTCAACCTTCCTTTCTGCCTATACTCATTTGGCCTTCTAAAATTTTAAGGCCTCTGAAGCCTGTGTGAAGTTTTATTCTGCCTCTTTTTGTGCCTTAACTGTGGAATCCAACTCAGATTCTTCATCCATCTTTTAAACTTGGAGGGACGCCTCTGAAGATTTTTTTGCTACCCTCAAAGGATGCAAACATGGAAACCTCGAGATGGGACTTGTGGCTTAGCTCCACAACCTTGTGCCATGCAAAAAGGTTTTCATACTTGACCCTTTGGTCCATAGTAACTTCCACAACTTGAAAACAAAATTGAAGAAATTAGTAAAAGTATACATAAATGGTTACAAAAAGAAAAAAAGATGGAATTCTTACCCTCAGTAGATTGTGCAAAGAATATTCTTCAAGATCCTCTGCATCCTCTTCCTCGAGGTGTTTCATGTTAACAAGAATCCGCATTCTATCTCATCCTTGGGACAATAGTTACTGTTGTGTCCCAAGGGGATTTTGGGTGTGGTTTCCTCAAATGAGGCTACAGATGCTCATTTATACTACTTTGAGGGGTGGGAAGATTAGCATTTACATCTACCACAGTCCATAAAGGTGACCCGGTGTTATAGGCATGAATGGGGCTAGAACCCTCATGGAAGTCCCCCGAAAGTAAGACATTAGACTAGTTGTGGTCAGTTCGGCCCCAATATCATCATCAATAGATAGGGGGTCTATATCAATCACCTCAGACTCTCATAAAATAGTCGCGGCACCATTGGCTACAGCTGGCTCCTTCCCTTCTAGAGGAGCAGTCTTTTTTTTTGCCACAAGAGTATCCTCTTTGGTTGCCCTCTTTATCTTATTGTCTTCTTCTTTGGGGCTTGGTTAAGGCCTTTAACAACCTCTTCCAACTCATTAAGTTGATAAATTAGGAGACCCCCGTTGATCTCCTCAGTGTCACCATTTGAAAGAAGAAAGGTCAGTATTCCAAGATGAAAAGTAATGTCGTAGAAACAATAAAAAATAAAAGCAAAATTGATACCATAGAACTAATTGAAGTTATACCTTCGTTAGTAGCCACTGGATCCTTGTGTGGTGGATAGTATCTGTGCTTTTAAAGTGATCGCAGATTCACTATATCAAAAAAAAAATTCTGATAATCGTCAATTGAGATCGCAGTCTCAATTATTTTCCTCTACCTCTTAGTTTGAATGAGACCTGCACGAACTGTAGACAAGGTGTTAGTAAAGGCCGTAGGTATAATTAAACTAAAAAGTAAAGTCTGCAGCAAGAAAAATGATTGAAAGAAAAAAGACAGAAAGGCCGCGGCTATGTTATACCTTCTTTAAGTGGGCGACCCCATTTTCATGGCACCCTAAAGTCTCTATCTCTTTCATTTTCTTCTAGGTGTATCTCCATGCTGTCCTCAGAGATGAAAACGAATTGTCCCTTATAGTTTTCAACACTAGAGGGTCTTCCCCTCATTAAGTACCTGCTACCAATTAGCAAACCCATGTAGAATTACAAGGGGTTATCTAAAGAGATCTCTTTTAGTTCATAAAAGTCTAAGAATTTTGTAGCCGTAATATCTCTTTTAAAGTTCTTCTTCTAGACAACAAGCACAACAAGGATGTCCCTTAAGCCATTGGGATCAACTTGGGTTGGTGCCAAGTTTATGGCATTTAGAATTAATCTAATGAGAATTGGGATAAGTAGCCATAGCCCTAAGAGGAAAGCATAAAGGGAGAAGGAGAACACATTATTAGGAACCGCGGAGTATGGCCTTTGCTTCACAGATGACAATGTGATAAATGTTCCCTCGAGAATCTCAGAGGCTCGGCCAATGCCATCAACCACTCCTCATTCATAATAAAGGGGTGGTAAAGTGCTGTAGGATCTCTTTCAGACTTTTGGCCATGTCCAGAAGTACCAACTTCGTTATTTCTTATCTCTGCAGCCACAACTAACATATGAGTTACTACCGTAACATCCACTTTTGCAGGGGTTGTTATTGGAGCAATTATCTTCCTCCATAGTGTTCGTAGTCTCATTGTGATCCCTATAGTTAGAAGAGTCTACGGAATCATAATATATTTGGATGCAGTTTGGGCAACCCTTAAGCTTATAGCATCCATTGGCCCTCGAGGGCTTTATGTGAAGCACCGTAGGAGGGGGAACACTAAAGTCTCTCTTCCAAAAGTCCTATAAATACTCCCAAGTATTCCAATACATAAGTCCATGTCAAGAACCTATAAAAGTTGAAGGACTCCGCAATTAGGTGCGGCAGCCATCATGATCAAAAAATAAGGTAAAGGCCATAATCATGGTCGCAACAATCCGTGAAGAAAGAAAATAGAATGAAAAATTTACAAGTGTTTAGTTCAAGGAAAAGGCCGCAGCCAGTTAATTCAAGTTTACCTAACAAGCCACAACTGTCACATCCTAGTTTCCCAAATGAGAGGTTTATCTTAATAAATACTAAGCATAATGAAAACAATCATTTCTTTCAAAATTGGAAACTTTATTGATATTCAACGGTGTTATAATCCATAGTTTCAACTATACAATCCAATATACAGATCTCGTTGCCTAGCTAACAACTATTTTCCTATGACTATTCGCTTAAATAAACTATTCCTAGTCTTCATATATCCTTGATAGAACTTATCATCATCTTTTATAGGCACCTACTTAAAATAAGTAGAAGGAAAAGAATAAGCAAAACCTTGCCTAGTAGATAACTCTAATTCTATAAAAAAGTATATACAAGAGTTGTTTTGATAGCATAACTGGAACTGAAATGATTGTAATATAACACGGTTTCTATAATTTGAGGCAAAAGGAAATATCGACATTACTCAACAGGGGTATACTGAAGTCTGCGATATGTAAAAAAATAGTATGGTAATTATAACTCGATATGTTCTTTATCGAGTTATAAATATAAGGGTTCAGATATAACCAGATAACCCATAAATTATTAGTTATAGGGGCTTCAAATGAATAGTCATATCATTACGATATCGCCCAATGCATAAAATTCATTTGGGGAGGTAATCCTTAATATTTGATGAATAATAAATAGATTGGCACACTTAGCTAGAGTGGCACTCATACGTAGATCAAATATAACAACCAGGCACTCAACATCTGAGTCCTACATGCCAATTAGAATTTCGTGGGTATACCTGGGTCAAATTCGTGACTCATATGGTATGCTACTAGGGGTTTAACGGATAATGGTTATAAAATGGCAGGCTATACTGCAATCGAGATAAACATAATTGAAATTAGAATTTAATAACAACGCAGGGTTATACTGTAATATGATAACATAATTTAAATCATTATTTGAATAGGATGCAAGGGTATACTATAATTCAAATAATTTGCTAAAATCAATGGGTTTGCTGAAATCGCAGGTTGTAAGGGTTGGCTAGCTTGAGTTTAATGAGATAATGACAGACTTAATATTCACGATAAAATTTAACTACACAAAACAGTTCATGAGTTTAGGGTTATCACATAGTGATATAACAATGAAGTAATGTCAAAGACAAAAGTTCAAGGTATAATAGTGAAATGGAATCACCTACCAATATTTTCATGGAATTGTTGACTCACTTGGTACAAGTTATCTCTCGTGTATCTCACTGTGATTTTTAATGCAAAGTTACTATAGTTAGTTCAAAACAAACATCTCTCTAGTGTATATGTATTTATAATGTTTATTGTTTCCGTATAGTGGTAAAAGCTTTACAATATACGTAGCTTGGTTCGAAATTGATTTAAACTTATGTGGATATTCAAGTAGCGGACTAATAGTTCAACACATTTTTCATGTAGAAATTAAGTCCAATGATATTTTTTTTCAAAATAACTTTTTGTGGAAAATGATAACATAAGGTTTTTGAGTGAAAAAAATGGATAATTTGGTTCATAGTAAAACACGTTCAAACAATGGAGAAAAATTTATGGTATAAGATTTACATGGTAAAAATAATGTTTTGTGACTCGTAATTTGGGACCCTTAATTAACACAATGGTCTAAATTTGACTTTGTTGAAAATAGTGTCAACTGTAATATTTTTATACAAAAATATGTTCTATTTGACATTGTGAACACAATGGTACATTCCGCATATTTTTTTGAATAACGTTTTGAAATATATGAATTTTTAAAGATTAAAACGGTGGCATTCTTAATATGTACTTAATATCAACTTGGGATTGTTTCTAAAATAAACATTATTGGGAACTTTACTTTCATCATAACACACACTAGTAGGTGCACACACATAGTTGCACAGGCACACACACGCGCGTGCGTAAACACACACCTGCGCACACACATACACACAGACACACACACATACACGGCTCCTATAGCAACGTTTAAGAGAAAACTAAAAAACGTACCTAAGGAAGAGTCGTCTTCTACTTTCGTTTTCCGCCCCCCCCCCCACCCACACACACACGTATATATATATATATATATATAAAACATACAACTACTCAACCAAACCGACACTACCCATCTTCCATGTACCATAGAAATAATACCGACTATTTAGTCGGCATATCTCCGTAGGTACACGGTTATAACACACAGGTCTTGAAAAAGAGGAAGATGTGAGAAAAATGGTTAGGCTAGGTTCCTATCTATAGCTTTTGAAATGAAAATATCTTTCAATTATATATTAACACTAGTGTATTCCCTGTGCCTGAAGGCACAGTGAAAATTTCCAAAGTACATAATCACAAAACGGCAAAAAATTTGAAAGTATGTAATTGCAAAACAAAAAAAAATTGTTCCCCAACAACATACAGCGAAATTCAAAAAAAAAATAGTCATAATTTCCAATGTTGTGCGCTTCATGATTCCAACTCGCGTGCCTACAACCGTCCAAACAACCAAGTGTAGTACTCACATGTGATTTTCTTACATGAAATGATTTCAAAACTCTCTCTAAAACGTGATTTTCTTAGATGAAATCGTTTTTCAAACATGACAATTTATATGAATATTTGATATGAAGTGAGGATGAAACATATCATATAAGAAAATCACATTTGAGTACTAAAATATTTTATATGCATATTTGGTTGTTTGGACGTCCAAACAACCAAGTTAACTTACTCAGACATTTCAATAGAAAGTGGCGACTGTAACTACATGAAAATTCCACCATGAACCATCAATTCTACAACCACCAAAACCAATACAAAATCCACCATAAAAAACCGTTCTGAAAATAACTACCCAGCATGTGCATCCAAATAATAAATATATTTTAATTATAATTCCTTGTAAACTAAAATAACTACATAGAATAAATTTTTAGGCACTCCATCTAAAGTCCAATTCACTTTTGATCCCATTGTTAAATTTTCTAGCGAAAAATTCATTTTTACATTATGCACATATTTCAGCATATATGGGAAAAACAAATAGAGATATCCACTGAATAATGTAAATTCATTTTTTTAAATCATCAGCAATCACTAAGATACCTGATCATATAAAATTAAAGTAGCACATAACTGTCTAGTCTCAAGTTACGAAATAAGAACATTGTACATATACTTGTTCGGTATATGTACCATGTACCATGTTCTTAGTCAGTTTAATGCCCGATCCATCAGTTTAATACCTATTCAGTCAGTTTAATTTTAGTTGCAGAAGTAAAATTAAATTACATGAGAGATAAGAACTTACCAATATAAATGTCTAGTCTCAAGTTATGAAATAAGAACTTAATGGTATAAATGAAATGAATCAAAGCGTGGCTTTTATAAGCTTTCCATCTCTAGTTCTGCAACTTTTAACAACTGGAATTTCAGAACCAACAGTAAACTTAAACTGACTAAACAGGTATTAAACCGAACGTATAGTATTAAACCGAATGTACAATAAACTTAAACTGAGCGAACAGGGCAATTGAGCATCCCTAAAATTGGAATAACCTATAAAACAAAACATACAACACATTTGTAGAAGATATACTCATGCAAACTAACTAAAAATTCACCAGAACACTGTTGCAATTTTTGGCAGAAATACCTTCAAACGCATATTATCATGGGTAAGTAGCTGTTGAAACAACAGCTATAATTTTTGGCAGAAATTTGTTTTGGTTGAAACAACAGCTACAATTTTTGGTTGAAATAGCTGCAGCAATTTTTGGGGAAGTAACACTGCTGTGATTTCGCTGGTTGCCTGTGTTTTCCTTTACTCCACGATTGCGCTGGTTGCCCACTGCGATTGCGCTGCAGCAGTAGCGCAACCTCTTCCCCTATGCTTGCCCAAAAATGGAGATACATGAAAACCATAAATATTTAAACTTGAACTTGAATTTTCCCCTGTGCTGCATTTTATAAACTTAAATTTGAAAAAATTCAAAGAAGAATTAATAAAACAAAAGGTACTTAACAACTCACTAATCCAATAGATACTCAATTTGAATACCAAATGACTTATGTCTACCACATTAGACCGTGATTCATAAATGGTGTTAAGTAATCCTAAAGTAATGAAAAATATGTATTGGATATATTTTGACTAACCTAATAGACGTCTGGATAACACTTACATCAGCTTGTTAATAACCTCAGCTTGTTTGGACAGCGTGAGTAACATCAGCTGGTCAGCGTGAGTAACATTGTGACAGCTTGTTAATAAGAGACGTCTGGACAACATGAGTAACATCGATGACCATTTGCATTTGTAATGCTTGCTCTAAAATAAATAAAGAGACCTGCCAACATAAATAATAAGAAAATGTGAGAACTAAACCATTAGTATTCATGTAAAAGAAAATGAACATTAACAGTAGTGAAAATTATAAACTAAAGTAATTGTAAAACAACAGATAATAGTAGTCACCCGAGACTAAATCCCACACCAAAATTCAAGTTTCTTCACATTTTGGGTTAGGAGCTGCTATAGGTGTTGGATCCATAATTCATCGCACAATCTTTGAACTTAAATAAATGTCCTACTTTTGAAAATTCTCCAAAATAGATCCATATCTTTAAGTCTGTGAAATGCACTTGCATATGTAACTCTCTCCAAAATGAGCCATGAAAGATCTTCTGCAAAAAGAAATAGAATGGAGTGACGGAGTGTCGTAACTACCTGTATGTAGGGTAGTTTGTAAAATTCAGCTCGTAAAATTCAGGAACCTCATTAACAGCTTGTGAAGCTTTGTCATCTACTTCAATGGAAGATTGTGAAGCTTATAAACCTCGTTAACAACTTTAATTTGCGTCTACAAATTCACAAAAATCAAGCAAATGCATCTGCAAATTCATCGCCAGATTCAGCATCTCCTACAGCGCCAATTATGAAATTTTCAAATTCAATGAGGGTGCATCAGTATGACCCGCTATGATTCAGATGGGAAAATGAAAGATTGGATGAGATAATATATAGATATCTTTATTTATGGTTTTTCGGTACAAAATACGTTACTATTGGACTTGGCAAGTAAGCCCAGAATTCGTTGCTTAGGCCTCACAAAACGTTAAAAGGAGTAATCATTTCATACAAAAAATAAACTACTTTTCATTTTATACAAAAACTAGAATTAAGAAATAGAAAGTTTGATATACAATTAGAAAAATGGGAAAAAAGAAGTATATATGTATAACATTGTAAAACACATTAATTATACTACATTACTAGTGACAAAACATTTATATGTACTGAAATGGTCTGGAGCTTCATATCCCGTAACCTATAAACGTGGTGAGTAAATATATAAACAAAGTTTCATACCCCCAATGAAAAACACCCAAAGAACAAAGTTTCATACCTACCCTCTAGTTTCAGATATTACACATGCATATCCCTAATGCAAAACACCCAAAAATCAATCTAAAATCTGCAAACCTATAGTATGAGAAAACAAATCTTCAAATTAGCGCTGCAAAAATCTAAATCAACTAGTAGAAAAGTAAAACAAAAGAAAAGGAGTAAACATTAAATTTGAGAGAGATCATATATGCATTTCAAGCAATCAGCCCTAAAATCGAATATTGAAACCTGATGGAAAAATAAACACCAAATGGTTGTCAATCTGAAACCCATAGAAACTCGTAAAAAATCATAACAAATAGAACCCAAATGGAACCAAACCCCCTAATTTTGAAACCACTCGAGATGATAACTCCAAATCAACAAAAGCCCTCACTTACATATACTAAAAAACCTGAGAAAAAAAATCAAACCGCGTGGATCTATATAAGATATAGTTATCAGATTTGAAAAAAAAAAACATTTGTGTGTGCGAGTGTGTACGTGTAACAGAGTGAGGGAGAGATAGGGGAAACATGGGGACCTAAGTTACCTGATGGAGGAAGCAACAATGGGTTAGGGAGGGTTAGAGAAATGGGATTTGAGAGTGTGGGAGGGTGAGGGAGGCGGGGTTTCGTATTTGGGAGGGTTAGAGAAATGGGAGAAGATAAATGAGAGGGAGACGGGGATGGTAGGGTTTGTTCCAAATTGCCATGTCACAATTCTAAGTGGTGACATGGCACTCTCTCACACCTTTAGATCGTTAACAAAATTCTATCTCAACCATTAATTTGTTGGCACTATTCAAACCCCCCTCTCCCATATTATATATATATAATATCTTTGATTAAATAATATTATATATAAATATCTTAGATTGATTAAAATAATATTATATCTAGATATTTATTTTAACTTTTATTATTCTTAGTTTAGAACCCTTAAGTTTCAAAATGAATTTATACTTTCAATTATATACTTTCTATAATTCTTAAGATTGCCACTAATTTCATGTTTGGTTAATATTCTAGTAAAAAGAGTATTTTATTACTAATAAGCGCAAAATGCTAATTAAAATGTGTCGTAAAAGCGCCCGTTGGTCACTTGATAGGAAGTTCTTGGAGGAAAACGGATCGTTCGTCCAAACCGTAAGGCCGATTCGAACATGGAATGGACCGTTGGAAAGGTTATTCGATGCTCTTCGAGATTTCATTCAGGTTCTCTCAGGCTGACGAGGTTTAAATCGCGAGTTGTTAAAGAAGCCATATGGAGGTGTGAAGTTTAAAACACAGGCCGTAACTAGTCAATCCAAAAATACTAAGCAACCGCAGCAAGGGGGAGTCAATACCCCAAGGTGAAGTTGAAATATAAGGCTCAACCAGTGAGTTCAAGTTCCCTAACAAGCCGCAGCCAGGGGATAAACAGGTAAACCGTTTAATTTTTTAATTTCTAAGATCAAAAGCTACAACCCTGGGGTTTTGACCAAGAACACCAAGAATAGCCTATTTGTGTTCTTGTTCAAAAAATAAATTCAAAATGGGGTCTAGGCAAGAAATCTAAACCCTGAAAAATCCTTACATGTAAAATCCACCCATTTATAATCACCACAAACCTAGAATTACATGCCAAACACAAAAAATCCCAATAAAGATAGAAAATACCCAAAACCATAGCCAAACAGTTACCCTACCAAAGTTATCAAAACCCTAACAAATTACATAAATCACAGCAACAGATGGGTCATGGCAAGCACGATTTTTTTACGAAATTAAAAATTTCTTTAAATGATATCAAGGAAGAAAATATAAGAGTCAACGGGTATTAAAGGCTCTGGCATATTCGGGTTATACAAAATCTAGAAAAGCCAGAAAAGTTCAAGCATTAATAAAGCATGGATCGAGAAAATAGGGTTGAAAAAGAGGAAACCCAACTTAAAAAATTGAAAAAGATGATTGCAGAAGAACAAAAGCCACGAAAACCACAACTTGACCACCACGAACCACCATAAATGAACTGGAGCAAAATCGTCGGAATAGCCTACACAAAATACTCTCAAGTATGTTGGAAAGTTAATGAGGCCATGGACAGACCTCATTTATGTAAGAGGGAACTAGAAGGTAAAATGTCATAATTCATTAGTCCGCGATAGGCATTTGCGTCCCAAACAAAAGAATACCTGAAACCACAAGAAATGACACCGTGGCTCATAGGCATAGAACACAGCCATTGCACTAACTCGCCACCTCTTGGCACTGAGTCTTATGGTCTTATTGTTATGCCCAATACTGGTACCCAGGCTGCAGAAGGCCTAAGTTTGTAGCTACAACCTAGAGTAAGATGGGTCACTGCTATACATATAATCATAGCACGATTGTCGTCGCCTAGTGATCAAACAGGCCACGGTAGTCCCTATTGATCCTTGTATATTGCCGCTACCTGGGGCTCAGACAGGCTGCGATAGTCATCTATATAATATATTATAAAGCCACAACCCTATTCTTAGTAGGCCACAACCACCTACACATTCATCAGTACATACACTGTAGTAGACTTGACCATGTCAACATGTACTTGCTAATTGTCATACTCCTAGAAGAATTACCTACTTACACCACATATCCACATGTCACGCACGTGAAGCCTCCTTTTGATTTCTATAAATAGAAGTTATCACCTCATAATTTGGGAAATTAGATTTGGCCGCGAAGCCTTGACCAAATATTTACTCACTCTCTCTTTAGAAGCTCCCAGGTCACTTGGGCCATTACAGTTTGCATCACTCTACAGACTTGCTATACAGGCTTCATCCTGCGCTACACAGCGCTACATTTCTCAAGTATTCAAATCTCTCTCTCTCTCTCTCTCTCTCTCTCTCTCATACGCCTCTAACGGCACACCAATATGTATTAATGATTACATATAACGAGACTAAGGTACCAAAGTAGATGTAGGCTCATTTTATAGCCAAACCACTCTTTGTTTCTCTTTATTTACTTTATTTATGATTTCACACTTGATTATTATGGTTGAGAATGATTCAAGTACAATTTCTCGCACATCATTTTGGCATCGTCTATGGAAAGTGAGCCGTTTCACTAAGTTTCCTCTCAAATTGGGCTTGTAATCCGTTAATTCATCCAGGAGGACCCCCGGGTCATTGTCCTATCAGTGAGATATTGGTTATTAGCCCCATATTTTACCTATAAAATTCCTAAGGGAAATTCTTATTTATATATTTACTTTTTAGGCATTTTTCTATGGCCTATGATTTATTTTTCTTACCCCAATGATGTTACTCAACCTAGTTTGTGTTGAAAAACTCAAATAGGCCATGGCCTCATAAAGGTGGGTAACCAGGGATGCACCCATATTTATCTATCTTTATTTTTGGGTATTTTATGCCTTTTTAATTCTTATACTTTGGGATTTTTGCTACCAAATAGGCTCTATTTTGCACATAAGGACTTTTATGTCTTTGGCCAGCTTCTAGAGGACCTTTTGGTCATGTTTTTGTTGGTAAAACCCAACTGTTGGGTCCATTTTAGAAACTTAACCACCATTACATCTTGATATATACGGCTTAGCATGCTAACTACCCATAGGCTGCATCCCCTATGCCGCAGTTTAATTAGATTTTTATATCTCAACATATTTTCGCTTTTAATAATTAAAATTTTAAGATATTCGGGGCCGAAGATGACGAAAAAAGCTTAACAAAATCCCATCATGGGCCTTATGGTTTATAAGGGGAGTTACGTGGCAAAATACAACGTTAAATTGTTAAGAAATCGATGATTCAATGGAAAAAGTCCAACTAGGCATTAGCCCTAAGGATCAATAAAATATCTAAGATGGGTTGCGGTACCCATTCTTACTAACTTTTCAGTTACTTTACCACCCGGAGAAAAGAGCTCGACAAATTATCCAATCTGGTGAAATCGTGTATGCTCAAATGACTTCTGGTTAATACTTATCCATAGAGGCCATGACCGCGTCCCTATTGGACCCAGAGGCCGCAACCTCACCCTTATTGTCTTAAGAGCCGCAACAGCCTGCTCTTGTTTAGACAAGCCACAACCGTGTAATACCCCGCTTAATTAAATACCGGGTGATCAGTCCTTTATTAAATTTAAAATAGAATATCCTATTGGAATCAGTCTTAGCATCACTGTCGCAAACTTTTTATTAATTACTAACCACCTAGTATTTAAACACCAGATGCCAAATTTTTATTGACTTTATTTTATTGTAATGAAACATGCAAGCAGTTAAATAATTAATTAAACATTCACCATCCAATGACAGCTCATAGAAATTAAAGCGACATAATGAAATAAATTGAGTCTAGAGTAAACACTTCCAGTCAAAATCCCAAATACAGTAATCTGAAATGAAATAAATCCAACAACTGAAATGTAAATGACTATCTAAAACCTACTATCTCTAAATAAGAACGGGCAACATGCCCTGGCTGAAATGAATGTCTCTGAATGACTCAAGGATGAGTGTGGATGCGTCTAATACCGAGTTCCTGTAACTTCCACAGTAGCTACAACACATCAACTGAATGAATCTCCTCTGTTTGGTGTCCCTGTGGTTGGGCAACTGAAAGGTTTTTACAAAAACAAAATAGATTTGACAGAAAATGAGTCAGAGCCCGAGTTGGAAATATTTTAAAAACAACAAATATTTAAATTGCATAAATACTAGATATTGTATACATGTTAGTCACGTGCCCTCAATTGAAATTCTCACTTCTCAACTATTGTGCACGCTTAACGTATACTCCTAACCCATACTAGCTATATTATCCCTCCTAACTAGTTTAAATCAAGTCCCTCACTATGATGCCTAAGTCATTGTGTCCTCCCGTATTACCCAAATCATACATTCTTCCATTTACAATATTTTTTAATCAATTCAAGTATTTATTTTCTCATATAAGTTCCCACATTTATAAATTATTTTATACGTCATACTCTTTCTCATCTACTAAGCAACACTGTAGAATAATCACCAGTACATATAAAGACTTCACTATCATAATATATATACTTATAAGGCACCTTGAGACTAAGCTATGGTGCATGCCTACTAAACTAGCAAATCCGATTATATCACATACTATATGGAGGACTATAGGTTCATAATCACTCGAGAACCATATAAAACACAAATCACAAATAGTGGAGGTGAATCATAGTTCCAAGTCATAAGGGAGACACACATACCCAATCACCCCTACGACCGTCTGCACTATCATTCACAAATAGGCTATACCAAGGCTTCATGGTTCTAAGGTACAAGTCTATATTCCCCCGATTGGCTCATCAGAATAAGGTTGTCCTAGCCCGGAAACCTCTGTGATAGCAAGTAGCGCAGTATGATGCATTACACATAATAATCCATACTATAGTTAATCACACAACCTAAGTGTATATAAATTCCATATAGGTATACATACATCCTAATTTTTTAGTCTCATAGGTATTATATTTATATCTCGAATATCCTATGTAATATTTTATATAATAGGGTAACTCTCGTCGCATAACTTCAAGTTCCTTTCCCTATCCCAAAATGGTTGCTAAGTTTCCATTTATTCCTTGGGTTATTTCAGTATCTATATTGTACCCTTCTACTGGTACTAACCTTGAATATTCATTTATTCGATTTAAACCCCAATTTATATAATTTTGAACCAAAACTCATTTGATTAATATTCATAATTTCCCCATTCAATTCCATACAAAATAACATTTTTTGGGTCTTAATCATATCTCACTGCCATTCTCTAAGTCTCATTATGTTTAATTAATCAACACCAATGATTTCTAAAAGTTGGGATTTAATCAAATAATAAAAGGGAAACAAATCACATTTTCCAGAGGAGTCGATAGATCGATGAAATGGGTCGATTGATCAACATTCTTGAGTCGATCGATCGATCGATCAGTAATTTGCCCAGATTTTCTTAACAGTTATGGGTTTTTAAATTTTTAACCACCAAATCCGTCTTTAAACATCTCCAAATTCATATACATGAAATACAGAACCTATACTAATATGTATGGACAATTCCTATCATATCCAAATCGTTTAAACAACACCAACATGCATAAATTCACCCAATTTCCATCTTTAGTCTCAAGAATCCTAGTTTTGACTTCATCTCCAATTAAACATGTAATTTCTAGATTTCTTCAACCAATTTGATTATAATAACGTGGGTTTGATTCTACATGCATAAACGAAATTAATCCAAATTTTAACCCAAGAATCATGATTTACACTATCTAAAATCTTTCAAAACAAGGGATTTTCATATGGATGTGACCCTATTCTAACATGGATCATTTATCTATCTTAAACTTATGCAAGATAATTACTTGCCTTATATAGCAGGTCTGGTATGTTGGTGATGAAAGGTATGGGGTTGATCCTCTCTCTCCGATATATACGTTGGAGTTTATGGTGGTGCAAACGGTACTCCAATGATAGTGCAAGCCTTAGAAAACCCTTCACTCTCCTGCTGATATGGTTTCCCAAGATTTTGTGTTTTATATCTCTACAAAGACTAACCCAAGCAGCTGATATAGACTTAGGAATTTCGTGGGTTTAATTATGCCAAAAATAAAAAATGACTAAAATACCCTCCCGGGGTGTCGGTTTGGCTTAAAAATTCCCAGGACCAAAACTGAACCCCCGGGTAGACTTTTCTAACTATCTCGACCCTTTCAGACACTTTGGCGCACTCAAAATGATCATACGGGTGACATATAAATAAATTATTACTTTTTTCATTAAATTGCGTCCCGACACGGCTGACACGTGAGTCCCGACTTAATTTCCACAACTGTCGTATTATTCGCCCACGATAATTAATTCATAATTACATATTACTTTACTCACTAAGTAATATTCAACATAATTCACATAAATAAATACTAACTCTCATCGCGCTAGTAATTATTTAATTAAATTCGAATAAATTATAAGTAAATTTCCCATTTTTAAGTCAATTAGTTCCATAATTAAAATCAGTAAAAATACGGGGTATTACATACTCCCCCTAATAACGGAATTTCGTCTCGAAATTGGGAAAAATAAAGGTATACCTGGTAAGAATAACTCTAGATATTTATCGTGCATCTTATCCTCGCGCTCCCATGTAGACTCCTCGACATTATGATGCCCCCACTGAACACGTACTAATGGCACTATATTTGACCTCAGTTTCCTCTCGTTGCAGTCTAGGATAGTAACTAGCTCCTCCTCGTAGGAATTATCGGGTTGTAGATCAATCTCCTCTAAAGAAATATGAGTGTGGTCCATCTCATCCCGAAGATATATCCTCAACGAAGAAATATGGCACACGTTATGAATCCTATGCAAGTGTTCTGGTAACCCAAATCTATAAGCCACTGGCCCATTCTGATCAATAATAGGGAATGAACCTACATTCCTCAGTGCCAACTTCCCTTTCTTCCCAAACCGCATTATCCCCTTCATAGGAGATACTTATAAAAACACCTGGTCCCCCACACTGAACTCCCTGAAGAACCTCTTGGCATCAGTGTAGCTCTTCTGCCTATCCTGAATAATCTTAATGCAACTCCGAATCATCTCAATCCTGACGGAGGTATCCTGAATCACCTTGGCCTAAGTAACTTGTTGTCCCCCACCTCTAGCCATCATGCTGGAGAACGACAAGGCCTACCGTATAATTCCTTGAATGGAGCCATGCCAATAGTAAACTGGTAGGAGTTATCATAAGCAAACTCCACCAGTGGAAGATATTGTTCCCAGCCCCCGCCAAAATTAAGGATGCACATTTGCAACATATCCTCTTACATCTGATTCATCCACTAGATCTACCCATCAGTCTGCGGGTGATTGGCCGAACTAGATAGTAACTCTATACCCATGGCCTCCTGGAAGCTCTACTAAAATCTGGCCACAAAAATCTTATCCCAATTGGACACAATGTCAAGGGACACCTCATGGAGTCTCACTATCTCAGCAATGAAGATCTGAGTGTACTACCCCGTAGTATAATCGATCCAAACTGGAAAAAAATGAGTTACCTTAGTCAGCCAATCCAAAATCACCCATATGGAATCGTGACCCCTCTGCGATGTAAGAAACCCTGTGATGAAATCCATGGAAATTCTCTTCCATTTCCATATAGAGATCTCTAACGGCTATAGGAGCCCTGAAAGTCTCTGGTGGTCCAGTTTTACTAGCTGATAAGTGGCACATTTTGAAACAAACTTAGCGATGTCCTTCCTCATTCCACTCCACCAGTACTGTCTCTTCATGTCATGGTACATCTTATTCCCTCCGAGATGTACCGCAAATCGTGAACCATGTGACTCTATCAGCACCGCATATCGTAAATTCTCCTCCTCTAGAACTACTAGTCTGCCATTGAAGCATAAGCCCCCATCTGAACTCACAGAATATGATTCTACCCCCTCGATTAAAAGTTGTACAATTCGATCCTGACATAACGAGTCTGCTGCCTGATCCTATATCACCCTAATAATGATCTCGAGTGTAACTGCCATCATTCAAATGAATGAGTAGGCAACCGCATCGTGATGTCCCAACTCCTTCCATTTATCCTTATACACCTCAGTCACCTCACCTGCTAACCTACGCCTCAATGCGTCTTCTACAACGTTAGCCTTCTTCGGGTGATATTAGATATTGAACTGATAGTACTTCACAAATTCAAACAACCTCCGCTGATGTATATTCAACTCTCGTTTCATAAATAGGTAATGCAATAACTTGTGATCTATAAATAGGCAAAATTTCTCCCCCAAGAGATAATATCTCCATACCCGAAGTGCAAACATGACTGCCACTAACTCCAAGTCATGGGTAGAGTAATTCCTCTCATGAGGCTTAATCTTACGGAAGCATGAGATATAGCCTTATCCTCCTACTAAATCACGCCTCTAAGTCGTAGTAAGTACACATTAGTATAAACTAGGTATTACTCTCCTGGGCAGTGCTAGAACTGGTGCTGAAGTTAGCTTATCCTTCATCTCATTAAAAGCCAACTAGTAGGCATTATCCTAGATAAATGTCACCCCTTTGCGAGTCAAATTAGTCAATGAACCCATTATCTTCGAGAATCCCCGAATAAATAGCCTGTAGTATCTGGCTAGCCCAAAAAAACTAAGTATCTCTATTGGCGGCATGGGTTACCCCCACTCTCTCATCCCTGACACTTTCCCCGGATCTATGGATACACCTCTTTTCAGAGATACTGTGCCCCCAAAACTGAACTTCTCTCAGTCAGAGCCTACACTTCTCATATTTCACATACAACTCGTGCTCACGTAGTGTCTGGAAAACCAATCTCAAATGCTTTGCATGCTCCTCCTCAGTCTGGGAATAAATCAGGATGTCATCTATGAAGACAATGACAAACTAATCTAAGAACTGTTTGAACACCCTATTGATCAAGTCCATAAACATAATTAGTGCGTTGGTTAGCCCAAATGGCATAACCCTGAACTAATAGGATTTATATCTCATCAAGAAGGCAGTCTTAGACATGCCCTGCTCTCTGATACATAACTGATAGTATCCCGACCTCAAGTCTATCTTCGAGAAGTAAGCAACACCCCTCAACTAGTCGAATAGGTCATCGATTCAGGTCAACGGATACTTATTTCGTATCGTGGCCTTATTCAACTCTCGGTAGTCAACATACAATCGTAATGACCCATCTCTCATCTTTACAAACAGTTCGAGATCACCCTATGCCAAGGTCCTCCCACGAATGAAGCCCTCTGCTAATAACTGCTCAATTTAATCCCGTAACTCCCTCATGTCCGCCGGATCCACATGCTATGCTGCCCGAGCTATCGACCGATTGCCTGGTGTCAAGTATATCATAAACTTTATCTCTCTGCTAGGTGGTAGTCCTAGTATGTCCTAAAATACATCAGCGAACTCACGAACAACCAAAATCGAATCAAGTAGAATCACCACCTCCTTAGAGGTCTCCTTCTCTATGGAATATAAATTGGTGGACGAACCTCCCTGAGGACAAGGCATCTCCACCAAAAACATCTCCTAACTCGATATGACGAATATAATACTACGACTGTAGTAATCAATTATGACCCTATACGTAACTAGACTATCCATCCCAATAATAGCATCATACTCGGACATATCTAATACAAGCATATTGGCAGGTAAAATAAATCTCCCAATCTATACCCACACCCCGACATATAAAGAATATCAGTGACCCATAGCCCAGTGTTGAATCTACACTAGTAACCGTACTATCTGTTGTGTTTAATAATCCCGTAGTACGTGCAAATCTATTGGAAATGAAAGAGTGTGAATCCCCCGTGCCAAATAATATTTGCCCCAAAGTCCCCTGGATAGAAAATATACCCTCAACTGTGGGTTAAGGCTAAGGAACTGCGGCCTTGTGGACATTGTAAACACGCCCATACTGTAGTTGTCCCTACTGAACTGGATCTGCTAGAATAGCTTGTAAGGCTGGCATATGTGGTGGTGCTGGGAGGGAGGCTGGAAAGATCGGTCGCTGGGGCTCCTATCAAGCACCCTACTACTGATGCTGCTGTTGTTGCCCCTGACCCTTTCAGGTCAATCCTGATGTCGGTGGACATTTTTTCCACAGCCAAAGCATCTACCACCAAAGTTTCCTCCCCTTTGATTCTGCTGTCCTCAGCCCACCACCCCTCCCTTGCCTGTTGAAAGCACTGCTTGCCCTATCGCTAGTGGCCCTAATGACCAGACTAGCCCTGATGCCCCTGCCTAAAACCTCCTTATCCCTGCCTGTATTCACCTGATTTAAACCTCTTAGTGGGGTCCTCCTAATGGGAACTCTGCTCACACTATCTCTTCTAACCTTGAGCTGGTTGTGCCCCACTGGCACCATTACCTCATGTCCTGCCCTGCTGGCTGGATTCCCCCACTAGATTTCTTCCCTTTAGATGTAAGCGGTGATCCTGGCAGTGTAGTAGGGAAGTTTTAAGTACATCAGTATATGTACCCAATGAAAGATTACCCAAAAGGTGCTAACGAATCCTCGTAGTCAAGTCGTCCATAAATATATGAATTTTCTTCCCCTCAGTAGGTACCTCATCTGGCACCAGATTAATCAATCTCGTAAACTCTTTCTTATACTCTGCAACATTCTCCTCCTCCTAGGTCAGATCCAATAACTTTCACCTCATCTCAGTCTGAAGGGTGGAAAGAAAATATTTGCGGTCGAACTGCATCCAAAAGTCCTGAATAGTCATACTGTCTCTCTCTATAGCAGTGGTAATAGACTCCCACCACTATAATGCCTCTCTCACTATCTTAAAAGTAGCCAGTATTTTCCTCTGAACCTCAGTGCACTCGTACATCCTCAAGTGCTGCGGGATGTATTTCTTCCATGGGCTCTCCACCACAACATTAGAACTCTCGGTGAACTCTGGAGGATGTGCCTTCTAGAAGGCATCTCTGACTCGCTCCCAAGCAGAAAGGAATGCATAATCTAGTGTTGGGGACACAGCCTATGCGAGGGGTGGGTCCTGCTGTACCACGGCTAAAGATGCATTTACCGCTTGTGCTACAATTGCAAAAATAACCCGTAGCATTCATCATGCCCTAGGCCGGAGCTGGCTGGGGTTCTAGCTGGGCATAACAAGAAGCTAGCTGGGCACGTTTGGGAGGCATCTGAAATGAGAGAGAAGCTTTATAATTCTACGGTAAATATCTCAAAAAAGCTAAAGACTTAAAATGCGCAATTATTGAATACAACAATCCTAAATATAGGGCTCTACATCAAAGAAAGCTACACTGGAAGCATAATAAGTCGCACAGATTCTAAAGACTTTAGAACCCGATGCTCTGATACCACCTATGACACCCTGCTTAATTAAATACTGAGTGATCAGTCATTTATTAAATTTAAAACAGAATATCCACTTAGAATCAGTTTTAGCATCACTTTCGGAAGATTTTTCTTAAACTAACAACCTAGTATTTAAAAATCCGATGCCATATTTTTATTGATTTTATTTTATTTTAATAAAACACGAAAGCAGTTAATTAATTAATTAAACATTCACCATACAATAACAACTCATAGTAAATAAAGCGACATAATGAAATAAACTGAGTCTGGAGTAAACACTTCCATTCTAAATCCTAAATACAGTAATCTGAAATGAAATAAATCCAACAACTGAAATGTAAATGACTGTTTAAAACCTACTATCTCTAAATAAGAATGGGAAACATGCCCTGGCTGAAATGAATGTCTTTAAATGAATCAAGGATGAGTGTGGATGCGTCTAATACCGAGTTCCTGTAACTTCCACAGTAGCTACAACACATCAACTGAATGAATCTCCTCTGTTTGGTGTCCCTGTGGCTGGGCAACTGAAAGGTTTTTACAAAAACAAAATAGATTTGACAGAAAAAGGGTCAGAGCCCGAGTTGAAAATATTAAACAACAAGTATTTTAATTTCATAAAGACAAGATATTGTATACATGTTAGTCACATGACCTCACTTGAAATTCTCACCTCTCAACTATTATGCACGCCTAACATATACTCCTAACCCATACTAGCTATACTATCCCTCTTAACTAGTTTAAATCAAGTCCCTCACTATGATGCCTAAGTCATTGCGTCCACTCGTATTACCCAAATAACACATTCTTGTATTTCCAATATTTATTAATCAATTCAAGTATTTCTTTTCTTGTATAAGTTCCCACATTTATAAAATATTTTATATGTCATAATCTTTCTCATCTACTAAGCAACACGGTAGAATAATCACGACTACATATATAGACTTCACTATCATAATATATATACTTCTAAGGAACCCCGAGACGAAGCTATGGTGCACGCATACTCCGCTATCAAGTCCTAGTATTTCACATACTATATGGAGGACTATAGGTTCATAATCACTCAAGAACCGTGTCAAACACAAATCACAAATAGTGGAGGCGAATCATAGTTCCAAGTCATAAGGGAGACGCACATACCCACTCACCCCTACGACCGTCTGCACTATCATTGACAGATAGGTTGTACCAAGGTTCTATGGTTCTAAAGTATAAGTCCATATTCCCACGATGGGCACATCCGAATAAGACTGTCCTAGTTCGGAAACCTCCGTGATAGCAAGTAGCGCGGTATGATTCATTACACATAATAATCCATACTATAGGTAATCATACAGTCTAAGTATATATAAATTCTGTATAGGTATACATACGTCCCAATTTTGGAGTATCCTACGTAGTATATTTATATCTCAAATATCCTACGTAATATTTTATTTAACGTGGTAACTCTCATCGCATAACTTCAAGTGCTTTTCCCTATCCCATATGATTACTAAGCTTCCAGTTATTCCTTGGGTTATTTCAGTATCTATAACGTACCCCCACTACTGGTACTAACCTTGAATATTCATTTATCCATTTTAGACCCCAATTTATATAATTTCCAACTGTAACTCATTTGATTAATATTAGTAATTTCCCCATTCAATTCCATACAAAATAACATTTTCGGGTCTTAAGCATATCCTACTACCCTTCTCTAAGTCTCATTATGTTTAATTAATCAACACCAAAGATTTCTAAAAGTTGGGATTTAATAAAATTTTAAAAAGGAAACAAATCACATTTTCGAGGGGAGTTGATCGATTGATGAAATGGGTCAATCGATCGATCTATCGATCGATCGACATGCTTGAGTCAATCGATCAGTAATTTGCCAAGATTTTCTTAACAGTTATGGGTTTCAAAATTTTTAACCATCAAAATCTTCTATAAACATCTCCAAATTGAATACATGAAATCCAAAACCTATACTAACATGTATGGACAATTCCTAACGTATCCAAATCGTTTAAACAACATCAACATGCATAAATTCACCCAATTACCATCTTTAGTCTCAAGAACCCTAGTTTTGACTTCATCTTCAATTAAACATGTAAATTCCAGATTTCTTCAACCAATTTCACTACAATAACATGGGTTTGATCCTACATGCATAAACGAACTTAATCCATTTAAATTTTAACCCAAGAATCATGATTTACACTATCTAAAATCTTCCAAAACGTGGGATTTTTTTATGGATGTTACCCTATACTGACATGGATATCTATTGTAAATTTATGCCAGATAATTACTTGCCTTATGTATGGGGTCTAGTCCGTTGGTGATGAAAGGTATGGGGTTGATCCTCTCTCTCCGATCTATACATTGGCAGCTATGGTGGTGCAAACGGTGTTCCAATAGTGGTTCAAGCCTTAGAAAACCCTTCACTCTCCTCCTCCTCCTATGGTTTCCCAAGATTTTGTGTTTGATTTCTTTATGAATCCTGACCCTAGAAGTTGATATAGACTTAGGGATTTCATAAGATTAATTACCCCCAAAATAAAAATGGCTAAAATACACTCCTGGGGTGCCAGTTTGGCTTAAAAATACCCCGGGACCCAAACTGAACCCCCCAGGTAGGTTTTCTAACTATCTCGACCCTTCCTGACACTTTAGCGCACTTGAAATGACCATACGGGTGACTTATAAGTAAATTAATTTTTGTTTCATTAAATTGCATCCCGACACGACTGACACGCGTGTCCCGACTTAATTTTGATAACTGTCGTATTATTCGCTCACGACAATTAATTCATAATTACATATTACTTTACTCACTAAGTAATATTCAACATAATTCACATCAATAAATACTAACTCTCATCGCACTAGTAATTGTTTAATTAAATCCTGATTAATTACAAGTAAATATTCCATTTTTAAGTCAATTAAAATCATTAAAAATACGGGGTATTACAAGCCGGTGATAAACAAGCTACATCCTTATGTTCATACTTTTCATTTCCTCTACATATCTTGGTTTTCTCACCATGGTTTAGTTCATCTCAAAATATATTTCTAAAGACAAACACAATAAAAGCCATGGAAGGAAACTCTAGATTAATTCCTCAACTGAATGATGATGTGGCCCACTTATTGAGTTGCATTGACCATGTATATGATAGCTAAGCCTTATTCTAGGGCCAGATTAGCCTCTAGGTATGGATGGTTATGATGCTAGAGTCTACAGCCTTCACTACCTTGCAGAAGTTCGCAGTCGTTGAAGACAAGGTTGCAGTCAGGGTATTGAAGAGGAAGCAGAATAAGCCTGAGGCAAAAATACCTACAAGGACTTGACCCCCATTGAATTCCAGTTCAAAGGACATCCTTGAGAGCATCAAGGAGGAGAAACTACTCAAGTGGCTGGAGGAGCGCAAATTCTCACAACATAAGAGAGACAGGACCAAATGGTGTGAATTTCACAAAGATCATGGTCATACCACCGATAGGTTCTTTACTTTGAAGAATAAGATTAAAAGACTCATCTAGTAAGGGATGCTCCAGCAGTTCATAGGGAGTGTGTCCCCAAACTAAGATAGCTCCATGCCTGTCTTCGCATTAGAATATTTCTAGTTTACAGTTTTGCAAACAAAGAAAACTTTAAGATTTTAGCTTATATGTTTAGTATTTATTGAACAATCACCCCCCCCCCCCACACACACAAACATATATATATATATATATATATATATATATATATATATATATATATATATATATATTACTTTTGCATCTTTGAGTTCCTGTTCTACCCATCTAAAGTCTTTTGAAAGATTCTTATCTAAGTGTAATAACCCTCGCTTTTAAGAGGCTGATTTTATATTAATTTACCACATGAGGTAATTATATAAAATGTTGGAACTGGAGTAAATATTAATTGAAAGTTAATATTTACTAGATTGATGCATATTTACTGTATGTGAAATTAAATGTCGTCAGGTTGCATGTTTTATAGTGTCATGTATTTTAAATGACATTATGGTTAAAATGAAATTAGAACTCGAAATAATTTATAAAATTACCGGATGACAATTTAGAGGGTGTAGTTAGTCCCGGAATGTCCGAGACAGTCAAAATAAGTGCCATATTGTATTTTTGGGTTTCAGGCACT
Source organism: Sambucus nigra (assembly GCA_949130495.1). NCBI lineage: Eukaryota > Viridiplantae > Streptophyta > Magnoliopsida > Dipsacales > Adoxaceae > Sambucus > Sambucus nigra. Next base: position 161,358,218 of record OX422209.1, on the reverse strand, counting down.
TTTACTTGGTTTTAGCTTCAACGCGTATTGGGAGTCATTTTAATGTGGTATTAACCACTTAAGTTGGAGACTTTAGACTTAAGCCACGACTTTCAAGTCTTGCCCCTTATTTTATTTTCCTCATTTTATGTCTTAAACATAGAGAGAAAAGGAGAGAAAGAGAGAAGAAGAGAAAAATGGAGAAAGAAGAAAAGAAGAGAGAGATTGGAGCTTGGATTGCATCTACTACAAAGAAATCTGAGATATCAACCCTAAGGCAAGTTTTCTACTTGATAATATGTGATTTAAGTTGAATAATTTGTGTGATAGTTGTGTATTTGAAATTTTGGGATAAATATGAAATTTATGATGTTAATTTTATTTTGGGTTGAAGAAATTGTGGGTTTTAGTAGTGAATATTCATGTAGGATGATTTGGGGTAATTTAATGAGGTTGGATGTGTGTGCAATGGAAGAGATTTGAGGTTTGGAGAAATTAGGGTTCAAAACCCTTCGTAGCCATTCTTGGCCAATTCGCAGGGGCGAATCGATTCGGCCCTTGGGGAGAATCGATTCGCTAAGGGGTAGTTTCCAGGTCTGTATGACCGGAATCGAATCGGGTTAAGGCCGAATTGATTCGGCCAATTGCATAAAGTTGGTTTTGTGGTCCGAACCGATTCGCTTTTTGGGCGAATCTATTCATTTTCTCGCTGTTTTTTAGTTGTTTTTATAACTCAATTTTGATCCTTTTTCTTTATGGATAGGACCTAGGAACCTTCTTGAATGAAGTAAACTCAGAGTCCTAGAGTTTAAGAAGTGTCGGGAAACTACCCTAGAATAGAAATGGCGTAGATGGGTTTTTTTGGGCATATGCCTATTGGTGTTAGGGCATTCTTTTCTTCTAGTTGAATATTAGGAAACTAGGAGATGTAGTATTATTTTTTGGGAGATTTCAGAAGCTCAACAGAGCTATGTTAACCTTGATGGTTCTTAATAGCATTGTAAACGAATGTTGGGAGAATAAATTTGGAAGTTTATTTATCCCTTTGAGGTGTGATTGTACCGGGGTTCTAAAGTAAGACCCTAAAATGTTTGGAGATCATTAAGAGTTTATTTACTCCTTTGAGGTTGTAGTAACTATATAATTTATCGTATGTCTCCGGTTAATAAGGTGAATTATTTACAATAATGTAAATAAGTATGGTTTTAAATAAACGAAACATATATGTATAAATGGAAATGAAATGAATATGGTAAAGGATAATTTACTTGTTTTTTGAAAATGGTAAATAAAATGTTTTAAACACACCTCTCTAAATGACATCATAAGGGAAGTTCGTGCGTGAGGTGAAGCCCCCTAACTAATGAATGCATGGTGGATATAGTACTAGGCCATGTGAGCGTTTGTTATATATATATTTTCTACGATGGGTAGGAGATTTCGGGTGTGGTCTTGACTATCCCGCAGGCACATGGCCGCTTCCCGACGTCTTGCGTTGTAGGATCCCAGGTTGTCTTATGATAGGCCCTGGAAGATGATGGTCATTTAGGGGTGCGCACAGTGGGGAAACCCGGACGGGCGGTCTTAGAATCGTTATATGTATATAAATATAACTATTCATAATCAAGTGTGACTTGATGGATTATATGCCATAAAGAGCATGGTGAAGTGCCACAAAGAGCACATATAAATCCCATAAAGAGCATTTGAAAATGACTATTTTCCTGATAAGGAAAGGATTTTTACAAAAAGTAAAATTGAAATATTAATGCCATAAAGAGAATAAGATTGTAATTATATATATGTTTCCTAATAAGGAAAAGATATATGAAATAATTGGTGCGCATGATGAAGTTTTAGATTAATGTTTCTCATTTTATTTTCCTGCTTAGCCTATGTTTTAAACTGTGTAGGTAGATTCTCATTTCTCTTTCATCATGATTTATCATTCATAACTGTCATACTCTTTATTCATCTGGTAATCATATAGAACCGGGCCCTAACCCGTTTATATTCTTGTTGTGCATATATCTTGTGTCCGCTCAGGTACTCTACTGTAAGGATGCCTGATCTGATTTTCCTATCCCGGTGTCTTTGGCGAGCCGTGATGCTTTGCGGGTATTACGGGTTATATTATATAGCCTCTTTCATTCCTTTGAAATCTAGATAAGATCTGGTCTTTTTACTCGGGCGAGAGGCCCAAGCTTTTGTAATTGGTTAATGTACTGTATTATGTAATTTAATGTAATTGTTTATTATTATTGTAGGAGTCTGTGGTCGACAGCATATTCGGTCCCTTATTGTACATTTGCGGTGTATATAATATATTTCATATGGATTTCCATTTCCCTTTCTTTCTAAATTGGGTTGTTAAGTTGTTTTCTTTTTTTAATTTTAAAAATCAAAATTTTTGGCAACCCGTTTTCTGAAATAAGGAGTGGTTATCCCGTATAATTTTTATTTTGTTGTGATGCTGAGAATGATTCCATCTATGATTCTATTATTTTGGAGTATCGGGATGGCCAGCCCCTATTTCGGACGGCGGGTTGTCACAGATGGTATCAGAGCATCAGGTTCTAGAGTCCTTAGGATTCTGTGTGAACGCCTTACGTTTTCAGCGTTGCATTTGATTTGACATAGGACCTTAGGATTAATATCGTTGATTTCTTTATTGAGATATCGTTATTATGCCATGAGGTAGAACCTATAGAATCTGTTGCGAATTTGTGTGAGAATAGTGGGTAGATTGAAGAAGGGTGCCAGGGAAGGTTGTTGTGAAGGCGTCGCGAGAGGGAATTAAGAAGAACTACAAATTATGTCGGGGATGAGGACTATTTTAGAGGTCGCTCCTTTTTATATCATTGTCATATCTTGCTACCGCGACTACTAATTACAGTGGATGAAGTTCTAAAGTACTGCTAGAAGTAGAGGGTGGTACTATGCTTGGGACTCCAAGCGATGTTAGATTGAAGTGGTGAAGTGCCTAGATGAATAGGATGGAGGAAAATCCTTTACCCGTAGGAGTAGTGTTGAAATGGTGGGAACGTAGTCACCATATTTCTGGGTGTAGAAAGTTTTGCCCATGGAGAAACCCGATGAACACTTACAACTGCGAGTTTCCCTGGGATCACTGGACTGAGAAGAAGATGGATTCTCAAATGTTCACGTGAGGCTCGGTCAGAGACCGACATGTGAATAAAGAGTAGTACGGTTAGGGAGGCCGTATACCAAAATAAAGAAGAAAATATCCCTTTGATGGAATGATAGGATCCAGAATAAGTGTGGTTAACACTTTCGATGGGGCAGAAATCATGAAACCCCATTGGTGGACATCTGCCTGAGGAGGTTTCATAGAACTGAGGAAGAGGAGGTCGGGAGTATGTTCTCTTTTACTGAGAAAGTAAGAGGGGTTACGTGGACCATTGTTTGGCAGTAGGAGGTGGAACAATAGTTATGGCGTGGAAGAACCCCGCATTTTCATTATGATTGATTGTAGAACAAGGGCAAAGATATAGTGCCTAGTTGGGAAGTTGACGAAAGTAATGTTGGTTCGTATAGGACTTGAATAGGGAGTCTGAGAACCATTGGTATTGACCCGGAGTGATTGGCATAAAAGTTGGTGGGAATTCCACCTTATTAGTGGGTGGTGTATTCCTTAAGATGAGATTTAGTAGTATTGTATTTTCTATAGACTCTGGTGTGTATATGGAGCTTGTGGTAATATCGACGCTATTATAGTAAGGGTAAGTATATGACTTCCGTGGTAGGGAAGTCTTATGCTGTCTTCACTCGTTATGAGGTGAGTGATAATATTTTAAATGCATAGATGTAATATGTGTTACCTTGTTTGAATGTTTGGTGGTTTGTTTGCATTGTATGTGATTTTTATGCCCTATTTCCACGACTAACAACGTTGAGTAGTAATGTATAGGAGGGGTTCCTTGTTTGGATTCCGCTTTTGCGGGACGCTCCACGCGTGAACCTCAACGACGTTGGAAGTGGGGAGATGCTATTCTTTCTTCTTTTAAATTCATTCCATTTTATTTATTTATTTTGTTGGTTGAAGGTTGGGTTGAAAGGTTTAGCCAAAAATCACGTAGAAGAGTGATTAAGGGCTACTAAAGTACGAGATAGAAGCACTGTACACATCGTTCTCTCCTCTAAACGATGTGAGGGAGACTGAGATATGAAGTCGAATTGAGACTTCTAGATTATGCCTTGATGAGAAGGCTAGGTTTATAGGATGGGATATATATATATTTATAAGACTTTACAGAAAGTAAATGTCTGATAAATTAAAGTTTTTGATTATTTGAATGGTAAAACATAAGTAAAATCATGTTAGTATTTTGTGAATTAAAATTTTACCGGTCCCGATCATGTGTACTAGACCGTTATGTCTTGATGACCGACGATGCGAGGTAGCAGTGTAACGGGAAGGTTCCTTATTTGGATTTTGCTTCGGCGAGACGTCCCACGTATGAAACCGAGTGAATGTCGGAAGTTGAGATAGGTCTTGGACACTAGGGACATATTTAGTATTATATGTATACAACCTAGGTAGGATATATATATATATATATATATAGATCAACCTTAGGTTTATTAGGATATAAGGTCATTAGGGCATGCGGTGTTAATTTAGGAAGGCAATAGGGAATTGAAAAGGTATGGATTGTGGGTTATCCCTAAGGGGGATTAGATCCCTAGGAACGAGAAGGTGGAACCTTGCGAAATTTCATAGGTTAGGCCGATGGAGATGAGACCTCTCCTAGTTAAAGTGTTACATTAGTAACTTAACTTTTGGAGATTCAAAAAGGGATGAATTGATTTCTACTCCCGCGCTCATGTGGTTAGGCTCGAGGGTGAATTTAAGGAACAAGTCTCTGCCAGGATGGGAAGTATTATTCCCTGCTTGAATTGGAGTTCATTGTAGTAGTGATCTCCTTAAAGTGATGGAGGCACTACCTCCAGGGCAGGAAAGTTGATCTTTCTCGCAAGCAACAAGTTGTTACAGTATGTCGTGGGAGAAATCGAGTTGGTGTATGAAGTTCTTAACGGACTATTTATGGGGTTTTATCATTCGATAAGGAAATGTGATTGGGATAGTAGATGCGTCGAGTAGAAAACCCGTCGGAGATAATTGTGATGGCATGGAAGGCCAGAGGAAATGAGCGTGACTAGGAAGACTTTGTAGCAAGAACATTTCGGTCTATGATTGACCATTTCACCCCCTGTTGTGAAGAAGAGTAGTGGTGAAACGAAGAAGGGTATATTCATAGACGTCCGCATTGAATTGATGGCATCCAACTGGTCGTGATCCTATCTGAGAACATTGTCGATCGTTTGACCAAACCGTTATTTTCTGGATATTTGCGGGCGAACGATATGTAGAGGAGTATGCCCCGCTTTTTCTGGAGAAATGATAGAACTGTAGGAGGTGCCTATTACAATAGTGGTGGACCGAGATTAGATAATTCTTGTCGAAAGTTGGTAAAGTTCCCATGAAGAAATGGGACCCGTATGGAAATGGTGTGTATTTTACCACCCTAAAGTGAATGAAGAAATGGAGGAAGTTAACTTAATGCCGAAGGGCATATCTTGAATGTGAACCTTAGGATACGTAACGGGCGGTGCAGTAGTTGTATGGATAGAAGTTCTCATATAATATTGGGGTTTTGACGGCTTTATGGATCATTTCCTAAAAGGTGGCACCGCGAGTGACCTTGGGTAGCCGGTTGAGTAATTCACATACTCGTTGGATGGAACCAGCGGATCATATGTTTCTTGGACTTAGAATAGTTCCGAAACATTTCTTTAAGGATTTTTCTTTGGAGTCATATGTTTTGAAGGAGCATGCTTATGCGAAGAGAGTTAAGTGGTGTCAGGGTTAAGCCTTTAGCGTTGATAGAGGTATCCCTGAGGTGGGATGTAACGTGATTTCGGAAGTAAGGCAATATATGCCGAGCTATGTGGGAATATTCTTCCGCCATAGATAGGTAGGATCAACGGTTCGTGATGAACGATTTGGTGCTATGCTAGAGCACAAGGAATGTAGACTGGGATCGATAGAGACAACTTTAGTCCAAGTTCAATTTGGGACACCGTAATAAAGGAGGTTTGTTAAGACTATAGAATCATAGTATAAGAGAGTATATAGTATACCCTTTATGTGTATGGGGTATGTCTGAATTTTGGGGACAAAATTCCCTCATAAGGGGGGGAGTATGTAATAACCCTCGCTTTTAAGAGGCTGATTTTATATTAATTTACCACATGAGGTCATTATATAAAATGTTGGAACTGGAGTAAATATTAATTGAAAGTTAATATTTACTAGATTTGATGTATATTTACTATATGTGAAAGTAAATATCATCAGGTTGCATGTTTTATAGTGTCATGTATTTTAAATGACATTATGGTTAAAATGAAATTGGAACTCGAAATAATTTATAAAATTATCGGATGCCAGTTTAGAGGGTGTAGTTAGTCCTGAAATGTTCGAGACAGTCAAAATAAGTGCCATATTGTATTTTTGGGTTTCGGACACTTTTACCTGGTTTTAGCTTAAACGTGTATTGGGAGTCATTTTAATGTGGTATTAACCACTTAAATTGGAGACTTTAGACTTAAGCCATGACTTTCAAGTCTTGCCCCTTATTTTATTTTCCTCATTTTATGTCTTAAACATAGAGAGAAAAGGAGATAAAGAGAGAAGAAGAGAAAAATGGAGAAAGAAGAAAAGAAGAGAGAGACTGGAGCTTGGATTGCATCTACTATAAAGAAATCTGAGATATCAACCCTAAGGCAAGTTTTCTACTTGCTAATATGTGATTTACGTTGAATAATTTGTGTGATAGTTTTGTATTTGAAATTTTGGGATAAATATGAAATTTATGATGTTTAAACCCTAAATTTGGTTTTGGGTTGAAGAAATTATGGGTTTTAGTAGTGAATATTCATGTAGGATGATTTGGGGTAATTTAATGAGGTTGCATGTGTGTACAATGGAAGAGATTTGAGGTTTGGATAAATTAGGGTTCAAAACCCTTCGTAGCCATTCTTGGCCAATTCTCAGGGGCGAATCGATTCGGCCCTTGGGGAGAATCAATTCGCTAAGGGGTAGTTTCCTGGTCTGTATGACCCGAATCGATTTGGGTTAAGGCCGAATCGATTCGTCCAATTGCAGAAAGTTGGTTTTGTGGTCCGAACCGATTCGCTTTTTGGGCGAATCGATTCATTTTCCTTCTATTTTTGAGTTGTTTTTATAACTCAATTTTGATCCTTTTTCTTTATGGATAGGACCTAGGAACCTTCTTGAATGAAGTAAACTCAGAGTCCTAGAGTTTAAGAAGTGTTGGGAAACTACCCTAGAATAGAAATGGTTTAGATGGGTTTTTCTGGGCATATGCTTATTAGTGTTAGGGCATTCTTTTCTTCTAGTTGAATATTAGGAAACTAGGAGATGTAGTATTTTTGTTTGGGAGATTTCAGAAGCTCAATTGAGCTATGTTAACCTTGATGGTTCTTAATAGCATGGTAAACGAATGTTGGGAGAATAAATTTGGAAGTTTATTTATCCCTTTGAGGTGTGATTGTACCGGGGTTCTAAAGTAAGACCCCAAAACGTTTGGAGATCATTAAGAGTTTATTTACTCCTTTGAGGTTGTAGTAACTATATAATTTATCGTATAGCTCCGGTTAATAAGGTGAATTATTTACAATAATGTAAATAAGTATGGTTTCAAATAAACGAAACATATATGTATAAATGGAAATGAAATGAATATGGTAAAGGATAATTTACTTGATTTTTGAAAATGGTAAATAAAATGGTCTAAACACACCTCTCTAAATGACATCATAAGGGAAGTTCGTGCGTGAGGTGAAGCCCCCTGACTAATGAATGCAGGGTGGATATAGTACTAGGCCATGTGAGCGTTTGTTATATATATATTTTCTACGATGGGTAGGAGATTCCGGGTGTGGTCTTGACTATCCCGCAGGCACATGGCCGCTTCCCGACATCTTGCGTTGTAGGATCCCAGGTTGTCTTATGTTAGGCCCTGAAAGATGATGGTCATTTAGGGGCGCTCACAGTGGGGAAACCCGAACGGGCGGTCTTAGAATCGTTATATGTATTTAAATATAACTATTCATAATCAAGTGGGACTTGATGTATTATATGCCATAAAGAGCATGGTGAAGTGACACAAAGAGCACATATAAATCCCACAAAGAGCATTTGAAAATGACTATTTTCCTGATAAGGAAAGGATTTTTATAAAAAGTAAAATTGAGATAATAATGCCATAAAGAGCATAAGATTGTAATTATATATATGTTTCCTATTAAGAAAACGATATATGAAATAATTGGTGCGGATGATGAAGTTTTAGATTAATGTTTCTCATTTTATTTTCCTACTTGGCCTATGTTTTAAACTGTGTAGGTAGATTCTCATTTCTCTTTCATCATGATTTATCATTCATAACTGTCATACTCTTTATTCATCTGGTAATCATATAGAACTGGCCCCGACCCGTTTATATTCTTGTTGTGCATATATCTTGTGTCCGCTCAGGTACTCTACCGCAAGGATGCCTGATCTGATTTTCCTATCCTGGTGTCTTTGGCAAGCATTGATGCTTTGCGGGTATTACGGGTTATATTCTATAGCCGCTTTCATTCTTTTGAACTCTAGATAAGATCTGGTCTTTTTACTTGGGCGAGAGGCCCAATCTTTTGTAATTGGTTAATGTAATGTATTATGTAATTTAATGTAATTGTTTATTATTATTCTAGGATTCTGTGGCCGACCGCATATTCGGTCCCTTATTGTACATTTGCGGTGTATATAATATATTCCATATGGATTTCCATTTCCCTTTCTTTCTAAATTGGGTTGTTAAGTTATTTTCTTTTTTTTAATTATAAAAATCAAAATTTTTGGCAACCCGTTTTCTGAAATAAGGAGTGGTTATCCCGTATACTTATTATTTTGTTGTGATGCTGAGAATGATTCCATCTATGATTCTATTATTTTGGAGTATCGGGCTGGCCACCCCCTATTTCGGACGGCGGGTTGTCACTCTAAGCAGGTTTGAAGAAAAACTAACAACCGAATATCTCAAAGATTAAAGAAAATAGGAAAAAGTGTTTGTAAAACAAAAGGGAGTGTCGTCCTTAAATGGAATTAAATATCCCTCGCATCACAAAGACTTTTGAAGGCGTATGATGTTTTGTTAACCTTAGGGGCTCATAATACCCATTCTTAGCTTTAGAAGTCGCATGATGCTTATATTAGCCTTGGGGCTTCATAATACTCGTTATTAGCCTCGAGGGATCCTATTACTCATTATTAGCCTTGGGTGGATTTAAAATGTACCTTGCCGAGGGAGGCTTGATAATACCCATATATAACAGTGGGTGGTTTTACAATGAACCCAATCTAGAAAGGCTTTAAAATACACATATGTAGTTGTGGGTGGTTTTATAATGAGCCCAGCCTTGAGAGTCTTGAAAACACTCCAAAACAAGAAAATAAGGCAACCTGATGAGAAAAGCTACAGCCAGATAAGGTGGGATATGGGTATTGATGTCCGAAGTAAGGGAAACAGTTCTCAAACTACCATGACAATCCAAAATCATTGCATCAAGAATTTTACAAGTCCCCAAGCCTATTCTAAAGTCTGTAGAAAGGTAATTTGATACCCAACTCAATTGTAATAACTATTGCGGCAAAAGGCCTTAAATCAGTTTGATACATATGACTACTTCCTTAAGACCATAGACAGTTTTGCTTCGAAGTCCAAACAACTGTAGTTTTTTCCTAATTACAACATATGCCTAAGGTTGTAGTGCTAACATACATTCAAAGCAAGCAATATAGAGGTCGGGGAAGGAAATACATTGCAAAGACATTCTAATATGAAATTGGAGAAATATTTAATTTCACGGAAAAAAAGGATTACAAGTTAAAGGTCTAAGAGGGCTCAAGCAGTTCACAACGGTAAATAAAAAATAATTCAAAATATCCACATCTGCAGAAGGAAATTCCAAGTTACAAGTTTGAAAAATAGAGTACAGTTCAAGACGTCGCATCCTTATCTTCATCACCTTTAATGTCCTCATTTATAGTCTTTATCCCTTCATCCTATTCAGCCTCAGCCTCCTCACACTAAGGTTGAGAAATTCCTTGCAACCCCGAGACTTAGCTCTTTATAGACGCAGAGGTAGGCCTTGTCATTGATGAGGTAGAAATCGTTCAAAGTTTTGAATGAGGCAATAACTTCTTCAACAACTTTCTTTATGTTTGCGGATCCTCTTCATCCTTTTTTTTATCAACTGTGGCATGGTTATCTTGAAGCGTCTTCAGGGTTGTGGCATCGCTAATTATTTTCTCTTAATTCCTTGACTCTACTCCATCCAACTTTCCTTTGATGGCTACAATCTTCCTCGCTGCCTCCACTACTTTGGCCTTTGAAATTTTAAAGTCCTCTGCGGCCTGGGTGAAATTCTATTTTGCCTCTTTTTGTGCCTTGACTAAGACATCAACCTTAGAGTCTGAATCCATCTTATAATCATGAAGGGACGCTTATGAAGGTTTCTTTCCAACCTTAAAGGATAAATACCTAACACCCTTAAGCCGAGATTGGTGACTTGACTCCGCAGCCTTGTGGTGTGAAAAACGTTTTTCGTACTTGACCCTTTTGCCATAGTAACTTCCCCAGCCTGAAAACAAAAGAGGAGAAATTAGTATGTATATAGAAAAGGATGCAGAAATAAATGAAATAAAGTAATTCTTACCTTTAGCAGACTGTGTAGAGAGTACTCCTCAACATCCTCCACGTCCTTTTCCTTTAGGAGTTTGATGTTTGAAAAATCTGCGAACTGTCTCATCCTTGGGACAACAGTTGATATTGTGTTCCAAGGGAATTTTTGGTTTATCTGCCTCAAACGAGGTTACAAATACCCTTTTATACCTACTTTGAGGTGGGAAGATTGGCATTTATATCTACCAAAGCCTGTGGAGCAGATTCGGTCTTAGAGGCATTAATGGGGATGGAAACCCCATGGAACTCCCCCCCCCCCCCCCCCAAAGTAAGATATTCGACCATCCGTGATCAATTCGGCACCGATATCATCAACAGTTGGGGGGTCTGGAGAAAGCACCTCAGACTTTGGCATAATGGCCGTGGCACCATCGACTCCAGCTGGTTCCTTCTCTACTGGAGGAGCAGCCTATTTCTCATCCATAAGTGCAGCCTCTTTTGTTTCCCTCTTTGTCTTTTTCCCTCCTTAATTGGGGCTTGGTTAAGGCATTGAATGTCCTCTTCCAACTCATTAATTTGGGAAATTAGGAAGCTCCCCGTCCATCTCCTCAACGACACCATTTGAAAGAAGAGAGGTCAGTATTCCAAGATGAGAAGTAATGTCGCATAAATAATCAGAATTAAAGGTAAAATTGCTGTCGTAGAAGTATTTAAAGTTATACCTTCCTCAATAGCCATTGAGCCTTGTGTGATGGATAGTATCTGGACTTTTAAAGTGACTGTAGAGTCACTATATCAAAAAAGCTTTTCTGGTTATCGTCAATCATGACCGCAATCTCAATTCATTCCCTCTACCTCTTAGTGGGAATCAGACCAGCACGAATTGTAGACAAATGGTTAGTAAAGGCCACATGTATACATAAACTGGAAAGTTGAGGCTGCAATAGAAAAAATGATTAAAAAAATGACAGAAAGGCCGCGGGTATGTTATACCTTCTTTAGGTGGGTTACCCGATTTTCGTGGCACCTGAAACTCTCTTTATCTTTCATTTTCTTCTGCGTGGATCTCTCAGCTATCCTCGGATATGAAAAGGAATTTTCCCTTCCAGTTTATAACACTGGAGGGTATTCCCCTCATTAAGTACCTGCTATCAATCCACAGACCCATATATAAGTACTAGGGGTTGTCTACAGAGTTCTCTTTTCGTTTGTAAAAATGTAAGAATTTTGCAGTCATAATGTCCTTTTGAAGTTCTTCTTCTAAACAACTAGAGTGGCAAGAATGACCCTACATACATTGGGATCAACTTGGGTTAGGGACCCGATTCACCCATTAAGTGCAACTTTACTGTGTTCATGGCTAGTCATGTTAGTGAGTGTGATCTAGTTTTCGACGATGACACCTTAAAACATGACGCTTACAAGGCCTTTATTTGTGAAGCTCAAAAAGATGATGGTAGTAAGAGTGGAGAAGAAAGAGTGAGTGAAAGTGATGAGGAGGTTGAAGGTAATGAACTTCAAATTGCATTTAGAGAGTTATATGATGAATCTATTAAATTAAAAAGAGAAAATATGAAGTTAGAAGGGAGTGTAAAGGAGCGTGTCAAGGTCGTTGATGATAGTGTGTTGGTTGACGACCTTAGGACACGTGAGAAGCTAGAATATATAGAAGGCGGGAGAGATAGCCTTAGAGGATTAATGAAATCCATGAAAAAGGAGATTCTCGAGTTTGAAGAGAGAAATGGTTTGTTAGATTCTAAGATTTTAGCATCGGAAGAAAAATTAATAGACTCTAGTCAAATTTGATTTGGAATGTAGGTCCGAAAAACTAGATAAAATCTTAGGCACGGTCCAAGTAAAAAATGGCACTTGTGGTTTAGGCTTCGATTCTTGTAACGATTCCACTAATAAAGCAAAAACTAATGTTTTAAGAGAATCACCTAGGAACACTTCTAGAGGTCAATCCTTAGGTACTACTTTTTGACGAGTCTTTTCTTGTTCACATTGTGGTCGAAAAGGTCATCTTAGGAAGTTTTGTTTAGATCTTTGAAGAATTTCTAGGAAATTCAAAGGTAAGGTAACCGAGATAGCTAAGATATCAAAAATTCTGAAAGTGTCAATCTTCATTAGTTGGGGTTAGGAGATCCGACTTGGTTGCTTTACAAAATAGGATTTTTAATTATCATTTACTTTCACATGCTTCCTCCCTTGTAAAATCTAAAGTTTGAATGTGTTAGTTTTGTTTGCATACTCTAGCTTTTTGTGCTTTATATCATATATCCTTGCTAGTTTTATGCATGTTTATCATTTTCTAGTCATTGCTTTACCACATATCTCGTGCTAGAATTATGATTTTTGTTTATCTTTTGTATTATATTTCTTTCATTTTAGTTTGCATTAAATGAAAAATACTAAAAGATTTTGGTTTATCATTTGTGTTTTATCTTATGAGTTATTTAGTCTTAATGAAAAATATAAATGATTTTTGTTTGTCTTTTGAGTATATATGTTTTGTATGATAAAAATTTACAACAAAAAAAAAATCAAAAAGATCTTTTATTTTTTTTGGGTGTGTATTTTAGTTTGACACACTTTATGTGGCATATACTTGTGTTTGAATCCCTTCCCTTTTTTCGCTTCCATGTGGCTAGAACTTTTGGTTAAGATTGTCAATCCTTAAAATGTTCTTTGTCATGCTTACATGGAGTAGTTGGATTTTGTGTTGCTTAATGGATTCTATTTTTATATGCCTCAATTCACACATGCAGGAGCTCACTTGAAATTTAATCGTGACATGTAAATTTGAGCTAAGTGAGATGTTCTCCCATCAATTTAGTCATCTACATTTTGCTATGACTATGGAGGATTTGTGCATGTAATAACCGTTTCCCGGATTTAAAAATTAGAAAAATATGTTTATCCAGTGTAGTTGTTTATCAATGGAATCGGGCTACGAAAGACAAAATTACTTTGCGTGAAAAGACACCATTGAATTTTAGGCCTTAAAAAATCTGGCATTAAATAGAATATTTTCCAAGCCAAAAATAGTTTAGTTAATATGTTAAAAAAAAATAGAAAAGAAAAATTATGGGGAGTTTGGTTGGATATATTAACGGATGTGCACAATGACTTTGTATCCTAGTTAATCTTTTATTGTCATGACTCTATTGGTTTGTAGAATCATCAAAATTCTGGGCTTATGTGCATTGTGTATGTTTGTTCATTGAGTTCAATTTATATTGTCACCTGAGGCTATATCTAAATGTGATAAAGTTTTGCAATCAAATAAGACTCTGTTAACATATTTTAAGTGATTGGGTCAAAATTTAATTGTTACTAGTTCACACCCCTACACTTCCGTTTACCACATGTATTTGGACACATTTTTGCCACACGAGTGTGAAAAGCTTAATGTATTTCGTGTCATGTGTGGTATTTATACCTATGTATATGTGCATGTGCGTTAGTGATACTCATTATGTGTGTGTATATATATATATATATATATATATATATATATATATATAGTATTGTTTTGTTTTTGAGTCTTTGCCTTGCTTGCTAGTCCATCTCTGCTTCTAATTCATAATTGGTATCTATTTTGTTGCTTATTTTGTTTGATATCACATGCTTAGTATCTTATTTTCCAATTTGATATCATTTTTTTGTCGCATCATAGTTAGTATCCGTTAATATTAGTATGGATTAGTAATATTATTGTTGCCCAAACTCCAAATTTAGGAGGTATTCTCATACTTGATAGTATTATTTTATTTCTTTAACCTTTGTCTACTCCTGAACAAAAAGAGGGAGAAATGGTATCTAAACCTTTATTTTAGGAGATCTATATTAAGGGGATAGCGTTATTTTCTTAGGTTGATCATATTTGATAAAGGGGGAGAATTAATTTAGGGGGAGTATTTATTTATTTTAATTGCAGTTAATGTTTTTTTATTCCCTATGCGTTTAATGTGTTGCTTAAGTGTGTAGGAATTTTTCAGCGGCAACTTTATTTGGCAAAGCTATTTATCCATGGGTTTTGAGTCAAGCATTGTAATTTTTTATTTTGGGTGGGATGTTTTTGAGTCTAGTTGAGCTTGACGGCCCTTTAGGATTTTTGTTTGATTTTTGTCCCAGAATAGACAAAGGGAGAGATTTGTCAGGACACAAATTTTCAATTGAGTCCTTTGTAGTTTTGTCTCAATTTCGAACAGAAAAATTTGAGTCATAGGATAGTATTCATGTGTATCCTTCAAGCCTATGACACGTAATGTTGAAGATGTAGCGGTCAGCATTTCAAGTGGACATCAATTGCCAGTTTCTTATGCCTCGTTTATGCATCATCAACTTCACATATTTCAAGCCTCCAATAAGGTATGAACGCTATATAGATTTGTAGAGACTTGGAATATTTTAATTGGGTGTATTTTTCTTAATAGTTTTAATGACTTTAGTTTAGTCAAAAAATATTATTTTAGAACTTTTCATAAAAGTTTTGGGGCTTAAAATGAAGTTTTATATTTTCTGTAAAGTCATTAGAACGAATCTGGGATCTCGTTCAAACGAGATTCCCAGGTCGTTCGAACGAGAACTTCTAACAAGATTTTCATTTTTCCACTGAATTATCGTTAAAAGGGTTGTTCGAACAAAATGTCGTTCGAACGATATTTGGCGGGAACTATTTTCTTGGATGTTTTTCCACTTTCCCACTAATTTTTTCCCACAATCTTTTGTCAGAATTAATATATGTGGGAACCAACCTTTTGAGGTAACTTTTGTGAGTGTTTTCAAAACTTTTGAGAGAAAAATCCTTACCAACAAAAGTTCATGTTTTGTGTGTTTCAATTATTAAGAGATTATCTTCCAAAACACATATACACCCAATATGTTTAGTTAAATCAAAGTAGTCTACATATATATACCTTACTTGGAGTTTGTTTGGCACCGAGTTATCTCTACACCAACTAAAGAAGAGAGTTTGAAAGTTTGAGTAAGTCTGAAAGGTTGATTAAGTTGAAATTAGAAAGGGTTTTGTTGGTTTAGGGTTTGAGAACAACATTCATTTTGAAAACAACCAACAAAAATTAGATTTCTAGAAATAAGAAATCAAATCTAGCAAATAACTAAGTTATTTGTATCATAGAAATCAAATCTCAAATTTCTATGCAAAGAAATGTACCAACTCCTCTGTCGTTTTCTGACTTCTCCCAAGGTTCTGATATTGTTGATGTTCTCCCAGCTTCATAACTTCACTAATTTTAGCTTTACGTCGACTCTAAAAATCCAATATCTCAATACCAACACTTTTAAGTGTAGTAGTGTGAAGGTGTATGTTGTGTAGTTTTTTAAACTCATGCATGCAACTCATACACACTTAATTACAGACAATATGAGTATCAAATTACATATAGATCTCTCAAGATGCAAGGGTTTCTAAAATCAACTTAGTCAAATAAATCAGACTTCGGATCTTTCAAATAATCGCAGATCAAGACGGAATCTTACTATACAAACTAGCCAAGATCATATACACTTTCTTTACTTGAAAACATTAACTTATTTCACAAAACGTGAAATAATTTTGAAAGTGAAAACCCCAATCAAAATCCCAAACTAGATCTAAGTCTGAAAGTTTGAGTAAGTTGAAATCAGAAAGAGTTTTGTTGGTTTAGCATTTGAAAACATCATTTATTTTGAACACAACCAACATAAATTAGATTTTTCAAAATAAAAAATCAGATCTAGGAAATAACTAAGTGACTTGTATCACAGAAATAAAATCTCTAATTTCTATGCAAAGAAATAGAGACTTAATCAACGTGATTAAATTGGCAAAGAGATATAAGACAATAAAGGAAGCAACTTTACAAATCTCGAACTAAAAACACTGAGAAAAAGATTTTCTGGTTTGGATTTGGTTAAAGTTTGAGTTAGGGATCATAAAAAACTCTCTGAACTCTCTCTCTAACTCTTTCCCTCTGTTCTCTCTCGTCTCTCTATTTTCTCTCAGAGGTTAAAATGATAAAAGTTGCAAAGTTAAAGACGAAGTCCCCTTATATATAGAGAGAAGAAGGATCTAGAACATCGAGGGAAAATGGATGAACATGATTAATTCGAAGTTAATTTAATGGCTACCAAGTCACCGCTTTTTAAAAAAATTTGATTAGTTCAAAATTAAACACGGGGATACAATGAAAACACATGCAGTTCGTTGATTAAAGTAGATTCAATAGTTCACAGTGAGGCTTAAGTATGTGAGAGGGAGAAAACACATATCTGACCGTTATATAAGCAATACGTGTAAGGCTGAGATGCAATGTAAAATACGTGATTTTGAATTATTAAGAATACAAATTGTACCCACAATATTCTCACGCGCTTTTAGTTTTATCCCAACCAGATTTTATTCCTTAAAAACAAGTTATAATTCAGCCCCAAAGGTTTTTAAGCCAATATTTTTAATTTTAAAAAATCATTTTAAAATCTTAGAAATTATTTAAAAATCCCCAAAAAATAGTAGAAAAATAATTTTAAAGGATTTAACTCACACACAACCAAATATAGCACGATATAATGTATGTATGCAATCCTAGTGTGTGGTTTTGGTGAGCTGCCTTTAAGAACTTATAGAGGCATCATGTTGAGTCTGAGGTTATTTGGTAACTAGGGATGGGACTCAAATTTTGTCACAATTTCCAAACTAGATGAGCACCTATATAGTATAGACTTAAGTAAGTCAAAGATATAGGTTGCTTCAATCTCCCCCTTTGGAAATGTGAGTCAAAATGTCCTTTGAGTCAACGAGGACTCATAGGGATACAAAACGAAATAAGAAAAACCTATTCATATACAAAGTTTTCTATCTACCTAATATCCTAGAAAAGAAAAGTACATAACTCAATTAATTACAGACCAATACCCTAACAAAATCTGATGTAAAAATAGTACCTATTCCTGTAGATAAACACTAAGATCAAGCTTTTTAGAGATGTACACAAATAAGGTATTCAAATAAGAATCAAATTCCCCCCCCCCCCCATTTTGTCTCAAATGGACAAAGGGTAAAGAAAAACAGTCATAACTCATATAACATCATTCTGCAAAAACCATACCAATTGACTTGCATAAAGATTCAAAACGAGCATTATCTAATGGTTTAGTGAACAAATTAGCTATTTGTAATTCAATTTAGAAATATTAATTGCTCTTTGATTGTCACAATATAGATGTAACTTGTCTTTAGTGATACCATAATCTTTTAGAATTTGTTTCAACCAAAGTAATTGAGAGCAACAGCTTCCTACTGCAATATATTCGAATTCGACAGTAGACAAGGAAGTGCAGTTTTGTTTCTTACTACTCCATCCTACCAAGTTGTTACAAATGTAGTAACACGTTCTTAAAGTACTCTTACTATCATCGATACAATCGGCCCAATCGTCATCGGTGTAACCTACTATAGTACTATATGTGTCTTTAGTGTACCAAAGTCCTAGGTTTAAAGTGCCTTTGATGTATTTGATAATTCTTTTAACGCACAAAAGGTGACTTTCTTTAGGATTATTTTGATATTGGGCACACACGCAGACAAAGTACATGATGTCAGGAGGGAGGAAGTAAGATAAAGTAAACTTCCTATCGTACTACGGTACAAGGTGGTATCAATAGATTTTTCTTTCTCATCTTTAGAAAGTTTGGTAATGGAACTCATAGGAGTACTAGCGTCTTTAGCTATTTCTAGGCCAAACTTCTTAACAATCTTTGAAGCGTATTTAGATTGCGATAGAAATAATCCTTCTGAATTCTGTTTAACTTGGAGTCCTAAGAAGAATTGTAACTCCCCCATAAGTGACATCTGAAATTCTTTGTGCATAATGTCAGAGAAGGTCTTAACTTCTAAAGGGGAGGTGGAACCAAAAAAGATATCGTCAACATAAACTTGAGCAATAGTAATGTTGTTATCAAAATGTTTGACAAACTAGGTTTGGTCATTCCCTCCTCTCCTAAATCCATTATCTAAAAGAAAGGTGGATAAACGCTCATACCAATACCTAGGAGCTTGTTTTAACCCATAAAGAGCTTTTTTTAAGACGATAAACATAATTTGGATAATGAGGGTCAATAAACCCGTCGGGTTGTTCTATATAGGTCTCCTCAGATAAAATTCCGTTAAGGAAGGCCGATTTAACATCCATTTGATATAGAGTGAAATGAAAATGACATGCTATGGAAAAAAGTAAGCGAACAGATTCGAGGCGAGTGATAGGAGCAAATATTTCCTCGAAATCTATTCCTTCAATCTGAGAGTAGCCATAGGCAACTAATCTATCTTTATTCTAAATAATCATACCAGATTCATCAGTCTTATTTTTAAAAATCCAGTGTGTGCCACTGACCCTTTTATTTTCAGGCGTGGGTACAAGAAACCAAACATCATGAATGACAAATTGAAGAAGTTCCTCTTGCATAGAACTTATCCACAAGGTGTCATTCAATGCTTCATTTACAGTTTTGGGCTCAATAAGAAACACAAAACATGCAAAATAAATAATTTTACGAAGTTGAGATCTTATACGAACATGCTCAGTAGGATTACCAACTACACTATCTAAATGATGATCTTTGGAAAACCCAGTTAGGTACATGAGGGGTCTCAGTTGGTAAAGATTCAACTATTTCTGGATAGTCATAATTTAAAATGTTTTCGGACTCATTTACAATAATTGATTCTTTGGTCTTACTTTATACATTAGTGTCACTTACAACCACATTAATGGATTCCATCATATTTTTGGTACGACGATTGTAGATACGATAGTCTCTACTGTTTGGAGAATATCCTAAAAAGATGGCTTTATCAACTCTGGTTTCGAATTTAGACATATGTTCTCTGTCCTTACAAATAAACAGGTACTACCAAAGGTTCTAAAGTATTTTAGGTTACGTTTCTTTCCATACCAAATCTCATAGGATGTTTTTTTGGTATTCTTCCTTAAGTAGACGCGATTGATTATATGATAGGCAGTACGAATGAATTCTACCCAAAAAATAATTTGGTAGGTTTTTTGCATGAATCATCACACGGGTCTTTTCTTGAACAGTGCGATTTTTTTGCTCAGTAATCCTAGTTAAGGTTTCTTAGGAGAACTAAATTCATGTTTGTAACCATTATAGTCACAATATTCTATGATACCTGAATCTACGAATTCTCCTCCTCTATCACTACGAATTCTATCTACTTGGGTGTCCTTTTTGTTTTCTATACAAACTGAAAATTTTAAAAACTTTCGAAAGGTTTCTGATTTATGTTTTAAGAAGGAAACCCAGGTAAATCAAGTGAAATCATCAACCATAAAAAGGACGTAATTGTTGCCACAAAGACTAAAAGTACGAGAAGGACCCATTAGGTCCATATGGATGAGTTCTAGCGGTTTAGTGGATAGAACTTCTTTTACTTTCTTATGGGGAGCCTTGATAATTTTTTCTTCTTGACATGGACCATAAGCAATGTTTGAAATTGGTTTGATTTTGGGAAGACCTCTAACTATCTCTTGGGAGCATAATTTGTCAAGATTATCATAGTTAATGCGACCTAACCTATTATGTCATATCTTATTGTCATCCATTCTAGCAATGTTACATACCTCTGTACTTGGATTGACTATGTAGCAGTTATCTGGAGTACAAAGTCCTGTAATAATGCAGTCACCTTTTTTATTTAAAATTCTATAATTATTCTTTGAAAAAGTGACAGTATGGTTGGAGTCAAAAAACTGTGATATGCTTAGTAAATTGGTTTTAAGTCCTTTCACCAAGAGAACATTCTCAAGAATGGGTAATCCTTCTTTATGGAGTGTTCCTTTACCAATGATCTGGACTGATACACCATCTCCAAACAAGACTTTTCCTCCAGAGAAGTTGGTTTTGTTTAAAAGTTTGGAATCATCCCTGGTCATATGTTTGGAACATCCTGAGTCTAAATACCATCCAGTTGTAGTATATTCAGCTCTAAAAGCACTGATCACTATGTTGCATTTTAACTAGGATAATAGATCATCTTTTCTAACCCAAATTACTCTAGTTTTTAATTTGCGCTTATTAGCTCGTATTTGATAAAACTTGCGAGCTTCTATCTTTTCTTTAAAAGATTTTTGCACAATTTTATTATTGTTATAAACAGTTGGAGCAATTGGTCTAGAATAGAATCTAGGATTCCTTCTTATATATTGTCTTTTAGTATTAGTCCTTTTCCTTCTATTACGATAATTAGAGTTCTTGTCTGTCTTTCTAGGAAGGACATAGTTGTTTCGACTTCTCCTAGAATAGTTGAAGTTATGGTAAACGGGAGAAGTATAGACTGGAATACATAGACGTTTGGAATAGAAACCATCAAGGGAATGTCCATAGACATCACAATAGGAGCAATAAAGATGGAACGTTGAACTCATAGCCTTGGGAAAGTTATTATTCAAAGGTTTGTATAGGTTTTGAGCTCTAGTCTTATTCCTAAGTGGCATAGGATGAAACATCGAATCTTCTTGTCGACATGTTTGGTCTTTTGTTCAACATTATGCTTAGAGTTGCTTGATTCACCCATGCCTAATTTTAGTTTTTTTTTTATCAAAATAATTTTTTAAACCTTGAAAATCTGGACAAGTTTCAATAGATCTTTTGCCACCAGACATAAACTTTATGGTTTCAAAGTTTTTAGTTTGTGTCTTAGAGTTGGGATAAAAACCTATTCCATTTCTGTCATCAGAATTGGTTTTGCTTTCAGCTACACAATCTTCAAAACACTTAGAATTATTTTCAAATTTCGTGAATTTTTTGAAGACTGTGTATGTCTTTTCTTTTGTTTGTTCCAATTCTCACAACATTCCTTTGTATTTCTTTTCTAGAATTTCATTTGAGTTAGATAACTCTTTCAGGTTTTGTTCAATGTTTTTGGTTTCATTCTCATGAGTTAGACATTGAGTAGTATACTCTTCAGCATTTTGTTTGATCATCAGACTTAAGGTATCTATCTTCTGGGTAAGATCCTTGGTAGTTTTTTTCAAGTCGAGTGTTTTTCTTGAGTGTTTTTGCGTATAGTGTGTGAATGTCAGGAATGCCGTCATTTTTGGAGTCGCTAAGTGTGCAGTGTGGAGTGTCCCCTAGTGGTTTATTTTTAGAACTCGCACATCCATTGACATCAACAATAGAGAATTCCCTTTGACTCATATATATGACATTTGAAGCATTATCAACATTCTCAAGTAATAATGCAGATAAACCAGTAGGCACAATATCAGTCATGGCATGATCATATTCCTCATCATCATTGTATATTATCTTAGCAAAGAATAACATACAAGGGTCAAAAGTGTTAGATGACTTAGGTTCATCATTTTCAGAGTCACTTGAGTCATCCCAGGTCTTACTTAAACGAGCCCTATTATGTTTATGAATTTTATCTAAGTTAACTCTACAGTCACTAGCCATGTGTCCTAACTTTCCACATCTATAGCATTCAATATTTTTAAGGTCTTTCTCAGTTCTCTTGTGATTGTCAAACTAGTATTTGTCTTGTCTTCTCTCATGAAGCCTGTTGTTAGATTGATTTGGATAAGTAGGCTTGCCTTATCTTTTTGCTATTTTATTTTGAATGTTCAGAATTTTCTTAAACTATTTAGATGTTGATGATATGAGAAATCATCCACTAGTCGTTCTCGTACCAGTAAATCAAGTGTAAAGTGTATAATAAGTAAATCAAGCAAGTAAGGAGAGATAAAAGATAAGATACAGAGTGGTTAGGCTATAAAAATGAGCCTACGTCCACTTTGGTGCCACACTCTCATTATATATGTTATTTGGTATATAGTAATTAGGCCTAAAGATGCGTACAAGCATGATAATATAAGAGAATACATGTATATGATGATTTCGGTGGCACTGAGGTGTCGGTTGTGATGCTAGAGAGAAGATACCAAGCTATGCTGAGTTATGTTAAGAGAATAGTCAGCTCTGAGCTAGGTGTCAGTGTAGGAAATGAACTCGAGGCCCCCTATCCTGAGGTGTGGACCTCTATATATAGGATTTGTAGGTATCGTTGCTGTGATGAGAGATGTTGCGTCCAGATGATTGATGATCTTAGGGGACGCGACATTTATCTTGTAAATGGGGCCGCAGTCTGTAAATTCAAGGGTTGCAGCAGGTATGTAGTGCATTCATTTAAGGGTTGCAGCAGGTATAGGCCGCAGTCTATAGGAGATAGGTCTGCGGCAGTAAGAAGTGTACCTTCCATAGCAGGGGTACAATATATGTGCTATTAATAAGCCCCTAAGGCGGAGTGCCATGGAATTGGTGCTACGTCTTGTTACTACTAGTGTCGCGGTGTATTTCGTCTGCGGAGTTCACTGTCAAACGATGCTTCGTCTTCTCACGCCCTCTTATATAAATGGAACCGGTCGGGGACTTCATTACATTTTCCAACTCTTAAGAGAAAACCAAAAGAAAAATATGTTCATTTCTCCTCTTGATTTTTTCGGTGACCTTCCAAACGATCTTGTGGTGGTTCTAAGGAGGTGTAAGGCAATTTGAGGCTGAGCAACCGATTTTTATCCTTTTCTAAGTAAGTTTTTCAATCAAAAATCTCTTTAATGGCTTTTTTAATTCAATTCATCCTTGTAAGTCGTGTTATGAACTGAACTTCTATATTTTTGCCTTTGTGAATCACGTAATCTTGGATTATAATGATTCATATCTACTAAACTCACCACTAATTGAACTTATTTGTGGTGGTGAAAGGTTACAATGGCCGCCAAGGCTGACCCTGACCTTAGCCTCCAAAATCTTCAGAAGTTCAAAGACCTTCAGGATCAGGGGATGCATAGCTTGCTCGTTAAATATGAACACCTGATGATCCCCCACTACCTCTCTGAGACTGGTTTAGGGGGAAGCCCTCTTACAGAGTTTGGTAAGTGTTTTTATTCAAGTTATACCTCTGAGTTTATGCATGTCTGACTTTCTAACTCAGACCTTTTAATTTTGAAGAGCGTCCGAAGGGAATATCAGACGAGCTCTGGGAAATGGCTGCACCGAGTTTGACAAAGCTCGCGAAGAAGGCAGGTCTGAATGCTCCTCCAGCTCCCTCAACCTCGAAGGCTCAGGCCACTAAGAAGAGAAGTTCTACCGAACATGCCCCTGAGGATCAGAGGAAGAAGAAAAAAGGTGGGGACTCTGCCATACCAATATCATGTGCTGACGCGTTGGCTGCTCGTATAGAGCAACTAAAAATCAATGACAGCATCATAGGCCAGAGTTTGCAGGCGCTGGATGCCTCGACTCTGCCATGACCGAGGCTGAAAAATGTTTATGTCGGTCAATGGATACGCCTCTTCTGGTTGAATTTGGTCTCTACGGGTCCATTCAGGTATGGCTTCAGATTTCTTTATAGTTTCCAAATGTAACCTCTGATTTGACTTTCAACTCATATACACGATCACATAATTTACAGGGCCTAGCCGCTATGCATCATCTCTCTAACTGGACTCTGAGGAAGTTACCCCTCATCCAGAAGGGTTAAGAGGCCGAGAAGGTGCAAAGCACTCTGAATGCCGAAATAGACCGCCTGAAGTCTGAGTTTAATGAGTTTGAGAAGAAGGTGAAGGGGCTGGAGAAAGAGATCTCCAAACTTAAAAAGGACCATGCTGTGGCACTGAAGGCAAAGGACGATGTTCTCCAGGAGAAGGTCGACTCTGTAGTGAAAGCAGCCCTCGAAGATGCTTCTGAGGGGATATTAGCTGACTATAAAACCTCAGATGAGTTCATGAGCTTTGGGTTTGAGTACCTTGAAAGAGGTATTAAAGCTACTATCAAATGGGCGGCTGTCAAGGAGAAGGATGCTGGAAGTTTGAAGGCCTCTAATTTCATAGGTCTCGGCTTTGCTAACTCTCAGCTTGCCCAAGCCCTTCAGGAGGTTGAAGAGGAGGTTGCTGCACCTACAGAGACTGCCACACTCGACTGTACGAAGATTGAAGGAGCTGACCACAGAGAAGACATTACCGAGGTGACCAACGTCGTCCAACAGGATCAGGCTGAGGACACCAGCACTCTCACTTCTAACCCTTAGGCTTAATTGTGAAGCTTTCTGATACTTTTTATAACCCTTGATTGGATGTAGCCTCTGAGGAACATATAAAACTTATATTTTGAATTTTTACAATTGGAATGACAACCTCTGAGGAGGGTTTTTACTTCATTTGCTTTGTTTGTTGAATGCTTATTTGCCACGTGATGTTTTAGCTCTGAAGTCTTGGTCCAATGATGTCTGTTTAAACTAAATTAATAGCCTTACCTCAGACCTTGTCATCATAGTGGTTATAAGGTCTGAGGCTATCAACTAAGAGGTCATCCTCATAATTAAGTTCACCAAACTAATGATGTTAAGGGTCTGAGGTCATCTAAGTATGGTGTCTGACCTCAGACCTTGTCACCACTTAATGATGTTATAAGGGTCTGGGGTCATCACCTAAGATGTTATCCTCATAATTAATCTCACCAAACTAATGATGTTAAGGGTCTGAGGTCATCCAATTATGGTGTCTAACCTCAGACCTTGTCACCACTTAGTGATGTTATAAGGGTCTGAGGTCATCACCTAAGATGTTATCCTCATAATTAATCTCACCAAATTAATGATGTTAAGGGTCTGAGGTCATCCAATTATGGTGTCTGACCTCAGACCTTGTCACCACATAGTGGTGTTATAAGGGTCTGAGGTCATCACCTAAGATGTTATCCTCATAATTAATCTCACCAGATTAATGATGTTAAGGGTCTGAGGTCATCCAATTATGGTGTCTGACCTCAGACCTTGTCACCACTTAGTGATGTTATAAGGGTCTAAGGTCATCACCTAAGATGTTATCCTCATAATTATCTCACCAAATTAATGATGTTAAGGGTCTGAGCTCATCCAATTATGGTGTCTGACCGCAGACCTAGTCACCACTTAATGATGTTGTAAGGGTCTAAGGTCATTACCTAAGATGTTATCCTCATAATTAATCTCACCAAACTAATGATGTTAAGGGTATGAGGTCATCCAATTATGGTGTCTGACCTCAGACCTTGTCACCACTTAGTGATGTTATAAGGGTCTGAGGTCATCACCTAAGATGTTATCCTCATAATTAATCTCACCAAATTAATGATGTTAAGGGTCTGAGGTCATCCAATTATGGTGTCTGACCTCAGACCTTGTCACCACTTAATGATGTTGTAAGGGTATGAGGTCATTACCTAAGATGTTATCCTCATAATTGTCTCACCAAA
Organism: Sambucus nigra; assembly: GCA_949130495.1. NCBI lineage: Eukaryota > Viridiplantae > Streptophyta > Magnoliopsida > Dipsacales > Adoxaceae > Sambucus > Sambucus nigra. The sequence goes on along the minus strand of OX422209.1, from coordinate 161,332,146 downwards.
TTAATGATGTTAAGGGTCTGAAGTCATCCAATTATGGTGTCTGACCTCAGACCTTGTCACCACTTAGTGATGTTATAAGGGTGTGAGGTCATCACCTAAGATGTTATCCTCATAATTTCTACCATTAGAGCACAATGAAGTAAGAATCGACATGGAAACTGATCTCTTATTAATAATCTTTTCATAAGATGGTACATTTACATAACTTTCTGCAACATCATATGTAATACTTCTTCTGATGATCAGCATTCCAGGGATTGGCAAAAGGTTCCCCTTCTAGGTTTTCTAGCCTGTAGGTCCCGGGTACAACCTCTTCTGTCACTTTGTAGGGGCCATGCCAGTTTGGGTGGAGTTTGTTTGTTTTCTGTAAGGTCTTCTTTAGTACTAAGTCTCCTACAGCAATGGGTCTTGACTTCACCCTCTGATTGTAGAATTTTGCTGCTCTCTGCTGGTAAGCTGCTTGTCTGATTTCTGCGTCTTCTCTTCTCTCTTCAATCAGATCTAGGTCTAGTCTCCTCTCTTCCCCATTTTTATTACGGTCATAGGTCTGAACCCTGTGAGTAGGGAGTCCCACCTCTGTTGGTATGACGGCCTCTGAGCCATGTGCAAGCATGAACAGGGTTTCTCCAATTGGTGTCCTTTTCGTGGTCCTGTAGGCCCATAACACAGCGTAGACTTCTTCGTTCCATCTTCCCTTTGCTTCTTCTAACCTCTTCTTAATTCCATCGAGGATTGTTCTGTTCGTGACCTCGGTCTGACCGTTTGCCTGAGGTCATCCAGGAGATGAGAAGAATTATTTTATCCCAACTCTTACACAATACTTTTCTAAAGAGGAGTTCTTGAACTAGGTTCCATTATCTGAGATGAGAGCGTTTGGGAGGCCATGTCTGCATATGATGTTCCTCCAAATAAATTGGAAGGTCTTTTGTTCTGTGATCGTTATCATCGGCTCTGCCTCCACCCACTTTGAGAAGTAGTCAATGGCAACTATCAGGAACCGATAACTGTTGGCAGCTCTTGGTAGGGGTCTTACTAAGTCAATTCCCCATACTATAAATGGCCATGGAGAGGTGATTGAGTTCATAGGTTGATGAGGAATAGTGGAGAATCTATGACATTTATCGCACCTCTTCACATGAGCTGCAGCATCTTTGGCGAAGGTTGGCCACCAGTATCCCTGCGTAATGATTCTCTTGGCCAAGGGTCTTCCTCCTATGTGACTGGAGAAAGAACCCTCATGAACTTCCTGTAAGACCTGGGGAACTTCGGTGGGATGCACACATCTGAGGATAGGCAACATAAATCCCTTCTTATATAGGACGTCTTCAACTATGGAGAACTTGGCAGCCCTATATCTTAACTTCCTCCTCTCTATCTTGGATTCTGGTAGCTCCCCCTCTTTGATATATCTGACGAGTGGGTCCATCCATGAGTCTCCTAGGTTCAAATTGAGACAAGGGTTGCATACCTCTTCTTTCTCAATGGTCGCTTTTCCTAAGACCTTGACCGGAACTGTCCTTTTGACGCCTGTCTTCGTCGCCGAGGCCAACCTTACCAATGCATCTGCGTGGCTGTTACTTTATCGAGGTACTCTCTTCAGTTTTGTCTCTTCGAAATATTCTAGCATCGTTCTTACCCTCTTAAGATACTTAGCCATGCTTTCATCTCTGGCTTCATAGAATCCCAATACTTGATTGACAACTAACCTTGAGTCGCTATGAAGTAGGAGTCATCTTACTCCCAGAGTCTTTGACAATGAGAGACCTGCTATCATGGCCTCATACTCTGACTCGTTGTTAGATGCCTGGAAGTTGAATCTCAAAGCGTATTCAATGTTGGCACCATCTGAAGCTGAAAGTATCAGCCCTGCACCGCTTCCACTATCACAGGAGGAACCAACAACAAAGAGATTCCAAATATCTGTATCTGATGAGAAGGCCCCCTCTGACATTATTCCTTGCTTAAAGAGGAACCGATCCTCCTTGTTCTCCACTACTCTGCCCCTGATCTTTTTGGGTATGACCTCTTCCTAGTCTCAGAAGGCATTCGGTGCCACCTCTTCCTGCTCTCGAAAGACGTTTGGTGTCATCTTTTCCTGCTCTCGGAAGACACTGCTGTTTGATCCTTCAGCACCTTCTAGGTCATTCTCGGCCTCGACCTCTTCCCATACGAACTCAGTAACAAAGTCTGCGAGGTCCTTCCCTTTGATAGCTGTCCTAGGTTGGTAGGTAAGGTCATACTCCCCCAACTCAATGTCCCAAGTCATCAACCTTCCAGATTTCTCAGGTTTATGTAGGACCTGTCTTAGTGGGGAGTTGGTGAGGACAACCATGGAATGGGCTTGGAAGTAGGGCTTCATCTTCCTCGAAGCATGTATCAGGGCGTATGCTAAATTTTCCATATGAGGGTAATTTTGTTCAAACCCATGAAGGGCTTTACTGTTGAAATACACTGGCCTTTGGATTCCAACGTCTTCCCGCACTATGGCTGCACTGATGGCCGATTCAGAGACTGTCAGGTACACATATAGTCTCTCTCCTATTATGGGCCGAGATAACAACAAGGGAGACCCCAAGTAGGACTTGAGCTGGTTGAAATCTTTTTCGCACTCTTCGTCCCACTGGAAGGCCTTTCTAAGCACTTTAAGGAACGGAAGACACTTGTCCGTTGATCTGAAAACAAATCTGTAGAGGGCGGCCACTCTCCCCATGAGTCTTTGGACGTCCTTGATGCTCCTTGGTGTCTTCATGTCAAGCAAAGCTTTGATTTTCTAAGGATTTGCTTCGATTCCTCTTTGATTGATGATGAATCCAAGAAACTTCCCAGCTCCTACACCGAAGACACACTTCGCGGGGTTGAGTTTCATTCTATACAAGTCCATAACATCGAAGGTCTTTTTGAGGTCTGCCACATGAGTGCAGGCTTTTAAGCTCTTCGTCAGCATGTCGTCTACATACACCTCCATAGTCTTACCTATTTGATCTTCAAACATCTTATTAACAAGACATTGGTATGTTGCCCCCGCATTTTTCAGATTGAATGGCATCACTTTGTAACAGTACGTCCCTTTATCGGTAATGAAGGCTATCTTCTCTGAGTCTTCCTCATCCATGAAGATATGATTATAGCCTGAATACGCGTCCATGAAGCTCATGAGTTCGTGACCTGCAGTAGCATCTACCATCTGATCTATTCGAGGTAAGGTATAGCTATCTTTTGGGCAAAACCTGTTCAGGTCAGTGAAATCAACACACATTCTCCACTTCCCATTGGCTTTGGGCACGATGACTCCATTCGATAACCACTCCGAATATATGACTTCTCTTATAAACTCAGCCTCTTCCAATTTTTTAACCTCTTCCCGGATGACATCGTACTTCTCCCTGGAGTAAACTCTTCGTCTTTGTTTAATAGGCCTGGCATCTTTGGTCACGTTGACCTTGTGACTCATAACCTCAGGGTTGATACCAGGCATATCTGCGTGACTCCAAGAGAAGACACTCTGCCTCTTCCTTAGGAAGTTTATCAGCTCTTCTTTGATTTCTATTTTTAGGGCTTTGCCAACCTGGATGGTTTTTTTCGGTTCGTCCTCATTGAGGACGATGGATTCTACCTCTTTCGCGGCCTCACCCTTCTTCAACTTTATTTCATCTCTTGGGTGCAATGTATCAATGTTATAAGTGGTGGTTGCCCTCTTATAGGCCTCTCTCTCTTCGGCCGATTTGAAGTAACATTCTCGTGCTATGGTCTGGTCACCTTGCACTTCCCCTACCCCATAGGGGCTCGGGAATTTTAGCATCTGGTGGACCATCGATAGCACAGCTTCAAATTCCTTAAGGGCCACTCTTCCTATGATGAGGTTATAGGCCGAGAAGACGTTCTCGTCCATTACGAAAAAATTTATCTTCCTGGTCAACCTCTTAGGCCACTCGTCACCCATCCGTACATCCATCTTATACATACCCAATGGGTGGACTTTTTCGCCGCTGAAGCCTATTAAAGGATGATGATAGGGTACCAGCCTAGCTCTGCTAAGACCTAGGCTCTTGAAGAAGGAACAAACCATCACGTCTGTTGAACTCCCCCCGTCTACGAGGATCTTATGCACCTCGCATCCATGCACCCTTGTTATTATTACCAAAGGGTCATCATGGGGGGCTAAGATACCTTTGAAGTCGAGTCGGGAGAACCCAACTATAAGGGTGTCCATATCCACCTTCTTTCTCTTCTGCACTGTATCGGAAGACGTTAGATTAACAACTTCAGGTTTGGCCACTGACTTGGCCTCTGCCACATGATCTTTCCTGTCAGCCACTTCAGAGCCACCTCCCGCGAGTCCTTCGCATATGGTGTCAACACCAAAAGAGATCATGCCAACCATCTTTACCGGGGTGTTGTCATCTTTCGACGGAAGGTCCAGATCGTCTTCATCATCACCTTCTGAATCATTGTTTCTTCTAGCTGGGGGCATCGTCACGGCGTCTGTCGTTTCTCCTCTTCTTAGGGTCATCTCTTCCCCCTTTAGGAGCCTTACCATCAACATACTTCCTCAACTTTTTGGACTTTAACATCTTTTCGATCTCATCCTTCAAGGCGAAGCATCTATCTATAATATGGCCATGGTCTTGGTGGAACTCACACCACAAGTTTTTGTTCCTCTTGTGTGGAGGGGCCTTCAGTTTCTCTGGCCATCTTAGAGTCCTGTCATTCTTGATCTCGTTGAGGATATGCTCACAGCTCACAGTTAGAGGAGTATAGTGAGTGAACTTGTCATCGGCTGACCTCTTCTTTCCATCTTTCTTTTTTTAGGACTTCCCGCCACTACTACGGTTCTCATCCTCATACTTGGCGGCCATTGCCTCTTCGGCGTTCATGACTATTCCCGCAGTTTCCAGCAGCTCTGCCATAGACCTGGGAGGGCCTTTCGCGAGTTTCCACAACAATTTCCCTTTTTGAAGACCTCCTATGAGGGCAGTCATGTCTATATTCTCTTTGTAATCTTCAACCTCAAGTTTCTCTTTGTTGAACCTGGCGATGTAGTCCCTTAGGTTCTCGTCCTTGCTTTGCTTGACATACAGTAGATGAGTGGTCTTCTTTTGAGGTCTTATCCCAAAGCAGAAGTTGTGAATGAATCGTTCAGCCAAGCCCTTGAAGTTCTCAATTGAATTCTTTGGAAGAGAAGTAAAGTAGCTGTGTGCTGCTCCTGTCAAAGTCCCAGAAAAGGCCCTGCACTTCATCTCATCAGGTATCGAGTAGATGTCCACCGCCGACTGATACATCTCAATGTGATGTACAGGGTTGGTGCTACCATCATACTTGGGAGACACCACGGGTGGTTTGAACTTAGCAGGGGTAGGGAAGCTCACTATCTTAGCCATAAATGGAGAGCCTTCTGAGTAACCCTTTTGCAATAGATCCCTACTTTTGATGAGGTCTCCTATCTTCTCCTCAAGACGCTGGATAGAGTCCTTCCATGGTCTCCTACCATCGGCCTGGCCGAGGTTGTCCCCAGCCACCTCCAAGGGATGGACTGAGGGCTCCCCTACCGCAGCACAACGTCGGCTGTTGACCTCTTCCTGGTCTCTGACCCTTCCTTCATGGGGCCGACCTTGGTCAGGTCGACCTTGTCTGTCTCCTCTCTGTGAGCTGGCTGCACTTCTCGACCTTGATAACCTTTTGTCTTTGGTCATTCACTGGGCCCAACCTCTCAAAGGCTGACCCCCTGCTCAATCGATCGAAAGTTGATCCTCGTTGTTGGGCCTCTTCACCTCTTCAGCCGACACAACCTCGTCTCTGCTGAAGAGGACGTACCGTATTATTCAAAACCTCATACGGCTCCCAACAATCTTCCGGGACCTCTTCCGCCTCTAGATCGTCATACCTGTCCTCCGGGTAAGGGTTTCCTTACCTCCCCAGGCGTAAACGCTTAGGGTTAGCAACGTCCCTCCTCCGCTGTGGTGCAGGTTGGTCCTTCATTGGTCCCTGGGGTGGTCCCCTGGCATCAAGATGAGGCTGGACAGTCACCGGAGTGATCATCTCCGATGAAACTCCAGGTGGCCTCATCATAGTTTGGCTGAGCTGTGAAAACTGCTCCTGTATAGCTTGTTGTGTTGCAGCCAAAGACCTCAAGGCTGCAGCGACCTTCGCCATTTCGGACTGAGGCGGTGCCTAGCTGGAGCTAGGCCCTCCCCCACCAGGTGGCGAAAGAGGTGATGGTAATTCTGGTGCCATGTGTTAATCACTAAAGAGCTTAAGTAGAAGGTGAGCTTAATACCTTAAAGGATGTCTTTCAATGGTGAAGCAGCTCCACGCAAGAGGTGGTGCCTGGTTCACCACCAGAGTCTCCGGTGAGATTAAGCTAAAGAAGAGGAAGAGACAGCTTCTCGTTCCCACAGACGGCGCCAAAATGATGATATTGGAAATAGCACCACCCTTCAAGATGTTTGTGAGCTCAATTCAATGTTAACAATGGCAGTAAAAGGGTTGATACACACATAGTAGAAGGAGGTGAGGAGAAGAGGAATTACACCGAAATATAAGTGGTTTAGCCAATCTGGCCTACGTCCACTGTGCAAGTGTATGATGTGTATCACTGTATGAGGTCTCTAATGGCCATAAATACAATCTCTCAAGCTTTCTCTCTCTACTGTGTATTTAAATAGAGTTTCAGCTAGGGTTGCTAATTCTGGTCCTACAAGGTAGAGGATGACCTCTATATATAGTACCTGGGGGGTGTAATGTACCCCTTATGCATGCAATGAGCATGTGTGTGTATTGATCTAGCCAATCTGATGTAGACATCTGTCACTGTCACATGTAGAGAATGGTGATGAAATATTCCCCTCATGTGGGGGGAATGATTTGTTGTAACTGATTTGTGTCCACGTGTCCTTATCCGTGCATGTCAATAAGTACTCGGCCTCCGTGCCTGGTCATGACCTCGGCTTGGAAGAGTCTGAGGTTGGTAAGGTCTAGCTGCCTATCCAATCAGAGATGATCCATGAAGTTCTCGGCTTAAGTGAAGCTGAGGTAAGGAATTGAGGTCGGCCTGGGCCAAGGTTAGGCTGGCATGTGCCTGGGACATCAGTTGATTTACTGATGAGGTCGAACTTGGTAGAAGTATGGCTGCTTGTAACCTCGACCTACCCCTGGCCGAGGTTGTCATTCTCGGGTGAACTAATAAACTGTTGGACTCCTGATCCATGCAGTCTCCCCCTAAAGAGGTTGGTAGTGATGTCGTCCAGGTTCTATGGCCGAGGGTGTTGATCACTGACCCAAGTCTCTTCCAGCGTCGGCCATGTTCTCGGCCGAGGTTGGTGTCTCTGAGTCGAGGTGACACTTGGGGCATATCAAATGTGTTTTGTTGAATTGCAATCAACAACTGATATTATAATCGTCTTTGCTGCTTTGCAGTTTGTTCTGGGTTTTTACTGGCAAATGATCCATACGAACTCATATTTGAGTCCCTCAATTTTTTCAAAATTGATCATTGAATTCTGAAGTAAACTATGAATTGAATTCATACGATTAATTTCATTATCAAACTCTGAATTGAATTAAACTCATATCGAACTCTGAATAGAATTGATACTACTAATCTTATTTGAAATGAACTCATTAAAGCCCCTTGATTTGAATAGATTGTAGTAGATAACTGGTATGGAATTGAATCGATCTTCAATCGATGAAATCACCGTTCTGTTCTTAATGTTCTTAGGAGAAACTCTTCAAATTCTAGGGCTTTGATCTTTGAATTATGCAACCCTAAATACTCGCTTGTTAAAGAATTTGGCCGCGTCATGTGGAATTTCCGGCTGCGGCCTCATAAAATGGTTACACGATAAATATTAACTTTTACCCTTAGGCAAGTGAATGAAAGGGGTCGCGGCTAGTTAAGTAAACAAACTAAGGCCACACCCTATAACATATGAGGGCCACAACCTGTGTATGAATGGCTGCGGCATCATTAAGTAATGTTATATAAACTTTACCTTAGCCTTAGGTTAGTGTCCGCAGCGCTTTGCTAATAACCCAATGGTTGCGGCATGTAAGAATACACTATAATCAGAATAATATGATGTGGCAGAAGTTGATTTCTAGGATTCTAGAGCCCCACACTTGGTGTAGTTAGCCAAAATTTTCAAGCATTTCTTCTTTAGCCTTCAAACTTGATATATCATTATTCATGTGTCGGCCTCTAAGAGGCCTATATGACCATATTGGTTGCGGCACCTAACTGCGGACCCTTTCTGCTTTTCAGGCATTGCTACAGCCATATGAGTTTTGATCATGACAAATTTCTTAAAGACTTTTGGAACAAACATCTTGGATCATCTCCCCCTGAACTTCCTTTTGTGCGTCCTTTAAAGACTATAGGGCCTTGCTAACTCAAAGACTGCCTAAATTGTGTCGTTCTAGATTTGGATTTTGACTCCGTGGACTCCTCTTGTAGGAAAGGTACTGATTCCACACCAATGGAAGAGGAGGCCAACTCTAGTAGCAACCTAGTAGATATGAAGGTCGTGGCTACTGGGACATCTGAAGGTAGGGACCCGCCTACTGGTCCCTCTAACAGAGATGATAGACATCATGTGGCATTGAGTGTCCTCAACATTATGACTCAGGAATGGGTTGACCAAGTTGCTGAGGCACTTGAATTTCCTGAAGATTTGATTTACTCAGCACCCACTACGAAACAAAGGCCCTGTATGGCACTTGCTGATGATGCGTTTGTTAAAATAAGGCAATCTGATTATCCAAAGTATCTAAATTACGGTCCTCATCAGAGTCTAGGTCAATGTTAGGTATGCTAAATTTAGGTGTGGTCAACTTATATGAAAAAATCAGATTGGAGGTAGACTGTCTCTTTTGGGACTGGGTTAATTGTTTCTTAAATTCTAATTCCATTTCCACAGTTCTTAATTTGCTACTGAGGAGTTCAGGTGTAAGATTTTAATCATCCATATCCTCAATTGCATATCTCTTATTATCAATTTTTTGTGGAGAGAGATTAATATCACTTTGTTTAGAAATTTTACACAGAATAGTCATATTTTTTCATATCTCAAATCTTACACAGAATAGTCATATTTTTTCATTTAAGGGTGGTATAAGAGATTAATATCACTTTGTTTAGAAATTTACTCATTGACGTGAGGTGTACTCGATATACTAATATGACTATTCATTAACGTAATGAAGTTATGTCCATGCAGTTATTCGTTCTCGGAATCCACCGACTTGATGTCACCATCACTAAGAGTGACATTTGAGGAAGCTTTGACCTTTCCCTGTCTCTTTAACCTCATAGCATACTCGTGAGGTTTATAACCCTTACCCTCACACTCATAACATCTCTCCTTATCTTTCTTAGAGTACTCTCTTCTTGGTTTTTCAAAACATTTCTTTCCTAATTTATTCTTTTTATTTGTCTGAAAACTTTTGTTTTCCAGACACGCCCGTAAATCTCCTTCAAATCTGTGACAACCCTGCTTTTTATATCTAATTCGGTTAGCTACGCCCAATTAAATTAAAGCGGAGCGTCAATATGTTGGCATTAGAAACAAAAATTTAAATAAACGCAGTAAAATAAACATGTACACTCTCATACGTGTAACCATATCACATCATAACATCTATAATAAGTGAAACCAACTCATAACTATTAACTGTAATAATCCATCAGTAATCTCAAGCTGAAAATATAAAATGCCAATACATGCGTCCCAACACAAAATGGGAAAGAGTAATACAACAATTCTCTCAAATCCCAAGTATAAACAAAGTGATATTAATCTCTTATACCACCCTTAAGAAAAGGGAAACGAACGACATAAATTAAAGTAGAATAACTCCACGACTACATGAATCCTAAGATTGATATGATCTCATCAGGCTCCGTAGTCTATTGTCCAGTGGGACGAGGACCTGTCATATATTATATATATAGAAGAGGAGCAAGAAGCAAGATAAACGGACGTCAAAGCAAGAAAACAAGCTATAAGATTATAAGATGTACTTATAATGAAAGCACACTAGACATTACTCGTCTCCAGTAATTAAGTTGTTTAATTACCCAACCAATGTTCCTATATCGTGACTACCCAACTCAAACTCGAGTAACGTGTAGTCTCATATCGTATCATGATTAATCATTATTAATCTCATTTCAGTATTTAATGTATCAAAATATTTCCTTCAAGTATAATATCAAATATATCGATTCGGAATATTACTTTAAGACACAAGCATAATATCTCACACAACAAGTCATATCGGGTCACTATCGTTACCCGGGGGAACAAGTCGTAACACTAGGCCTACACACGAATACTCCCTAATATTACGTGGCAAGGGCAATCGTACTAAGTCCTAAATCACATGGCGTTTCAAGATCTTTCTATCCGACCCGCATTACAATCATGTGTCCGGTTTCGATGGTTTATCTCCGATACGGCACTCGAGCGGAACCTAACCGGATCAATCACAAAAAATAGCATTTAACATGTTCCTATGTCGACCGGAGGACTAGTCTAGTGTATACTCGATAATATACATGTAAAACAATTTCACGCTTATGTATATATACAATCATGTCAAGTCTCTTACTCAAGTTATACAATAGTCATTATTTATAATATAACATAATTTACATAATTAATTTACTAATTCAACATCAAATCATTTCATGGTTATATATCCCTAATAGCCATAAGTATGCGATCAAGTTAGGATATTAGGCACAACACCACAATTATCTTACTAACAACATGAAAAATATTATCACTCTTATTTCAACAACATGCTGCCCATAATTTAAAATGCAGATTCGAGGCTCTTCCGATTCGTTTTTGGAAAAACTTAATACTACAAAGTTGTTCGGAACGTGATTTTCTATAAGGACGCGCGAGCATGTTACCATAGCCTACAGAAAACAGACCCGAAACTAACATATAATATTCGCCCCTGTTTTCGACAACAAACTGCCTAGAATTTTAAAACGCCAATTTGAGGCTTTTTCGATCCGTTTTTGGAAAAATTTAAAACTACAAAGTTGTTCAGAACGTGATTTTCTACAAGGACACACGAGCACGCTACCATATCCTGCTTAAACAGGCCCGAAACTAACATATACAATTCGGACCTGCTCACGACAACTTTCTGCGCAGAACCGTAAAACACATATTCGAGGATTTTTCGATCCGTTTTTGGAAAAACTTAAAACTACAAAGTTGTTCGGAATATAATTTTCTGCCGGGTTGCGCGGACGAAACATCCATTTTCGGAACCAAAACAACTCAAAATAGTTTTTAATATGACGATTTACTCAAGTTCATAGATTTCTCAAATTCAAGAAGTTGTTCAATAATTCAATCCCTACAATGATGTTATTGCATTTGAATCTATATGGATGGTGAACCTAATACATTGCATGTCACTTTTAACATCAATATCATATTAATTTAGGGATCCAAATACATGTTCATGTGAAATTTCATTATAAATACATAATATACACATATAGGTTATTAACTTGCCTTGGATTGTATGGAGAAGTTGAAATCCTCTTAGTTTTCTTCTCTTCTTACTCTCTCTCTCTCTCTACCAAACCCTAGCCCCATTATGTGAAATGAAAGAATGAAGATTTCTTCTCTTCTTTTCTATTTATACCTAGGGTTAGTTTATTTACAAAAATACCATTGCGCTAAATTTAACCCTCTCGATCCTTTTACGCGTTAATTCACTTCTAATATTTAAGTCGCACATTCGTATATTAATGAATTCATTTTAACTTTTCATTTCCAATCATTTTGAATATATATACTGACATAGTTTTATTTCCAAACATTTCGAATATATATACTGAAATAGTTTTTTTTTTTCAATTTCAATTCAATAAAAAATGCGGGGTATTACAAAATCCGTCCTCATTCGTGCTTTTTGATAAGCATAATTAGACCCATCGAAAATAGATAGCCTATTATATAAATTATCCATAGAAACCTAAATTTAAAAGATCACACAAAAACTTAGTGTAACCTACTCTGATATCAATTTGAGAAAGAGAGTTTGTACGGATAATTTGTAATTAGGTTATACACCCACAAGATCCAATTTTTAATTCAAATTTTATCTTGATTAGATTAAGGGGTCCATACAAGATAAAGTCCAAATTAAATATTTCAATCAACACAATTTAACCAAGTAAACAAAAAAAGAATATGAGGAAAAGTCTCTTTTGAGCAAAACCTAGATTTTAGCACTATTTAGAATTTGACAAACTCGATGACTTATGGACTACTTAGATCTCTACTAAGTATTATGCACATGTTTTTAAATCTTTAATAGATATGGCATAGTCTAGCACCATCCACAAGAAGTATCTCTTCCCTTGGTATCCACCAATCAGCCTCAAGATATCAAAATTATTTTTTCTTCAGCCATAGAGCCTCGGCTCTATAAATCAGTAGTAAAGTAAACTCTACAAGGGTTTAAGGTAGTGTATGGAAATTGGGTTTGACTAGACTCAACAAATCATATAGGGGATGTACGATTTGAAAAAGAAAAGTGTTTCAAAGACACAAAAAGATTACATCTTTTGGTGCAAAGATAACAAATTATGTGCGTCCAAAGACTTGTAAAAACTGACCAAAAGAATCCTTTTTATAAGAAAATGCATTTTGTGAGATGGTGTCTTTGTTCAAATGTAAATACAACAGTATTAGAATGAAAACATAGGTTTCGTTCTAATAAGACTCAATCCCGTTCAAACGAAAGAATAATCTTGTTCGATCGTGTTTCCAACGAGCTTTAAAAGAGAGTGGTTATTTCAAACAGAGACCCTTTTGTGAGATGTTCATTACAACTATGATATAATGAAATTACCATTCTATTCCAATGAAACAAATCCTCATTTGAACGAGAACCAAATATCGTTCTAATGAGATCACAATCTCGTTCTAACAAAATTAATAAATTAAAAAATTTATTTTCAAAAATACTTTTACAAAAAAATGCCTTGAGTATAAAATTCATCCAAGAATATAAATCGACTGAGAAATAATCAAAACCATAAATTCGTATACCTCCATAAAATGTTCGTTATGATTCCAATGGTTTAAATCTTGGATACAATGTTAAGTCACAAACAAGTCTTCAAAGATCATGAAGGCCAATGTGGATGTAGTGTTCAGTTTGAACTTAGGTTTGTCATGGGATACACCAAAATACCTAGACTATGAGTAATTATAAAATCTTACTCTTACAATATGGGATTTTGATAGATAAATACAAGAATATCCTTAATAGCTTTACCATTTCTTATCCAAATGGTAATGGACAAGCTAAGGTGATCAATAGAATCTTAATCAATATTCTGAAGAAAATGTTGAAAGATCTCCTTGGGACTTGTGATGATAAACTACTAATAGTCTTGTGGGCTTATAGAACTTTGAAGAGGAAATTAACTAGTTTCATTCCTTTCTCACTTATATATGGAACAAAATTTCTCCTACATGTGGAGCTAATAGTACCTTTTTAAAGAATGGACTTGAACAATAGCCTACTCCCAGGCCCAAGGCACATGCAGTTGGAAGCTTTGGAAGAACAAAGAGATAAAGTCAAAGAAAACTTCAAACTTACACCCAACAAATCTAACAAGCTTATAAGAACTTATTTAAGACAAGATAGTTCTAGGTAGATGATCTAGTTCTTTGAGAATTTACTCACCAATTGAGGAGCATGTCTATCTAAAAGCTCAAGCCTAATTGGGAAGGACCACTCATGGTCAGAGTAGTAGTTAAATAAGGATATTTACAAATTTCAGAGTGAGCGAGTGACTACCTTCAATCCATCAATTGCAAGTGGTTGAAGAAATATTATCCATAAGATACCTCAGAATGAGTGTTTTTCTTGGTTATGAATAGTTAAAACTTTCTTGTACGAAAAGAAAAAATTTCCTTTAAATGAGTTAAGTTTAGAAATACCAAGTTTATGACTGAATGAATACAATTTCTCTAGTTTGGATTTGACAAAACTTTTATTCTCATTTTATAATGCCATGTTACTCATGTATGTTGTGTTATAGCCAAAGTTCTCTTTTAATGTATATGCTCTCAATATTTTGTGAGGCGATACGCTTTCAAGTTATGATTTCTTTGCCTTAATAACGAAATATAGCGATCAAAGAAACCTAAGAATTCCCAACGTATGGGGGGAAATGTTTCGTTTTTTAAGAATACATTACTCATAGTATTTTAAGGGGATCCATTTTCAACTCGATGGTATTACTTAAACACAAAATATAGCGAGCAATGCACCCCCAACAATTCCCAAAGTACGGGGCAAAGTGTTTACCTAACATATCTATCATATTCATGTTTATTATTGCATTACTTAAAAAAATATAATGAGCAATGAAAGAATGCCTAAAGTATGGAGAAATTTTTTCATTTGATTAAAAGAACAAAAGAACCGAGAGTATAAAAGGAAAACAACAAAATACTTAAAAAATAAATCAAACCACTTGCTCAAAGGAAATAAAAGAAAGTGAAAAGTAAACGCACAAGATAAATAATGATAAATGATATTTCATTTCACAAAAATAGCCCAATCAAAGAGTAGGAAAAATTATTGCAATAATAAAAAGGGGGGAAGGAAAAGTCTATACAAGTTAACCACCATTACAAGAAAAAGAAAGGTTCTCGCTTGCATGGAAGCCTTCCCAAAGAGTGCCCATCTCCTATTTCACCTCTTTTTCGGCTTTGGCTATTCAGGGAACACTCTCTTCCTCACCATACAACACCTTGCTAAGCTCAATTTCAAGGGATTTTATTTATTACCTTAGTGTGGTTACTCGCCGAAGCCGCTCGTCGGCTTTAGCCTTCTCAAAAAATTTGACTTGTATTAATTTCCTCATGGAAGGAAAAAATGTGGCAAACTGAAGCATCTAACCAATCCAACTTAAAATGATAACAACCCGCCAAGTCTTAATAGTAGCGATGAAGTCACAAGCCTCAGCTAGAGTAATATTATTCGGATGGGTGGCGGTGAACCAACAAATTTCATTATCGAGTGTTCACAGGGTTGGTGATAGTGATGCCTTCAATATTTCGAACGGACCTACTAGTAAAAGTCTTTGGATGGTGCTCATACATTAGGTCCAATATAGCCCTATCATCCTGGATAATTTTGTTCAAAAGGCATTCAAACCATAACTGCTTCATATACTCTTTAGGAGCATCCATTTTTACCAGGTTAAAACTTGTGTCCATAGGACTCCTATTAGAACTAACGTCAGACTCCCCATCACCCTGCTCGTCTTCACCCCTCTCAAAATGGGTGTCCATTGAATCTTGTGCATCCTCTTCGTTGCCTTTTCCCTCTTCGCTCTCTTTAGCATTAAAAAATGATGAACAATAATATACCAAGTACAACGAGGATTGGTCGATTAAAATAATGAACTTATGCACACAGCCTATGGGGGTAAGAATACTATCTGAGAGCCTACGTTATTACTTTTCCTACAAGAGACAAAAACAACATAATTAAAATAATATACAGTTCAATGCGCATGATAAGTATAATAAAGGAAAGTGAGAATCTCACCCGTTGCTTAGGAGAAAGATCCACACAAAAGACTAATGAATGGTCACCTACCTGCTCATTCTAGAAAAATAATATAAAAAAAGTAAAATTATAGTACAGATGGAAAATGTTTATTTGAAAAGCATGTGAAGAAAAAAGATGTACAAAAGTTAAGTACTTATGGATGGTATAGTAGCGCTCATGGTTCCAACCTGAAAATAATGAAATAGTTTGAGTAGACGATTAGTGTTTACAAAGTATAAAAAGAGGTACAAAAGTTGGGTACCTAAGGCTCCAAAAATATAGGAGCACTTGTGATATTGACCTAAAAACAAATAAATAATCTAAAGGGATGTTAAATGTTTTCAAAGTATAAGCAAAGGCATAAAAATAGGTACAAAATTTAGGTACCTGAAGCTCCAAAAAAATGGGGGCACCCGTGATGTTGACTTGAAAATAAAGAAATGGGCTAAATGAACTAGCAATATTTGTAATAGATTATGTACTTTTAGGATTTAAAATAATATTGATTATGGATATAGGACAACAAATATTTTGTTTCCATTTTTAGTTCCTATTTTCAAATTAAAGGGACAAGTGGCATGGTGTGATTGATTGACATTTTATGAATATGGGTCCGCACCAACGGCTTTATTCAAAAATAGGGACTAAAACTATAAATAAAATGTTTGTTGTCTTATTTCCAAAATACATATTACAATAGGTCCTAAATTTACAAAGACCCTATTTGTAAAGTACGTGCAAAAGTATAAAAAAGGCACAAAAGTATAGTATTTGAGTTCCCACAAGTATAAGGTAACTCGAACTAAATATAGGCTCAACTTGAAATAAGAAATCTAGTTGATTATATAATGTACAAAGCTTGCAAAATACTAGCAAATCAACACGAAAAAGTACAAAAGTTTGTACTGAGACTACACAGGGGTCGGGACACTCGAACTAATCATAAAATTAGCCTGAATAAACTAACACGTTAGTTAGGTAATATTTCTCAAAGTCAAAATAAGTAATACTAATAAGAACACAAAAAAAGTTTTCCAAACACATACATGAGACTCAATAGAGTGAGTAACAAGTAAAGATGAATCACTTGTACCAACCTACGATCAATAAAAAATGAGGATTGTGTTTGTTGTTCTCACTAACATCCTATATAATACTTATAAATTTTATTTTGCTAAACATCCCAAAGATATAAATGAGAGTATGGGATTCCTGCTCTAAAAAGGGGGAAGGAGATGTTAGTCCACTCAACATTACATACATAATTGGACGAGTGAAAATGGATTGAACTTGGGGCCTATCATCCATAGGAAACCTAACCCTTAGGACATAAATCCTACCTGGAGGAGAAAACCCCTGAATGGTCACTCTAGTGGGAACAGTGAAGCCTGCAGATGCAAGTGGAATGATCTCTAAAGAATAATGAGCATGGCTCACATCTCCAGCCACAAAAGATTCCTGCAAAGATGGAAAGCTATAAGTAAAATTATTTCCAAATAACAACAAATAAATGAGTGAGTAGACACCACCTCGTCACTAAAAGAAAACTCACTCATGAGTGGTTGACTAGATTAGCCACTCGTTGTTGTAGAAGTTATAGAGCTACGAGTAGAAGGAGATACAATAGACATCTAGTAATAAAGGCACAAGTGAGTAAAAAGTTGAAGAAAAATTGAACTTGGGTGAAACAAAATAAAAAGTCCTTTAGATACCTGGGTAGTTGTGCTCACCAAATGAGCAACAGATTGAGTATGTTCGGTAAGGTTTTTCCACACCCGTGGAGAACACAATTCAAAGCTATGCACAAAAATCATAATGTTGGACATGCGAACACTAGCATGGAATATTTCAAGACAAATTTTATGCTAAAAACTTTCCTCACGAGAAAGGCCAAATGGAGTCACAAAAATAGAGTTCCTCTCACTAAGAAAGGGGGCGTGGATGGGTGGAATTATAGGCGGAATATGCGAAGGCGAAGTACTCGTCACTGTGGATATGCTTATCCCTCATAAAAGAATCATGTTAAAAAAACTGAACATATTGATCAAAAACTCAATTCAACAAAAGAAAAGTAACAATAAAAGAAAATGTGCAGAGAAAAATACTTATGGACTCAAGACGGGGAATTTCCCATAATGGGGCTAGTTGTGTTAGGAAAAGGAGCCACTGTATTTTCTCGGTTGCTAGTAGAATTCTCTCTAAAGTCAAGTTGTAAGATCGAAATAAACGCGGTGTGTGATATTGATTTCAAATTAATTCGCAACTTTTTAATTTGGCACACTTATTTAATTAGAGTCTATTTTTAAACAAACTTAAATCACCCCAAACCATTCAACTACGTGTGTGCGTGTGTCAATCCATAAATAAATAAATCATGCGACACAAGTTTAAGGAAAATTCCCGAAGGGAAAAACCTTTTTATTTCTAGAACTCTGACAAGTTTACAAGACCATTGACTTACATACAATCTTGTTTTCGCCCACAAGAGTAACGCACTGTATCTTCGACAAACCTCCAAAGCAACTGCTAGAAACAAAACAACAATGGTTCACACGCAGCTATACCACAATGACCGCAATCCTAGACACGTAGTCTTCTCGGTGTAGGTTATCCTCCCCACAAGAGTAAACAACAACAAAGGTGTGTTCTTGAATGCCAAAACAATTCACTAAAGCAAATGGGAGTTTTGTGAATTGAAAACAAAAAGGGATTAAACCCTAAAAGGAATAAGCCAAAAGAATTCTGCTTTCACAGTTTTTTCTGTTCTGTAAAACACTGGGACTTCTTGAACAAAACGAAACCATAGAATGAGTTTTTATAGAAAATTGTGTCGCCTCAAAAATCGAGCTTGTTCGAACGAGATAAGGGTCTCGTACGAACGACTTACAGATTTCGTTCAAACGACATCTCGCGACATCCCTATGTCGCTGAACGAGATGGCAATCTCGCTTGAACGACCTGGACGTCAAAATCGAGGTACGCTACAACACTTAGAAAAAATTACTCATTCTTAAATTTGACGAAAAAAGTCCGCTCCAACACTTAGAAAATATTTCATAAAAATATCTCAAAAGCTCTAAGTGTAAGGTTAAGGTATTTAAAACAAAACCTTACCAAAGTAAACTTTGCGGAGTCTTTTTGATGAAGAACTTGATTAATTCGGATCCGTCTTAATGTAGATGGCTCTTGAATGATCTTTGACGATGTAGCGGTATATGACATAATAAATTGATAACGGACTTATAATAATATGTCCTTATAAATCTCTCCCTATGTCTATGCCAGTACATACATAAAAAATTCGAATTATCAAAAAATAAAATGCCTATACAAATCTACCCTCCCATGAATAAATTTGCAAGACCTCAAAATTGTTCTTCAAACATCTTCGTCAATTCTCAAAGCTTTTCTCATTAGGGTATGCAACATCATGATCTTCAATCTTTATACCTATACACATGAGATAAAGCAAAAACCTTCGTGATGCATCGAGTTTGAAATGGTATAAGAATAAATCATTAATAAATCAAATCTCCCCCATAATGCAAAAACTCCCCCACATTATGATAATTCTTTCTCTCCCCTTTTTATGATGTCCCCAAATAGACTGATAAGAAGAAAAAAACAAAACATGGAGTGTCACGATAAAGTGCATAGCAAATGTGGATCAAACTACGTGCATGCAAAGGTATGTCTCAAAACATTCACAAACTATTTTTGGATTTTTCATTTTTTTATACAAAAATAAGATGCTAAAAATCACACCATGGATTTAAACTAAAACAACCGAGTCATGGAAATGGAATGTATGGGTGTGAACACATTCGATAGGTAAATAAAATCAATCAATCATATGTGCACGATGCATATGTGTACTCCTAGCGAATGAGCATCAAAAGTATCCTTAGGTGTAAAAATTGTTAAATTTAGATGACATCGTCTTATGAAAATCATCAAATCAAAGTTAAAGTGATTTCCACACCAATAACGTCCAAAACTATTTAGCGCTTTTTCAAGATTTTCAAGGACGTGCAAATCCGTTTAAATTCTCCAACCAAACTCCCTCAAAAATATTTTCATTTAGAGGTGTATAAACTAAATTCTCAAACTTTGGAGAATTGGTGCAAAAAACTAAATGGCCCATAATTGGCATGATTTTTTTTTATTGCCTTTAAATTTTTTCGGGCTCTTTTAAACCTCTTTGGACCCCAGATAATAAAATTTCTCAATTTTTAGGGCCAATTTAAACGGCGGCTTAATCGCAAAGGATAAATGAAAATCTTTCGTAGCCCTTCACCGTTTTCAAACAAAGCACACAACCTCACAAACGGCTCTTACATACACAACTTTCTTATCAAGTTTTATTGCGCTTGGTTCATTTTAAGCACAGGATTGAAGTGAAAATACCCAACCAACATGTGATAAGACAAGCACAATAATCAAACAAATCCGTGCATGTGTGCAATAAAGGAAAACATGAGTCAAACATGTAGGAAGTAACACTTAATTACATCTTACTGACTCCAAACATTATAAAGCACATGGATGAATTGACCTATTATCTCAAAACACTATCAAATAGTCACACGAAAAATGAAATGATGTTGTGACTCGGTCATCCTAAGTGTTCATCCATAAACGGTGCAAAAAAAATAAAAATCGTTTTGGATTTTTTTCAAAAATTTTATCAAAATAAAATCTTTTTGTATTTTTCAAAAAAAAATTAAAAAAAGGAAAACATACAAAAATGATACATACTAGCAATAAGCAAATAATGTCATCATGAAAACCATCCTATGATAGTAAACAAGTCAAACCTCAATCTTTAGGTCCGAAGGGATTTTCCAAAGGTGGTGCCAACTAATGAAAAACCTCCATCAAATCTTGTGAAGTTTTGACCAAAAACTTAACTTGCTCACCTAAATGTGCAAACTCTATCATGTAGTCTTCGGGAGCATGTAAAGTATGATGTGTGGGTGCATGTGTTGCAGAAACACGTGTAGTAGCAAAACGTGACACATAACCTAACTTATAGCAAAATTTCCTAAGGTATCCTCTCCTTTTGCAATGGGAACAAACATATATAGGCATAGGAACACCTTTCTCAAAAACTCTAGGACGCGCTCTCGTAATAGGAATGGGATGCCTAAGTGGGTTAAGGTGAGACTTACATGAATCTAACACTAAAGTGGGAACCGGCTCGAGTGCTAATTGGAAAGTAGAAGCACCGTCATATCTTATTCCTAACTTATCAACTTTACCCTTAAGAACCACCTTTTCAACCTTCTTAGATGCGTTCTCTAAAGGACTTTGACCTCCCGGCCACGTTCGAGATCACTCTCGAGTTGGGATACACGTGTCATCAGAGTAGACAACATGTTGGTCAAATCACATTTTTTCCTTTTTAAAACTTCCTTCTCTCTCTCCAAATCTAAAACCCGACGACTTAAATCTCCATTATACATCTTTATTTTCAAGGTCTCGGTGTACAAATCTCTAAAGTCCTTTTGGAGCTCACTTTCATCTCCACTCTCAAATTCACTCTCATCCCCACTACAACCACTCAAATCATCCTCCTCGGGAGTCTCACTAGAACTAATCCCCTCACCACCATCCAAACTAGGTGTGCTAACTCGACTAGCTAAAAACCCGACACACATACCGTGATCTTTTTCATCACCTGAAACAAAAACCTCTATGTCGCTATCACTAAGTGTGGCAGGCATAGCCACTATCTTTCCCTCTCTCCTAAGTCTAGTGGCACACTCATACGCCTTATACCCTTTACCCCCACACTCAAAACACGTCGAATTTTCTAAATTTTCTTCACTCTCCTTTTCTTTTTCTCTCTCCTTCTCTCCCTCACCGCTTTCTTTGGCCTTTTATTTTTCTAAAAAATCTCTTATTGGAAGAATTATTTTTGTTCATGTTGAGAAATTTTTTAAAATTTTTCTCAAACAGGGCCATATCTTTAAAATCAAAATCTTCCTCAGAATCGGACTCACAAACTTTTTCTTTCTTTTTCTTAAAATGAATCTTTAACGCAATGCCATTATCCTTAGCCTTAATGGTTTTAGGAAACATGTCAATCTCATAGGTTTGAAGATCTCCTACAAGTTCTTCCAACTTAAGTGATTTCAAATTTCCCAAAAAGTTCAAAACAGTGACTTTAGGAATAAAGCATTTTGGAAGAGAGATCAAAATCTTATTAACGACACGCGTGTTATTAATCACCTCACCCAACACTACACCAAAATGGATAAATTGACACCCTTCCAGCGCTTAGCCTTGTCACGGTCAATGACTGTGACAACAAACACGCATTTTTTGTCACAATCATTGACTGTGACAAGGTCGTGACAAAGGATTGTCACGATCAATGACCGTGACAAATGTCGTAGTAAAAAAACTCTTTCCTCTTCTTTTTGTCTCCCTCCGTTTCTTCCCTCCTTTTTTCTCTCTCTCTCTACGCTGCTCTCTCTCTCTATACTTTCAGGTTACTTTCTCTCTCTCTCTCTCTCTCTATCTATCTATATATATATATATATCTTCCATTTATATATATATATATATATATATATATATATATATATATATATGTGTGCGTGTGTATATGTATGTGTGTGTATATATGTGCGTGTGTGTCTGTGTGGTGGGTGAGGGGTGGGGCATGGTGGGGGTAGGGCGTGGGGCGGGGTGGGGGCTGTTTGTGTGTGTGTGTGGTGCGTGTGCGTATGCGTGTGCGTGTGGGGGGGTGGGGGTGGGGGGCTGCGTGTGGGTGTGTGTAGTGTGCGTGTTTGTGCGTAATGTCCCTTGTAAACGAATTTATTGATTGTCCCTCATTATAAATTAGTAAATTAATATATGATTAATTATGAATGTAGGATTGCCCCTCATTGTAAATTAGTAAATTAATAATTGTATACTTTAATTGTTAGTTTAATTGATGAAAATAATTAATTGAGTAGATGAATTAGAAGGAGTACGGGATACACATTTGTTGTTGACATTGCTGTTGGATTATAGTGGATCGATGTTGGGTTGGTTAATTTTAAAAGTGGCATGACCACTGGATTATTGTCCATATGGGGGTGGGATTTTTTAACTTTTTTTGAAAATTACTTTATATATCGAACAATATATATATATATATATATATATTGTATGATAATTAAATGAAACATACTTGAAATTACATATAGTGCGCATAAAAACTAGCCTTCTATTTCTTATGCGTACGCATTCAATAGCCCTTAAACCCATTCGAGAGTCATTACCCCTGTAATGAGATCTCTCGAATTGTCCCGTTTGGACAGTTTAGGACTGCATAATTTCTGTATAATCTCTTAGTGGCTTAAAGTTGTTACTTTAGGAGGAAGTTTTGCAGTCGTATCCTAATATTCTCTGGGTACATACTAGATTGACAAGTGTGACTGTTATTTCAATTGATCAATTGACATAATACTCACACTTCCCAATCTACGTCGTGTACTTGAAGAACTACGGGGATATGCTGCCGAATTTTTTCAAATTGTAACAATGTGCATGAGCTGTTAAGTATATTACAGAAAAATGTGGTCTTGAATGGGATAGGACCACTCACCCTTTAGAGGAGATGGAGGAAATAGAAATTTCTATTATAAATTGAATTTGAATATAAATAAGACATAATTAAATGAAATATACTATAAATCTAAGTTTTTTTATACTAATCCATGAATATACGCTTCGTACCTTTAATAGGTGATTAGTTGTGATAGCTGTGATGGGATATCCGAAATACAAAGAGTGGATGGGTGAGACAAATAGAATGGGGGGTGTGTTTCACAGAGGTGCTAATGAATTTGTGAAATATGCAAAGAGATGTCATAATGATGAAGAGTTTTCGTGTCCGTGTGCTAGGTGTAAGAATTGTAAGGTGTTTGAGTGGAAAAAAGTTTAACTGCATTTGTTAAGATCGGGTATGCAAGATAGCTATTAATTTTGGAGTTTTCACAGTGAATTGAAAGTTCCTTTTGTACCCGACCAACCTTCACAACAACCATCAACAAGTAGGATAGATGTAGAAGGGGATGACGTAGATCATAACATGTTAGAGGATTTAGTTGATGATGCGTACGGAGTTTATGAAGAAGAGGAGAATGAGGTTACTGATGATGTAGAAGGTTCAAGTGCTCGTGAAGATATCACGATAAAACTTGACGATGACTACCAAAGTTTAAAATTTAAGGCTACCCAACCGTTATACTCTGGCTGTGAGAAAGATCAAACAACTTTACATGCCATGATTGGTTTGCACAGTTTGAAGACGCAGTACGATTTGTCTGGCAATAGTGTGACATGAATTATGAAATGGGTGAAGGGCTTATTACCCAAGGAGAATACACTTCCAAATTGCTATCCTATTATGAAGAATAGTTTGAAAGGTTTGGGAATGAAGTATAAATCGATTCATGCTTGTGTGTATAAATGCATACTATACCGAAAGGAGTATGAAAATCTCGATCGTTGTTCGGTATGCGATGAACCTAGATATGTCCAATCTAATAGTAAGGAAGGCACAAGCTCAAAAGTGCCTCAAAAAGTATTGAAATATTTTCCCATTGGGCCTAGATTAAAGTGATTTTTCACAGTACCATGGATAGCATGGGCAATGACTGGGCATGCTAGGGCATATGTAGGGGGTAATATCATGTGTCATCCTATTGATTCTACTGCTTGGAGGAGGATGAATTATGAGTATCCCGATTTTTCTCGAGAACAACACAACATTCGTTTGGCTATATCAACAGATGGTTTCAATCTATTTGGAAATCTAAGCACCAATCAGAGTGTATGGACAGTGATCCTAACCCCACTCAAACTCCCTCCTTCACAGTGTATGAGACCTGATTTTTTTATGATGGCTTTATTGATATCTGGGCCAAAGGCACCAAGTGATGACATCGAAGTCTACCTGGCTCCTTTGGTAAAAGAATTAAATGAGTTGTGGGAAGAGGGTGTGCAATCATTTGACTCTTTTAGAAAAGAAGAGTTTACGCTGAAAGCTATGTTGATGTGGGCAATTCATGATTTTCCAACTTATGGAACATTATCCGGTTGTGTAGTACATGGTTATTTGGGGTGTCCTATTTGGGGAGGAGGAGACTGAATCTCTTCGTTTATCCTTTAGCTCAAAAAATGTATACCATTGTCAAAGGAGGTTTTTACCCTCGGCTCATAGTTTCAGATCTGAGAAAGGTTCCAATATTTTATTTGGCGGGGTTGAACATAAGCTACCGCCGAGATAACTTTCGAGTTCAGAAATTGAAAGTAAATCTTCTGAATGTGGCCCTAATATGCTAGGTAAGAATCCCAAATTAATAACGTCAAGCATAAGAAGACCCCAACTGGGAATGAAACTGAGACAAGAAACATATGGTCTAGGAGGTCAATTTTAGTTGACTTGCCTTATTGGAAGAATAACCCGGTGCGCCATGTATTGGATGTGATGCATGCAGAGAAGAACTTTGCTGAACATATTGTGAGCACTTGCCTTGGGGGGAGTCATTCGAAGGATGGAGAAAATGCACGAAAAGACCTTAAATCGTTGAAACTTAAGCCACAACTATGGTTGAAAGAAGATAGTAGGGGAATGACAATAATTCCCCCTGGTGCGTTTACTTTGACGAGTGGGGAAAGGAAGGTGCTTTTAGACACAATATATAATTTGAAGGGACCATCTACTTTTTCGTCCAACTTGCAAAGGATTGTGAATTATGCTACTCATGATTTACATAAGTGTAAGTCCCACGATTGGCATGGGATCATGCAATTGGTTCCTCTATTGTTTAAGCAATTTTTTGCTAAGCACAAGGATTTGCGGAGGGCTATTATGCAAATTATTATTACTTTCTCACTCTTATGT
The DNA here is from genome assembly GCA_949130495.1 of Sambucus nigra. NCBI lineage: Eukaryota > Viridiplantae > Streptophyta > Magnoliopsida > Dipsacales > Adoxaceae > Sambucus > Sambucus nigra. The sequence continues at coordinate 161,306,630 of OX422209.1, read as the reverse complement.
GAGAAGGTAGTCAATGGAGAACACATAGTGGCCGCAAAATTGGCGGTGACCGAAGAGATTTGTGTATTGGAGAAGTACTTTCCCCCAACATTCTTTGACATACGTGTTCATTTGTTGGTACACCTATGCGACGAGGCACTTCTTTGTGGTCCAGTTAGATATCGGTGGATGCATTCGTTTGAAAGATTGATGAAAGTTTTTAAAGATTACGTCAAGAATACGCAATACATTGTAGGATCAATTGCAGAGGAATACATCACTGTGGAGTCATCAATATACTCGGGAATATATGCCTGACTGGACTAGCGTTGATGACACTGATGAGTTCGTCGATGATGGGGGTTATGTGATGGAAAAACGAGTGAAATTAACGAGTTTGTAACATGAACAAGTAGCTCGTTATCTATTTGACACACATGAATATGTCGAAGAATGGAAAAAGTAAGTTTCGATTATTATAATGTTTAGCATTATTCTAGATTATTTTATACATGATTAGTTTTGTAATATCAAGAAAGTATGAAGCTTGTGAGAACAATAAAAGATGAAAAACAATGGTACAATCAGACAGCGAATTTAGGTTGTGGTTGACACAAGAGGTAATTATAATGAAAATGACCGTTATATAACGTTACATTACACTCAAATTTTACCACTAATATTATTAATTTATCTATATCCTCAGCTCTTAAAGACGGGTGATGCGACATCAAGGCTTGCTCGTCTAGCCACTGGACCCCTGTTCGTGGCACAAGAGTACAAAAAGTATCGATTGAACGGTTACATTTTCGGTGCTAAAGTGTATGAGGAAAGTACAAATGTACAGAACTCGAGCATTTCATACAAGGCTCTTACTTTCTTTCGAGCGAGCGCAAAAGATAAAAACCTCGTTGAAGCAAAAATGACTTACTATGGTGTAATCCGAAATATACTTGAATTGGATTATATAAGCTTTAAAGAGGTTGTATTTTAGTGTGACTGGGTAAGAGTTGAGGATAAAAATGCTTGTAAAGTTGATCTTGTCACCAGTTTGATCATGGTTGACTTGTCCAAGTTGAAGAGCAACGACCACGTGAGCGATGAGCCGTTTGTTTGTGCATTTCAAAAGGTTAACCAAGTGTTTTACTCGGAGTATATCAACAACGAGTTGTGGTCAATTATCCACCATACGCCAAAGCATCTAAATAGTAGTGTGGATGACTTGGCTACTCCTACCGAATATCAATCCATTTTTTATGATAACCCGAATTTCAAATAATTTTTTAATTTGTAATAAATATTCCAATTTGTACCGAAACATCCATTTTTAATGCTTTTAATTGATTTGCACTTTATCATTTTCACTCTTGTGTAGTGTGCGTGTGTGTGGGCAGTAGGGGTGGGGTGGGATATTTCCCTCTTGTACATATTATGAGCTAGATGTTGTTGTTTTGGAATTCAGAATTGACATGTTTAACAGTAACAATTCATTTTTATTTGTAGTAATTGTACATATTTGCATGTCTTCTTTTAATTCATCTTGATATGTACTAATAACATTTTTACAGCAAATATCTCCTTCATGTATTAAGGCGAGGATGATGATGCTGGTTATGATGATGTCATCTGGGCTCGGTGGTAGCTGAGGCGACGAGGGCTCCTCGACCCCTAGTCTCCCCAAATATGGCAAATTGGGGATGCCCATCGAGAACAAGTCGGGGCTATTAGCGATATCCCTCAAGCTGGTAAAGAAGATCATTGGCCCGAGATACATTAGTTGGAAGGAGGTGCCATATGATCTCAAGTTAGCTATTTGGGTGGCACTACAGGTAATATATTTATATTTATATTTATATTTATATGAATATTTCAATTTCAATTTCAATTTCATTTTATATTTATATTTATATTTATTTGCAACTAATATTGTATTTGTTGGACATGAAAAATTCAACCTGGATCCAAAGCTACGTGATTCTGTCTTGGTGCAGTTAAGGGAGAAACACAAGACGTGGAAGAAAAATATGCGGACCCGGCTGGTACTTTGGGAAGACACGAGAGTCCATTATCCAAAGGCGTGAATCCATCCCGCAGAAAGAGTCGATCTCATTGGCACAATGGCAAAGGTTCATTAGCAATGAGATCGGGGAGCGACAATTGGCATCTCGCCAATCGAGAAGGGAAAAACGAGAAAAAATGACGGACGTTCACTACTCCGGTCGGACGTCTTACGCCGAGGTGGAGCATAGGATGATGGTAAGATTTAATTTTTCTATAACTACATAAAATATATTATTCTGCATTATTTTACTTTGCGGGGCCAATACTAATTTTACTTTATTTTATTTCAGGGGACAGGGAGTGGCCCTGGGCTAGGCCACATAGGCTCGATACTTATGTGGCTCTTCGGACGAAAAAGGGGAAGGACAGGGAGGTGTCCCCAAGCGTCGCGGCCACGATTGTAAGTAATCTGACAGTTTACTTTTTGTTAATTACGTTATAATTTTTTAATTTACTTATTTTACTAATCATGTGCTTTTTGTCGTTTCAGGCAAAGCTTAAGGAAATGCATGAGTCGCAGTCTGATGCCGACAAGGCATCTTTGTCCATAGATGCACTCAGCCAAGTGCTTGGATCTTATCGCAAGGGGAGGACAAGGGGGGTGAGCTCGTGGGTGGCCAAATCTAGGATCATCGGATTGGAGACGAGCGACACTGGGTTGGCTCAAACGGTGGATTCACATGACGCGAAGTTGTCCCGTTTGGAGGCGACGGTCCAGGATATGTACTCATTCTTGAAGCGTTCGTTGGGCGGAAATCGTAAGGGTAAAGGGAAGGAGAAGGCGGTGCGGGAGGAGGAGGTGAGGGAGGACGAAAATGAGGATGTGGACCTCGCTGCTTCATCGCCGACACGTGAGGACTTTGATGATCCACTTTCCTATTTGGCTCCCTTCAATAGACCAATGTCGACACTTGGTTGGCCGAGCGTGTTTATAATGGACATATTTAATGGCCAACGGATAGGGCGGGGGTTGAGGGACCCGAATATCGTCCAGGGTGCACTAGTTCATGGACGTGAGCTTCAAGACATCGAGTCCAAGGCACGCATGTGATGCTCGGGAAGGAGAACTCTCAATTGTGGTTGCGTGAACAATGCGGCACGACGTATATTAGTGGATGTGTTAATTCGTATATCGTGTGGCCTACTCACCTCCTCAGCATTAACCATACCCCAGACATTTAGTGACATTGATTTAAGTTTGAATTGAATTGTTTTAAATTATTATATTTGGATTATATGGTGATGCATATTCTCTATATTTTGAATGTATATTTGCATTATCTCTATTTTATTTGGATATATGATGTTTGAACAGTTACAACGTTGCTATAACAGGTACAAATATACTTTTGGGCAGTGGCAGTGGAAGTGGCCATACTGCCCAGCAGAATTTTTTTCAATTCTGCCCAGAATTGTCACGGTCATTGACCATGACAATTTTTTAAAGAATGTCATGGGCCTGTCACGGGCCTTGACCATGACAAATCTTGTCACGGTCAAGGACCACTACACCAAAATGGGCAAATTGTCACCTTTCAGCCGGCCAGCCTTGTCAAGGTCATTGACCGTGACAAAAAAACACGCGTTTTATGTCACGGTCATTGACCTTGACACGACCGTAACAACTAATTGTCACGATCAATGGCCGTGACAAGTCCGTGATAAATTTAATTGTCACGGTCTTGTCACGGTCAATGACCTTGACACGACCGTGACAACTTTTCCAGCAAAAACCCTTTCTCCCTTCTTTTTTCCCTCCCACCGTTCCCTCCCTCTCTCTCTCTCTCTCTATCTCTCTCTCGACGCTGCTCTCTCTCTCTCTCTACTTTCAGGTCCAATTTCTCTCTCTCTTCCATTTATATATATATTTGTGTGTATATTTATGTGTGTATGTGTATATATATATGTGTGTATGTGTGTGCGTGTGTGGGGGATGGGGCGGGGTGGGGCAGGGTGGGGGAGGGGGTGGGGGTGGTGGAGGGGGGCAGGGGGTGGGTGGGGTGGGGTGCGGTGGTGTGTGTGTGTGTGGTGGTGTGTTTTGGGGGAGAGGGTGGTGGAGGGGGTGGTGGAGGGGGCAGGGGGTGGGGTGGGGTGGGGTGTGTGTGTGTGTGTGGTGGGGGAGGGGGTGGTGGAGGGGGCAGGGGGTGGGGTGGGGTGGGGTGCGGTGTGTGTGTGTGTGTGTGTGTGTGTGTGTGTGTGTGTGTGTGTGGTGTGTTTTGGGGGAGGGGGTGGTGGAGGGGGGCAGGGGGTGGGGTGGGGTGGGGTGTGTGTGTGTGTGTGGTGGTGTGTGGTGGGGGAGGGGGTGGTGGAGGGGGCAGGGGGCAGGGGGTGGGGTGGGGTGGGGTGCAGTGTGTGTGTGTGGTGGTGTGTGGTGGGGGAGGGGCTGGGGGAGGGGGCAGGGGGTGGGGCGGGGGTGGAGTGCAGTGTGTGTGTGTGTGTGGTGGTGTGTGGTGGGGGGGGGTGGTGGAGGGGGGCAGGGGGTGGGGTGGGGTGTGTGTGTGTGTGTGGTGTGTGGTGGGGGAGGAGGTGGTGGAGGGGGGTAGGGGGTGGGATGGGGTGGGGTGTGTGTGGGGGGGGGGGGGGAGGGATAATTCACGAGCTTTAGCTAAACTAGGGTTTTATAGAGTTTCGCTCATACTACTTGGGCAATGACTATACTAGGGAGCAAAGATAAATAAATAAACTGGATTCAAAGTAAATACTAGGAAATCCCAATTTATAACCGTCTAATTTATATCCTTTATTTATTTAATCACGATTCATTCCACTAAATAATCATGATTGCACTCAAATTTAATTATTTATAAATCACTCGAAAGAATGTGTTCTTATTATTAAAGTTGATTACGGTATATTATGATTCCCCACGTTATGTTTTCAATACCCTCTTGGTTAAATAAATTTTCTACTAACTGATTTTAATGAATATCTGATCAATTCCTTGATTCTAAAACTTAATTCTATAGGATTATAAAATAGTTCATCGTTCGGGTAAACAAAACATATAAGTCTATCAAGGGGTATCACAATCCAAATTATTTCTTGGACGTGAATTCCTCCAAATTATGATCTCATACCTATTCACACAATGATTGACCAACTTGCGAGGATCTATTGTTCTAACATATAATTGAACTTCACCCATCGCAATCGAAGAAATAATTGTGAAAGAAATTTGATATCCATAACCCTAGGGATTAAGAATCTATGAACTTTTTGCAAACGATATGAGATTTCCCATTTTTAATCAAGAACATCCTTAGACTTGTAGGGGGTGGGGTGGGTGGGGTGGGTGTGTGTGTGTGGTGGTTTGTGGTGGGGGAGGGGGTGGTGGAGGGGGGCAGGGGGTGGGGTGGGGTGGGGTGTGTGTGTGTGTGCGATGTTCAATTTAGTTGGTGCACAAACTAACGGTCAAAGTAACAGTATATTATTCCAACATTTCAAACTACTTGAACATCACAAATGGATACAAACTTAAAATATAAATTGAGATAACCTTAGAATCTAATTAGGGTAAAAATATAATGGCATAAACTAACATATATGTAGGGGTGGGGTGGGTAGGGGTGGAGGTGGGGTGTGTGTGTGTGTGTGTGCATAGGTGCGTAGGTGTGCGTGTGTGTGTGGCGGTGGGTGGGGGTGGGGGTGGGGCACCCATTTAATAACTCTTTAAATATTTGGAAAAAACATAATATTACAAAATTGAAACGAAATGGTATTGACGGAACTTACACATATGTTATAATATAGATGGAACATTTTTTTATCTGTACTATTAATTCAATTAGGTAAAATGAAATGTGTACTATTAACATTTTTTTTTATCTGTACTAATAACATTTTTTTTACAGCAAAAATGTCTCCTTCAGATGTTAAGGCGAAGATGATGATGCTGTTTATGATGATGTCGTCTGGGTTCGGTGGTAGCGGAGGCGACGAGGGCTCCTCCGCCGCTAGGCTCCCCAAATATAGAAAATTTGGGACTACCGTCGAAAACAAGTCGGAGCTTTTAGCGAGATCCCTCGAGCTGCTAAAGACGGTCATCGGCCCGGGGTTTATGAGTTGGAAGGAGGTACCGTATGAGCTCAAGTTAGCTGTTTGGGCGGCACTACAAGTAATATTTATATGAATATTTCAATTTATATTTATATTTATATTTATATTTATATTTATATTTATTCGCAACTAACATTGTATTTGTTGGACATGAACAATTCAACTTGGATCCAAAGCTACGCGATTCCGTCTTGGAGCAGTTGAGGGAGAAACACAAGATGTGGAAGAAAAATATGCGGACACGATACTTTGGAAAAACACGAGAGTCCATTTTACAATGGCGCGGATCCGTCCCGCCCAAGGAGCCGATCTCATTGGCACAATGGAAAAAGTTCATTGACAATGAGATCGAGGATCGACAATTGGCATCTCACTAATCGGGGAGGGAAAATCGGGCTAAAAAGACGGACGTGCACTACTCCGACCGGACCTCTTACGCTGAGGTGGAGCATAGGATGCAGGTAAGATTTAATTTATCTATAACTACAGAAATATATTATTGGATATTATTTTACTTTACGGGGCCGATACTAATTTTACTTTACTCTATTTTATTTCAGGGGGTAGGGAGTGGGCCAGGGGGTAAGCCACATAGGCTCGATACTTATGTGGCTCTTCGGACGAAGAAGGGGAAGGACAAGGAGGTGTCCCCGAGCGTCACGGCCACGATTATAAGTAATCCGATAGTTTAATTATTGTTAATTACGTTATAATTTTTTAGTTTACTTATTTTACTAATCATGTGCTTTTTGTCGTTTCAGGCAAAGCTTAAGGAAGTGCATGAGTCGCAGTCTGATGCCGACAAGGCATCTTTGTCCACAGACGCACTCAGCCAAGTGCTTGGCTCTGATCGCAAAGGGAGGACAAGGGGAGTGAGCTCGCGGGTGGCCAAATCTAGGATCATCGGATTGGAGACGAGCGACACCGGGTTGTCTCGAACGGTGGATTCACACGACGCGAAGCTGTCCCGTTTGGAGGCGACGGTCCAAGATATGTACGCATTCATGAAGCGTACGTTGGGTGGAGACCGTAAAGGGAAAGGGAAAGGGAAGGAGAAGGTGGTGGAGGAGGAGGTGCGGGAGGACGAGGCGCAGGATGACGAGGATGTGGACCTCGCTGCTTCATCACCGACACGTTCGTACTTCGACGATCCACTTCCCTATTTGATGCCCTCCAACAGACCATTGTCGACAATTGGTTGGCCGAGCGTATTCATATTGGACGTATTTGATGGCCAGCGGATAGGGCGGGGGTTGAGGGACCCGAATATCGTCGAGGGTGGAATAGTCCATGGACGTGTGCTTCAAGAGATGGAGTCCAGGGTGCTCGTCACGCATGTCATACCCGGGAAGGAGAACTCCCTATTGTGGTTGCGCGAACAATGCGGCACGACGTATATTAGTGGGTGCGTCAATTCGTATGTCGTGTGGCCTACTCACCTCCTCATTTTTATCTAAGACATGTAGTAACATTATTTTTAAGTTTGTCCATTTTAATTAAATTTGGATTATATCGTCATGTATATTGTTTTTACTTTGAATATTTGGATTATATCGTCATGAATATATATTTGCATTATCTTTAGTTTGTGTTGGATATATGATGTTTGGAACAGGTACAACGTTGCTATAACAGGTACAAATATACTGCTGGGCAGTGGCGGTGGCCATACTGCCCAGCAGATTTTTTTTAAATTATGCCCAGAATTGTCACGGTCATTGACCGTGACAAGTCCGCGACAAAATTTGTCACGGACGTGTCACGGTCATTGACCGTGACAATTGGGGTCACGGTTTAGAACCGTGACAAACGTGTCACGGTCATTGACCTTGACACGACCGTGACACAAAACGCGAGTTTTTTGTCAAGGTCAATGACCGTGACACGACCGTGACAAAAAAAGTTGTCTCGCCTCGAAATGTCACGGTCATTGACCTTGACAAGGTGAATTTGTCAAGGTCAATGACCTTGACAAATGGGCAGATTTGGTGTAGTGGACCATGACATTTCTAATGAACTTGTCATGGTCAATGACGGTGACATGACCGTGACAAAAAAAGTCATCTCGCCCAGAATTGTCACGGTCATTGACCTTGACAAGCTAAAGTTGTCAAGGTCAATGACCGTGAGAATTCGGCAGATTTGGTGTAGTGAAAATTAAAACATGTGTTAACAATGTCCGACAAACGAGCATAAATATCATCAAAGCATTCAGACTTAGACATGGTGATAGTCTCAAATTGGGTGGCCAAATTTTATAATTTTGATTCTTTAACCGCGTTCGTACCCTTATGTCTCAATTTCAAAACATCCCATGCCTCTTTAGATGTGGTGCATGTCATAATTCAGCGAAATAAGTCGAGCGCGACGGCTCCAGAAATAGCACTCAAACCACGGGAATTAAAATTAGACATTTTATAATCATCTTCAGTCCAGGCCAACACGAGTTTAAAAGACGGGATATTATCAACGGTGATCGTGGGAAGAGTCCATCCATTTTCACAAAGCAACCAAACACACTCGTCAATGAATTTTAAACTAGATTTCATGCGAACTTTCCAATAGGCATAATTATTCCCATAAAAAATAGGCACCTTATTAAATGAACGTTCCATTGAAAAATTGTGATTTTTCACAAAATTGATTTTTCAAAAAAAATCAATATCACACAAATTTTGCGAAAAATAGGAATACGCGATAAATTAGCACAAACCGCTCTGATACCAATTTGTAAGACCGAAATAAATGCGGTGTGTGATATCGATTTCAAATTAATTCGCAACTTTCTAATTTGGCACACTTATTTAATTAGAGACTACTTTTAAACAAACTTAAATCAGCGCCAAACCATTCAACTACGTGTGTGCATGTGCCAATCCATAAATAAATAAAGCATGCGACACAAGTTTAAGGAAAAATCCTCGAAGGGAAAAACCTTTTTATTTCTAGAACTCTGACAAGTTTACAAGACCATTGACTTACATACAATCTTGCTTTCGCCCACAAGTGTAACGCACGGTGTCTTCGACAAACCTCCAAAGCAACTGCTAGAAACAAAACAGCAATGGTTCACACGCAGCTATACCACAAGGATCGCAATCCCAGACACGTAGTCTTCTCGGTGTAGGTTATCCTCCCCACAAGAGTAAACAACATCAAAGGTGTGTTCTTGAACACCAAAACAATTCACTAAAGAAAATGGGAGTTTTGTGAATTGAAAACAAAAAGGGATTAAACCCTAAAAGTAAGAAGCCAAAAGAATTCAGCTTTCGCAGTTTTTTTTGTTCTGTAAAACGCTGGGACTTCTTGAACAAAATGAAACCATAGAGTGAGTTTTTATAGAATATCGCATCACCTTGAAAATCAAACTCGTTCGAACGAGATAAGGGTCTCGCGCGAACGACTTACAAATGTCGTTCAAACGACATCTCGCGACATCCCTATGTCGCTCGACTGAGATAGCAATCTCGCTTGAATGACCTGGGCGTCAAAATCGAGGTACGCTCCAACACTTAGAAAAAATTACTCATTCTTAAATTTGACGAAAAAAGCCCGCTCCAACACTTAGAAAATATTTTATAAAAATATCCCAAAAGCTCTAAGTGTAAAGTTAAGGTATTTAAAACAAAACCTTACCAAAGTAAACTTTGCGGAGTCTTTTTTATGAAGAACTTGATTAATTCGGATCTGTCTTGATGTAGATGGCTCTTGAATGCTCTTCGACGGTGTAGCGGTATATGACATAATAAATTGATAACGGACTTATAAAAATATGTCCTTACACAAGTATTATATTTCTTTGAGATGATATATAAAATGAAGTATCAGTGAAATGATCCTCAATAATAGAACAAATAGAGAGAAACCTAATGTCATTTGAAGACAAACTATGATAATCATTGGAAGGATTACTTTCATAGTTAACAAGTTATTCTTCAGATGAATCTAAAGTTAATTAGGAACTCGTATCCTCATTACTTTGATTTTTATGAACTATGAGAGAAACATCAAAGGTACCTTCCATAACTCAAGAAGTGGATGGAATAAATCGATACGAAGAAGAGGCTTGAAAAAGCTCATATCCTCACTCAAGGGCAGTTTAGTAAGTCTCTTCAACACCAAAGGTGTCTGTGTTTAAGCTTTGGTCCACCAAAATTTCACTACCCATAACCGTTGTTGCCCGAGTTTTCTTTCTCCCCTCTCGCATTTTAATGGGCAAATGTGCGAAGAAGACCCTCCAATTTGGAAGGAATAAATTCTTAAACATCTAAGTTTCAAGGCTTCCTTTTTAGGGAACTTTGGCCTTACCTTTACCTTTGTTGTGGGTTTTTCCTTGTTTAGAATCCACCCTATGTTCCTTCGAAGATATAGTTTCCTACCCAAGAGGATTCACCAATATAGAAGTGATCGATTCAAATGAAGGTATCGTAAATATCCCGGGATGACAAGTTTCCTCACGAGTATATTTCCCAAAAAAATTATCTGAGGGAGGGATGCCATTAATGTACGATTCTCGGGCTAAGCTTTTGATTCATTTTTTAATAGTTAATACTTGGCATTTCCACAAAGAAAACCATGTTGCACTCATGGTAGAAAAATAATCACGAGAGGAAATCTGGAAGTTCCTAAGCCTGAAAAATCTATTCACAATGACAGTAGTTGTAAAATTTACATACGAGCTCTCGATAAGTTGATAAGTTAGGTGAGTGGGAGAAAAGTCTGATGAATAAGCACTCTGCTCATATCTCAGCTACCTGATTACTCGATGAGGGTTATAAATTTCTACACCTTGACCTAGTTCGACAAAAATTATAAGAACATGGATAAATATAATAGCCATGGTAGATACCTAAGGAATGTCCAACACGTGTTCTGCATTTATTAGAGGAGGGGGCACTTAGGGGATAGAGGGAAAGAAAGTCCAAGAAAAGATACTGCCTAACCTCTTCGCGTAAGGGGGAAATCAAAATTCCCCAACATTGTATAAAAGAGAGTTGAGAGTTTAACTTCGTATTTTCCTATACCACATGACAATACATTTAGTACTTGAAATAAATAAATCAGGTTATGGAGAAAATATTAGGAACCTCTAAAAAATAAAGCCCATCAAAATAAAAGAATTACCAAAATTTTGGAAGCCATAATGAGCATGAGACCTATCAGTGTCCAAGTGTGCCCGATTCAATCAATGGTATATTATTCCTAATGTCATAAAAGCGAGTGGCACATTCCTTAAATGAGATATATGAACAACCAGATAGAATAAGAGCTTACGATGAGAGTCATTCGACCTACCAGAAAATATAAACCTGGATAAGAAATTTACAAAAGAGTGCGGCCAAATGGCTAGGGGCTTTGAAGCATGGCTCATCCATACTCTTGGGAATCTTCATTTTAACGTTATCCTTGTACGAAGGTTCATAGTCTTTAAACCAATATTGCTTCCACTTGGCAAAGGTGTGCTTGCTCGTGCTAGTATGAGTAAGACTTACATAATGTGTGCAGTTACCTGTGGCCTTCACCAACTCTGCGCATAAAGAGTTCTTGGAGTTATCCCCACCCTGTAATGGTAAACTATCCCAACCTGTAACGAAAGTATGTGTAGAAATACTCCAGTGAGACATTAAATCATATGGAGACTGGAACTATATGATTGGAGCCCTTAGTATGCTATTATGGATCGAGATTGGAGCATTTTCGGCCTCAGGGAACCCGATAAAGGGTTTCTCGAACAATAGCAAAAGTAGCCTGTAATGAAAGTTATTAAATGATAATATGAATATCTCATCAACCCCCTAAAAAAAGGCTCACATTTGTAAGACACCGTTTCCATTAATCGTTGCTATCAGTGTGCTCTCTAAGCCCTATTCATGGTAGTGGGGGCTCCACCTTGATGACCAAAAATTCCAGCACCACTGTCAAAGGTGGTGATGGTAATGAGGGATGAAACCTTAGAAACTATAACATCCACCATTTATACTTGAATAAGAATAGTGCCTATTAAAATCTCAGTTGTAGTGGTAATGGAAATAGATGATGTACTAACAAAAATGGAAGAATCCATTGAGATAGGAATATTTTGATAAGTAAGAGAATATTTTTTTAATGAAAAAGTTAACAACATAAAGAAGTTAAAAAAAAAATTCTTTCTCTAAAACGATGAAAAGGACAAAGTGAAATTTTTGAAAAGGGGTTTGTGGGGTATTTATACCCTCATAATACAAAAAGGAGTCGTCAATTTAAAATGAGGGTAATGATTATCAAATAACATTACATTTAACCAACATAATACGTGGTTATTTAAAGCCAGGATCGATGTGTCTCACAAGTTCAAGAGATCCAGAGCATTTAATGTAATGCAAAAGGTAATGATGATAAATATCCTCTCTGAGATTTCAAAGTGACATTTCGTGCATAACTCTCTCTTTCCAAATGGATGAGAGACTTGTTCACATAGAGGCTAATGTAAAGGGACTACTTGAAGAACACACGAGCAACACTAAGAGATTGTGAAAGTTTCACGATCAATCCCTCATCCACATATGGAATCCCTAGCACTTCATTAACAGTAATGAAAATAAGTGAACACAGAGTTCCTCGGTAACACAAAATCAAGTGGTCAAGAATATGCCTTATTAATACTTATTATATTTGTCTTCGATAGGTAACTTAGCAAGAGGTCTTGATCGAGCAAGTAGGGCTCGAGCAACCAAGCAGTTTTGGGACCTTTTGAGAGTTTTGGTTTAGAAACTGAGAGGTAATACTTATTGAGTAAGCTAAGGCTCAACCCCTTCAATATATTGAGAAAGAGAGAATATTGGTGCGAGATACCCAAGGGGTCACTCGCATGGACACACATCACACAGTCACTCACATAAAAAGGTGAGCAATAATAATAAGTGCACACAAACAACTTTAAAAGCACAACTGCCTTAAGGGTCAATTGTAAAATTTTAAAACTTACACAACAAGTATTTCTAATAAAAGACAAAATAGAGATTTTTGGGCTACTGGATGTCAAGATCACCGTTTTGTCCATTGTTACACCGAATGTCATGCCACAAAAGGACATCTCATGGTAGACAGTGATATATGATGAAAAAGACAAATGGTTTTAGATATTTATCTCAAAAGAATATTCTTATGTGTTTAATAGCCATGTCATACCTAAAAGTTTTACTATAAATAAAGCGCTAGGTGCATATTAATGACAACAACATAACAAGAATTGTTATGCTACAAAAAATTCCACAAAAGGAAAAAATATTCTCTCCCTTCTCTCTCCCAATTATTGAAGTTCTTATCTCTCCGTTCTCAAAGAATCATTAATCTTAAGAGTGTTCCGGTACTCATTTATCATAGAAAAAGTTTCTTTTGTAATACAAAATTTATGTATTCAATCATTTGTTTATTATTCTTGTAACCAGAATCTCATTTATTATAAAATAAAGTTTAATTTTGTATATACATAAGCTTTAGAATATTATTATCTTAGAAAAAAATTCCATTAGTGTGGGTCACCCCCCACCCTCTCAAGAAATACATAGACCTCAATACCACTACTCTCCTACAATGGTGTATTTGTTAAGGTACACACAAACTTGATCACGCGACTAAATATTTAATTTTTCCATTAATTATTGTATCCATGTGTCCTCGTATCCTTTTACCGTATCTCCAAGCAGCTAAATATTTATCTGCATAGTTAAATATGCCTCCACATAATTAAATATGAGATTTTTGGTTGTTATAAAAGGGGGTCGAACCCCTTTGGAAAAATACCCCCAAACCCAACATTTATTGGGTTTTATTATTTCTCCAGTCCCAAGAATCTGAGTATTTCGAGTTTGGAGCAAAATCTCAACTTTATGAAAAGTCACTTTCGACAATAAAGAGAGATGCACCTCTGAGCACACTCCTCGAATACGAGTCTCTCCAAATATATATATTTTTTCAATGGTTCCATCTCAAAGGGGACATTCCCCCGAGAAAAACGAAGCTCACACTACAAGGGTAAATATTCTAAAGAAAACCTAGATCTATGTGTTAAATAAATATTGGGATATTGAAATGAACATATTTGTGTAGTAGTATAGTTTGGCTGATTGGCTATGGAATTTACGCCATTTATATTTCAGATCCTAGTCCTTTTCCATTATTACTATTTGTTGAGTTGAATAATATATTCAGGTGCTAAATAATACTAATCAAAATCAGAAAAACTAAATACTACACCAAGACACACTTTTCCTACATTTCAAATATGTTTTCAAGAATGTGTAAGTGAACAGGGCTACTCCAAAGTCTTTTCCAAAATCAAAGTTGAAATCCAAAATACTCTTCACCATTTCTTCAATCAAACATTCCTGTCGCAAGGACGATACCCAAAAATTGGTATTTTCCTAAAAAACCTTATCAAACATATATCTTTGATTACGTATTTTTAACATGCAAATATAATGTTTCGAGTAATAAAGGAGATGTTATACAAAAGTCTAGTCTCTGGAAATACTAAAATGTTTTATAGTTTATAACCAGTACCCCGAAGCCCATATAAGTATATACACCCCCCTATTAGAACTATGTAGGCTTTCCTCCCAGGACTTTATGAGTAGGTGGGCGCAATAACGAGCTACACTTATGAGGCCAAGCCTTTGCAATATGTTGCTTGATATATTACACAGATAGAGATGCTTCCATTTCTTATCTTTACCTCTCACTACATATGAGATATCCAACTATCGTAAGCCATAACCTTGCACATATATATATATATATTAATGGTCTTCCATTACACAGGCAGAGACTTCTCTCATATACACATATATTAATGGCCTCTCGTTACCTCTAGAGTTATTCGCATATGGGCACCATTTAATGACATTCTTACAACTCTCACTAACCCATTTTTATATCTGAGAATACATATAGATTTCAAGGGATTATCAAACTAAGGCCTCTCAAGATGTTAAAAAATAATCTGAAAGTAATTATAAGTGTAAAATGCGATAATAACTATATAGATCAGGACTGAATCTACACAAAGAATCTCTAGACCATTCGCAAGCCTCAACCCGCCCTAGGATAATCCCAAAAGGGCTAACCCGACCCATTTAGTTAGTTTTTTATATAAAATAAATTAACAACTCTGAACAACCTAAATCCATTTGTGCAAAGAATGACTTAGTCAATATGGGCATGTAAAAAAATGGATATGGTGTTTAACAACTATTAAGGGCATAATCATTAACCCGACTTCAGAGAGAAATGAATATCGAGAGCCAAACACTCTCACGTCCCTTTAGGAATGATGAAAATGCGCGGAACACAAATCGAATACAACACGTCTGAAGTCCATCATTGCCATCCTCCTACTCTGCCTCAATTCCAGTGTAAGGCCCATAACACCACAAGACCCGAAGCCGAGGAAATAATCAAAACAAAAAAAATCGACACTTAGCCCCGTGTGTGTTCCATAGCCGCCCGTAATACTAAGTCACTTAATTATTTTACTTAATAAATTAACCTGAGTTAGTTAAGTACTAGAACCATATTTATCCGATTCACACACAACTAAATTACGTAATACAATATATGCAATACGTAAATTCACCAAATGACGTGTTGAATGTAATATGAAATATTTAATTACCAAGCAGCTAATAATTAATTAAATTATTAAATCAATTCCATAAAACACAGGGCACTATATAGGGTTCCTAAATAGGTTATACATATTAAAAATCTTTATGACGGGGAAATTTCCTTCTTAAACATGACAGTTTTTAAGGGTGACTTTAGGTCCACACTCAACCCTTATATATAAATACTCTATCTTATTTTAAGATAATTCCCATATGACTCTCTGGGAAAACCTAGAGTTGTGATGGATGTGGTTTCCATTAATAGGATCACCAAAACAAATCTCAACTTAGATGAAATTTGATACTTTATTCTATGGTTAAATATATATATTCTTCATACTAAGTTTACTTCTAACTTTCTTCATACCACTGTAACACTAAATATGGCACATTAATTTTGTTACTAATAAATGACAATATTTTACCTAAACACTAGACCTTGTAGTGGTCTCCATGTCGGGTTAATATCATGTATAATTTGGTATGTGTCACTCATTTTATTAGCGTATTTAAAAGCTAATTACGTGAACTTGTTAAAAATAAACTAAAACCCTTCAAGGAAAAAATCATATCATTTTTTTTTATTAGAGGGTTGTGTTAAGAAAGATTAGATTTACTCATGATTATTGATTTCAATAAAGTAAATACAGTAAACTTTTATCTTGCTAAAAAATTACACTTATTAGTTCTTAATAAATTACATGTTATATTGCTTAGATGTTGTTTGGTTTTTAGCCTCAAAATGTTGAACTCGGAACTCAAATTGCTAATATATTTGTAATGCTTAATTTAAATCAATTTTTTTTATATCTTAAAATTTTTTTGAAATATGTCATGCTTTTGAACTCATTTATCTCCAAAAAAAATTATATTTTTCCCATTATAACTTATTTATATTGTGATTATTCAATTATTAGAAAAGCAAAAATGGTATAAATTATATTATAATTGTGCATTGAGTATATGTTTTAGTTCTCAATGTTGAATGAAAACAAAACTCTCATTCGAAGTAGAGATAAGAAATACCCAAGTTGCCTACAACTTAACAAAAGGTAAAAACAAACATCTATGCTACCATATATGAGGAATGAAATTGCTCATGTATCGTAACATGGATAATTATTGTCTAAATAGACTAATTTTATCATATATGCATGTACTTGATACAACATATTAAGTAATTATTAAGAAACTAATGTCACTTATTGCTTAATTTTCATATAAATATCCCCCCAATTTCTCATTAAATAGTCTCTACTAGTTTAATATGGATTGTAGTAGATTGTGTAGATTATTTTATATTCTACTAAAATTCAACTGAATCGATGTGTGAAAATTTTAGGTTCGTTAGCTAAATGTCGATAAAACATGGAATTTATGGCACTTATATACATCATGGACATTCATTGTACATATATTTGTCTATAAAAATCATGGGTACCTTATTTGTCCAAACCATCTAGCAAAGCTGTAATATATCTTATTTAATGTAATAAAAAGTTTTAATCGAACTCTCTTTTTATGCTCTCTTCTCCCTTCTCCGACGTATGCGATATAATGTCTTAACTAATAAGTATCACTTAATTGCTCAAGTGGGTAAAAGAGTGTTAAATGACACATGGAGGTATATTTAAATTCCAATAATGTGGGGTTGGAGAACAATTTAATATTTCATCTCTTGACACCAAAGTCAAAATGAATCATCTAATAAATGTTAAAGCACATAGGTCTTCCCTATGAGACTTACCCTACTACCAACACAAAAGATTCCACCTTGGCTCTCGACAACTACCCTAATTTTAATTTGAGAGCCTTCTATTGAGAACCCTAACACCTCATTATCCATACCCAAACACTGGTATGCCTTCTGATCGTTAGAGTAAACATTTGAAAATGAGATAAGCTATAGTAACTGACGTAAATGATGTTAAATGTGATAAAGAAATAGGTAACTCTCTTCTAAACTCTCTCAAATAAATATATCTCTAAATGGTAGAATGCCTCAAATGAGAATACAAAAGAGTATTTATAGGTAGGAGGTAACTTGGGCTCTAATCTATATAACTAATTATAATTATGTCCCTAAATTCCCCTTGTCCTTCCCACCTCTAAATACTAACAAAAGAAAATATAAGAAAAATACAATCATCATCATCCTTGCCTTAATCCCACCATATGGGGGCAGCCACATGGATTCTCTTTTTCCATTCTAACATATTATATGCATTATTATCATTGAAGTTTAATTCCTTAAGGTCTCTCCTAATAATTTCCTCCCACGATAGCGAGGGCGACCTCTGTTTCTTTTACCCTCTATTTCCAATAATCTTCCTCTTGTTATAAGGGCATCTACTGGTCTACGCAACACATGTCCATGCCACCTAAGTCTACTTTCGCTTAATTTATCGCTAATGGGATCTACTCCTAACTTTTCTCTCGCGTATTGATTTTTAATTTTATTCTTTCTAGTAATTCCTATCATCCACCGGATCATCCTCATCTCACTAACATGGAGACTTTGTTCATGTTTTTTCTTTAATGCCCAGCACTTCGCTCCATACAGGGTCGTTGGCCTAACAACTGTTCTATAAAAATTTTCTTTTAATTTATTAGTTATCCTCTTATCGCATAACACCCCACTCGCTTGTCACTATTTCATCCAACCAGTTGATATTCTACTCGTAACATCCTCATCAATATCCCCATTACTTTGTAACATTGAACCTAGATAAAAAAATTTATAACTTTGGTTTATCACTTTTTCTTCAATCTTTAACATTATGTTACTCGACGCCTTATTAGTAAATTGACATCCCATAAATTGCATTTTATTTCTACTAATTTTTAGTCCCTTAGACTCTAATGCTTTTCTCCAAGTATCTACTCTCATCATTAAGCTTTACTTTGAAGTGTCTACTAAAATTACATCATTAGCAAACAACATACACCATGGGACACATTCTTGTATGTCTTTAGTAATCTCATCCAAAACTACGTCAAATAAATAAGGACTTAAGGTCGATCCTTGATATAAACCCACTTTAATTGTAAAGTCATTAGTTTCTTCACATAAGGTCCTTACTCTAGTATTTGTGTTATCATACATATATTCAATAACTTTCATATAACTCATAGGTATTCTTTTTCTCCCTAAAGCTCACCAAATTATATCCTTGGGTAGTCTATCATAAGCGTTTTCTAAATCTATAAAGACCATATATAAATTTTTATTCTTACTTCTACATTTCTCCATTAAGTGTCTTAATAATTAAATAGCTTCCATGGTGGATCGACCTGGCATAAATCCAAATTCATTGTCCGAAATAGTTGACTCATTTCTTAATCTTAGTTCTATAACCTTTTCTCATAATTTTATAGTATGATTCATCAGTTTGATTCCCCTATAATTATCACAGTTTTGTATATCCCCTTTATTTTTATACCAAAGCATTAGGGTGCTTTTCCTCCACTCCCTAGCATGTTTCCTTCTCTTAATTTTTTATTAAATAAGCCTATTAATCATTCTACCCCTAGAGTTCCAAGGTTTCTCCACACCTCTATGGGTATTTTATCCGGGCCAACCGCTTTATTCTTTCCCATTTTCTTTATTAATATATCCACTTCTTTTTCAGTATTCGGACATACCCTTCATATATTCGGTTTAATGTTCTCGACATCTGTTGATACCAAACATTATCCATTTTTGTGGACCAATTAGAGACGGACAGATGTCATCCAACCTGGCAAGAATCCTAGTCAGCAAGATATAGACCCGTCGACCAATTTAGAATGTCGACCAATAATAAGAAGACCGACCAACATGATCAACAAAGTGCCAACAGTCATGTACATTGTGAAACTCATGTACTAATGTAAATGCCTAATTTATAAAGGCATTCCATCCTTTTACATTCCATCTCTTTACCTCCCTAGGAGATTATAAATATATTGTAATCCCTTCATCAACCGAAGTTTCAAGTCATTTAAAACACGAGAAGCAAAACAGAATATAAGAAACACAGTGCACATAGGCTTTCCCTTATAATCGAACCACTTTAAAAACCTTTTGTCTATCTTTTATTTAAATATATTTATTTTTTATTAAATAATTAGACCTAGTCTAGTTTTTTACGTCAATAGATTGGCACCGTTTGGCAATCCACCTATTTCGTCTGCTCCTCTAACAAATAATGATCTGACTGGAATCTTAGCTAGTCTTGCTAAAGGACAGGAGGCCATGCAAGATATCATCAGGCAATTGGCCTAAACACTGCAGGTCGAATATCCTACCTTGTCTATTTATAGAAATATGCTACTGTCGCCTCTAAGAACCAGCAGGCATAACCACTCCAGGACTTCCAGAGACACATCCTATCATCCAGGAGCAAGTTCTTCCCATAGGACTTCAGAGCGTTATGACGAGTAGTCTTTATCTCCTGATAGGATAAGTGCCTTGGAAAGGCTTAGTCGAGCATCTCCCTTTGATCATCTGGGACCCAGAGCGAATAGAAATGTTCTCAGGGAATTATCAAGGCATACTCGATGACTAATCGACCAACTTGAGGCCTTAGCCCAATCCAGATCATGTGCCCGATGATCTGTCCATGCCGAGAAGACCTCTCAGGAGGAGAGCTTAGTACAAATAATCAGTCGGAACAACCAAGTTGTATCGCATAAATCTAATTCAGGTAATCATGCATAGAAAGGCTCAATCCAAAGGTGGGAAGACAGGTTGAGAGAAATGGTGAAGAAGTAAAAACCCTTTGCAACAAAACTTTGTGAAAAGGTATCCTTTTGTTCAAGTTATTGTGTATTTTCTTACTCCTTTGAAGCTCAAAGCTCCTACTATTACTCCTAAGTATGATAGGAAAACTGACGTTATTGTTCAAATAAAGAAATACCAACCAGAAACAGACATTAATGATGTCCTCGATGAGATGAGATGTAGGGCATTCTCAGGTACATAACGAGTCCTGCCCAAGTATGCTACAATAGCCTACCTCATGGAAAAATTACAGATTTTAACCAACTGGTCGAACTATTCATTAGAAATTTCTTCTTTGGGGCCAATCCGGTAAAGTGAGTAGCTTACTTGCTAAGCGTGAGACAGCGTGTAGGAGAAAGTATGAGAGACCATATTACTCACTTCAATAATGAAAAGTTGGAGGTCATTGATTACGAGGAGAAAATATCTATTATATCTCTCATGAGTGGACTACTTCCCGAGAAATTATACTACACTCTCGCCAAAGATCCTCCTAAAATGACGACGGAACTGATGGTTAAGGCATCCAAGATCACTAATGCCGAAGAGGTAATGGCAACGAAGCAAAGCTCGATCACAAGGCCTGAGATTAAAACTGAGAAGAAGGATCAAAATGAGCAAAAAGAGAAGAAGGAATTGAAGAAAAGAAAGGATGACAGGCTCTGAAAGTATAATAATTACACTCCATTAAATATGGGTATTCACCACATTTTGGAGGAAATTAAGCATAGAAAGGAGGTACATTGACCAGAGAAATTAAGAGCATCGACTGGGAAGAGGGACAAGTCCAAATACTGTGAATTTTATAAGGAGCATGGGCATATCATAGATCACTGTATTGCTCTGTAAAATGATATAGAAACCCTTATTCGCCGAGGAAAACTGGACAAGTTTGTTGATCAGCAGGATGATAGAGGAGTCAGCGCAGGTCAAAATCTTCATGCAGGCCCAGGGAAAAAATAAAAGAAATTCTGAAGATGACCCCGATTTCCCCCAAAAAATAAGTAACCAGAACGTGAGGCATTTACACTTAGTTTTGGTTCCTTTGATTGTCAGATTATTACAGGTGGAGGTGTTGGAGGTGGAGATCACACTGCTGAGAGAAAAGCTTACCTCAATGAGGCTTTAGCTTATTCTTACATCCAGAGGATCAATCTAGCCTAGGAAAATATGCCGAGGAAGGTGAATAAAGAAAAATTGGTGATTGGGTTTTCCAAAAATAACCTGTCAGGAATTCTGTACCCTTACGACGACCCTCTAGTGGTCAAATTCAGATACCAGGGTATTGATTGATAATGGTAGCTCAGCAGATATCATGTTTTATTTATGCTTTCAAAAATTGGATTTTAAACTCAATCAGCTAGATTCGTACTACAGGACCTTGATCGGTTTTTCTGGTGAAAAAGTTTATCCTTTGGGCATAATCAAACTAGAGGTGTTTCTTGGCACCGGGCCAGCAAGTTTGACCAAGAAAGTTCATTTTTTTATGATGGACAAGCACGTCGAGTCAGCCTATAATGTCATCATGGGCAGAGTAGGATTGAAGAAGTTCGAAGCAGTTCCCTCAATAGTCCATCAGTGTTTGAAGTTCTCGACCAACTTTGGAGTAGGTATGGTGAAGGGTGATAAAAAAGGAGCCTGGGAATGTTATTACTCCTCTACCGAGCAAGAGGATCTTGAGGAAATTAAGAAGAAGACCACCACTTACCAGGTGGATCCTACTAAGCCCAATAATGAATCTGAGGTTGAAACCTTAGATCCAAGAGAGGATACAGAGTTGGTTAAAGGCAAAATTATGGAAACAACGGAGAATATCATCTTAGATGACGACAAGACGGAGAAAACTACAAAGATGGGTTCAACGCTAAACCCTGTTCTTAAACATGAGGTAGTGACATTCCTGAGACAGAGAAATCACGTGTTCGCTTGGAGTCATGAGAATATGCCTAGGATTGATCCCAATTTCCTTTGCCATGAACTCAATGTCAACAGGGACATCAATCTAGTGAAACAAAGGCGCGGGGCGTTTAGCCCCAAGAAGAATTAGGCTATTCAAGAGGAAGTAGAGAAACTTCAAAAATCTTTATTCATTGAAGATGTGATATATCCATATTGGTTGGCCAACATTTTTATGGTCAAGAAGAAAAAATAACAAGTGGAGAATGTGGGTGGACTTCACTGATTTGAATAAGGCCTATCCAAAGGATCATTTTCCTTTACCCCGGATTGACCAGCTTGTGGATGCTACATCGAGACATGAGCTATTGAGTTTTATGGATGCATATTTTGCTTACAACCAGATTAAAATGAAGACTGGAGATAGGGAAAGTACCTCTTTCATTACTCCCCGAGGAACTTACTGTCATAATGTTATGCCATTTGGTTTAAAAAATGCAAGTGCTACCTACCAAAGGTTGGTAAACAAGGTCTTTGAAGAACAAATAGGAAAGAACATGGAGGTGTATGTGGATGATATGATGACGAAGATTAAAAAAGGCTCTGATCACATTACTGACCTCATCCAAACCTTTTATCAGTTGGAAAAGCACCAGATGAAGCTGAATCTGACCAAATATGTGTTCGGTGTGCAAAAAGGCATGTTCCTCGGGTACATAGTAAATCATAGGGGAATTAAAGTTAATCCTGAAAAAATAAGGCATTGATTTAAATGCAATCCCCAACTTGCAATAAGGATGTTCAGAGGCTCACTAGACGAGTAGCTTCTTTGAACTGATTCATGTACCGAGCAACTAATAGGTATTTGCCATTCTTTAAAGTTATGACAAAGACCTTTGAATGGAACGAAGAATGCGAGAAAGCTGTTTAGGAGCTGAAGAAATATCTGGGGTCACCACCATTACTCTCCCGATCAGCTTTGGGGGGGAAATTATAATTGTACTTATCTATTTCTGAGTCAACTATAAGTTCAGCTTTGATATGAGAAGATAATGGAGTACAGAAGCCGGTCTACTACACCAGTAAATCCTTCCAGAGAGCAGAAATCAGATACCCATGATTGGAGAAATTAGCCTTAGCGCTTATAGAGGCATCCAGGCGGATGAAGACTTATTTCCAAGAATATACCATAGTGGCATACACTGATATGCCTCTTCGACAAGCTCTTCATAAACCTGATAAATCTAGGAGATTGATGTATTAGGCAGTAGAACGGGGGGTATGACATTTTGTATGACCTGAGTTCCTCATTAAAGGGCCAAGTTGTAGCAGAATTTTTATAGAATTTACTTATCTGGAGGTTTTCAACCAACAAGGCATTTAGGTAGAGCAAACCCCAACAGGGGTAAGCTCAACCAAGGTCACCATCGACCAACAACCCGAGCAGACTCCAGCTGGGGAGATCTTAGATGAAGCAACTACTGACCTACCGGAATAGTCAACCAGGATACAGAAGATGACTAAGAAATATGAGGAGGCAAGAAAAAAGATATTTTATTATGGGATATTGAAAAACCAAGGCTTTGACAACAACATCCCAATATGGAATCTATATGTGGATGGATATTCATGTGTGACAGGAAGTGGATCGGGTATTATACTCAATACCCCTTATGGGATTGATATTGAATGCGCAATTAGATTCTAGTTTCAGGCCTCAAATAATGAGGCTGAGTATGAAGCATTATTTGAGTGATTAGGTTTGTCTCACTCACTAAACGCCAAGAAAGTTATGGCGCACAGTGATTCTCAATTGGTATTCAATCAGATCTTAAGTTTGTATGGAGCCAAAGGTGAATTGATGATAAGGTACCTTGATAAAGCTTTGGAGGTTATATCCAAATTTCTCGCTATTCAGATGAACAAAATTCCATGATTGGAGAATGTTCGAGCTGATGCACTTGCTCGGCTAGCGTGAGCAAACAGGATTGAACTTAGGAGAACAATCCCCATTGAGATTCTAGTTAGTCGAAGTATTGAGGAATATTTGATTATTAATTTCATTACAGTAGATATGGGACCTTCATGGATGGATCCCATAAAAGCTTACATTAGAGAAGGAATTCTGCCGACAGATCCAGTTGAGCCCCAAAAGCTTAAGTATAAAGCAGCGAGTTACATGTTAGATAAAGGAGGTCAATACTGGAATGGCTTAATAGCTACTTTATAATATTGTGTTCACCCAATGGAGGTTACAGATTTGATAGAAGAAGTTCATGAGGGGTCTTGTGGAGCTCATGTAGTAGGAAGATCATTACTATAGTGAATGAATACTTAACGATACTACTGGCCGACCATGAGGGAAAATTGTACAGCTTTAGCAAAGAAGTGTGACAAGTGCCAAAAGTTCTCTAATGTTCGTAAAACTCCACACTCAGCTTTGACTCCCATTACTTCACCCTGTCCATTTGCTATTTAGGGACTAGATTTAGTCGAGCCACTACTGACCACCCAAGGAAGATTCAAGTACTTAGCCGTAGCTGTTGATTACCTCACCAAATGGATTGAAGTAGATCCATTGGTGGATATGCCCTATGAGAAGGTGTACTAGCTCATCTGGAAAAATATAATTTATAGATATGGTTTGCCATATGCCTTCATTACCGATCATGGTACACAATTCGACAATGAGGAGTATGCAATATATTGTGCCAAACCCAAGATCCAAAAGTTATATTCTACTTTAGGTCATCCTCAAAGAAATGAGCAGATCGAGGTGATGAACATGACATTTATCAATGGGTTAAAGAAGAGAGTTGATGATGTAAAGGGGAACTGGATAAATGAATTTCACTCAGTATTACAGGCCTACCAAACAACTCCTAGGACTGCAATAGGGGAAACATCATACATGCAAGCGTTTTGCCAACTCATAGAGTATTGAATTTCGATTCTCCCGACAGTGATTTGATGCGAAGGATAGACCTTGATATGTTGGAAGAGGTGAAAGAAGATGTAGAGTTGAGGAATGCTTCTTATCAACAACAAACAACACGCTTTTACACCAAGAGGGTGAAGCTAACCAACTTAAAAAATGGGGATTATGTACTTAAGAAGGTGATCTAAAAGACCAACAAGCTTCAAGCCAATTGGCATGGGACTTATCGTGTCTTAGCAGTTGTTTGACAAAGAACTTATCGAATTGAAACTTTGGAAGGGGAAGAATTAAAGAATCCCTAGAATGCCGAGCATTTTAGGAAATTTTACCAGTAATGTAACGAGCAAGACTCTTGTAATCATTTTGATTCAGTACTAATAACAAGTTGGTTCCTCCTATTTTCTTTTTTTGATTTTTATTGTATTACTGGTAATGTGCATCCCCGAAAATACTTGGTCGGCAGAAAATTCAATACTTGGTCGGCAAGTCAGCAAAAATTTAATAGTTGATCAGCAAAGCACAGAAACCTAAGTCAAAACGGGATTTTAAATCCTCAGTACTTAGTCAAAAAACAAAATCATGGATAAAACTCTGTATAAAAATCAACAAGTTTTATCCGAACTGAGCAAAATGAAGGAAGAACGTTATGAAGATTCCTAAATAGGAATGTAGACACATATTCCACATAAGCTTGGTCACCACTGGTAACTGAAAATCTCATTTCTTCGTGTTGGCTCAATTTTGAGACAAATCCCTTTATGTGCTCCTGGATTTTTTTTGTCTTGATTAAAGTCCATTTTTTATAAACCTTAATTCATATTTAATATATTGATTTAATATTTAATTTTTTTTGTTAAAATACTTTTAATGTGTATTTTTACTTAAAATATTTTTAAAATTATAAGTTATGAGTTTTGTTGTTTTTTCTAGAATTTAATAAAAAAAAATGTGTAAATATTTTTCTAGATTTTAAGTAGTGTTAAAAATATAATTGTTTAAACATATTTTTTGTTTAATTAATTCATTTAGCACAAACATCAAACGGAAGCTCCCTATGTTTTGTTGGTGTCGTTTCGGGCCTTTATGTGTTAAAATATTGTGGAACATTTGAGGGGCTCAAGATTGCGCTTTAGTTAAATCTTGGCTAATGGAGAGTATCCATCTTTGTCCCCTGTGTTGTTACATTATTACCCCTACTGTGTCTTCTGGTAAATTACGCATGTACCCTTACTTCTTGGTGTTACCTTTGTCTCCCCAGCTGCTTATGACCTATTATCGAACTACCCTTATTTCTTTGAGAATCTTCGATTAGACCACGGGCTAATCTGTTGGGGCTTTAGAATCGTTAGTGGGTTTGATACAGATTGGGTTTTTCATTTCGTCGGTTTCTCTCTCTAAAAGATCTGCCAATATTTTTTTCTCTCTCTCTAACTTTGAAGAACAATACTACCTCTTTGATATATAATTTTTGTGTGTGGAGAAATTTGTGAGTTAGTGTTCATCTTTGAGAGTTTGGGTTTGTCGGCTTGAAGTTGTGGGTTTCTTTTCAGTATTTGGGATTTCTGGTTTTGAGAGAAGACTCGATTTTTGGCTACTTAGTTATTGATTTGTTTGGAGATTGGGAGATTCACGTGTTGGGTTCTTCTTTGGTGCTGGTTTTGTTTCTGATTCTAACTTTGGCACATGGAGACTTGATATCTCGTTTTTTTCGATTGGCTTGTTATAAGAATTCTTTTACCCCTCTTTATATATATATTTATAAATATATTCAAATCTACTATTATACATACATAAACATGTTTATATATATATATATATATATATATAATAAAGTAGGATGGTGTTTTCACTATTCATAAGATGGAGAGACACTTCACGGTTCAGAACGAAGCCAACAAGGCACGAAATGAAGGGATGAGATCATTTTGATGCATTTTACTCTTTTGCCCTTTTATTTTTAGTTTCCCCCTCTTTTTTAACACTTGATTTCCTTTCCCCCTCTTACTCAAAATTCAAAAACATGGGTAAAATAGGAAATTACACCTTTGGTCCTCCACACAACAAAGAAACACACAAACGCTACACCCCGTTCTCCTTTCTCAATCGTTTCTCAACTCTCTCCCCTATCTCTCTCAAATCAGCAGTAACTCTCTTTTCCCTCCCTCTCTCTCTCAAACTCTATCGATCATATGGATTTTAGACTTCTCCTACATATAATTTCCCTCACACACGCACATAGAGACACACACACACACACTTTATTTATTCATCTCCTACAATACATACGCACATACACGGGATTTAGGGCTTTGAAAACAGTTCTGAGAACATTTTGATTTCGGTTTACGATTTGATTTGGGTTCAGGCTTTTTTCATTTTGATTTCGGTTTAGATCTATCTCAATTTTACTCATTTTGTTTTATATTTGTTCACATGTATGCTTATGTGTTGGGATCTAATTATTTTTTTGTGTTTTGTTTATTATTTTTTCTTTTACAGGTTACTGATTATACTTGGAACAACCTCAAAGCTATACTCATTTTAGGTAATATTTTTAGTGCTAAAATGCATGTTTTAGGTTTTGGCAGTCAAAAATTGGGGGGAAATTTTGTTTGACAATGGTTCTCTTAAATGTGGTGGTGAGCTATGTTTCAATATAGAACGATTAGGTTTAATTAGGGTCTCCAGTTTATGAAAATTTTCAAGTTTTTATTTTTCTTCTTTGTCATCATCCTCATTTGATTTGGGTTCATTAATTCTGTAAATACTTTGAGGAAGTTGTTCTATATTAGAATGCGCCTTTTAATGAAGTATTAAGTATGCATGAAGTATTAAGGTAACACTATCGAGGTATATGATCTTTCTCTGTTTATCTACTCGAGTTTTATTTATTTTTCATTTCATTTGTATGTTTGTTTGGCATTTCAATTATATGTTCTTTAAGTTGACAATCAGGATTTTAAATAAGGTATTAGTGGTTTGATTTGGGGACATTTTTTAATTGTAACCTTTTACAAACTGCTTTCCTGCATATTCTTAGTTTTTCGACTACTTTTGAATTCATATTTCCTATAGGTTGTCAAGCCTTAAAGGCATTGAGGAAAGAATAATGTCAGTGTATTTATGTTCAATTTTCTAAAAGTTATTGTATTTCTCTTAAGCTTTACATTTGGTGTCGTTAGACATGCATGTTGGAGTGTGATCTTTTGAGTGGTAACATATAGAAAATGTATAATTATATCGAATGGTTTTATGGCTGAATTGCATATATATAAGTCTTTCAAGTTTGAACAAAAACATAGATAGTTCAGGGAACACTCACATATAACAGAATTATCTATGATGATTATCTTCAAAAAGTGAAGTAATTTAAAGTTTGTAAAGTTGAGTTATTGTAGTATAACGAACTGGTGTAGTTGGTTCATTATAGTTTAGATCAAATGGATAAAATCTACCCTCCATGTTTATTCCCAATTTTATGTATAGTAATTTGATGTAGCATTATGTATAGTACAATAACTGATGACCACAAATTATATGCATTGGTGGCTCAAATTGATGGCTCTAATTGATGACCAAAGAATTCATTGAATCAAATTGATGGCTCTAATTTCTGTATAGATTATATGCTTTGGTGGCTCTAATTGATGACCACAAGAGATTCATTGAATCAAATAATTCTACAGAACTAGAATCAAGAACGTTTAATGAAAACCAAAAAGAGCAAGTGTTTTCTACTACATTATCATCCTCGCAGTTCATGCCTTCAACTTCAGAACATGGCACCTCAAGGAATGACAATTTTTAACGAGAGGTGGAAGGTAGCTTCAATGGTTGGCATCACTGGATTAAAATGAGTGCCAAAAAATTCTATGCAAATTTCCGTTTACTGTATCAACGATATGTATCACCCGATACACTCCAATTTTCAACGGCACAGATAGATCCATATATACATTGGTTTTAGATATTTTTTCGAACAAATGATAGAATAAGGTTTGTGGAAGGTATTTTGTTGTTTGTTATAGGCACAATCAGAGATTTCAGTGTGGTAATCATTTTAACCCCCTTTGAAATATTTTAATCAGCTGAATTGACTGTTGAACATGTTTTAATCAGTTGAATTCCCTCAAGTTCTCTTCGATTTGTGTTTTTGGTCAAGGCTTTTAGGTATTTGGGACTCATCTCTCAGATATAATCCATTTTTCCATAATTCAGAGTCCAAATCCACTTTATGACATCATTATTCATCCTCTAATGCTTACTATTGTGTTTAATTTTATTTCTTAGGTAATGATTCTGTAGTTTGTGTATTCATTTCTTAAGGGTGCATGTATATGCTTCTCAATAGTCGTCATTGTCTTTTGAGGACCACACCCAATGCGTGCTGGAGTAGACTGCGCAGCCCATGACCCTGGTAGATGTTGAGGAGGGAGAGATCGAGGTTGGTTTTCGGACATTGAAGTCCTGTGTATTGATCACCCCGTGCTGTAAGGTACTACCTTGATATCTGTTGTTTATGACAAATGATCCAAAGATGAAATATTTGTTCTTTGGGACTTTTTGAACATGAAGAATATCTCTTTGTTAATGATTGCATGTTTTTATGTTTAATTTTTTTAACTTGATGAATATCTCTCTTTGCTATTGGGGTTATGTGTATTTTTATATTCACGAAATCAATGGAGTATATACCTATTTCAAACAAGGGATGAGCATTTTTTCAAATCCATCGCGTTGGATGAAGGGAGTATATGCCTGTTTCAAACAAGTATATACTCTATTGAGTGATGTTGTGGAGTATATTTCAAACAGGTATCTTGGAGTCGATGTTGTGGAGTAATTTTTATTTTCAATACAATAAGATTTAGCATAAATTTCTGTTGCGGCTGTGTAGATGTTTTAACACGTATATGTTAATCATGGGGCATATTTCAGGTTTGGCATGACAAATGTGTCAGTAGCGATGTTGGAGCATTTAACACGTGTGAATATAACTAAATACACAACTCAACGAATTACTATTCTACGAGGAAACAATGAGAGTCGTCAGGTATTTTGATGTGAAAATCTCTTCCCCATTCTATCACGCCTTTTGAATCCCTTTTAAACTTTAAGCACTGGATAGTTGTGGATTAAGTGCATTGTTTTTTGTTTGTTGTAGATTACTCAAGTTTATGGGTTTTATGACGAATGACTAAGAAAGTGAGTTCCGAGCATCTTTAAAGTGAGTTCCAAGCATTTTTTGGTTTATTACAGATTATTCTATTAGTATATTATAGTTGTCGATATGTGTTCATTTGGGAGCGTAAACCCAATCAAACCCGAGGTTCCATAATAGTTTACTCTTTTGTTTAATTTTCTATACTCTGCATATGAATATGATTCTGTGATGAAGTTCTTTCTCTTATGAATACTCTCCATATGCATAGTATGTGCGTGCATATGATTCAAGAGTATTCGAGGCCTTAATTCTCTGATTCAAAACTCTTGGTAGAAGGTCTTAACCATTTTGTTTTCTTGGACCATTGTGTTTGCTTGGCTTGAGTTCCATATTGACATCATTTTTTATCGCTCTTAATTTGGAGTTTGGTATATTACAAACAAGAATCTTGCGACATCATTCAAATCTGTACGAAAATGTGTTTTTTTTGTTAGTTTTTCGTGAACTAATGACAAAGTGACTGATTTTAGCTTTTAAAAAAACCTACACATTTGGAGATCTAAATTACAAAAGGTCTGATCTATATGTTTGATTACTTACAGTGTTCTCATTAATTTACATAATTTCTTCATTCAGTCTATAAAGCATATGTATTGTTCATATGCATTGTTCATTAGTTATGAAGTGAATTAATTCTTTTAGTAGGCAGGACATTTTAACTATTGAGATTGATGGTGGTCTATGTTATCTTTTATTTGAAGTACTCTCTTCAGCTTCAGCTGCACTATTGCTTCAGTTGCACTACTTGCATGCTTCAGCTTCAGCTGCACTACTTGCACGCTTCAGCTTCAGCTCACTACTGCTTATGCAGTTGCAGTACTTGCACTACACTGAGCTTCAGCTCACTCCCGAGATAATTATTTGATTTAGCGAACAAGATCCCCGATTTTTAAGCGTGGGTTTCATTCGAATAGGAGAGAGATTAGACGAACACATTGTATTGTTTGATTAAACTGTGCTTGGAATGGTGTAGCCTATTAAATAAACTGAATATCATAATCAAGTAGTTCTTGCCTCCATAATGCAGAGGTGATGTTTGATCAAACTATGCTTGGGATGGTATAGCCTATTAAAGTGATTTCAAACATGATACCGACTGCTTTGCATCATCCTCAGTAAGAAACACAACCAATGCTTTGAATCTCTTCCCGCATACCCTATATTATTGAATTACTACCCGCACCCGCACCCGCACCCTCATTTGTACCCAACCACACCTGTACGCCATAATATAAAAGTAAAAATTCTAATAACACATGATATATACCATGTCCTTTGTAATTTTTACTGGAGTTTAGTGTATGCTTTAGTTACTTATCTTATGGAAATATGTTTGGATTTTAAGAGGCTTTTGGGAATTACTTTTTGAATACCAGTTGCATATAGATTAGGACATCATAACATACATGTTAGTTGCACCGTTTTTATCCCGTATTTAGTTTATTTTGGGTTGTCGGTGGTGATGATAGCAGTAGAATGTCACTGACCACTATGCATAATATGTACATTGACACTTTTGCATTGATATTACCTATTTTATTTTAAGATTTTAATATATGTGATATCAGTTCATTGCAGCGAGCCTGGAAGCCATTC
The DNA here is from genome assembly GCA_949130495.1 of Sambucus nigra. Classification (NCBI taxonomy): domain Eukaryota; kingdom Viridiplantae; phylum Streptophyta; class Magnoliopsida; order Dipsacales; family Adoxaceae; genus Sambucus; species Sambucus nigra. Next base: position 161,274,471 of record OX422209.1, on the reverse strand, counting down.
AATGCATTTTTGGATTGCATTGTTCTGTGATTAAGTTTGAGAATTACGATGTTTATTTGTGACGATGTGCAGTTTAATGTCGTATTACTTGAACTTCGTAGATTATTGGTGAAATATTAGTCTCTGGCACTAAGAGTATGTCGATGGAGTTTATTTGGTCTATGGTTGAAAGTTTAGCAATAATTTTAGTCCAAGTACTCTGTGCAAGTATTTTTTTTAAGAGTAATTGTATGCTGACAGTTTTTTGGGACACAATTTGACTGACTCGGTGATGAGTGAGTATTGTTTTCTTCTTTTGTATAAAAAATATGGAAGAAAGGACGTCTCACATTTTTGTGGTTTTTTCATGGGCTTTTAAGTTGATTTTGTGGTTTCAAGATTCTGTCTACATAGTCTTTACAGTCGCTCCATCTTTATGTTTGTATTACAAATTACTATTTTTTTGTTTTTTCTTCTGTTGTAGCAACTATCTGTCCTAGATCATCTCTGTTTCTTTGCAGGTGTGAACATTTCCCCCCATTCAGATTTAGTATCTCAATCTCTCTTCATTTTCTGTGGTCTTAGTTTAATTTTGGTAGCTCTAATGTTTGAACAACTCACATATTTTAAAAAGTATCTAACCACATCCTAGAGGTATGTTTAAATCACAATCATCATTGTGCCACCTGTCAGTGGTGGGAGGGGGAAGGTGATCATCTTGCTTGCCACTTCCCCAAGGGTTAGGTTCAACATCATTAGTCTGCCCAGTGGTGGTGGTTGGTGCTGCAAGTGCACCCTCAGAGCTACTATAATAGCAATATTAAGCTCAACGGGAGAGTGTGTATGTATTATACTTTCTACACTAAAGGAATTCTAATTAGAAATGTATGTTAGTTGTTATATTTGTTATGTTCTACCATAGTTTGTATTATGAGATTTGCACATCCAAGTCAAGAGACATTTTCATTAATTTGGGTTATTGTTCCATAGACTGTTCAGAATTGTGAATACAACTTCACATGCCATGTCGCAACAGATATTCGATAAAATTTGAATCTGTACCATCTTAGATTAGGCCAAAATCAATCCCATCTTGATTTGTGTATATTTTTTTAGGACTAATTTGTTTCAAAATTGCAATGTTATAATTGTTAAATGCCTCCTAGAGTTGAATTTATTATTCCTTGAGTGTGATTATGTCTCCCTTTATTAATTCATTACTGACAGGGTACAATATAAATGTTTTTCAATTATGAGGACTGTTTTGGTTAGTTGTATTGATATTGGTAGCTTTGGTACTAACAATGATCATTTTTGTTCTTACATTTTTTCACATAAGGTAAATTGGAGAAGTTGATAGTGAGGAAGTTGATACTTTGGTACTAGCAATCTGCATATATATATGCAGTGCACTACTTGCATATTCTCATCAGACAGAAGATCGACCTTTGGAATCGATCTATTATTCAATAAAAAAATGTGTTTATCACCTATGCTTGCTATATGAATTGGATACTTAATATCTATTCTTTATTATCTTACGTTTATGCTCTATTAATTTCATTAGGTTTATGATATCTATTCTTTATTATCTTACGTTTATGATGATAGTTTTTCAATTAAGCTTCATTTGTGATATTATAGCGATTATTTTCCCGAAGCAATTATTTGTTTGATCACTTTGATCTTTGAATTTCTATCTTTCGATGCCATCGTCTGAATGTTTGGCCTGCAACCCCGATTAATTTATATATTTATTCAGTATACCATTAGTACTGAAATTAAATATAAAAGGAAGCTATTGAACATTAGTATCCATGTTCAATAGTTGTGTGTTTTATATTAGTGAAAGACTATGCATCTATATTGAAAATCTGTACCTTTACAAATAATATCACTACCCTGCAGATTTAAAGTAGTGAAAGACTGCATCTATAATGAGTCTAATGATCCTTGAATTTTTCACTAATATATCAAGCTTCAAACTTGGTTTTGATGTGATATGATAGGGAAGTAATGGTAGCTTAATCAGTGACATCAAGCTGCTGAAAAATTACATTAAACATGCCATAGACTCAAGGATTTTCAACAGTTGCATTACCTATCTTCTCATTTCTTTTTTTATGAAATTTTGTGACTTACAATGTTCTGTAACTGATGCAGGTTCATTGCCCTTTCATTGGCAATCCACTATGCAGTTCGTTACATAGAACTTCAGGTCAGGGGAGATGAATACTCTGACCACTATGCAGTCCGTTAATTGTCTCTATCTTTCTTTGATTGTTGTGAACAGGTACTACGACCTTGATGCTATGAACACGTACACACACACGCGCGCCCCCTTCCCGTCCCCTCCCCCCTTCCCTACTCACACACGCGCACACAAACATACACATAAACACGCACACACGCGCCCCCTGCCAGTCCTCTCCCCCCTTCCCCACTCACACACGCGCACACAAACATGCACACACGCGCCCGCTGCCCGTCCCCTCCCCCCTTCCCCACTCACACATGGGCACACAAACATACACACAAACACGCGCCCCCTGCCCCGGCCCCTCCCCCTTCCCCACTCACACACACGCACACGCGCACACAAACACACACACACGCGCCCCCTGCCCGTCCCCTCCCCCTTCCCCACTCACACGGGCGCGCGCGCACACACACGCACGCATATGCACTATATATGTGCACCGGCATATATGCCTCAATATGCATATAAACATGAACACATTGATACTTGAATCATTTTCGTTAAAAACATGAACACATTAATGCTCGAATGCGACCTAATTGATTTATGTTTTGCAGATTAAGGTGGGTCTGCTGCTATTGAGAGAACTCTGTCTCACATCACTGGCAAGTAGCATATTGGTTACTGATTGTATATTTACTTATGTGATTATATCTTTGATCAAAAAATTGATTAATTATGTTTATTGTTTGTCAAATCGTACAGAAAATCGAGAGGGAGAGAGTGATAATGGATAGAGGTGGGAAGAAGGATGGGAAGACACCAGTAGTAGCACCTAATCCAGAAGCAGATGAGTGCAAAAGACCTAAAATAATTGCAATTTTCAAAAACATGCTCTCCAATGCTCATGCAAAGGCCTGCTCAGTTTCTCTCACCCCATCCAAGATGGTGGTCAAACACCACGGCACAGACATTTTGAAGAAGTCCGATTGAATGAATAAATGCATATTCTCCTTTCCCGACCTTCTAGCTCCCATCTCCGAAATTCAATTTTTTTTAAATTATTGGATTTGTTGTTGCCCCTTAAATAGGGTGGATAGTCCAATAAACAAAGGAGGCTATGCCCAATGTTTTTAAAAATTTGACACTTTTTTTTTTTTTTTAGACAATGTGAATTCGATGGATGAATATTGTATATTTTGTATTATATGTGAATTTATTTGACAATTTAGACTATTTGAATGTTATTGGACTATTTGTTATTTCTTAAGCATGGTGAATAGTCCTATAAATAAAGGATATTATGGCCAATTGTTTTAAAATTACACTTCGAAATTTTTGCATTTCGCTATTACGTACTTTGAAAAATTGTCGCCGTTTCGCGATTACGGACTTTGGAAAATTTCGTCGTGCCTTCAGGCACGGGCATACGCTAGTATATATATATATATACACATACATATATATTACGATCTGATTTATATTTACATACTCTTCATTTTATCCCTAAATTTATAAATATAAATTTGTTCCGAAAAAAAGGGAAAATAATTTTTTGGTGTTAAAAATCAGATGTGAAATAGTATTTTTTTTTCCTTCTTTAAACTACCTTATAAGCTTCTGCGTTTGGACTTGTGTATAAAAATAAAAAGCTTATATATATATATGTGTGTGTGTGTGTGTGTGTGTGTAATACTGCTATAGTGTTTAGATCTGTTTTTTCTTGCTGCTAGAACTCTTTATTAAAAATTATAATCTGTTTTTTTGTTTAAAACGTGTTCTAATTTTTTATAAAATCAGTTCTAATTTTTTTTGGGGACTGATTTTTAGTATAGATTTTTTTTGGAGTGAAACTTGAAACCTTCAACACATTTAGATTTAAACTTTTGTTTGTTGTTAGACCCTATTTAGTCTACCCCTGTTTAAACGGAAATCTGATATCGAAACTTTTTGGTTAATTAGATTCGATCATTTAACTTTTTTTCGCAGTTGCTAGTTGTTGGTTCTGTTGGTGATCCATTCATTAACCTTTTATTGTTTGTTGTCGAGATAGGGTTTTTCTTACTATCTTTTAGATCTGCCCCAATTTAAGTTTGTTGTTTGGACTCAGTGAGTTCTGTTCTACCTAATTTTAGGACTAAAAATTTGGACTGTGACAAATAGAACCTTTTACATTTAAGTCTAATTTTAAGTGCTTGTAGTTAAAAATTTTAGTTACTCCTATTTCAGTGTATGTATGTGCATTTGTTACACTTATCTTAACATTTTAAAACTTAAAAACTAAACCTAAGTTTTTTTTGTGTCACACAATTTTTATTAATTTTTTTTTATTTTAAATCTTATTTAAAATTAATTATTAGGATTAAGGATAATCTGACTTTTGCTCCTAACTGTTTACACCCTCTAAATTGAACATTTTTACTTGTGTGTTCATTTCTATTTAGTTGGACTTAATAAGTGTGTGAGCTTTAAAATTATTTCCTTTTATTCTTTTATTTTCTTTAATGAGTCCTAATTTATATGAGCTAAGTGCTACACGCTTTATCTGTTGCTCATTTGACTTGGACTCAATATTTGTGATATAACACCTATTTTATTTATTCATATGTTATCCGATGTTAGGTTACTTTTTATTTTGAGTTGCGTGACACAATTGTTGGAATTTTATTTCCTATTTTATTTGTGGTCATTTACACAAACTGATTTGTTTTAGGATTAATCTTTACTTGAATATTAATTATTAAGGAAGGCCTTGCTTGTGTCTGGTGACTTAATATTTAATCATTCTTTTAGTACCTATTAATTCAATCTCAGCTTATTATATTTCTTTTGTATTGCATAACTTCACGGGGTCTCGGGTTTGAGTGTGTGGTTGGGCGTGTGTTATAGTTGCTATTACCTGGGTGCTATTGAGTTGACTGATTGTTAGTTAAGTTCGGTTGTATTTAGACTAGGTTGGGTGTACGAGCTTGTATTCTCTTAGTTTAAATCATTGTGGACTGTAATTTGTAACTAATAATTAGTAATAGTGAATTGGGTGTGTGAGTTGTCCTGGGACTAGGGATACGGGGTTTTCCATTATGGTGGTTTTCTCGAGAACAAATTTGTGTTCTTTTTGCTTTACCACATCACTTTCTTAAAGGATATTTTTATTTCCAGCATCACCACCTTTTACTTACTAGTGTGCGTGAGTGTTTTTAATTTATAAACTTTAATATATTTTATATCAAAAAGTTAAAAGAGTTTTATATAACCAAATTCACGTTAGCGTGGCCCATTAGGTTGTTTTAAGTTGTATCAGAGATTCAGGATTCACTTTATAAAAGTTTTTATTCCGCAAAGATCTTGAACACTTTTTAAAATCAATTTTTTCCATGGGAAATCTAAATTGTGATGTTGTTTTTCTTCTAGAAAATCCATTTATGAATGTTTTAAAGAAGAAAATCTCTATTCACAAGATGACATTTAAAGCGATAATGTCGTTTTTCAAGTGATGGGTGCTACTGAAGTTAAAGTTATTTCAACTTGCACCACATCTTTAGAGAATTGGGACATTTCTAAATTTTCTACTCATTTATCTCAAATGTTTAATGATATTTCTACATGTGATAGAGTAGGGTGTTGTGATAATTTTGTTGCTTTTACCTCTCGTTGTGTTTTTAAGTCTAAGCATATGTTTTACTACTTATCTACTAGTTATGATAATTCTGATTTATGTGTGGATAATTATGAATTATACTATATGAATTTATCTCATACCTAACCTGCACGACATCACCCTACATTCACAACTTCCATATATAATATTGATAGTATTTTTTATGATGTTGATGAACCTAAAAATGTAGATAATTCTGTCATTTTAGAAGGGTGCGTGAGTCCAAATTTAGAAGAATGTGTGAGTAATAAATCTTTTGAGAACACGATTGAGGACTACACTGATTTAGGACAAATTAATTGTAGGTTGATGGCTAAAAATGACGTTTTAAACAATCAAATCAAGTCTATGATCGAAGAATCTGATTTTCATGTTAGTGAACTTGAAAATGATGTTTCATTTTTAGAGAAAAGTATTGTCATTTTAACTAAACTTAATCACTCTCTTGAAACTAAAAATAAGAAAATTTTATTTATATTTGATGAATCTCAAATCGAGCTTAAAGCTCTTCTAAATAAATATGATTAGTGTCGAAAAGAACTTGAGAGCGTTTTGAAATGGTTAAAAGACTATTAGAATCCTGGTGATGCTGTGAAAAGCATTAATAAGAATATGGATTTAGACCAATCTAGTAATGGATTGGGATTTGAAGGTGAAACATTTTATGCTACTAATTTTGTTAACTCTAAAGAACAATTTCCAGATTCAACCGAAGTTAAAATGAGATATAAACATTTTGACATTGGGGGTTGTTCTACTAGTGGTGAACCTGTATTTAAATGTAAATTTTATCATAAAACTGGTCATGTAGAAAAATTATGTTTTAAGAAATCTGATCATAATAAGATTGCTTTCGGAAAATTTAGGCAAATTCAAAATGTTGAGAATTTTAAAACTGCTAAGCCTGCTCTTAAATGTGAGTTTTGCTCTAAAACTGGACGTTTAGGAAATTTCTAATTTAAGAGATTAGGACAGAATAAAGCTAGTGTAGGAAAATTTAGGAACACTGAAAATGTTAGGAATAATCTTTTTGTTAAACCTGTTTTCAGTGTGGGTTTTGGTCTAAACTGGGACATTTAGAAGAATTTCGTTTTAAACAACTAAAATCGAATGAAAATCTTGAGAATGTGTATAACCTGCCTTCGAATGCTACGTGTAAACAAGTTGTTAAACCTGTATTTTATTTTTAAAATGGTCATTTAGTGCAGTTTTGTCATAAAAGGTTGAATGCAAATAGAAATTTTAATTACGAAAAACTGGCCATCAAGTTTCATAATGCTAAACGTGTTGAGAAAAAGACTTTTTGTTGTAATTTCTGTTAAAAATTTGGACACTTAGAACATTTTTGTTTTAAGCGTTTAAATTTAATTAGAAAATATAAAAATGTTAAACATGTGAACTTTCTTGCTAATGCTAAATCAAATGATAAGCATGTGTTTACACGTAACTTTTGTCTTAAAACGGGCCATTTGGAACAATTCTTCTATAAGCGTTTAAGTAGGCAACAAAATGGTGTTAAAAATATGCACAGGATCCCTTTAAAGTCTGAATTTGTTGAGAATTGTTCCCAATCTAATTTCAATTCTGTCCATTTTAAAACTGCTCTTCCTAATGTCAAATCTAAGTGGATTAAGAAAGATGTCTTAGGTTGTCAATTGAGGAGTACCAAAATTTCAAACTAGTTTTTTTTAGTTTGTTTGTTATTACATTTTAGTTGAATATTATGTTGTACTAACTTTACTTAGTAGGATTCTTCCCTACCATTTGTCCCTTTGAGACGAACAGGGGGAGAATTTGAGACTCTTTTAATGTATTGTATTTACATTTTTGCTGAGTCGTTTAGGATTTCTTGTTATTAGTTGAGTTATATACTCATCTATTTTTAGGAATCATTGTGGTTAGTTGAGTTATGCACTCTTCCATTTATTTTAGGATTGCATGTTGTTAGTTGAGTTATGTACTCTTCTATTTTGTTAGGACTCTTGTTGTTGGTTGAGTCATGTACTCTTTTATTTTTAGGACTCATGCTTATAGTTGAGTTTTGTAATTTGTTTTGTCTCTCTGTCATTGAGTCTCAGTTTTGTTTGTCTCAAAATTGGTCAAAGGGGGAGATTAAAATTCTCATTTCTTCGTGTTGGTTCAATTTTGAGACAAATCCCTTTATGTGCTTTTGCATTTTTTTTCTTGATTAAAATCCATTTTATATAAACCTTAATTCATATTTTATATATTGATTTAATATATAAATTATTTTTTTGTTAAAATACTTTTAATGTGTATTTTTCTTTTAAAAAATTGAATTATAAGTTTTGAGTTTTGTTTTTTTCTAAAATTTAATAAAAAAAAATGTGTAAATATTTTTATGGATTTTAAATTGTGTTAAAAATAGACTTGATAAAACATATTTTTTGTTTAATTAATTCTTTTAGAACAAACATCAAACGACAGCTCCTTGTGTTTTGTAGGTGTCGTTTTGGGCCTTTATGTGTTAAAACCGTGTGGAACATTTGAGGGGCTTAAGATTGTGCTTCAGTCAAATCTTGGATGATGGAGAGTGTCCATCATTGTCCACTCGGTTGTTACATTATTATCCCTACTATGTCTTTGGTAAATTATGCATGTACCCTTAGTATTTGGTGTTACCTTTGTGTCCCCAGCTGCGTATTGCCTATTATCGAACTACCCTTATTTCTTTGAGAATCTTCGATTGGACCAAGGGTTGACATCCCTCCTAATAAAATACAGGGTGATCAGTCCTATATAAAATTAAAACAGAAATCCCATTTGGTTCATTATTAGCATCACTATAGAAAATCTTTTTAAAACTTACTAATCACCTAGTATTCCTAAAAAGGCGGTGCCAAATTTTATCTTTTAATTAAATAAAAACAATAACATGCGGAAATATACTATGAACCATTCACAACAACTGAATCAAATCAATTGAATAAATAAAGAAACTACCTGGCGAATAAACCATTGGCCACAAAAGTAAATAGTCTAATAACAATCGTCCAACAACTTGAAAAAAATAAATCTAAAAACTACACTGAAAAGTCTGGGCGATAAGCCCTAAGTAAAACTGAAACTGATAGATGATTCCTACTCTAGGAAAGAATGAAAGATGCGTTTAATCCAATCTCCTGCTATCATCTACATATGCCGCAGCTACGTGTCCCTGGAATAGAATATCAAGCATGGCGTCCTTGTGGCTGGACACCTAAAAGGTTTTAAAAATAGATTTATAGCAAGGGTTAAAATCCAAAACATTTTGAAAATATTTAGCAAGTGAATTAATTGCAGTAATTAAAATGCATGAATGCGCTTCATATTTAAGTTAGGGTAGAACTCTCTTGAGGACACCTAACGGTTACCTTAACCCCACCTAGTTATACTATCCCGTCCAACTAGTCCTGGTATAAACTCCCCTTGACATACTACTCTAAACCGAGTATTATTATTCATGGGTTATAAGTTATCTCTCACATTAACTTAATTAATTCCTTTAAAATAATATCATATAACCGTGACACAAGTTATATAAGTACATACATTACACTCTGTATTATTACCCGTATATAATATTTAATACTATTATATACATATCTTTACTATAAAATCCACACATATGTTATATGTACATCCATCCTTCCGAGTATACCCTCGCCGGATGATTTCCTCTAAAGTGCTATCATACCAAGTGTGCTCACTTAACCTAGTTACCCCAAGTCAGAATCTCTCATGAACTTGGCCAAAAACATAAACATTGAAGGCGGTCATATTTCCTTCCTGAAAGTGAGATAAGCCCCTCACCCATATAACGGACGCTATGACCTGGGGATATACTCGCCCTACTCCTCAAGCTAGCGGATTCACTCACATCGCGCAACCTTCCTTGATAGAACTAGAGTACATAATTTAATTCAATATCTAGCCACTGATATTTATAAGCACACACACACACACAATATATATATATATATATATATATATATATACTATCACACACTGTATATATATATATATATAATACAAATCCCGACTTTACCGTGTACTAAATTTCGTAACACTAGCCTGTATATTCCCGAGTCTATGGTCCGACTCTAATTTTTAATTAATCTGTACATTAATTAATTTAATTAAGTAGTATCGCACTACTACTATATCCGAACATATTTGCCCAGTCCGTTATCTCATCCTTCAAAATTTATTTCATCAAAATTCATTCATAAAGTGTCGCGTATAAACACCCTCCAAATCCCAATTATATTCCCTTATCATTGTTAGGAATTAACTCCCATATTTAATCTTCCTCTATTAATTATGCTACGTAGGAAATCCAACCAAAATATTTACCAATATAAATCACAAGGCCAAACTGCCGAAAATCCTATAGGGTCGATCGATCGATCGATCGAGCAGGTGATTGTCTTCTCCAACGCTTTGTTTCACCATTAACAAGTTCTCCAAGGTTTTATCCCTTCCCCTGGTTTAACCCAAGCACAACTAACCATATATCTACATAGGAATAGGATTAAATCATCTTATAAAACCTTAAACCCAAATTTGTTCCCAAGATTTTCTACTTTCCCGATTTGGAGAAAATTTACGGGTTTCATTCGTTCGATTTAAATTTCCATTCAATTATCCCAAATTCGTCCATAATTCCTATTGGTTTTCACATTCAAATCAGATATCTATACTCAGAATCATTTAACACGATCAATATTACTTTGAATTTCTTTCAAGTGTTCAATAAACCAAAAACCCCATTTTCATACCAATTTCTACCCAAAACGGATTTTATTTCACACATCACCATAATATGAATTGATTATCATTTATTTATCATCACAGCAAGTTAACCACTTGCCTTATAGGGTTCGTAGAGTCTGATCCGTTGGTGTAGAAACTGGACTGATAATGAACACCCTGAAGCCCTTATACTCTTGACTCACTTGAGTCTATATTGTATAAGTGTTCATCTAGTTTGGAAATTATGACAAAATTATGTCTAACCTAGAAACCAAAGAACCTCGGAGCTTGCATTACTATTTCATCTTTGATTGAAGAGACCTAGATTTAATTACCAACACTCACACACAGTAGAATGATTCATTTACATGTTATGTTTCATATTAGTGTATATATATATGTTGAGTGTGTTTAAATACCTAAATTTGATTTTTAAATATTTTTTGGGATTTTTTAAAACATTTTAAAATAAGGTTTTATTAATAAAAATTGATTTTAAAATGTTATAGGGTAAATATGCTATTTTAGAAATATTGGTTTAACTCTCTAAAGTTGGTTTGGGTAGAAACCGAAAGCAACAGAGACTTCAGGGTTTACTTTGTAAATACTTTAGACGCGAGTTTTATATCGTGTTATTGGCCAACACTTGTCGACCTCTGATTGGTTAGAAGTGTGTTTCTTTTAAGAGAGTAAAACTGCACCTGCTTTCAACCGTTGGATCATATGTAATCAACGATCTGCACACTACACCAAATCCTGCGAATGGTCACGCCCAGTGGGTCACGGCCCAAGTCCGCGACCAGCTGGTCGCGGACTTGGGCCGTGACCCACTCCATATTTGGCGTGACCATATTAATTACCACACTAAATTATCGATGCTCTGGAAGTGGTCACGGACTTGGGCCGTGACCACAGTGGTCGCGGACTTGGGCCGTGACCAGGTCGTGACCATCTTGGCGCCAAACTCGCGCCAAAATTCCCTCCAAGCTTGGTCGCGGATGGGTCACGGTCCAAGTCCGTGACCCATGGCATGAGGAAGAAGTGAGTACACACATTGAGGGTCACGGCTTAGGGCCGTGACCATTTCTGGGCGTGGGTCACGGCTATGGGCCGTGACCATACCTTATTCAAGCACTATAGGTTGGATGACAATGGCCGCGCATCACAGATCGAGGGTCACGGCTTTGGGCCGCGACCATGTCTTGGTATGGGTCACGGCTATGGGCCGTGACCATACCTCATTTGGTAGCTGCTGTAGGTCGCGCAAGGGGGTCACGGCTGTAGGCCGTGACCATTATTCATCAATCAGGTCGCAGGCAGAGCTCTAAGGGTGTGGTGTGTTGCGATGGTGGGTCACGGCCTAAAGCCGTGACCAGGTCATTCCTAAAAAATAAAGAGGCGCGCTATTTCTTTTTTTCATTTGCCCGCTTCTCTCTCTCTCTCGTCAGATGTTGATGACCTAGCGATTCTCTCTCGTCAATCAGTTGGAGTATTCCTCAGCTTCAACCTACTAGCAGCAGCAGCCCTAGCTCCAGCCCTAGCTCCGCCCTAGCTCCAGCCCTAGCTCCAGCCCAGCCCCAGCCCCAGCCCCAGCCCCAGCTCCGCCCCAACCCCAGCTCTCTCCCAAGTAAATTTTATTCTTTTTCTCCATTAATTTATGTAGATTCCATTAATATATGTATATATAGTTTACATGTCTTTACAATTTATACACAGTATTTATAGTATATATAGATAATTTATATGATTTGAATTTGGGATAATATTTTTTATCTATATATATAGTATATATAGATAATTTAATGTAAAAGTATAAATAGTGTGAGATAATGTTTTTGAAACTTTAGTCTTACAACCTATTAGGTTGTTAATATTAGTAAAAAAAACTTTGGGTAAGCCAATTTATATCACATATTTAGATTTTCGGATGTTAATATTAATCGACTTTGGGTGACCCTCATATTTTAACGGCATATTGTCCCTGAAATTAACGGCGTGTTTAAATTAACCCATTATTTTAACGGAGTGTAAATATTTTTTCAGATTTGGTATTTCACAGTAAGTGAGCATCCGGATAGAGGTGCAACGCTACTACCTACACATATCATGGTAAACTTTATGATATTTTTTATTTGTTTATCCAATTTTATAGAAATTGAATGCTCACATACATTATTACATACCAATTAGATACCACTTCTTCATTACATACCAGTTCTTCATTACACGCCAGGTACTCTTTACTTTAACTAAAGTAGTTATATAATTGATATGCATTATTTATTAAATCTTTTAGATGATAGAAGGAGTACGGGATAATTATTGGTTGTTGGCTTGTTGTTGGATAGTATGTTTGAAGGAATATGTGATAATTAGAAGGAGTACGGGATAATTATTGGTTTGATTGTTGGATAATATGTTGAAAATATTTTAGACTCCCGATTTCATAATACGACGATAAGCATAAAAACATGCCATCGAAGGGTGAAAACGTAAAACAAACACAAAACGGTCCCGTAAGAGTCATGAACACCTCGCACGGGACCAATGCAACTCATAGGAACCGACCGCGTAGTCACGGGGCTCCCGGTTTGAGTGTACGACGTAAATTTGCAAAAGGTTAGACTTAATTATAAAAACATGCCATCGAAGGATGAAAACCTAAAACAAAGACCAAACGGTCCCGTAAGAGTCACGAACACCTCGCACGGGATCAATGCGACTCATAGGAACAGACCGCGTAGTCACGGGAGTCGCGATTTGAGTGTATGACGTAAATTTGCAAAAAATTAGACTTAAGCATAAAAACATGCCATCGAAGGGTGAAAACGTAAAAAAATCAAAAAATGGTCTGGTAAGAATCACGAACACCTCGCACGGGACCAAAGTCGCGCTTAAAAATGGTCGCGCTTAAAAATGGTCGCATTTTTACTTTTTTTTGTCGCGCTTAAAAATGGTCGCGGCCAAAGTCCGCGACCATTTTTTTTATTTTTTGTCACGGTAATGGGTCGCGGACTAGGGCCGCGACCAATTTTTTTTAATTTTTTTTTGTCACACACATGGGTCGCGGCCAAAGTCCGCGACCAATTTGTCACGGTCGTGGGTCATGGACAAGGACCGTGACCAATTTTTTTAATTTTTTTTTGTCACGCACATGGGTCGCGGACTTTGGCCGCGACCAATTTGTCACGGTTGTGGGTCATGGACAAGGGCCGCGACCAATTTTTTTAATTTTTTTTTGTCACGCACATGGGTCGCGGACTTTGGCCGCGACCAATTTGTCACGGTTATGGGTCACGGATTAGAGCCGCGACCCATCACGGCATGGGTCACGGCCTAAGTCCGCGACCATCTGCCGTGACCCCTCTCGGCCGTGACCATTTTTTGGTCACGGACTTGGGCCGCGACCCACGAAAATGGTCACGCCCGAAATGGTCACGGCCCAAGTCCGCGACCCACAGGTTTGGTCAGGGATTTTGGCCGTGACCAATCGCCAGTTTTGGTGTAGTGGCATGTCTTCTTTTATAATCCCTGTAATTAACTGTTGAACCAATCAGAAGCGTTTTAACCACCGCTTATCGTGAGCCCTTGGATCTTAGTCAATACATCTTGACTCAATCTGGACCCTTGATTTTGGCCCTCGATCTCGAACCTTCTCAGCCTCCTATTAAAGGAACCCTTTACTCAGCCTTCTGAGACTTTTGTTATTTCATCATTTGAGAGAAAATAAAGAGAGAGAAGAGAGAGAGAGAGAGAGAGAGAGAGAGAGAGAGAGAGAGAGAGAGAGAGAAACCAGAAGAGAGAGGAAGAGTTAGAAACCCTAACCCTAACCCTAAATCGTCTACGCAGTTCAACCCAAATACAAACCTTCAAACCTCTATACTTTACCAAACACAACCTTGAGTGTTTGAGTGTATTTGAGAGATGATTTGAGAGTTGGTTTGTTGCTGTAACCTCTTTTTCTTTGGATCTTGTTTCCAACTTAATCATTTTCTAAGATCTGGTGTTCTTATGTATAGAAATTTTCAGATCTAAGTTTTTCATGATATATTACACTTAGTTTGCATGTTTGTTTCTTATCTTGAGAAATATTTTGTTGATTCATTTTCTGTAATGTTTTTAACTTTGAAATCAACAAAAATGTTTTCTGTTTCTAGTTCTCTTGAAACAAGGCCTTAGACCTAGTTTGGAATCACACTTGGAGGTTTTGAATCTCGAAAAACTTTTCTAAACTCTGAGATTGATTAAGACCTTGACTGTCTTCTTAGCAAGGTATCCGTGGATTCTGGGATTGTTTTAAAGGTCAACAGGGTTAAGTTTTGTGAGAAGAGAGAAAAAGAAAACTCACATCATATAGATCTATTTGTAATTTTCTAGGACTGTTTGTACATGATAAGTGTGTGTGTGTGTGTGCATGCATGTGTTAGAAAGAACCTCCACAAACACTTTCACTACAACACGAAAAGTGTTGGTAATATGATCTTGAGAAAAAAAGTCGACGTAAAGAGCTTGAACAAACTGGAGTAAACAAACTGAGAGGACAACATCAACAATCAGAACTGCAAAGAAGTTATAAGGAGACCAGAGGGTACATTCCTAAAATTATATAGGTCTGAGTTGTATGCATATTTGTTATATAGTTTGTAACTGTTAAATTTGTTTATAGTGGATTTTTGTTTTACTCCGCAGAGGGAGTCGTGGACGTTTCCTCAATTGGTGAGGTTTTACCACGTAAAAATCTTGTACTTAATCTTCCTACATCTTCTCATCTCATTCTTGGTTGTGTAGGGTTTTAAAGTTTGTTTAAAACTATTTTATAAACTTGTTAGTAAAATCTTGAATAGATCTCGTACATACTGTTTTGATAAACACATCTTGTGTTCAAATAGTTTTGGTTTTTCAAGAAAAGAGTTTCTCAAAAAAACAGATCGGAGTTACTTAAAGAGTTTATTTAATAAATGGCTTTAGTAACAGAATTTCAATTGGTATCAGAGCAGGATATACTTGTTTTAAAGAGATACTGTGTTTCTGAAATTGTTTTCTAAAAATCAAATATGGACGAGAAAAATGAAAGAGTTGGTAACTTGACCAGACCTCCTATCTTTGATGGAACCAATTTTGCTTACTGGAAAGTAAGAATGATTGCTTTCATTCAAGGAACTCTGGGAGATGATGTCTGGGATATTATTGAAAATGGTTACATTTTTCCTACAAAACCAGCCACTGAAGGAAGTAATGAGAGGGTTAAGAAAGTTTTAAGTGAGTTCACACAAGAAGAGAAACAAGTTTCTCGAAATAATAACAAAGGAAAGAATGCTATATTTATGTCTATAAATGAACATGAGTTCAAAAGAATCTCATCTTGTACCACTTCTAAGGAAGCTTGGGACACTTTAGTTACTGCTCATGAAGGTGACACTAGAGTTAAAGTTGCTAAAACTCAAATGCTCATTCAACAGTATAATTCCCTAATTATGTCTGAGACTGAGTCATTTGATGAATTCTATATGAACCTAACTGATATTGTGACTAAACTGCATGCTAATGGGATAACTTATGACAGACAAGAAATTGTGTCTAAAATTCTGAGATCATTACCACAGAAATTTGATAACAAAAGATATGATATTGAGGAAATGTGTGATATTAATCTCACTCCTGAACTACTCAGTAGTAAGTTAAGAATTGTGGAAATGGAACTGCAATTTAAGAAACAATTAACCCAGTCCCATAGGAAACAGACTAGTTCCAATCTAAGCTTATCTTCTAAATTGATTAAGCCTGAGTTTAATACTTCCAATGATGATTCTGATGAGGAATGCGATATAGAGAGTTTGGACCTTAATGTCAAAACAGTTTAAGAAAATCATTAAATTTAGAAACAACATGGCAAATAAACAAGGCAAGTCTAATTATCCAACTCCTTTCAATCACAGACCTCATGAGAAAAGCCATGATAAAAATCACAAGGACTCTCACACTAGACCTAACAGAGACCTTAAGAAGACTGAATGCTATAGATGTGGTAAACTAGGAAACATTGCACAAGACTGTAGAGTTAACTTGAACACTCAAAACAAACACACTAGGGCCAACATTTGCAAAACATGGGATGATTCAAGTGAATCTGAAAATGAGGAACTTCAATCATCTGATGTTTTTGACCCTTGCATGTCTTTCTTTGCCAAGATTATCTATAATGATGATATGCCTGTATTTGTTAATGAGGATGAATATAGTAATTCTACTTTTGATGTTTCGAATACTGCTGTTACTGGTTTAGATGCTTTGATTACTGAGAATATTCCTATTTGTTCTTCGGGGTGTGTGAGTCAGAGGGAAAACGATAATAACGATGTCAATGGGTGTGTGAGTATGCAGAATGAAGCCCTAGGAGTCACTTCACACACTACACTTAGTGACTCAGACTATGAAGACCTCCCAGATATTCACACTCTCTATGCTAAAACTCTCAAGAAAAGCACTAGACTAGAAAAGGTTGTGAAAGATCTCACTAAGAAGTTAGAAGATCTAAGCCTAATGGTTAAACTAAATGCTGAAGAGTATACTACCCAATGTTTTACTCATAAAAACGAAATTAGAATGTTTGATGAAAAACTCATAAATTTAAATGAAACAAATGAAACTCTGGAGAAAAAATACAAAGGGACATTGTTAGAATTGGAACAAACTAAAGAAAAGACAGCAACTGTTTTCAAAAAAATTACAAAATTTGAAAATAATTCAAAATGTTTTGATGAATTTGTTGCTGAATCAAAAACCAATTCTGATAATCGAACTGGAATAGGGTTTTGCCCCAATTTGAAAACACAAACAAAATCTTTTCAACCTATCAAGTTTGTGTCAGGAGGCAAAAGACCTATTGAAACATGCCCAGACTTTCATTCTCTAAAAACTGAGTTTGATTCAAAACATCAAAATTTTAACATTGGGGAATCAAGTTGCTCTAAACATGAAAGTTCATCTAAGGCTAAATACGTCTGCCCCTCTATTAGGAAGAGTGAGTCTGCATTCAAGACTGTCACACCTAGGAATAAAGCTCAACCTCAAAACTTCTCAAAACCTTTGTTTAGAGACTTTCCTAAGGAGACCCCAATCTTGAGCAATCTTTATTGCTCTTACTGTGATATATACGGTCACTCTTTTGATAGTTGCTATGCTAGGAGACTAATTACACCTATCTATAGTTCTCCTATTTATCAGAACTTTAACTATTCTAGAAGGAACCAAAACAATTATGTACTTCCTAGACAACCTGACAAAAACTATAATTATAGGAAGAGAAAGACCAAACCTAAGAGACCATTTCCTAGAAGGAATCCTAAGCACTTTCCTAAACCAAATGCTCATGTTTTCATAAAACTCAAAATCATGCGCAAAACATTTTTCAACGAAAATCTAATGCTCGCAAATTTTATCAATTGAGAGCTAATAAGCGCAAAATGAAAACTAGAGCAGTATGGGTTAGAAAAGGTGATCTATTGCCTCAGATGAAGTGTAACATAGTTGTTACTGCTTTAAAAGATGAACACACATCATCTGGTTGGTATTTAGACTCTGGATGTTCTAAGCACATGACTGGTGATGAAACTAAACTTTTAAAAAAAACCAACTTTGCTAGTGGTAAAGTCATTTTTGGTGATAGAGTTTCATCTCAAATCATAGGCAAAGGAACTCTCCAAGAAAATGGACTTCCTGTTCTAGAAAATGTCCTTCTAGTTAAAGGTCTTAAGGCAAATCTACTTAGCATATCGCAATTTTGTGACTCAGATCATACTGTTACCTTTTCAAAGAACAATTGCAAAATTTTAAATGATAAAGGTGAATGCATAATTACAGGATTCAGAACTCCTGACAATTGCTATACTGTCATGAATAAATCTGAAATCTGTAATGTTTCCAGAATGGATGACAACGAGATATGGCATAACAGAATGGGTCATATAAATTACGATAATCTTAGTAGACTGACCTCTCAGGAAATAGTTAGAGGAGTTCCTAAAATCAAACCCATTCCTAACATAGTATGTGGTTCCTGTCAGGAAGGTAAAATTGTTAAGGCATCTCATAAGAAAGTTAATGATATTCTTACCTCAAATCCCTTGGAGCTCATCCATATGGACCTAATGGGTCCCTCCCAAACTGTTAGTCTTTGTGGACACAGTTATATTTTAGTTATGGTTGATGACTTCACCAGATTTACTTGGGTAGCCTTTTTAAAACAAAAGTCTGACACTTTTCAAACTTTCCTAAAAATTCTTCTTCAGATTGAAAATGAAAAGGACACTCAAGTAAATAGAATTCGTAGTGACAGAGGTGGTGAATTCAAAGACAGTGGTATTATTGAATACTTTGACTATAATAGTTACAAACATGAATTCAGTGCTCCTAAGACTCCTCAACAAATTGGTATTGCCGAAAGCAAGAATCGTACCCTTCAAGAGATGGCACGTGTTATGTTACATGCCAAGAATTTACCTAAGTATTTTTGGGTAGAATCTATTCGTACTGCTTGTCACATCATAAATAGGGTCTATCTTAGAAAGAATTCCAAACAAACTCCTTACAAACTTTGGTACAAGAAAAAGCCCAATCTTAAGTACCTTAAAACTTTTGGTAGTACTTTTTATGTATGCAAAGATAGGGAACACTTATCCAAATTTGAGAGCCGAGGTGATAAAGCTATATTTTTAGGATACTCGCCTAACAGTAGAGCCTATCGAGTGTATAATCTTCGCACTAAAACCTTGATGGAATCCATAAATGTAATTGTGAGTGACACTACTGTAGAGAGTAAGACTGGTGAATCAAATATTGAATAAGAGCCTACAAACATTTTAGAAAATAACTCTTCTGAAATAGTTGATTCATTACCAATTGAGACACCTGAAGTACCTAACTGGGTTTCTAAAGATCATCCCATAAATAACGTAGTTGGTAACCCTAGTGAGCCAGTACATACAAGATCCCAACTAAGAAACTATGCACATTATGCATGTTTTGTTTCCCTAGTGGAACCAAAGAATGTAAATGAGGCATTGAATGACTCTCACTGGATTTTTTCTATGCAGGAAAAACTTCTTCAATTTGTCATTCATGATGTTTGGTATCTTGTTCCTCGTCCTGATCACAAAAAGGTTATTGGCACACGTTGGATTTTTAAAAATAAGTCTGATGAAAATGGGATAATCATTAGAAATAAAGCTAGATTAGTTGCTCAAGGATAATCTCAAATTGAAGGTATAGATTTTATCGAGACTTTTGCTCCTGTTACTCGTTTAGAATCTGTTCGTCTACTCTTTGCTATAGCCTGCCACATGCATTTTACACTTTACCAAATGGATGTCAAATCTGCATTCCTTAATGGAATATTGACTGAAGAGACCTATGTAGAACAACCTAAAGGGTTCATTGACCCTCAATATCCAAATCATGTATTTTGTCTCAAAAAGGCTTTGTATGGCCTTAAACAAGCACCTAGAGCTTGGTATGAGCGTCTTTACAGTTTCCTCTTAGATAAAGGCTTCAAAAGAGGTGGAAATGATCAAACTATTTTTGTCAAACATTTTGACAAACACATTATTATTGCTCAAGTTTATGTTGACGATATTATCTTTGGATCAACTTCTCCCTCAGAAGTCAAATCCTTCTCTGAAACTATGCATAAGGAATTTCAAATGTCCCTTATGGGGGAGCTACAATTCTTCTTAGGCCTACAAGTCAAACAAAATTCAGAAGGATTATTTGTATCGCAATCCAAGTACGCTTTAGAGATAGTAAAGAAATTTGGCCTCGAGAGTGCTAAAGATGCTAAAACGCCCATGCGTATACTACGTTAAAACTTTCTAAAGATGAAAATGGAAAATCCGTAGAACCTACTCTATATCGTAGTATGATAGGAACCTTACTATATCTTACTGCCTCGCGTCCAGATATTATGTATGCTGTGTGTGTGTGTGCTCGCTATCAAAATAACCCTAAAGAGAGCCATTTGAATGTTGTTAAACGTATCATTAAATATGTAAAAGGCACTCTAAATCTAGGACTTTGGTACACTAATGACACACCAAGCACTATAATTGGGTACACTGATGCTGACTGATGATAGTAAAAGCAATTCAGGAGCATGTTATTATATAGGTAATAACTTGGTAGGATGAATTAGTAAGAAACAAAACTGCACATCACTCTCGACAGCCGAATCTGAATACATAGCCGCTGGCAGTTGTTGTGCTCAATTACTGTGGCTTAAATAAATGCTAAGTGATTATGGTATTCAAGAAAACCAATTACATCTGTATTGTGATAATCAAAGTGCGATTAATATTTCTAAAAACCCTGTTCAACACTCGCGAACAAAGCACATAAAAATTAGACATCACTTTATACGCGAATTGGTTGAAACTAAGGAATTAGAAATCAATTATCTTCCTACTGATTTGCAACTCGCAGATATGTTCACCAAACCTCTTGATTATAATAGATTCATTTCCTTGCGTAAATCTATTGGTATGGTTTGTGCTGAGTAATACCTTTGCTGTTTATCAAAGTTTTTTTTCCCTTTGTCCATTTGTGACAAAATGGGGGAGAAATTTGAGTCTCTAATTATTGTTTATATATGCTAAACAACTTGATCTTAGTGATTATTGCAGGTTTCTGTACAGTCATACTCAACTGTTGTAATAGGGTATTCAATTGTTAATAGTTGAGTTATGTACTTTTGCTTTCTAGGATTTGGGTAAATAGAATCTTTATAGGAATAGGTTTTTCTTATTCTTTTTGTTGCCCTACGAGTCCTAATTGACTCAAAGGAGATTTTGTCTCATATTTCCAAAGGGGGAGATTAAAGCCCTTATACTCTTGACTCACTTGAGTCTATATTGTATAAGTGTTCATCTAGTTTGGAAATTATGATAAAATTATGTCTAACCTAGAAACCAAAGAACCTCAGAGCTTGCATTACTATTTTATCTTTGATTGAAGAGACCTAGATTTAATTACCAACACTCACACACAGTAGAATGATTCATTTACATGTCATGTTGCATATTAGTGTGTATATATATGTTGAGTGTGTTTAAATCCCTAAATTTGATTTTTAATTATTTTTTTAGGATTTTTGAAAACATTTTAAAATAAGGTTTTATTAATAAAAATTGGTTTTAAAATGTTATGGGGTAAATATGCTATTTTAGAAATATTGGTTTAACTCTCTAAAGTTGGTTTGGGTAGAAACCGAAAACGGCAGAGACTTCAGGGTTTACATTGTAAATACTTTAGACGCGCGTTTTATATCGTGTTATTGGCCAACACTTGTCGCCCTCTGATTGGTTAGAAGTGTGTTTCTTTGAAGAGAGTAAAATTGCACCTGCTTTCAACCGTTGGATCATATGTAATCAACGATCTTCATGTCTTCTTTTATAATCCCTGTAATTAACTGTTGAACCAATCAGAAGCGTTTTAACCACCGCTTATCGTGAGCCCTTGGATCTTAGTCAATACATCTTGACTCAATCTAGACCCTTGATTTTGGCCCTCGATCTCGAACCTTCTCAGCCTCCTATAAAAGGAGCCCTTTACTCAGCCTTCTGAGACTTTTGTTATTTCATTATTTGAGAGAAAATAAAGAGAGAGTAGAGAGAAGAGAGAGAGAGAGAGGAAAACCAGAAGAGAGAGGAAGAGTTAGAAACCCTAACCCTAACCCTAACCCTAACCCTAACCCTAACCCTAACCCTAAATCGTCTACGCAGTTCAAACCAAATACAAACCTTCAAACCTCTATACTTTACCAAACACAACCTTGAGTGTTTGAGTGTATTTGAGAGATGATTTGAGAGTTGGTTTGTTGCTGTAACCTCTTCTTCTTTGGATCTTTTTTCCAACTTAATCATTTTCTTAGATCTGGTGTTCTTATGTATAGAAATTTTTAGATCTAAGTTTTTAATGATATATTACACTTATTTTGCATGTTTGTTTCTCATCTTGAGAAATATTTTGTTGATTCGTTTTCTGTAAATGTTTTTAACTTTGAAATCAACAAAAATGTTTTCTGTTTCTAGTTCTCTTGAAACAAGGCCTTATACCTAGTTTGGAATCACACTTGGAGGTTTTCAATCTCGAAAAACTTTTCTAAACTCTGAGATTGATTAAGACCTTGACTGTCTTCTTAGCAAGGTATCCATGGATTCTGGGATTGTTTGAAAGGTCAACAAGGTTAAGTTTTGTGAGAAGAGAGAAAAAGAAAACTCACAGCATATAGATCTATTTGTAATTTTCTAGGACTGTTTGTACATGATAAGTGTGTGTGTGTGTGTGCATGCATGTGTTAGAAAGCACCTCCACAAACACTTTCACACTACAACACGAAAAGTGTTGGTAATAAGATCTTTAGAAAAAGAGTCGACGTAAAGAGTTTGAACAAATTGGAGTTAACAAACTGAGAGGACAACATCCACAATCAGAACTGCAGAGAAGTTATAAGGACACCATAGGGTACATTCCTAAACTTATATAGGTCTGAGTTGTATGCATGTTTGTTATATAGTTTGTAACTGTTAAATTTGTTTATAGTGGATTTTTTATTTACTCCGTATAGGGAGTCGTGGATGTTTCCTCAATTGGTGAGGTTTTACCACGTAAAAATCTTGTACTTAATCTTCCTACATCTTCTCATCTCATTCTTGGTTGTGCTGGGTTTTAAAGTTTGTTCAAAACTGTTTTATAAAATTGTTAGTAAAATCTTGAATAGATCTCGTACATACTGTTTTGATAAACACATCTTGTGTTCAGATAGTTTTGGTTTTTCAAGAAAAGAGTTTCTCAAAAAAACAGATCGGAGTTACGTAAATAGTTTATATTTAATAGACGACTTTAGTAACAGAATTTCACACCCACTTTGTCCCTCAATTTGTCTCCAAAAGATACTCAAATTTCTCTTAATTTGCTTCCTCTATTTCTCTCTCAAAGCCCTAGGTTTGGAATTGTGTTAACTGCCGTTCAACACTCTCTCAATTAGGTTTAGAAACCTTAATCACATTTTTAGTCGCATGGGACTAATTAAAATGGCCCAAATCCCCCCGTGTGGGCCCGACTATGACCAAAAATGTCTCGACACCCGATTACAACCCCTAGGTACATTTTTCTGACTATCTCGCCACTTTTGGAAATAACTGTGCGCTCAGAATTTTGATCATAAATACTTTACAACATTCTCTAATTTCGACCTCGAAAATGCGACACAAGTTTAATTCGGATAATCAAACCTAAAGTCGCCAAATATAAATAATTCTTCCCACTCAAATAAATTCTCCAAATCATAAATTTAAGTTTCTCCAATTTAAATAGTTTTATTTCTCCCAAAAAATAATTAAATACTAAATCCTCAAAATTACGGGGTGTTACATACTTCCCCCCTTACAAAGGAATTTTATCCTCGAAATTAGGATAAGCCTAGTACTCCAAGCTTTGAATATCACTCCCTAGTCCTGTGCCTCTAAGATCGTTGCATCTATATCTCCCACTTCTAATTATGAGTTACACAAATATGCATTTTAATTAACCAGGGCGCCCATACACCATGTCCCCATGCTTAACCGCAGGAAAGTTACCCGACTATGCTAGTTATAACCCGTAATATAACTTCCATCCCGTAGTCATATCACATATAAGAATAATAATCGGGGTACCCAACCCATGTACTAACGATCAAACATCTCCCACTCCCAACGATGCGCTAAGTTTCATGCATGGGACGTCTCGCAAAGAGAAATCCAAACAAGGAACCCCCCGATACACTACTACCTAACATTGTCGGTCGTTGAGATCCGTTAAGCCCTCAGTCCATAGCACGCACCCCCAAATACCTATCTCTTAACACAAAAGTATACACGTCCACTCTTATGATACAAAAGACAACATAAAATACAGCGCCCTTACTATCACTCGTTCTTGAGCAAAATAAACCCCGAGCTATCTTTCCTTGCTCGAAAAATGAACTTAACCACCTTGAATTGCTTCAGTTGACATCCCTACTTACCGGGATAAAATATAATAACACAAGACATTCTTATGTATATATCATACCACACAATACAACATATATACACTCATATATATATATATATATATATATATATATATATGTGTGTGTGTGTGTGTGTGTGTGTGTGTGTGTGCTAGACCCCCTCTCAGGTGACACCTAGTAGAAGTCACTCATACCCTGCTGCCGCGAACACCAAAACTTGCCATCACTATCCACAATAGTTCAAATCCATCGCTATCCAGCCGATACTTAGAAAATCATCTACCATATTTCCATAATTCTCGAAAGTAGTGACCCCTCGTACAATTAAATCATTCTCTCAGTGTACACCCCCACTCTCACGTGGTTAACACCAAAGAACTCCGCTACCCCACAAAAATTTTATATACGTAATATAGCTTCTATAACCAGCCACTAAATTCGACTTACCAGCGAACATAGTGAAAATAAACTTTATATTGTGACACCCTCACTATCACTCAAAACATACCCCATGACCATAGGATAACAAGATATTTACCTCTATACTCTAGCTGAAATGGTTGATCCTCGGGCTCATGGTTTAAATTTTCTCGTCTGAACTGGCCCAGAAACTGTTGTAATGTCAGTACATCCAGAACCTCCTCCTGTAGTTTCCCCCTGCCTCGCTTAAGGCAATCTCTCTTCAAGTATCTTGCTTCCCCACAAACAAAATACTTCCTAATAAATTCACCATGCCACTGATCCCTTCCTTGTTGTCCTTATCGAAAGTCCTGGCCATCCTGTCGATAGCCCAGAGATCTAGATCACTTAGCCAGATTCCCTTGCTGGGAATCCTTCCCCTGATGTCCCCCTATTTGCTGCTGGGATACCCCACTGGAATTGCCCCCTCTTGCCTTGTCCGTCTGACTAGGTTCATCTCCCCTATTGCTTCCCTTCATGTGAAAGAGATGCTCCTAGCAGTGTAGGAGTGTTGCATTAACAACGTATGTATAAGCTGCTAATGCGGGATTACCAATCAAATATTGCCTGATCCTCCAGGCTAACCCATCCATAAACCTTGCTTTCTTTCTTTCTTCATTGTTTACCTCATCTAGTATAAATTTTTCCGAACGAGTGAACTCTTCCTCGTACTCGGCCACTGAACGGTCCCCTTGAGTCACTTCACTGAATTTCCTCCCCATCTCGGCCTCAACTGCTAGTGGAAAATACTTGCGATTGAACTGCACCCCAAACTCATTAATAGTTAATGTGTCCGTTTCCTCAACGGTGGTGATTGACTCCCACCACTGGAGCGTTGCCCCCACTAACCTAAAGTGGCATTTACTTTTGCACCTCACCGCAATCTACCATACATAGGTGGTGGTAAATATTCCTCTTCCACTGACACGCTAGCACCACATCTGAATTCCCTTAAAACTCCGGTGGATGGCTCTTTTAAAAGGCCTCTTGTACTCGCTGCCACTCTGACGGCCCCGAGTGGGCCAGAACATCTAGTGCCAGTCACGGCTGTGGCTGATTTCATGGAAAGTATCTTGCCATTGTGATAATCATCGCATTAACTTCCTGGGCCATTAATTCAGTTACCTGTGAAGCCAAAATCAGCCCTGGTAGTTGCTATGGTAACTCTAGCTCCTGATGAGCCTCTCTAGTCTCATCTCCCCCTATTACCCTAGCTGCTATCTCTCCTAGGTGGCATCTTAAATGAGAATCGAATCGTGTGAGTTCACCTTCAAATATAAAGTAATTGGCAGAAGAACGTAAATACGCATACTTATAAGAATACAAAAATCCTATGATAGGGCTCTATATCAAAGACCGTTAAGCTTAAACATGAAAAGTCGCACCGATCCTAAGGACACTAGAACCTAAAGCTCTGATACCACCTATGACACCCCGCCTAATAAAATACCGGTTGATCAGTCCTATACCAAATTAAAATAGGATTCCTAGTTGGTTCATTCTTAGAATCATTGTCGAAAACCTTTTTAAAACTTACTAACCACCTAGTATTCCAAAAAGTCGGTGCCATATTTTATCTTTTAATTAAACAAAAACAATAACATGCGAAAATATACTATGAGCCATTCACAACAACTAAATCAAATCAATTGAATAAATAAATAAACTACTTGCCGAATAAACCATCGGCCACAAAAGTAAATAGTCGAATAACAATCGTCCAACAACTGGAAAAAAAATGAATTTGAAAAGTACACTGAAAAGTCTATGCGACAAGCCCAAAGTAAAACTGAAACTGATAGATGATTCCTACTCTATGAAAGAATGAATGATGCATCTAATCCAAGCCCCTGCTAGCATCCACATGTGCCGCAGCTACATGTCCCTTGAATAGAATATCAAGCATGACGTCCCTGTGGTTGGATACCTAAAAGGTTTTGAAAATAGTTTTATAGCAAGGGTAAGAACCCAAAACATTTAGAAAATATTTAGCAAATGAATTAACTGCATTAATTAAAGTTCATGAATGCGCTTCATATTTAAGTTAGTCTCGTACTCTCTTGAGGACATACTCATCCCTCCACTAATGTCCACACCTAACGGTTACCTAAATCCCACCTAGTTATACTACCCCGTCCAACTAGTCCTGGTATAAATTCCCCTTGTCATACTACTCTAAACCAAGTATTATTATTTATGGGTTATAAATTATCTCTCACATTAACTTAATTAATTCCTTTAAAATAATATCATATAACCGTGACACAAGTTATATAACTAAATACATTACACTCTGTATTATTACTCGTATATAATATTTAATTCTATTATATACGTATATTTACTACAAAATCCACACATATGTCATATGTATATCCATCCTTCCAAGTATACCCTCGTCGGATGATTTCCTCTAAAGTGTTATGATACCAAGTGGGCTCACTTAAACTAGTTACCCCAAGTCGGAATCTCACATGAACTTAGAAAAAAATATTAACGTTGGAGGGGGTCATATATCCTTCCTGAAAGTGAGATAAACCCCTCACCCAGATAACGAATGCTATAACCTGGGTATATACTCTTTCTACTCCTCAAGCTAGGGGATTCACCCACATCACGCAACCTCCCTTGATAGCACTAGAGTACATAATTTAATTAAATATATAGCCACTGATATTTATAAGCACACAAAATATATATATATATATATATATATATATATATATATATATATATATAAATCCCGGCTTTACCGTGTACTAAAATTCATAACACTAGTCTGTATATTCCCGAGTCTATGGTCCGACTCTAATTTTAATTAATCTGCACATTAATTAATTTAATTAAGTAGTGTGGCACTACTACTGTATCCGAACATATTGGCACAGTCCGTTATCTCATCCTTAAGAATTTATTTCATCAAAATTCATTCATAAAGTGTCACACATAAACACTCTCCAAATATTAATTATATTGCCTTATCATTGTTAGGAATTATCTCCCATATTTAATCTTCCTCTATTGATTATGCTAGGTTGGAAATATAACCAAAATATTTACCCATATAAATCCCATGGCCAAACTGCCGAAAATCCTGTAAGGTCGATCGATCGACCCCCAAACGTCGATCGATCGATCGAGCAAGTGATTGCCTTCTCCGACACTCTGTTTCACCATTAACGAGTTCTCCAATGTTTTATCCATTCCCCTAGTCTAACCTAAGCACACCTACCAAATATCTATATAGGAATAGGATCAAATCATCTTATAAAACCTTAAACCAAAATTTGTTCCCAAGATTTTCTACTTTCCCGATTTGTAGAAATTTTTTAGGTTTCATTCGCTCGATTTAAATTTCCATTCAATTATCCCAAATTCGTCCATAATTCCTACTGGGTTTCACATTCAAATCAGATATCTATACTCATAATCATTTAACACAATCAATATTACTTTGAATTTCATTGAAGAGTTCAATAAACCAAAACCCCATTTTCATACCCAATTCTACCCAAAACGGAGTTTATTTTACACATCACCATAATATGAATTGATTATCATTTATTTATCATCACAGCAAGTGAACCACTTGCCTTATAGGGTTCGTAGAGTCAGATCCGTTGGTGTAGAAGCAGGACTGATGATGAACACCCACTTTGTCCCTCAATTTGTCTCCAAAAGATCCCCAAATTGCTCTCAATTTGCTTCCTCCATTTCTCTCTCAAAGCCCTAGGTTTGGAATTGTGTTAACTGTCGTTCAACACTCTCTGGATTAGGTTTATAATCCTTAATCATGTTTTTAGTCACATGGGCCTAATTAAAATGGCCCAGATCCCCCCGTGTGGGCTTGGCAATGCCCAAAAATGCCCCGAGCCCCGATTACTATCCCGGGTACCCTTTTCTAACTATTCGAAAACAAGTGTACACTCAGAATTGTCATTCGAAATACTTTATAATATTCTCTAATTTCGACCTCAAAAATGCGACACAACAATAATTCGGATAATTAAACCTAAAGTCGCCAAATATAAATAATTCTTCCCACTCAAATAAATTCTCCAAATCATAAATTTAAGTTTCTCCAATTTAAATAATTTTATTTCTCCCAAAAAATAATTGAATACTAAATCCTTAAAATTACAGGATGTTACACAAGGGATAATTTATTGGGGCTTTATAATCATTAGTGGGTTTGAGACAGATAGGGTTTTTCATTTCATCTATTTCTCTCTCTAAAAGAGCTGCCAACATTTCTTTCTCTCTCTCTAACTTTGACGAACAATACTACCTCTGTGATATATAATTTTTGTGTGTGGAGAAATTTGTGAGTTAGTGTTCATCTTTGAGAGTTTGGGTTTGTCGGCTTGAAGTTGTGTTTTTTTTTTCTGTATTTGGGATTTCTTGTTTTGAGAGAACACTCAATTTTTGGCTACTTAGTTGATCTGTTTGGAGATTGGGAGATTCACGTGTTGGGTTCTTCTTTGGTGATGGTTTTGTTTCTGATTTGAACTTTGGCACATGGAGACTTGATATATTGTTTTTATCGATTGTCTTATTGTAAGATTTGTTTTACTCCTCTTATATATATATATATATATATATATATATATATATATATATATATATATATATATGTGATTTATATTTACATACTCTTACATGTATCCCGAAATTTATAAATATAAATCTGTTTCGAAAAAAGGGAAAATAATTTTTTTACGTTAAAAATTAAATCGAAAATAGTTATTTTTTTTATCTTTAAACTACCTTATTCTCAAAATAAGCTTTTGCGTTTGGACTTGTGTGTAAAAAGAAAAAGCTTATATATATACTGCTGATGCGTTTGTTGGTCTAAAATACTTTTAGATCTATTTCTTTTTGCAGCTAGAACTCTTCAAAAAAAATTATAATTTGTTATTTAAAATGTTTTCTATTTTTTTATAAAATTAGTTCTAATTTAGTGGATACTAATTTTAGTCTAGAATTTTTTGGAGTGAAACTTGAAACCTTAAACACATTTAGATCTGAACTTTTTTTTTATTAGACCCTATTTAGTCTACCCCTGTTTGGACAAAAATCTGATATCGAGACTTTTTGGTTAATTAGATTCGGGCATTTAATTTTTTTCTCAGTTGCTACTTGTTGGTTCTATTAGTGATCAGTTCATTAACCTTTAATTGTTTGTTGTTGGGATCTGTTTATTCTTACTATCTTTTAGATCTTACCCAATTTAAGTTTGTTGTTTGGACTCAGTGAGTTCTGTTCTACCTAATTTTAGGACTAAAAATTTGGACTGTGACTAAAATTAAACCTTTTACATCTAAGTTTGATTTTAGGTGTTTGTTGTTAAAAAAATTATCTACGCCTATTTCAGTGTGTGTGTGTGTGTGCACTTGTTAAACTTGTCTTAACATTTTAAAACATAAAAAATAAACCTAAGTTTTTTTTGTGTCACACAATTTTTATTAAAATTTTTTTATTTTAAATCTGGTTTAAAATTAATTATTTGGTATTGAGGATAATGTGATTTTTGCCCCTAACTATTTACACCCTCTAAATTAAACATTTTTCTTTCTGTGTTCATTTATATTTAGTTGGACTTAATAAGTTTGTGAGCTTTAAAACTATTTCCTTTTATTCTTTTATTTTCTTTAATCAGTCCTAATTTATATGAGCTAAGTGTCACACGCTTTATATGTTGCTCATTTGACTTGGACTCAATATTTGTGACATAACACATGTTTTATTTATTCATATTCTATCCGGTGTTAGGTTACTTTTTATTCCTGCTGCATGACACAATTGTTGGAATTTTATTTCCTATTTTATTTATGGTCATTTGCGCCAACTGATTTGTTTTAGGATTAATCTTTACTTGAATATTAATTATTAAGGAGTGTCTTGTGACTTAATATTTAATCATTCTTTTAGTACCGATTAATTCAATATCATCTTATTATATATTTTTTGTATTGCACAACTTCACGGGGTCTCGGGTTTGAGTGTGTGGTTGTGCGTGTGCTATAGTTGCTATTACCTGGATGTTATTGGGTTGACTGATTGTGAGTCATGTTGAATTGTATTTAGACTAGATTAGGTGTACGAGCTTGTATTTTCTTAGTTTAAATCATTGTAAACTAGTGGACTATAATTTGTAACTAATAATTGGTAATAGTGGACTTGGGTGTGTGAGTTGTCTTGGGACTAGGGAAACGGGTTTTTCCATTACGGTGGTTTCCTCGAGAACAAATTTGTGTTTTTTCCGTTGTACCTCATCTCATTCTTAAAGGGTATTTTTATTTCTAGCATCACCACCTTTTACTTACTAGTGTGCGTGAGTGTTTTTAATTTATAAACTTTAATAGATTTTATATCAAAGAGTTAAAAGAGTTTTAAATAACCAATTTCAAGTTAGTGTGACCCATTTGGTTTTTTCAGTAACTAATGCTAAACGTAAAAATTTAGCTGCATTAGTAGAACCTATGGCAATACCACAGGTGACTAGTGCTAAACTTGGATTTTAATCTAGGTGCACTAGTGGAACCTATGGTCACATGGTAACTGGTATTAAACTTAGAAATCTAAGTATATCAGTAGAACCTATGATAATCTCATTGGTAACTGATACTAAATTTTGGCAAATGTCTATGTGTATCAGTAGAACTAATGAAACAATAAATTCATTTAACCAAAAATAAATAAACAAAATAGGTTGATAAAATTGCGTTTCATTAATGATGATTACAATCAAATATTGTGTATAAATAAAATACACCAACAAGTTATTCTCAAAATCACTTTGCAGGGCGCTTTCCTTTAGCCTTTAAGGAGCTCGAAAATGTCTCCATACCTGTTGGAGGATCATCTAAAGTGTATGGAGAATTGATGAAATTAAAATCTCGAGGCATTCTTGTACTACTGCTTCTCGGAGTGTCCAGTAACTGAGGAAGCCGAACTATTTCCAGCTCGTCATGCAAACTATAATCTCCTAAATACTTGGAAATTAAGTTCTGTGGAATGGACTCTACAGGGATCCAATTTACATCCATCTTGAAAGGGAAGTTATTAGAATCTAAGAGTCCCGGATCAGCCCACTACAATAGTTTGTTGTCCTGGTCAACCTTCATCGCTGTTAGATAGTTGGTCCAGCCCCACTTGTAGCCTTCACGTCGAGCATGATTGAAATAATAATCAAAACATCCAAGAGCTTCGTTGTACCCTTCCATCCAGACTTCCCTAGGCTGCTTGTGAAACTGGAAAGTCAATCTCTCAACTTGGTATTGCAGTTTCTTCAGCACTCCATCTTTAGCTTCCAATTGAGAAGACTGGGTTGAAAGTTGATCATCTTGAGTCTTGATCTTTTGAAACATTTCCGCTATGGCTAATATTTTTGCTTTTATTTAAGCAGCTTGATTGGCAAGATTTTGTTGAGTCCTAACTTCATCAGTTGTAGGTCGACTGGATCTTGGTCGAAAAGTAGAGGCAAGTTTAGATTTCTTTAAGGTTTCCAGTTCATCCCTTAACCTGGCATTCTCAGTTTCTAAAAAGGAAATACCTTCATCAGTAGCAGCAACAGGAGGATTCTTTAAAGTGCTCAGTTCACTCATCAATTTGTTTTTTTCTTCCTCCAAAAGTTTGATAATGGCCCTGGCTTCATCAACCTCGCATTTGAGTAAAAAAAAAATTCCTATATATAGAGGCTTGGTTCTCCAACTTCTCCTCAAAGCCCCAAGCTCCACTTAAAGCCTTATACTTGGCCTCATAGTCAGCGTAAAGGATAGACTTAGATTCTTTATGCTCCTCTTGAAGTTCTTTAATCATTTCAAAGTAAGACACATTATTAGCCATCGCCTGATCAAGAAGAAACTTAACGTTGATATATGCATCCTTATCTTGATCAGTAGCATCTATGCCGAGAAAGTCTGATAATTATTCATCGGTTAAAGTCATGTGACCAGCCTTGAATAAATTATTGCAGCGCTTGAGTAGATCGGAATCATTGGAAGAAATCGGTTCCATCTTGGCCATAAACTAGAAAAATGAAGTAACACTCGAACAACAAAAGAAGAGGATATAATATCCAAGAAATGACAAACAGTATAAAGAAAAAATTCTTTTTTTGATATGAAGGGAAGTTACAAGTACAACTGAAAAGAAACAAAATAAAGGCAAAAAATACAAAGGCCAACTACCTAGCAAATCTACACCTTCTCTCTGTCAGTTACACCTCCAGCTTGATCGGCAGAATGGATGGCTGGAGTAACTTACTCAGTGGATTGGATGACTGACTCAACAACATTCTGAATTTGGTCGACTGAAGACTCAACCACCAAAGAAGACTCCCTCGAACTAACATCGTCTTCAACTTCATCGTCCATGTTAGGGGGAGAGCCAGGCTCATGTCTTTGGAAGAGTTCGGAGTCTTTCGATTTATCGACCTCCTTCAGTGTAGCCGAATAACCATCCTTGAAGTATTTTTTTCTTTGTATACTCAATCTGAGTAGAGGTAGTAGTGATAGCTTTATCCCAACCTTTATTAATGGAATTTTCCCTTGCCTTCTTCCTTTTGGCCTTCTCAGCAGTTAATCCCTTTGTCATCTCAGACACTTACTTATGAGCTTCAGAAGCCATATCCTCAGCCTTCTGCCGAGCTTCCTCAGCATCTTTATTTTGTTCTCCCAAGTTTTTTTCAATCTCCAATGCTATTGGGAGTCAAGCAAGGACTTATTGAGACCAGCAAAGGCCTCCTCAACATCGGTTAAAGAAGCACGAAGAGCATCGTCCTTCTCATACATCTAGTTAAAATCAACCAGAAACTGCAAAGAAGAAAGATAAAGTCAGTAAAAGAAGTCAATGGCAAAGTACAAAGTATGACAGAGTAAAAATACAAAGGAAGAATTATCACCATAGTAAGGCTTTGAGCAGCCCTTTCAGATATTTTCAGTCGGGGCATAGAAGAAGCAGCACCCTTGTAGTCTGGAAGAGTACCGGACTTAATTAATTTCCTAGCCAAGCTTGGACCTCTTACAAAGGAATTTTATCCTCGAAATTAGGATAAGCCTAGTACTCCAAGCTTCGAATATCACTCTCTAGTCCTGTTCCTCTAATATCGTTGCATCTATATCTCCCACTTCTAATTATGAGTTACACAAATATGCATTTTAATTAACCAGGGCGCCCATACACCATGTCCCCATGCTTAACCGTAGGAAAGTTACCCGACTATGCTAGTTATAACCCGTAATATAACTTCCAACACGTAGTCATATCACATATAAGAATAATAACCGGGGTACCCAACCCATGTACTAACGATCAAACATCTCCCACTCCCAACGATGCGATAAGTTTCATGCATGGGACGTCTCGCAAAGAGAAATCCAAACAAGGAACCCCCCGATACACTACTACCTAACATTGTCGGTCGTTGAGATCCGTTAAGCCCTCAGTCCATAGCACTCACCCCCAAATACCTATCTCTTAACACAAAAGTATACACGTCCACTCTAATGATACAAAAGACAACATAAAATACAGCGCCCTTACTATCACTCGTTCTTGAGCAAAATAAACCCCGAGCTATCTTTCCTTGCTCGAAAAATGAACTTAACCACCTTGAATTGCTTCAGTTGACATCCCTACTTACCGGGATAAAATATAATAACACAAGACATTCTTATGTATTTATCATACCACACAATACAACATATATACACTCATATATATATATATATATATATATATATATATATATATATATGTGTGTGTGTGTGTGTGTGTGTGTGTGTGTGTGTGTGTGTGTGTGTGTGCTAGACCCCCTCTCAGGTGACACCTAATAGAAGTCACTCATACCCTGGTGCCGCGAACACCAAAACTTACCGTCACTATCCACAATAGTTCAAATCCATCGCTATCCAGCCGATACTTAGAAAAACATCTACCATATTTCCATAATTCTCGAAAGTAGTGACCCCTCGTACAATTAAATCATTCTCTCAGTGTACACCCCCACTCTCACGTGGTTAACACCAAAGAACTCCGCTACCCCACAAAAATTTTATATACGTAATATAGCTTCTATAACCATCCACTAAATTCGACTTACCAGCGAACATAGTAAAAATAAACTTTATATTGTGACACCCTCACTATCACTCAAAACATACCCCATGCCCATAGGATAAAAAATATTTACCCCTATACTCTAGCTGAAATGGTTGATCCTCGGGTTCATGGTTTAAATTTTCTCGTCTGAACTGGCCCAGAAACTGTTGTAATGTTAGTACATCCAGAACCTCATCCTGTAGTTTCCCCCTGCCTCGCTTAAGGCAATCTCTCTTCAAGTATCCCGCTTCCCCACAATCAAAATACTTCCTAATAAATTCACCATGCCACTGATCCCTTCCTTGTTGTCCTTATCGAAAGTCCTGGTCATCCTGTCGATAGCCCAGAGATCTAGATCACTTAGCCTGATTCCCTTACTGGGAATCCTTCCCCTGATGTCCCCCTATCTGCTGCTGGGATACCCCACTGGAATTGCCCCCTCTTGCCTTGTCCGTCTGACTAGGTTC
Organism: Sambucus nigra; assembly: GCA_949130495.1. Lineage (NCBI taxonomy): Eukaryota > Viridiplantae > Streptophyta > Magnoliopsida > Dipsacales > Adoxaceae > Sambucus > Sambucus nigra. The sequence continues at coordinate 161,238,805 of OX422209.1, read as the reverse complement.
AACTCCCCTATTGCTTCCCTTCATGTGAAAGAGATGCTCCTAGAAGTGTAGGAGTGTTGCATTAACAACGTATGTATAAGATGCTAATGCGGGATTACCAATCAAATATTGCCTGATCCTCCAGGCTAACCCATCCATAAACCTTGATTTCTTTCTTTCTTCATTGTTTACCTCATCTAGTATAACTTTTTCCGAACGAGTGAACTCTTCCTCGTACTCGGCCACTGAACGGTCCCCTTGAGTCACTTCACTGAATTTCCTCCCCATCTCGGCCTCAACTGCTAGTGGAAAATATTTGCGATTGAACCTCACCCCAAACTCATTAATAGTTAATGTGTCCGTTTCCTCAACGGTGGTGATCGACTCCAACCACTGGAGCGCTGCCCCCACTAACCTAAAGTGGCTAGCATTTACTTTTGCACCTCACCGCAATCTACCATACATAGGTGGTGGTAAATATTCCTCTTCCACTGACACGCTAGCACCACATCTGAATTCCCTTAAAACTCCGGTGGATGGCTCTTTTAAAAGGCCTCTTGTACTCGCTGCCACTCTGACGGCCCCGAGTGGGCCAGAACATCTAGTGCCAGTCACGGCTGTGGCTGATTTCATGGAAAGTATCTTGCCATTGTGATAATCATCGCATTAACTTCCTGCGCCATTAATTCAGTTACCTGTGCAGCCAAAATCAGCCCTGGTAGTTTCTATGGTAACTCTAGCTCCTGATGAGCCTCTCTAGTCTCATCTCCCCCTATTACCCTACCTGATATATCTCCTAGGTGGCATCTGAAATGAGAATCGAATTGTGCGAGTTCACCATCAAATATAAAGTAATTGGCAGAAGAACGTAAATACGCATACTTATAAGAATACAACAATCCTATGATAGGGCTCTATATCAAAGACCGCTAAGCTTAAACATGAAAAGTCGCACCGATCCTAAGGACACTAGAACCTAAAGCTCTGATACCACCTATGACACCCCGCCTAATAAAATACCGGTTGATCAGTCCTATACCAAATTAAAATAGGATTCCTAGTTGGTTCATTCTTAGAATCATTGTCGAAAACCTTTTTAAAACTTACTAACCACCTAGTATTCCAAAAATTCGGTGCCATATTTTATCTTTTAATTAAACAAAAACAATAACATGCGAAAATATACTATGAGCCATTCACAACAACTAAATCAAATCAATTGAATAAATAAATAAACTACTTGCCGAATAAACCATTGGCCACAAAAGTAAATAGTCGAATATGTCCAACAACTGGAAAAAAAATGAATTTTAAAAGTACACTGAAAAGTCTGGGCGACAAGCCCTAAGTAGAACTGAAACTGATAGATGATTCCTACTCTATGAAAGAATGAATGATGCGTCTAATCCAAGCCCCTGCTAGCATCCACATGTGCCGCAGCTACATGTCCCTTGAATAGAATATCAAGCATGACATCCCTGTGGTTGGATACCTAAAAGGTTTTGAAAATAGTTTTATAGCAAGGGTAAGAACCCAAAACATTTAGAAAATATTTAGCAAGTGAATTAACTGCATTAATTAAAATTCATGAATGCGCTTCATATTTAAGTTAGTGTCGCACTCTCTTGAGGACATACTCATCCCTCCACTAATGTCCACACCTAACGGTTACCTAAATCCCACCTAGTTATACTACCCCGTCCAACTAGTCCTGGTATAAACTCCCCTTGCCATACTACTCTAAACCGAGTATTATTATTTATGGGTTATAAATTATCTCTCACATTAACTTAATTAATTCCTTTAAAATAATATCATATAACCGTGACACAAGTTATATAACTAAATATATTACACTCTGTATTATTACTCGTATATAATATTTAATACTATTATATACGTATATTTACTAAAAAATCCACACATATGTCATATGTATATCCATCCTTCCGAGTATACCCTCGTCGGATGATTTCCTCTAAAGTGCTATGATACCAAGTGGGCTCACTTAAACTAGTTATCCCAAGTCGGAATCTCACACAAACTTAGACAAAAATATTAACGTTGGAGGGGGTCATATATCCTTCCTGAAAGTGAGATAAACCCCTCACCCAGATAACGAACGCTATGACCTGGGGATATACTCTTTCTACTCCTCAAGCTAGGGGGTTCACCCACATCACGCAACCTCCCTTGATAGCACTAGAGTACATAATTTAATTAAATATATAGCCACTGATATTTATAAGCACACAAAATATATATATATATATATATATATATATATATATATATATATATAATTCCCGGCTTTACCGTGTACTAAAATTCATAACACTAGTCTGTATATTCCCGAGTCTATGGCCCGACTCTAATTTTAATTAATCTGCACATTAATTAATTTAATTAAGTAGTGTGGCACTACTGCTATATCCGAACATATTGGCACAGTCCGTTATCTCCTCCTTAAGAATTTATTTCATCAAAATTCATTCATAAAGTGTCGCACATAAACACTCTCCAAATATTAATTATATTACCTTATCATTGTTAGGAATTATCTCCCATATTTAATCTTCCTCTATTGATTATGCTAGGTTGGAAATATAACCAAAATATTTACCCATATAAATCCCATGGCCAAACTGCCGAAAATCCTGTAAGGTCGATCGATCGACCCCCAAACGTCGATCGATCGATCGAGCAAGTGACTGCCTTCTCCGACACTCTGTTTCACCATTAACGAGTTCTCCAATGTTTTATCCATTCCCCTAGTCTAACCTAAGCACACCTACCATATATCTATATAGGAATAGGATCAAATCATCTTATAAAACCTTAAACCAAAATTTGTTCCCAAGATTTTCTACTTTCCCGATTTGTAGAAATTTTTTAGGTTTCATTCGCTCGATTTAAATTTCCATTCAATTATCCCAAATTCATCCATAATTCTTACTGGGTTTCACATTCAAATCAGATATCTATACTCATAATCATTTAACACAATCAATATTACTTTGAATTTCATTGAAGAGTTCAATAAACCAAAAACCCCATTTTCATACCCATTTCTACCCAAAACGGAGTTTATTTTACACATCACCATAATATAAATTTATTATCATTTATTTATCATCACATCAAGTGAACCACTTGCCCTATAGGGTTCGTAGAGTCAGATCCGTTGGTGTAGAAGCAGGACTGATGATGAACACCCACTTTGTCCCTCAATTTGTCTCCAAAAGATCCCCAAATTGCTCTAAATTTGCTTCCTCCATTTCTCTCTCAAAGCCCTAGGTTTGGAATTGTGTTAACTGTCGTTCAACACTCTCTGGATTAGGTTTATAATCCTTAATCATGTTTTTAGTCACATGGGCCTAATTAAAATGGCCCAGATCCCCCCGTGTGGGTTTGACAATGCCCAAAAATGCCCCGAGCCCCGATTACTATCCCGGGTACCCTTTTCTAACTATTCGAAAACAAGTGTACACTCAGAATTGTCATTCGAAATACTTTATAACATTCTCTAATTTCGACCTCAAAAATGCGACACAACAATAATTCGGATAATTAAACCTAAAGTTGCCAAACATAAATAATTCTTCCCACTCAAATAAATTCTCCAAATCATAAATTTAAGTTTCTCCAATTTAAATAATTTTATTTCTCTCAAAAAATAATTGAATACTAAATCCTTAAAATTACAGGATGTTACACAAGGGATAATTTATTGGGGCTTTATAATCATTAGTGGGTTTGAGATAGATAGGGTTTTTCATTTCATCTATTTCTCTCTCTAAAAGAGCTGCCAACATTTCTTTCTCTCTCTCTAACTTTGACGAACAATACTACCTCTGTGATATATAATTTTTGTGTGTGGATAAATTTGTGAGTTAGTGTTCATCTTTGAGAGTTTGGGTTTGTCGGATTGAAGTTGTGTTTTTTTTTTCTGTATTTGAGATTTCTTGTTTTGAGAGAACACTCAATTTTTGGCTACTTAGTTGATCTGTTTGGAGATTGGGAGATTCACGTGTTGGGTTCTTCTTTGGTGATGGTTTTGTTTCTGATTCGAACTTTGGCACATGGAGACTTGATATATTGTTTTTATCGATTGACTTATTGTAAGATTTGTTTTACTCCTCTTATATATATATATATATATATATATATATATTGATCTGATTTATATTTACATACTCTTCCATGTATCCCGAAATTTATAAATATAAATCTGTTTCGAAAAAAGGGAAAATAATTTTTTTACGTTAAAAATTAAATCTAAAATAGTTATTTTTTTTATCTTTAAACTACCTTATTCTCAAAATAAGCTTTTGCGTTTGGACTTGTGTGTAAAAAGAAAAAGCTTATATATATACTGCTGATGCGTTTGTTGGTCTAAAATACTTTTAGATCTATTTCTTTTTGCAGCTAGAACTCTTCAAAAAAAATTATAATTTGTTATTTAAAATGTTTTCTATTTTTTTATAAAATTAGTTCTAATTTAGTGGATACTAATTTTAGTCTAGAATTTTTTGGAGTGAAACTTGAAACCTTAAACACATTTAGATCTGAACTTTTTTTTTATTAGACCCTGTTTAGTCTACCCCTGTTTGGACAAAAATCTGATATCGAGACTTTTTGGTTAATTAGATTCGGGCATTTAATTTTTTTCTCAGTTGCTACTTGTTGGTTCTATTAGTGATCAGTTCATTAACCTTTAATTGTTTGTTGTTGGGATCTGTTTATTCTTACTATCTTTTAGATCTTACCCAATTTAAGTTTGTTGTTTGGACTCAGTGAGTTCTGTTCTACCTAATTTTAGGACTAAAAATTTGGACTGTGACTAAAATTAAACCTTTTACATCTAAGTTTGATTTTAGGTGTTTGTTGTTAAAAAAATTATCTACGCCTATTTCAGTGTGTGTGTGTGTGTGCACTTGTTAAACTTGTCTTAACATTTTAAAACATAAAAAATAAACCTAAGTTTTTTTTGTGTCACACAATTTTTATTAAAATTTTTTTATTTTAAATCTGGTTTAAAATTAATTATTTGGTATTGAGGATAATGTGATTTTTGCCCCTAACTATTTACACCCTCTAAATTAAACATTTTTCTTTCTGTGTTCATTTATATTTAGTTGGACTTAATAAGTTTGTGAGCTTTAAAACTATTTCCTTTTATTCTTTTATTTTCTTTAATCAGTCCTAATTTATATGAGCTAAGTGTCACACGCTTTATATGTTGCTCATTTGACTTGGACTCAATATTTGTGACATAACACATGTTTTATTTATTCATATTCTATCCGGTGTTAGGTTACTTTTTATTCCTGCTGCATGACACAATTGTTGGAATTTTATTTCCTATTTTATTTATGGTCATTTGCGCCAACTGATTTGTTTTAGGATTAATCTTTACTTGAATATTAATTATTAAGGAGTGTCTTGTGACTTAATATTTAATCATTCTTTTAGTACCGATTAATTCAATATCATCTTATTATATATTTTTTGTATTGCACAACTTCACGGGGTCTCGGGTTTGAGTGTGTGGTTGTGCGTGTGCTATAGTTGCTATTACCTGGATGTTATTGGGTTGACTGATTGTGAGTCATGTTGAATTGTATTTAGACTAGATTAGGTGTACGAGCTTGTATTTTCTTAGTTTAAATCATTGTAAACTAGTGGACTATAATTTGTAACTAATAATTGGTAATAGTGGACTTGGGTGTGTGAGTTGTCTTGGGACTAGGGAAACGGGTTTTTCCATTACGGTGGTTTCCTCGAGAACAAATTTGTGTTTTTTCCGTTGTACCTCATCTCATTCTTAAAGGGTATTTTTATTTCTAGCATCACCACCTTTTACTTACTAGTGTGCGTGAGTGTTTTTAATTTATAAACTTTAATAGATTTTATATCAAAGAGTTAAAAGAGTTTTAAATAACCAATTTCAAGTTAGTGTGACCCATTAGGTTTTTTCAGTAACTAATGCTAAACGTAAAAATTTAGCTGTATTAGTAGAACTTATGGCAATACCACAGGTGACTAGTGTTAAACTTGGATTTTAATCTAGGTGCACTAGTGGAACCTATGGTCACATCAATGGTAACTGGTATTAAACTTAGAAATATAAGTATATCAGTAGAACCTATGATAATCTCATTGGTAACTGATACTAAATTTTGGCAAATGTCTAAGTGTATCAGTAGAACTAACGAAACAATAAAGTCATTTAACCAAAAATAAATAAACAAAATAGGTTGATAAAATTGCGTTTCATTAATGATGATTACAATCAAATATTGTGTATAAATAAAATACACCAACAAGCTATTCTCAAAATCACTTTGCAGTGCGTTTTCCTTTAGCCTTTGAGGAGCTCGAAAATGTCTCCATACATGTTGGAGGATCATCTAAAGTGTATGGAGAATTGATGAAATTGAAATCTCGAGGCATTCTTGTACTACTGCTTCTCAGAGTGTCCCGTAACTGAGGAGGCCGAACTATTTCCAGCTCGTCATGCAAACTATAATCTCCTAAATACTTTGAAATTAAGTTCTCGGGAATGGACTCTACAGGGATCCAATTTACATCCATCTTTAAAGGGAAGTTGTTAGAATCTAAGAGTCCCGGATCAACCCAGTACAATAGTTTGCTATCCTGGTCAACCTTCATCGCTGTTAGACAGTTGGTCCAGCCCCACTTGTAGCCTTCACGTTGAGCATGATTGAAATGATAATCAAAACATCCAAGAGCTTCGTTGTACCCTTCTATCCAGACTTCCCTAGGCTGCTTGTGAAACTGGAAAGTCAATCTCTCAACTTGGTATTGCAGTTTCCTCAGCACTCCATCTTTAGCTTGCAATTGAGAAGACTGGGTTGAAAGTTGATCATCTTGAGTCTTGATCTTTTGAAACATTTCTGCTATGGCTAATATTTTTTCTTTTATTTAAGCAGCTTGATTGGCAAGATTTTGTTGAGTCCTAACTTCATCAGTTGTAGGTCGATTGGATCTTGGTCGAGAAGTAGAGGCAAGTTTGGATTTCTTTAAGGTTTCCAGTTCATCCCTTAACCTGGCATTCTCAGTTTCTAAAAAGGAAATACCTTCATCAGTAGCATCAACAGGAGGATTCTTTAAAGTGCTCAGTTCACTCATCAATTTATTTTTTTCTTCCTCCAAAAGTTTGACAATGGCCCTGGCTTCATCAACCTCGCATTTGAGTAAAAAATATTTTTTCCTATATATAGAGGGTTGGTTCTCCAACTTCTCCTCAAAGCCCCAAGCTCCACTTAAAGCCTTGTACTTGGCCTCATAGTCAGCGTAAAGGAGAGACTTAGATTATTTATGCTCCTCTTGAAGTTCTTTAATCATTTCAATGTAAGACACATTATTAGCCATCGCCTGATCAAGAAGAAACTTAACGTTGATATATGCATCCTTGTCTTGATCAGTAACATCTATGCCGAGAAAGTCTGATAATTATTCATTGGTTAAAGTCATGTGACCAGCCTTGAATAAATTATTACAGCGCTTGAGTAGATCGGAATCATTGGAAGAAATCGGTTCCATCTTGGCCATAAACTAGAAAAATGAAGTAACACTCGAACAACAAAAGAAGAGGATATAATATCCAAGAAATGACAAACAGTATAAAGAAAAATTTATTTTTTTGATATAAAGGGAAGTTACAAGTACAACTGAAAAGAAACGAAATAAAGGCAAAAAATACAAAGGCCAACTACCTAGCAAATCTACACCTTCTCTCTGTCAGTTACAACTCCAGCTTGATCGACAGAAGGGATGGCTGGAGTAACTTACTCAGTGGATTGGATGAATGACTCAACATCATTCTTAATTTGGTCGATTGAAGACTCAACCACCAAAGAAGACTCCCTCGTACTAACATCGTCTTCAACTTCATCGTCCATGTTAGGGGGAGAGCCAGGCTCATGTCTTTGGAAGAGTTCGGAGTCTTTCGATTTATCGACCTCCTTCAGTGTAGCCAAATAACCATCCTTGAAGTATTTTTTCTTTGTATACTCAATCTTAGTAGAGGTAGTAGTGATAGCTTTATCCCAACCTTTATTAATGGAATTTTCCCTTGCCTTCTTCCTTTTGTCCTTCTCAGCAGTTAAGCCCTTTGTCATCTCAGCCACTTGCTTATGAGCTTCAAAAGCCATATCCTCAGCCTTCTGCCGACCTTCCTCAGCATCTTTATTTTGTTCTCCCAAGTTTTTTTTTCAGTCTCCAATGCTATTGGGAGTCAAGCAAGGACTTATTGAGACCAGCAAAGGCCTCCTCAACATCGGTTAAAGAAGCACGAAGAGCATCGTCCTTCTCATACATCTAGTTAAAATCAACCAAGAACTGTAAAGAAGAAAGATAAAGTCAGTAAAAGAAGTCAAAGACAAAGTACAAAGTATGACAGAGAAAAAATACAAAGGAAGAATTATCACCATAGTAAGGCTTTGAGCAGCCCTTTCAGATATTTTCAGTCGGGGCATAGAAGAAGCAGCACCCTGGTAGTCTGGAAGAGTACCAGACTTAATTAATTTCATAGCCAAGCCAGGACCTATGGCTATAGAGGAGCCGGCACCAAATGGAGTAACACCGATCAAGCTCTATTGGTCATCATCAACCAATTTCTCAACTTGCTTGTTAGCAGAATCTCTCCTCAATCGTTTCAGAAGAGATTCATCATCCTTGTTGGCTGGGGGCTTCTTCCTAATATCATTTTTCTTCTTTGACACACCCCTATCAACCGGCTTAGTGGTGCCAGCAGCAGCAGTTTATAAAAACATTTGGGAAATTTCCTTTTTCCCATGCTTACTGAAAGAGGAAGTTCTGAATCAAAAGAAGAGAAGGGATGGTTCACCACCACTAGATGTAGTGGAAGATGAAGTGGACACAAGGTATTGGTCCAAATCAATCACAATGGAGGGCACAACAGCTGTTGGACGAGCTACAAAGGATGTGATTGAGCTTTTATACTTTAACGAGTATGAAGCTTACCTAGTATGCTTCTTAGCAATTCTTTGATGAATTCCTGACAGAAACTTGAGTTTCTTCAAGTTTTATGTCACCCTCCTTGTGACACTTTCTCTTCTTCTCAAATGCAATCAAACAAGCAACAAATGTTAATTAACATATTAATAGGTAATTCATCGGTATGGATATATAAAATATATTACAACCTATTCCATGATCCTCTTGAGGGCATCTTGGTTCATTATATACTTCACCCCCTTTAAGAGGTACATATTGCCAATTTTTGGCAGATCAAAGTAGTCCCTATTGGAGTCAGGCAAATTGGAAACTAGAGCTCTATTAACAGACTTAGTCTTTAAATAATATGTGCTGTCACTAGGGACCCATTTGTAACAGAACATGCTCTCATGGATATCGATATGGGTACCAATAATTTGATTAAGCATATGGACACCATTAAATATTCTCCATGTGTTGGGGGCTACTCTAGCAGGTACAATATCAAAGTATTGACAAAATTCTAAACAAAAACGATTTAGGGGAAAAGTGGAGTCGCATTCAGCTATGAATAAAGAAGGAATCTAATGACCTTCAGACAATGAAAAAATATCTATAGGGGGATTAGGGAACTCTAAGTCTACCCAGTTTGGTATATTCCATTCCTTTCTAAACTCATCTAGAGAGACAATAACGTAAACCATGATTCAATATAAAGAAAAGAATAAAAGGAAAGGATTCTTACAGAAGATTAAGGATTCAGCAAGAACTAAAATAAAGGAAGAACTATCGCACGAAAGCTCAAGAATTTACAGCAAAAACTTAGAAGGTTTGAGGTAATAGACAACTAGAAATTTACCGCCTTTTATAGATTGCCTCGAAAACCGGCGAGCGTAATGATTAAAGTGAAACGATGATTGAAATTTTGGTGGCAAGGTGAAAAAAGACGTATTTTCCCTAAGACTGTTAGTAAAAAGTCAGAATGTTTATAAAAATGCCATCAGCAAAACACGCTACCAGCAATAACAATAAAATTTTATAAGTGTGGGAAGTCAGCAACCGACCAAGCATCATGAATGTAGCCCGAGCTATTACCAGGACTAAATGCTCCATACTTTCAAGCAAGTATCAAGCATGGAACATTGGGGCTTCTGTTGATACCCAAAATTATCCATTTATGTGGACCAATCAGAGAGGTACACGTGTCATCAAACATGGTAAGAATCCTAGTCAGCAAGATACAGACCCGCCGACCAATGCAGAATGTCGACCAACATGCAAAATGCCGACCAATAATAAGAAGGCTGACCAACAGGGTCAGCAAAGTGCCAACCGTCATGTACATTGTGAAATTCATCTACTGATGTAAATGCCCAATTTATAAAGGCATTCCATCTCTTTACCCCCTCCTTACGAGACTATAAATACAATGTAATCCCTTTATCAAGGGTAGGTTCAAGTCATTCAAAATACGAGAGGCAAAATAGAATATAAGAAACACAGTGGACGTAGGCTTTCCCTTATAGCCGAACCACTTTAAAAACCTTTTGTCTCCCTTTTATTTACATATATTTATCTATGATTAAACAATTAGACCTAGTCTACTTTTTTACATCGACGACATCTTTTTTTGGATATTCTTCATTCAATAATCCTTGAAAATACTCTTCACATTTATCTAGAATTTTTTTTATCATTAATTAATATATTTTGATTTATACCTTTAATACACTTAACTGGACCCATATCCCTTGCCAGTCTATCTCTATTCTTTGCCAATTTATATATTTCCTTTTCACCTTCCCTGGTACCTAATTTATTATAAAGATTATCCAATTCTTTTTGTTGCGCATTTCTAATAGTATTTTTTACTTCACTTTTTAACTTCTTATATTTTTCTAAATCTTCTTGATTTTTACTCTTTTGCCACTCTTTAAAACTTACTCGTTTATTTTGTATTATCTTTTGCACTTCCTCATTCCACCACTAAGTCTCTTTGTTTATGAATCTTTTTCCTTTAGTCTTATCTAAAACTTGCTTACCTATTTTCTCGATATCATTCTCTGTTCTTGACCAAATGTTATTCGCATTGTCGTTCCAATTCCACTTCATGTTTAACATGAACTTCTGTCTAGATTCAATCTTTTTGCATCCTTTTAAATCCTTCCATTTTATATTTTGATAACCTATTTTCTCTTTACGGTACTTAAATCCTTTAATTGCTAAATCTATTACTAATAGACGATGTTGATTTGTTAAGCTTTCACCTGATATAACTTTACAGTCTTTTCATGTGTACAAGTCTCTTCTTCTAATTAAGCAATAGTATATTTGAGTTTTATTCTCTACGATTTTAAATGTTATTGAATGTTCTTCCCTTTTTTTTGACAAATGTGTTTGTTAACACTAGAGCACATGCCTTAGAAAATTCTAAGATAGTTTCCCCTTCTTCATGTCTCTTACCAAGACCACAACCTCCGTGTTTCCTTGGATAACCATCCCATTATACTCCTACGTGTCCATTTAGGTCACCTCCCAAAAATTCATTTTCATGCATAGGAATTTTTTGTAATACTTCATCCAATAATTCCCAAAATGATTTCTTTACATTTTCATCTAAAGCTCCTTGGTACGCGTAAGCAGTTATAATATTCAATATTATTTTATCTAAGAAGATCTTAATACTCATTAATCTATCTCCCCATCGTTTAACATCCACGAATTTATTTTTCATATAGTGATCAACAACAATACCCACCCCATTTCTACGATTATATATCCCTCCCTAGTAAAATAATTTATAACTTTTTTCCTATCTCTCTAGCCTTTTCACCCTTCCATTTTATTTTTTGCCGGCATGCTATGTTGATTTTCCTCCGTTTTAAGGTATCCATAAGCTCTTTACACATGTCATATAGTGTTCCTAAATTCCACATACCAAATCTGATTTTATGTATGTTATTTTTATTTACGTTTCTTATTTTAATTAGAGAATCCATCACAAAACTTGGCATAAATTTTACATTCGGCTGTTAACCTGACACTAACCCACCTCGTTTCACATCCGGACTTAGCATCGGCTATGGTAGAGCCAAAAAGATTAATTAATTAATTAAAAAAATTAGATAAAGGTACAAAATAACTGTGCTAACAACTAAACCAAGAGTACTCATACAATTAAATTCCCTGAATAACAATGCTAAAACTAAAGTCATAAATACGCTGTAATACTAAAAATGCAAATCTATGTATGATAACATAAAAAAATCTCTAACCCATAAAATTACTAAATATAATCTATTAAAGAAGAAAACTCAACTAAATAGTCTATGCTCGTAACAAAAAAAATACGTAACATTGCATCCAAGCCTAATAATAACGAAGGAAATAAATAAAAGTAGTAAAGAAAAAGACACACTTGGGTAATGGTCGCTTTTAGGGGTGGAAGCGGTACGAGTTTTTATCGTACCGTACCGTTTTGATCCGGAAAAAAATGGTTTTTGGTTTCATATATTAAAATACCAGAAACCAGTCTTACCGAAACCGAAATTACCGCAAAAAAGTTGGTTGGTTTTGTTTTTAATATTTAAAAAACCGATTTACCGAAATTACCGTACCGAACTTACCATACCGTACCGAATTTACCGAAACCAGAAAAAAGCGTACCGAAATTACCGTACCGAATGTACCAAAATTAACGTACCGAATTTATCGAAACCAAAAAAAAGTTGGTTTTGGTTTTGGTTTTAATATTTTAAAAAGTTGGTTGGTTTTGTTTTTGGTTTTTTGGGACTTTTAGTGCTATTTACCGAAACCAGAAAAAATCGAAATCAGAAACCAGAGAAAACAAGAATTTACTGAAACCAGAAAAAACCAGAAGAAACCAGAAAAAAAAACAGAATTTACCGAAACCAGAAAAAAACAGAATTTATCGAAACTAGAAAAAACTAGAATTTACCGAAATACCGAAATACCGGCCGGTTTGATTTTGGTATATATTTTGGTGTACCGAGTGGTAAACTGGTACAGTTTGGTTTTACCATCCAGAGTTTGGTTTTGGTATTGGTATCTACTATTTACAGACCAAACCGTACCACTTACACCCCTAGTCGCTTTACAAGAATGCGCGGATGAAGTTCTTGATTAAACGTCCCATATGTGTACCGAATCTGTGTCGTTTGATTTTGGCAAAGAGAATTTTCATTACTTTAATATCTCGTACAACAATATTTTTGGGTCTGTATTCAATTAACACAAAATCATAACAACCAGAATCGTATTGCTTCATCGATATAATAAAGAAACTGATTTGAACAAGAAAAAGATTAGAGAAAAAACGGATCTAAATTGTCCGACCTAAGATAACTGGACCAAAATCAGATGTGTTATCTCTGGCCAAAAACAGATATGAACAAATAGCAAGTAATGTACTGGCTAACTCCGATAAATCCAGCCCGATCGAAAATGGTAAACAACCCAGTTACCAATTCGATTAAAACTCCGGCCAAAAAAAACTGTCCAGTTAAATCTTCAGTCAAAATCAATAGTCCTATCAAAATTTTAAAAAAAAATAAGTCCAATCTACTAAAACGCTATGATCTTATCTGTTCAGATCTAATCTTTAATAGTGTAATCTAAACCGAATGATCACCGAGAGATAAAAGTGGAATGTTTGTTCAAATCTCAAAAACCATAATATCTCAAAACACAAGTCTGTTAACTTCTGCAAATCCAGATCACAAATCTCAAAACCCAGAAAATATGGGTCTGATTTGAAATGATTTTTTAACAATCAACAAATCTACAAATTCCCTTTTATTGCAAAACCACAAATCTTAGATCATAAATTTCCTCATGAACGACTTGAAAATTTTGAGGATTTTCTTCTTTGTTAATAATTTTTTTGTGTATCTTTGAAACTTTTAGTGATAATTCATGGGTTACGGTGTTTTTCTGCTTCAACAAGAAAAATACAATGCAATATGATGATACCAGTTATGGTACCACCAAGTAATATAGTAAGAGTTCAATCCAGGACAATCTTAAAGGTGCAACAATGGCGAATAGACAAATGTATATAAGTAAAGACGGAGATGAGGCGATGGAGAGATAGAGACAATAAAGTAGGTTTTTACGGTATAGTCCTTGGACTAACAATTTTGGACAAAAAAACCGGTGAACCAAATTTTAAACGATTAGGTCCAACATATAAATACCCCAAATTTAAGAAAATCATAAACCTAATCGGCTATTGGAGTTTTCTCTGCAACTAACGACTATTCTCCAAAATCGAAAATAGCATCAATCTTATGCTTTGATCGTCTGTCCTATAATCGATTACAGTGTTCTTAATCGATTCTACCTGTATCACTTGGCTCTATCATTTGTAAGTTTATCTTTATCAGCAGTTGATTTTTCTATTTTCTATCGATTACAATAAGTATATGTCCTTTGTTTTAATTCAAGAGACTCATTGTAATATTCATTCATGTGATTGAATAGCTTTTTATACGTTATATATGTATATGTTTTTAATTTGTGTTTTTTATGCATTTATGTTTGGATTCTTAAAAAATAAGTTATATTTATCAATATTTGTAATTGTTAGTTGAATGTGTTGAATGAATATTATTGATATTTCATTCTAATTTTAAGAGTCCTTGATTTTGATTTGGTATTGAATCACTTATTGATATAGGTCCGCGCCAGCGGAAATAACGATTTCGATATCAATTTTCAAAGTACACGCAGTGTTTATAAAGTACACGTGATTGATTATTTCATAATATGTGTGTGGTTTATTTCTTCATGTATAGGTTTTTAAAAAGTTCCTGTAAGTTTATATTAATTATAAATAAATATTTTGATATTTCATGCATTAAATTATTGCACACATTTTTAGAATTGTTAACCTTGAAGTAAATGTTTTTCGTCTCTGTTTTACTGCAGGACATTATGGTAAGTAGTGTAATAGCAAGGTGTTGTTATTTGGATAATATGGCTTGTATTGAAATATTTGAAGATAGCTCATTAGATTTCATATGCAATGAGTTGTGTATTAGGTTTAATAATTTGAGAAGTGGGAGTTTTTCATTGAGGTATTCATTTGGTGATGAATGTCGGTTCATGTTGGTTTGTGACAACGATGTTTGTTGTATGTTGCGGTCCCAATTGATCGTGAAAGCTAATTTCATTTGGATATATGTCATTGATTCATTACCATTTCCATGTAATACATGTCGTGAACGGGTTGACTGCTCTAATCGAATTTTTGAAAGGGTTGACTGCAGTAATACAAGGTCTGAGAGGGTTGACAGTGGTGATACAAATACACAGAGGTTAGAGTCTTTATCATCAGGCACTAAAAATGATTTTAATAGTTGCATTGAAAATGACTTTTATCTTGGAGGTGTGGAGTCAAGTAAGTCGAAAGTCTATCTTTCGAATGATTGGAAGACTTATATAAGTCATGAGCAGCAGGGTTTTGAAGGAGGTGTAGTGGAATTTCGGGATAAATTGCGAAAGTATGCCATTGAGGTTGGGTCCAAGTATGTGTATTTGAAGAATGATAAAACTCGAGTGACGGCTGAATGCTCTAAAAAGACTACTGAGAATTTCATGTGGAGAATTCATGCTTCATTATCTACAATAAATGGATACTTTTACATACGTGCAATGAATAATGAGCATACATGTAGAGGTGTCTTTCGTAGTCCGTCAGCCAAAATGATAGCCTCCAAGTTGGTTTCAACATTGGTAGCTGATGATCTTAGAGATAACCCGCTATTGAGACCAATTGATGTAGTTAGAGATATGAAGAAGAATTATGGTCTTGATATAGCTTATCAACATGCATGGCGTGCAAAATAGATGGTTGTTGTTGATATACATGGTGATGAAAAGGTTTCTTATGCCTTAATGAATAATTATCGTGACATTCTATTGCAGTATAATCCTGGGTCACATTGCATCCTTGACGTGGAACATGAGAGTAAAAAATTCAAGAGAATATTTGTAATGTTTAGAGGATGTATTTATGGATTTCAATACTGCAGACCTGTTTTATTTCTTGATGGTGCCTTTTTGAAGAGCCGTTACCGTGAAACAATACTATCAGCTACTGCAAGGAATGGGAACAATGGTAAATGAATTTTAAATATTTTATTTTGTGTATTGCATTGAAATTTTGTTTGTTCCATTCCATATCATCAAAATACAAGCATAAAAATATAAAATACCTTTGAAGGTCTTTGTTTTAGTTCACGTGTACTTTTCATTTTTCTGTGTGTATTGTCATGATATGTCTTATTATGTGTAATACTAAGTAAAGTACACGCATAGTGCATGTAAAGTACACGTGAATGTTTTTGTTAATGTCACGTGTACTTTTCATTTTTATGCGTGTACTTTGATGATGATGACTTTATGTGTAGTAATAAGTAAAGTACACGCATTTTACATGTCAAGTACACGTGAATGTTTTTCTTAATTTCACGTGTACTTTTCATTTTTATGCGCGTACTTTGATGATGATGTTATGTTGAATACAAACTAAAGTACACGCATTTTACATGTCAAGTACACGTGAATGTTTTTCTTAATTTCACGTGTACTTTTCATTTTTATGCGTGTACTTTGATGATAGGTGTTGTTATTTAGAAATAATAAAGCAAAGTACATGTTAAAAATGTAAAGTACCTTTGAATGTTTTTGTTTAGTTCACCTGTACTTTACATTTTTATGCGTGTATGTTGATGTTAGTCTTGTTAATAATAAAGCCAAGCAAAAGATTGGAAAGTAAACGTGCATTTTTATCATGTGTACGGTACATTTTTATGCTTTGTCTTGTTATTTACAAATAATTTAAATTAAACACAATATATTTCCCATGTGTTTTAGGGTCTGCGCCAGCAGCATCAATATACAAAGTGTTGTACATGGATATGTTATTTATTTTAATTTTAATATATTTTTATATTTCAGGACTTTTTCCTGTTGCATATGCTGTTGTTGATTCCGAAACCGAAGATAACTGGATGTGGTTTCTAGTCAATTTGCATAGTGCAGTAGTTGAGCAATATCGAAACATAACATTTATATCAGATCGAAACAATGGATTACTTGAAGCTGTTTCGAGGGTCTTCCCGTTGTCTGCACATTCCTACTGTATACATAATTTACAAGAGAATATAAAAAAGAAAATTCGTGGGAATTGTGTTGGATTTCGAAAGAAAATTGTTAAAGATTTTTTGTCTTGTGCATATGCTGTCTCAGTAGATCTATTTCACAAGAATATTGAAGCATTGAAGAAGGAAGGAGGAGCTGCTATTGCCGATTTCATTGATAGTTTGCCTCCCGAGAATTGGTCCTGTGCATATTTCCCTGGTAAACGGTATGGTGACATGGCATCCAGTGTTGCGGAGTCATTCAATTCAGGGATATTGGAGGAAAGGCATTTACCAGTAATGAATATGCTTGATAAATTGAGAGTGAAGATTATGAATTTCAATGCAAACAAACTTGTTGAGTCTGACACTTGGACAAATGAGCTATGTCCTTTTTTTCAAAAGTTACTGAATGAAAATTGGAATAAAAGCCGACATTGGACTATTAGTGGCTCAAGTCAAAATGTATTTGAAGTTCATTCAGAAGTGCGAGCAACAGTTGACTTAGGAGAAAGGACTTGTTCTTGTAAGAGTTGGCAGATTAGATGTTTTCCATGTTCTCATGATGTTTGTGTTGTGCGGAGGAAAGGGACCAGTATTTATGATTATATTGAGGAGTACTATAAGGTATCTTTCTACAGAAAATCATACTCGATACCTATAGTTCCTCTTCCTGATTTGATTTGCTTAAATATTCCTATTCCTGAAAATCCATCTATCCTTCCACCAATGACTAAGAGACCGACGGGCAGGCCAAGAAATAAGAGAATAAAGTCTTCTGGTGAGATCACAGTAAGGGAAGTTACTTGCTCGAGGTGTAGTAAAACGGGGCATTACAGGTCTACTTGTAAGGAACCCATTTGACTATTTTTAAAATTGTTGAATTCATTCATTTTAACCATTTGATTGAATAAATTAATTAATAAACCATTTGTTTCACATAAATGAATGTAATTTATTTTTAAGTCTCATTCTTTAGTTTTTTTTTGTGTTGCTGTACACATATTTTTTATAAAACATACATGATCATTATTCCTTGTGTTCACGTGTACTTTACCTTTGTATACGCATGTTATGTACAGTACACGCGCATTTTGATGTCCAAAGAAATTTGAGGTATTTTAGCAATAGTCCCATTTGTGAAGGTTTTGTTTGTCCTAATCCCATTTGACTTTTATATTCATAATTAGTGCCATTTAGCAGTTGTGGATGGTTACAACTGCATTCCGAGAAAAACGTGGACTGCTATATGGGGTGTGATTGTATTATTGTTCAGAGGCATTTTAATTTTCACATTCATTGAATAGGACTAACAACAACAAATGATATATCTAGGATCGGAGGCAAGATGATGATCAAACCTGGGACTAAATGCCAAAGTCCCCAAGAAACTTTATCAATGCGTGTCCTTGATTAAATATACGTGTACTTTATTAAGTACAAGTATATTAATAAAGTACACGCATTTAAAAATGGATTTGGTCAGTTCAATATGCGTGTACTTTATAAAAGCATGCGTGTACTTTACTTAATGTACATGCATGAAGTACACGCATAATATAAAGTACACGCATTGATAATTAAAGTACACGCATTTAAATATAATTGTACATGCATGTTTTAGCAAAGTACACGCATATTGATATGACAAAAATCTAATTCAATATACGTGTACTTTATGTATTCTGCATGTAATTTTATCAAGTAGACGTATATAAATGCATGTACTATTTGGAAAATGGTTTTTGACATTACAATCTGCTTGTACTTTATAAAAGATATTTGGGTCACTCATATTCTTAAACTCCTATGGGTATTATGGTCCGCGCTAGCGTCATTATTATACAAGTATTTCAATCTGCTTGTACTTTATAGACTATGCATGTACTTTATAAAGTACACGTGTAATATATAGAGTACACGCATTTATATAATGTTTTGTGACAATATCTTGAGTACATGCATTATTATACAAGTATTTTAATAGGCGTGTAATTTATAGACTATGTGTGTACTTTATATTGTACACGTGTAATATATAGAGTACACGCATTTATATAATTTTTTTGGATGAAATGTTATTAATGTTAAAAAATTTAACAAAACACGTGATCATGTTTATAAGGGTTCACGTGTACTTTACTATATTGGGTGTATGACATAACTCAGAACACATTCATGAAAGAAATAAAAATTTTATTAAAAATAAAAAAATAAAGTACAATTTTTTCAAATAACGAAAGCTGAAAAAACTAAACAAGGCTTCTAGTAGGGATGTTTGTCAAAGGCATCCAGGGTGTCAGGGAGAGAGTCAATGAAATTCGACCAGTGTCGAATTTCTTCTTCTATGACAGCTACAAGGCCTTCATGGAGAGCCTTCTTCTCCTTCAGCTTTGCGATTTTCAGGGGAACTTCTTGTATATAGAAAGACATGAGTTCTTCATGTGTTTGAGGAGGTTCCTCATCCACATCAAATAAATCTATGGGATTGGGTGGAAGTCCAGAATAGCCTTCCCTCACATATGTTTGAAACTGCTCAAAGGCAGTTTCATATGAGGAAATATTTTCCTCAATTTGCCTTATTTTTTTTTTCTTTCATCTCTCTCAAGAGTTTCTCGCAAGATTTCTGCTGGAATAGCCATTATGTTATTTTTACCCTAGATGTAATGGTTAAGAAAGGAACAAATATTACTCTTTTATAGGAAAAGTGAAAGTTATTTATTTCTTGACCAGAAGTAGTTGGGAAGTGAGTAGTTGAGCTTAATAAATTGATTTTGGTTATTGTGTCCTTAATGAATTCTTCAAAGTAGTTTTCAATTAAAATAATAAATAATTATTATATTAACCACTGGGTGTACTCTAGTAAAAATGCGTGTACTTTAAAGAATTCATTGGTTTACTTAGTAATTATGACTTGTATTTTTCGTGAAAACTGCTTGTACATTGTTTCATAACAATCAGATGCATTGTTTGTCTAAACCTTACGTGGATTGTGGTCCGCGCCAGCGGAAAAAAACCATTTTGGTGTAATAAATATTGTAAATAATAACCAATATAACACAAAACAAATTACAAATATATTTTTTGAATTTGAATCACAATTTATAGATGTTTTTTCTCCTTTCGGGGGAAGAAATATTTTGACAGAAGAATTTCCCTGAGTACATATGCTCTTTGTTTTAGCATGTCAGGGTCTTGAAAGAATTTTTGCATTTCTTTATTTCTTCTTATTTGTTCAATGTAGTACATGAAGAACACCCCACAGTCAATCCTGAAATTACAATAAAACAAATATACAAATTAGTATGATGTGATGAAATTTTTTGAAAGGATACAAATTAGTAATTTTTAGAAATGAAGTTTTTCTTACCCATTATATTGTTTAAGGCATTCATGATCTCTTATTAGGTCAAATTTGAGATCACTTTCTAGCAAGAAATCTACAGTCCTTCTTTCTTGCTCTGTCAATGGATCATCATCCATTGTAAACTCATTTGGGGTACCTTCCTCAAATTTCCTCTGAATTTTGTAACCATTGTTTTTCATTGTTTTTGCTTCAGTCTTCAATAGGGACAGTGTTTTTTGGAAGACAGAAAACTGTTAAGAAGACAAATATTTAGTGTATACAAATAAAAGAGTATATGAAGATTAAAGAGTGAAAAGTACACGCATAATATAAAAGTACACGCATATTTTATTTTTTCATATCACGTGTATTTTAAAATATGATGCGTGTACTTTGCCTAATGTGTTAAAAGTACACGCATAATATTAAAGTACACGCATATTTTATTTTAAAATATCACGTGTATTTTATTATATGATGCGTGTACTTTACCTAATGAGTTAAAATTACACGCATAATATTAAAGTACATGTAACTTGTATTGGTTCATTTCACCTGTATTTTAAAATATGATGCGTGTACTTTGATAATTTGGGTAATTATGTACAACTAATACAAAGTACACGCATTATATAATGCACGTGTACAAGTGTATAATATAAGTACAAGTAACATTACTAATTAAGTTTAGGCACTAACCAATTTTTTTGCATCATCGAAGAATGTTGTGTTCTTTTCCGTGTCATTCGGTCGGAGGGGATCCATGTGGACCACTTTATTTTCTTTAGTGTATATCACAAATAATGTGAAATGTCCTATACTATGTATAAGTACAATGAACAAATTATTACAACTGCCTAAGTATTCAAATAAATCCTTGTACAATCCCCCCTTCTTATTGACTCCGTTTGTTCTACAAGCTTCTATCTGAATAAAAATTATAGACATAGTGTTAATAAAAAAAAACTGAAATTTTGTTTATCAAAACTTTCGTTTTATTTGTACTTACCCAACAATAATCAGAAAAAGTGTGTGAGTAGGAGAGCCCTTCCTCTGACAATTTTAATCTCAATACTTCGCAAAAGGCAAGTATTATCTGTTTCACACAATATAAAATGGTGAGGAAATAATAATGTTGAAATTTAATGGATGTCTAATATTTGGACTACATACTTGGCTTGAAATTTCTTGATTGTTGAGGACTTCAAGTAAATCTTTCCATGGGACATACGAAATCATCCCTTGGAAAATAAACTCCCAGCATTTTATATAATCAATAAGAATTGTATAATAATAATAACCTTATTCTTTTGCACCAAAAAAAATATAAATTAGTGAAGTGATAAATCATAAAACAATAAACTTTACCCTGGCTCAGCAATTTTAATAAACTCTTCAATCTTTTTCTTCGAAGCTTCATCGAGATATTTATATGCTTCGATTGCTTCAAGCTTGACGCGAGTTTCCTTCATTTTTTCAGCTATTGTTGTAGGGCCTTTTCTAAGCTTTGACTCTTTTAGTTTCTTAATTGGTTCAAGCTTTTCTGTTTCGCCGTCAGCTTTTCTTTTCTTCTGACCTCTAGTAAGAGGTCCTTTGGTTTTGGATATTTTGGGGCTGCCCTCAACTTTCTTTGAGGCTAATTCAATCTTTAAACTCGAAATTTCGTCAAGGAGTTGTTTATTAATGTTTTCCTGATATATTTAACAAGGAATGTTGGATTGTAAGCATTTTTTGAAACAATGATTGATTTTCTCTTACGTGTATTTTATATAATACACGCGTGTATTTTAATACATGCGTGTATTTTATAAAGTACACGCGTGTATTATAAAATACGTGTAATTTATAAAATTTATAATATACATAAAATTTATAATAAAATTAAGAAAGTGTAGCGTGTAATAAATATCTATTGTATTTTATAGATACCTGGTCAGTTTTTTTCAATTCTGATTCTTCAAGCATTTTCTTCAACTCCGAAATTTCGTCATTAAGGATTTTATTATTGTTTTCCTGTAATACAAAAAAAATGTTTCATTTTAAACAATGCATTATTTTTAATAAAATAATGCACGTACTCTTCATTATATCTAATATCAAATAAAACTGCATTAAAAATACTATGAAATAAAACTGCGTGTACTTTGAGAAAACTGTGTGTACTTTGAGAAAACTGCGTGTACTTTGAAAAACTGTGTGTACTTTAAACGTGTACATAGGAAAACTGCGTGTACTTTAGGAAAACTGCGTGTACTCTGCATTCAAAAGTACCTGTTGAGTTCTTTTCCACTCTGACTCCTCAAGATTCTGCCTCAAAGTCGTCTTTTCTATGTCAGCATCTTTCCATTGTTGCAATGTATCATCATACTTTCTTTTGAGATCTTCATTAGTCAGAGACAGATATCCATTCTTTTGTTCCAAAATTCGTGTTGATTCTGCCTGTTTTTTCAATGATTCATCCAATTCTTTAATTCTATCTGAGTCACTCATTGTGACTTGATCAAGCTTTTCTTTTAAAGAATTGTTTAACTCAACTAGTTGGGCATTTTCTACCTCCAACTTATTTAATAACTCTTTTTCCTTCAAAAGGTTGGCATTCTCCACCTTTAAGTTCTTCACTTCCTCATGGGCTTCAAAAAGTGAATCACGATCTACCTGCAACTGTACATTCAAAATGGCACTCTCCACCTCCAAAGAGGTCACCTTCTCAAGTGCAACATTAATGTCTTCAGCTGCTTTAGATAGTTGGTTATTTTTTTTCCAACAACTCCCTTTTCAAAACAACAATTTGTTCCTCCAAATTAACCTTTGGTTGATCTTTTCCCTTCTTTTTCTTTGGAGTCACAATGTTTTTAAGGGGAATATTCCAACCATGTGAAAACTCGTTGTCATCAATATCTTCAGCAACATTGTTTGATGATGAATCAGCATGTATAGGACTTTCTGTAGATATGTTCAAAGAGTAACTTGGCCCTTCAAACTGAGATTCCTTTTGTACAGGACAGTCCTTACAAGCTGGTTTACTTGTAGCCTGCTTCAAAGTTGCTGTTGCGATGTCATTCTTCACAAACCATTGTTTCAAAGACGAAAACTTCCACTTCAGGAATTTTGGGAGTATTTTCTTTATATTCTTCAACAGGAGAAATAATTTCAAATTTCTCACATGCCCAATACTGAGATCATACAAAAAACAAAATGAATTTAATACTTGTATTACCTAGGGATTCATAATGGAAAGTACAAGAGATTTGTTCAAAATACACGAAAAATTAAACGTGTACTTTACAAATTTTACAATTGTATATTGAAAGTACACGTTACCATTTCAAATTACACTTATACTTTGTCAATATAAGTTCACGTGTACTTTTTAAAGTACATTTATAATATTGACAGAAGATATAACAAGAGTATTTTGAGAGTACACTGGTTATATTTACAAAACATAGTACACGTGTACTTTGTAAAATACAAGTGTACTTTCACATGATATAAGACGTGTATTTTCAAAATACAACTGATATTTAATGTGTATTTTCAAAATACACGTGATATAAGACGTGTATTTTCAAAATACACGTTAAATATCAATTGTATTTGGAAAGAACAAGAGAAAATATCACATGTATTTTGAAAATACGCGTAATATTTTCAAAGTACATGTAAGTATTGGTATGTAAATTTGAAATATCAGGAATATCACGTGTATTTTAAAAATACACGTGAAAATAAACGTGTACTTTCAAAATACACGTGAATTTTTCACGTGTATTTTGAAAATAAACATGTATTTTCAACATACACGTGAAAATATCACGTGTATTTTGAAACTACACGTGAGTATTACTATGTAAATTTTAAAATATCAAAATATTTTATTGCTCACCAGTAGGAAAATGACATATCCAGTAACTGTGCTAGGTTTTGAACTTGCTGATTTGTCAAGTGAATGTATGAGAAAATCTTGCACAGAAGATGCCCAATCATATTTATTCATTTCCTCAATATTTTCAATGTATTTCATCCAAAATTCTCCAAGGGTGAAGTTTGAGTTGGAGAAAAATAACGTGTTCAAGAAGTGGAGATAGACAATTTTAACAAAATCAGCAATTCCTTCATTTGTCTCCAATTCAACTGATTTCTTCAAACTATTCAAAATTTCTAACTTTCCTATTCTTTTTTAGAAGTATCGTGCTTGTAATCCAGATTTTTTAGCAGTATTCGGTCTCTTTTTCAGTTCTATTGATATTAAACCCTCAACCAGGGGTATGCCAAATATTTCACTTATATCTATTGGCATTATTGGAATACTACTCTTCATACGGAGACTTTTGGTTTCCGTATTGTACAGCTCGATAATTGACAAAATATTTGTATCCGTCTTCTTGTGGTCCACTTCTACTACTTTCTCACTGTAGTAGGCATTGAAAAGCTCGCAAAATGGAGTCTTCTTAAGAAGTTCAATATGGCTATTGTTTATTTTATCTTTAATCTGATGCAAATCATGGAGAAAGCTAACAATATTTGACCGATATTGGTCATTCTTCTTTGCAGGACGTTTAGCTTTCAATGCCACCCTAGAACTGGAACTGGATGAAGAACTATCATCAGAACTGCTCTTTTTTTGTTTCTTTCCTCTTCTTGCCTTCATCTTCATCCCCATTATATTGATCTATAAACAAAATTTAAATTACTAACCTATAATGATATGTACAAAAAATAAATAAATGCGAATTAGAATAAAACATAGACTAAAACAATAAAATACAAGCGTATTTAACAAAAGTACATGCAATATTCTCACAAACAATTTATTCAAGTCTCATCAAAATACATTCTAAAGGCGATAATATATATCGTCAGTTTCATGGTAATACCTAACAGAGGTTGTTCGACAAGTCAAAAACCAAGATTCTCTACTCCTAACATATTCAGTAAAGAAGTGATACAATAGCTGAATGTTAAAAGCTCCAACATTATCAAAACCCCTTAAGCAATACTGCTCAATTCTTTTAGCTAAATCCTTCGCTTTCGATTCAGTTACTTGAAGTTGTTGCACATCAAAAGTGCAGTAAATGTCTTCATAGTAATAGTAGAAACCAAGTAACCTTTTAGCTCTATCATTGATGCGAAGGAGAAAATGAATTTCGTCATCATTAGTACTATTCACTGTCAATGTGAAAGGTTTTGTATTGTTAAGATCTTCGAACGTGCAAGCAGCAGTTTTGTAGTTGAACATGCTTGATCATACGATTCCTAAACAATAACACAACAATACAAAATAGTACACTCATAATACACATTAGTACATGGACATTGGATTGAACAAATTGAATTTCAATGTGCGTGTACTTTCAATAAAATACATGCAAAAAATAAAAAAGTACACGCAATAAAACTAATTATTACCTAATAACATATCATTCAAATGCAGCTGGCTATTGGACAAAAAACACTCCTAAATATTAACAAAATAATAATACTTCTTAAAAACTCATGCAATATCATTCAAATGCCGCTGGCGCGGACCAAAATAACATAGGATTGATCAAATATGGATTTGAAATTAATATTTTATAGAGTACACGTATAAAACATAAAAGTACACGCATAATGAATTGAGAAATAAAATTTCAATGTGGGTGTACTCTGTGTATTTTGCGAGTACTTTTGAAAAGTACACGCAAAATACACATAGTACACGCAACACAGGGCTTTTACATGTACATATTATATAGAGTACACGTATAAAACATAAAAGTAAACGCATAATGAATTGAGAAATTCATTTTCAATGTGCGTGTACTCTGTTTATTTTGCGTGTACTTTTAAAAAGTACACGCAAAATAAACATAGTACACGCAACACAGAGCTTGTAGATGTACATATTCAAATCATGTATATATTATCCTAGTCCTTGATAAATCCTCGATAAATGATGTATACAGGAGGAAAAGTACAATGATGAAATACATATATCTAACATGGAAAAAGTGTGTTTTGCAATTAAAATGAGGGAAACAAATATATGATGAAATACATATCATGAAAAAGAAGAATGTGATTTCATCAGTCCATATGTCTACAAATTTATACATATGAGAACACAAAATACACAAGGACAAAAAGGTGATAAGAGAATGTATACATACTTGTTAGTGTTGTTTGGAAGAATTTGATTTGGAATGTAAAATGTAGGACTTCAACGATTAGGGTTTGAAAGAAGAGAGTTAGGGTTTTGATCGAAGAGAGTTAGGGTTTTGATCGAACAGAGTTTCTAGAGCTTCGATCATGAGTATTTATATGTTGTTCTTGACCAAAATTTGATTGAGAAATAGATTCGTTTTGGGGTTTTGATCGAAGAGATGGTACGATTAAGGTTTTGATTCAAGAGAGAATACAGTGTTTTTGGCGCTTCAATTTCTGAATAGTGCGTGTTTGTTTTAATTTCGGGGTATTTATATGTTGGACCTAATCGTTTAAAATTAGTTGGGCCGGGTTTTTTTGTCCAAAATTGCTAGTCCAGGGACTAGACCGAATTTATCGAAACTAGAAAAAAGTTGGTTTTGGTTTTGGTTTTAATATTTTAAAAAGTTGGTTGGTTTTGTTTTGGGTTTTTTGGGACTTTTAGTGCTATTTATCGAAACCAGAAAAAATCGAAATCAGAAACCAGAAAAAAATAGAATTTACCGAAACCAGAAAAAAACAGAATTTACCAAAAAAACCGAAATACTGGCCGGTTTGATTTTGGTATTGATTTTGGTGTACCGAGTGGTAAACTGGTACAGTTTGATTTTACCATCCAGAGTTTGGTTTTGGTATTGGTATCTACTATTTACCGACCAAACCGTACCACTTACACCCCTAGTCGCTTTGCAAGAATGTGCGGATGAACTTCTTGATTAAACGTCCCATATGTGTACCGAATCTATGTCGTTTGATTTTGGCGAAGAGAATTTGCGTTACTTTAATATCTCATACAACAATATTTCTGGGTCTGTATTCAATTAACACAAAATCATAACAACCAGAATCATATTGCTTCATCGATATAATAAAGAAACTGATTTGAACAAGAAAACGATTAGAGAAAAAACGGATCTAAAATGTCCGACCTAAGATAACTGGACCAAAATCAGATGTGTTATCTCTGGCCAAAAACAGATATGAACAAATAGCAAGTAACGTACTGGCTAACTCCGATAAATCCAGCCCGATCGAAAATGGTAAACAACCCAGTTACCAATTCGATTAAAACTCCGGCCAAAAAAAACTGTCCGGTCAAATCTTCAGTCAAAATCAATAGTCCTATCAAAATTAAAAAAAAAACAAGTCCAATTTACTAAAACGCTATGATCTTATCTGTTCAGATCTAATCTTTAATAGTGTAATCTAAACCGAATGATCACCGAGAGATAAAAGTGGAATGTTTGTTCAAATCTCAAAAACCATAATATCTCAAAACACAAGTCTGTTAACTTCTGCAAATCCAGATCACAAATCTCAAAACCCAGAAAATATGGGTCTGATTTGAAATGATTTTTTAACAATCGAAAAATCTACAAATTCCCTTTTATTGCAAAACCACAAATCTTAGATCATAAATTTCCTCATGAACGACTTGAAAATTTTGAGGATTTTCTGCTTTGTTAATAATTTTTTTTGTGTATCTTTGAAACTTTTAGTGATAATTCATGGGTTACGGTGTTTTTATGCTTCAACAAGAAAAATACAATGCAATATGATGATACCAGTTATGGTACCACCAAGTAATATAGTAAGAGTTCAATCCAGGACAATCTTGAAGGCGCAACAATGGTGAATAGACAAATGTATATAAGTAAAGAAGGAGATGAGGCGATGGAGAGATAGAGACAATAAAGTACCATTTGGCTTACTCCACTGTGCATGGGTGTGTGAACTTACTATCAAAATGGGCTCTAATGGCCTTGTGATACAGTTTGCTCAAATTTCTTTCTACTGTGATTATAATATAGTTCTAGCTAGGGTTCCAATTATCGATCCTTTACATTATTGAAGAAGACAAGCTTATATAGTGCCTGGGTGGTGTAATGCACCCCCCAGGCATGTATGAAGCATGTACAGTATATGTTAGCCAAAAAGGCTAGGCCACTTGTCCCTAGCTCAGGTATATTATGATGAAGTAAATATCCCCCCACGTGCTCATGCGATTCGATTATAACTATCTATCTATGTAAGCTTATTCTGCTGAAGTTTGGCATCACACGTGGCAGAGATGTCGTCTAGATCGGTCTCGGCTGGGCTTAGTATGAGACCACCGGAGTCCTGTTTAATAATATGTTGGAAGAGAGTAGTCTTGGTTGGGCAGACGTCATATCGGGATGAGTGTGTAACAGGATCAATAAGATCTTGGTTGTCAAGTGTGGCAAACGAGTCGGGATAAGTAGATAAACAGGGCTATTATAGAGTCTCGACCTGAGAGGATGGTCGAGGTTGACTCCGCTATTAACGGATTCCTCATAGAAAGCATAGACTGAAAGTTCATCCAGGCTGAGCAAGTCCCATGCTACGATGAGGATACACTTGGGCATATAAATTACCCTTGGCCCTCAGTCTTCGATGTGAGTAGGAGGCCGAGGGATAAGAGTGTCTGGGGATATGTATAAGGGAATATATTTTTTATTGATGGTTGAGTTGTCCTTATAATGTCATATATGAGTTTATGATAGTCATTAAGTTGTCACTTGGCAATTAGCTTGTGGTTGAAGAGGTTTAAGATGACACATGTCTCAGTTTCTATTAGATAGTGTCCCACCCAAGTATAAGCGGCGGTTGAAGCGCGTAGGGTTTAGCACCCTAATGATGATTCTTTTTGGGACCTGTGCCTAACTATTTGAAGTTTAAAAACCCACTTTAGAGATTTTTCTATCTCTTTTTTGCAATTATATTCTCCCGCCTTCATCTTTGTGTAAACCGACATTACCGTTCTACCATAAACCTTCAATTCTCACTGTTCCTCGTGTTCTTTGAGCCACTTTCTCCTCCCAGGATCTTTTCTTCATTTAGGTAACTTATTTCCACCAAGTTCCCTTTGATTTAATTTTGAATTAGTGTACTTTTCTTATTTTTCATTTTTGGCAACTTTTCTATTCTTCGACAGCGGGTTTAGAGGTTTTAGGGTTGTGTCAAGCTTTTTTTGGAACATTTTAGGCAGTTGGTGGTGTTTTAGGGTGAAATTCTGGGCTTTCGATCCATTTTCACTGTAATTCGAACATTCCGGCGAGTCTCTGGTCACTATCTCCGATGAAGGAGTTAACTGTTGTTCTTTTTTTATTTTTCTCCAAAACGATTGAGTTACCCCCTTTTGCTATTACAGTCAAACGTAGTTAACCCAAAAATCGGTTTGAATGTTAAAGACCCTTTATAACCTAGACGAACAGTACCGAACTCTTAGGGAGAGATATTTTTGGGAGATACGAAGGATAGAAGCCAAGGTCGCTGCTAAGCATAGAACTGGGGCCGTCCCTACGCTTCTAATTAATCATGTCCCTTTAATTGTTGTACCCCCTCCCATTATTGAGCTTAGTGACTCAATATTTGAGTCGTCTACTTTTGCGAACGACAATCCTTCTGCCTCCCACACAGCCGAGAGTGTGGATTCTTATGTAGAGGCGATGAGACTCTCGGCTACCTCTTCTGAAGAGTCTAAAGAAACTGAGGTCTCTTCTCGAGTCTCTTCTTCTCATCATGCTGAGTCTTCTAACTAGTCGGACTCATCTTTATAAGTCATCTTGAATCTGGAAAAATCGAGGGTCGAGTCTGCAATTCCTTCTCCTCCCATGGCAGTCCCATTATCGGTCATTCCTGGTGAATATTTCTTTCGGAGATTTCTAAGTGGTGTCCCAGCCAAAAACCCAAATGACGATGATTATACAGCTGAGGATACACTTGACACATCCTACGCTGAATCTTTTGCCAGCAAAATTATAGAAGTAAATCTTTTAACTTGGAGACATCTCTATGGTATAGGACCGTCTATCAATATGAGGTTGCCCTCTAAGGACGAGAGAGCATTTCACGGCCGAGATGGAGAGATCTCGATCTACGATCAGATGTTTTGGGTCGGCTTTAGGCTACCCATTCACCCAATAGTACGACCAATTTTGGCTGGTTTAGGTCTTAGACCCTCTCAACTATAACCAAATGCCTGGAGAATCATCCTCATTTTTATATTGCTTTAGTAGTTGGTCCATCACACCACCCTTCCCGTTAGTATTTTTAGAGGTCGTTATAACGTATCGTCTTCAAAGACTCAACCTAGATACTATCATCTCATAGCTAGGAAACCAATAAAAAAGGTTTTTCTTATAAACCAGACTTCATAGCACAACTGGAAGCCCCGTTATTTCTTTATATCTGGAGCTTAGGAGTTCGGCCCAGATGTTCCCAGCACTGTCTCAGAGCCTTGGGTTCCTCAGAGATGGGAAAAATCACTAATGTTGTCCAAGTTAGAGGCGGTTTGAGTATTGATGCTACTATGAATCTGTAGAAGGTTAGGAGACAGGGTAAGGAGGGTGGTCTCATAAAGTTTAAAATATTCATGACACCCTACTTTATGGAGAAGATAGGTTTGGGGGTCGACCCCCTTACCGAATTATGTAAGTATATTTCCCATGACTGCTATATCATATCTTCTTAATCTTTATTACTGATCTCATCTTTACTTTGCAGATCGTCCACCCAATACATCAGAGGCCATCGGGCGCCCCCGATCCCCGAGTTGGCCCCAATCAACTCCACCGTTAGAGTGAAAGCTCTTTGAATCTTAAAAGGGCACTGAAACCCATTTCCAACGGTCCACCCCATGAGCGAAATAGCATAACCGTTTGGATGAATGATCAGTTTTCCCCCAAAAATCGATCTGAAGGGCCTCCGGGTGCTCCCGGACTCCGTTTGACCAAAGTTAACTCTTTAGCTCGAAAGAGACTAAATGAATCTCCAAAGGGCACTGAATACCCTTTCTAAAGATCTGAACCTTATGCAATACTGACCTACGGTACGGACGAACAATTCATTTTACTCCGAGGGATCACCGAGCGCTTACGAGCCCTGGTTGACCAAGGTCAACTTTCTTAACCGAGCAAAACTCTTTAGAATTTTGAAGTACATCTCCTAAACTTTTCAACGGTCCACCTCGTGCGCTATTCTGACATACCATACGGATTAACGATCCATTTTAGTTCGGCAATCTCCCATCTAAAGGACCGACGTGCGCTTCTGAGCCACATTTGACCCAAAGTCAACTCCCGAACCCGGGAGTGGGCCAAGGACTCTCGAGGGACTCTAAAATACCTTTCTAACGGTAAGCCCCGTGCACAATTCATAATAATAGTTTTTGCGCTACAGTTATTTTTTGAGAAAAGTCTGCACGAGACTACCAATTGGCAAGTCCTGAATCCTGCCTATCGACACAGTGTCAAGGGTGACCTGCCGATAGGCACCCCCTGTGGTAGGCCAATCGGCACCCACCTTTTACCTTATAAATAAGGGTCATGACCTCATTCCCAACACACAGCAAACCCATTAGCATCAGTGATCTCAACAACATTCTCTCGAAGTTAGCGAAGTTCCATATAAGAAATTCCATTCAAGCCTAAATACCCATCCTTTTCACACCTAATTTGAAAAATATCCTTATCTGTCATAAACATCCATCAACATTCAAAGGTGTTCATCCAAGATCCAATCTCAAGCTCCAAAGAAGGTTCAATTCCTTCTCCCTCTCTTTTAATCTCTTATTTTTTCATAAGTTACATTAGATTCATAATCTAGTTTCACTTTAGTTCATACACATTAACATCTACACTTTTATTAGTATACTGCACATAATTTATTTTTCATTAAAAAAACAAAAACAAATAAAAGATAGTTACACTCGTAAATTCAGAACGGAATTATCCATCACACTTTTTCCAAAAACTAAAAACACATTTTCTGCACGCACACACATAATAAAATTTCATTCGAATCTATGGGATAAACCCCACCCTTATTCTACATTTGAATTACGTGGACTTTGATGCCTTTATAGGCTACGTAGGCATCTTGGATTAAAATCCGAGACTCGAGTCCAATTTTCCAATTTCTCTTATTTTCTGAATTTCTCAAAATCCCTCATTTTTATCATACATATACATGTAATATTCTTGTTCGTGTTGCATCCCATACATATTATCGTTTCACAATAATGATCAATATCGTAATGAACGCTCATATTCTATCTTCTACATTTGTTATTATTTTAGGAATATTCCTGTGGATGACCTCACTCTATATCATCACGGGGATAAAGAAAAATATAAACACATACACACACTTCACGGGGATAAAGAAAAATATTAAAATTTGCCCAGGAGAGACCGAAAGGGTGGGATGGGTGACTTACACCTTCCCATTCTGTAACTTAGCCCTCGAACCTCCGATCTATTGGTTTCGTATGCATCAGTTTGTCCTTGATGTCGCTCTCTCGAAGTGGCAACATGTTATTTTGCCTGTGTTTGAGCAAAATAGGCTGACGACTCAATCTCTTTACATTCACCCCACACCGACGACTGTCGAATAACCTTTTTGAAGAGAAGGGTGTGAGATAGAGACACAGTTCTTCCTTGAGGAATCCTTCTCCTTTCCCCCAGAACGAATGCCGCACCGACCGGGATGGCCACAATGGCAACTCTGCTGTGGACTATTTTTAAGAGGGCTAGACTCTGTTTACATGGGTGTTTTATTTTCTTGTATATTCCCCTATTTACACGTTCCCCTTTATTAGCCATATGTACCTCATGCTTATGCTAAAATTCACACACTTGTAGAAGATTCTCCATGAACACTTCACACCATGTGCACCTAGGATCACATGTTGCACACTTCACTTAGAAATCCATGCTTAGGTGTCACTAGCACACATTTCCACTTGTATATATCCATTCTCATTCATCGCACGCTCACGTGTATATAGTTACACATTATTTACCCATGCTCACTCTTCACACACTCACTTGTAAAAGATACTCTCTCCATAAGATACTAATAAAAGAGTCATGCATCATTCACACAGACATCACCAAAGAGCATTGTTATTGAACCAAATTTTGTCCCGTAACTGGAAAGTCACTTCGTGATGGGCGCTGATCCGGTAGGTCGCAGTTAGCCTAACCGATATGACCCTCACCTTCCATTGGCCAAGTAACTTTGACGTATATCGAACGATTCCCCCGCATCGTACGGCTTGACTGAAGTAATGCCGGGAGGTATATCGCAGGGAACTCGTTCATGTACGTCGAGTATATCGAATTTACTTTCACACATACCGTCCACATGAGGTATATAGTGAGGCAATTCACGTACACTAAGATATATCAAATGGCTTCTCCATATGTACCTATTGCCCTCAAAAGCAAGACGTATATCGTTGAAGTCACGCCAAAGGGGAGAACCCATTCCAAATCACCCAACCAACTGCATACCCACATATAGGTGTCAAGCCTAGGACACATGTTAGATTGCATGTTTCGACCCGAAACTCTGCGAAAATTCCGGGTCGACCGGTCGCCCAAATTTTCGTGTTATTTTTAAAATGAGGCCCTGCCTGTGAGCCTGGTTACAATTCCAACTGTAGCTTTACATATGTTACAAACCTAATCTTTCCAGGATCGAGTCCCGTCCAGCATTTCATTTTGCATTTAGGTGAACTTAATATAAGTGAGAACTTAATAAACATAATAATCATGCTGAGAGTCATCTTTAGTATTTTCCTCTCTCTTTTTCCCAAAAGTGTCCAAAAATATTTCTCCATCTTTATCAAAAATACCAAAAATATTCCTCCCTCTTTCCCTCAAAATAAAAACAAAAAAAAGGAAAACATTTTCGTCCTCATCTTTTCCAAAAATGTCAAAAATATTTTCCTCCTTTTCCAAAAATAACAAGTTCCCCTTTTTCTTTTTCGAAAATAAATTCCAATTTTTCTCCCTCTCAGGTCGATCACATACCCTTGGCCTGGCTCCCTATTGGATTAGGTCTTCAGTCAAACCGCCCCAAAGTTTTGTCAGTCCCCTTACTTCCTCCGAGTCCGAGACTCGCCCACCCTCCTTAGAGAATGTGGATCAAGTGTCGAATGTACAGCCCGATTTGTTGATGGTTCTGGCCCAGATCATTGCCAAAATTGACAACCATCAAATCGAGGTTCAAATCAAGTCCCTGTCCCCGAAGATCCTGGGGTTATTTTCCCTAGTGCTATGGGTCCGCCTGTATGCAAGCCTATCTAGGTTCCTAAAGAATACCATCATGATCCACGTGCCCCTCCTTCTAATGGGTTTCCACCAACCCAGCTTCCTATACCAAACCTTGTTCAGGCCAGGGCTAATTTACCTGTAATTATTGATTCGAAAGAGGAAGAACTGAACAAGGTTAAGGAAGACCTCAAGATGCTAACCAAGAAATTCGACCAGGTCAAAGTCTATGGGAACTACATGGACTACACCCACATGTCTCCCTATCCTCAAGCCAGGTTACCAGAAAAATTCAAGATGCCTAATATCGATAAGTTTGGAGGCAGTGGACCCCCGATCGTTCATCTCCATAGTTATAACCAAACCATGACTCTCCTAGGGTCTTCCAAAGAAATAATGGATCAGATGTTCCAAAAGACTTTAAAAGATAGCGCCCTCCGTTGGTCCGTATCACTTGAAGAATCCAGAATCCATAGTTGGGAAGACGTTGCCCGTGAGTTAATGTCACAATACAAGTACAACGAGGAGATAGAGTTTACCCGTCGTGACTTGGAACTTCTTAAACAGAATCCTGGAGAATCAGTCAACAACTTCATAGCAAGATGGAGAAAAAAAGCATCTACCATGACCAATCGTCCTTCTGAAGAATAACAAGTCAATATTGTGAATAAGAACTTTCTACCCCATGTCCGAACAATAATGGGAAGACAGTACTACCCTCACTTTTGAGCCCTCCGAGAAGCAGGAGTAGAAATCGAAGAAGATCTTGCCAAGATAGAAGTTGAATCGAAGAAAATCTCTGGACAATTTGCTCCTGGAAAGTTTGAAAATCTTGCTAGTACCCCAGTCTCTATTATTAACAACATCTCTCAGCCTACTGCTTCGTAGGCACCAGAACGTTGCCCAAATCCAATTCGAAAGGAATATACCGAGCTCCATGCTCCTGTCTCTAAAGTCTGCCAAGTTATCTTAAACTGAAACCTGATCAAACCCTTGGACCCTCGTCCGTTACCAAATCCACTTTCGAAAAACTTCAAACCTGATGCCCATTGTGACTATCACCAAATTATTGACCATACCACCGACCAATGTTTCCATCTCCGAAACACAATCCAAATCCTGATTGACCGATGTATCATGGCCCCACCAGCTAATCCTAAACAAAACACTACCCATAATCCACTCCCAAATCATGCAAACGCCAATTTCCTAGAATAAGACTCATAACTCGACCCATCTACCCAAATTATGCCAAGTAAATCACCAGTCATACCAATATACTCTCCTAAACTTATCCAAATATGCCCATATTTCCTCTTTTACCCTACCAACCTTGCCGATCAAACCTTATCACTCCTCACGAGAGCATGCATCTTTGTTTGTACCCGTTTTGGATGTAAAAATATGGAATTGTCAGAAGTGTTGAACCAACTCCTAGAGTTCAGGCTGAAATTGCCCTCCCAGATGACCACCGACTGTCAAAGATTCAGTGGGTTATTCTTCGAAGCTCAAAAATGGGCTCGAGAGTCAGACAACTGGGTAGTGCCAGTCGACGAAATCTATTTATATGACCTAATCAAGATCATGGAAGATCTGTTTCGACAGACTGGTGATATTTGCAGCATATCTGAGCTGCTCGACACTTTGAAATTACAAGGGTACCTGGTCCCCACAGTCCTTCATGTCCCCGCCTAATGGGAAGAGTTATATGAAGAAACCATAGAAGTTGTAGTGTGTATTGACTTTACATGGAAAGACAATATCTTTGCCACCGGATGGGGAAATAATTTCAAAGATTCAGATGAAGAGCCTGATTCAGGAAAGACTGGTCTGATAGCCAACCTATGCGGAGTGATATCATTCGAGGATCTACTAGGAGAGATCAACCAAGTAGCTGAGCAACCCGATATCGATGAAGAAATGGGGTTTTAGTTTTTCCCCTCTTCCGTAAACCACATGACCAGGTTGGGGAGACATTATCAGAACTCAAACTTACAACCATCAGCAAGCGATAAAGGGAAAGGTGTTGAGAATCTCCCTATGTTAGAAATGACTCTTAAAGAAAGTAAGGTCCTTGATCAACTAAAGAAGACCCAAGCTAACATCACCCTATGGTTACTTTTCATGTCTTCCTAACTACACCGAAATTCCCTAATCAAGCTACTCACAGGACCCACAGTTCCACCCTCAACCAAGACTGAAGAACCAGTGAACCTAATTAGATCCTTGACCTCTACTCGAATGCTCTCCTTTTCTGAAGATGAAATCCCTATAACTGGTCCCAACCACAACCATGATCTCAATATCTCTGTTGAAATTATTGGAAAATTATCCCCCTCTCACTCGTCAATAATGGATCAGCTCTGAATGTGTGGTCACTAAGAACTCTAAGCTATTTGGGATTGAAGTGAGCGACCTTGATCTAACCTCTGCTGTCGTACATGCCTATTATAACACCCATAGCGAAGTAATGGGATCTACCAAGCTTGCAATAAGGGCTGACCCTATAGCTCCTGTTATTGAATTCCAAATCATCGACATCCCAGCCTGTTTTAATCTGCTGAACAGATGACCGTGGCTCCACAGCATCATAGGGGTGTCTTGTTCCCTTCATCAAAAATTGGAATTCTTTGCCAATAGATAAGTTATCACAATCGCGGGAGATAGTGACAACACCAAGAATGCAACCACTAATAACTCGATACTCGAGATACAATACGGGGTGAACGATATGCTGCTATTAGGCTTCCAAGTCGAACCACTCCTACTCCCTATGACACCCCACCTAATTAAATACCGGGCGATCAGTCCTTTATTAAATTAATTCAAAGTGCTCAGTTGATTCATTCTTAGCATCACTGTCGGAAAATAATTTTCTTTATTAACACCCTGATAAATAATTAATCTAAGTGTCAAAACATTTAATTTTATTTAATTTAAATTCCATTGTAAAGATCTTATGTGTATACACCAGTTTATGAATACTACTAATGATAAACAAAACAAACCATCCAATTAAGTTATGCAAACTAGATTACTCAATTCAAATGAATATCCACAACTACCGTCAACGTAATAGATAAAACAATCCCAAATAAAACAGACTACTAAAATAATAGAAAAGTAAGAAATCTCTCTCAAGTCTAAACAGAAGTCTGGAAATGGGCGACACATGCCCTAACTAAAGAGAACTAAATCAAAAGTTGAGGAGTCAAAGGAAGAATCGTCTACTGGAAGGACCTGCAACTCCCACACAAGCTGCAGCACGTCCAATCCGATGGATCTATGCCTGACGCCCCTGTGGCTGGGCACCTGTAATATATATACAAGAGAAGGAAAAAGGACAGGAAACGGTTCAGAGACCGAGTGTAAAACATCTTTAAAAATAGTTTAGCAAGTATTTAAAATGCTTACTAGTTGATATGACACAAATGTTAGTACGCGACACTCTCTTGAGAATTCTCACCTCTCATTTAGAGTGCACACCTATCGTACTACTAAAATGACTCATAAGTCTAACCCAATTCTCCTACCTTAAATTCTGATTCACGAAGCCGTATGTATATGATTATTTAAGATACCATCCTCTTAAGAATTATTTAAGTCAATTATGTATTTCTCAATATCGCTGGGAAGTTTCAAATACTTACTGTAATGAGAAGCATTTATTCAATATTTATCTACTTATATGCATAGTAGAAGAATTCCAGGTATAAGTATATATATAAATTACTCATACCATATATATACTAATCGTAACCCCACATAAAATCTATGGTGATGTCATACTCTGCTATCAAGTCCTCGTACCTCTCGTACAAAAAGGGAAATACTAGTTCGGAATCACTCTTGAACTGTATTAATACAATACACACATAATGGAGGCGAATCATAGTTCCAAGTCACTAAGAAGTCAGCACATACCCTCACGTCTCTTAGGACCGTCTGACTATCATTCTCTGATAGCCTGTACTAAGGAATCCTATGTTCTAGGGTACGGGTCAATATCCCCCATAAAGGTCCCATTGAGATAAGATTGTCCCAACGCGGAAACCTCCGTGATAGCGAGTAGCAAGGGTATGATTATACACAGATAAATATCATTATATATATACACGTGCACTCGGTTATATATGTACATTTTCCCATTGTTCTTTTAGGTATGCCCATGACCCATAGTAATATTCTATCCATAAGTGGCACAAATCACCCAAGTCCTACGTATTTCTTTTTATTCTCAAATTGTCACCTTTTCGTAAGTACTTCTCGTCCCTTGAAGTGTTTTCTTTTACTAGATGTATATTCAGTAGGTGTACCATCACTAACATACTGGTATAAGTCTTTCTAGAGTCTCCCAATACCTCACTTGACGTAGGCACGATTTCTATCCAATTTTATGCCCCCGTTATCCCACGGTTACATCTCATATAAAATTAAATTTACCAAAACCTACTAAGACCCTACTAGTCCTCCCCATGACCCATTAAGATCTTTTATTTATACCCAAGGGATTCTACACATTTTAATCGAATTAACCGAAAAAGAAAAAATTATAAAATTTCCAGGAGGGGTCGATCAATCGATGAAAAGGAATCGGTCGATCGATCGACATTCTTGAGTCGATTGATTGATCAAGTAGTTCTTGCCCAGATTCTGCAATTCTAACCTACGGGTTTCCTCCATAAACCTTACCCAAAATTACATTAACGAGTCCCAAACTCCCAACCAACTATAAGTAACATTATATAAACTATAATAGACAATTTCTAACGTAAATTTCCTCTTAAATCATCAATAATCATCATCAACTGAATCAAACTCAAAATATATCTTTAACCCTAGTTTATTTAATTTCTCAAGAAATTAATTGAATAACAGATTCCTATCTCTACTGGATATAAATTTCGTCTTCACCAATCTAAATTCAACAAGGAATCATCCTAACATGATTTCTATTCCGCAATTTTCAACAATTTGTCCCAAACATCAATTATCTTTAATTGAAACATAAATGTTGTCCTCCTACACTAGCATGGGTACGATATCAACCAAGATTATAGCAAGTTAGATATTTTCCTCAAAGATGAAGGTCTGATTTGCTGGTCTTGATGTATATGGTTGCGTCCTTCGTTCCTCGATCTACGCGTTGGTGGTGAAATTCGGAAAAGGTGGTATGGGTAGGGTGGTTCTCTCCTTTGATCTCTTCTCTCTTCTCCCTTCCTTAGCCTCACTGCAACTCTACTATTTGTAATCCTCGAGGACTCTAACTCTCATCAGATATACCCCTTCAATTTTCGTCCATAATTAAGCCTTAAAAGGAAAATTACTAAAATGTCCTCCCGGGTTACCGATTAGGCCTAAAAACCTCCCGAGACCCAAACTAAACCCCGGAGTACACTTTTCTGACTATCTCGACCCTTCCGAACACATTGGCGCACTCGAAATGACTATAATTGAGACTTATAATTTAATTACTTTATATTCCATTAATTTAGTCCCGACACGACACAAGCGCATCCCGACTTAAATTCTATAATTTTCGTGTTATTCACTCGCGACAATTTTTAATAAATCCAATTCTATTTATTACTTTACTCTTTAAGTAATTTCCACTAAATAATTACTAACTCTCATCACGCTAGTAAATATTTATTATAAAATCCGAATTAATATTAAATTAATTTATCTCAATTAAATTTAATAAGATCCCCATAATAAAAGTCGTAAAAATACAGGGTACTACACTCCCATCAGGGGACGACTTCAAAGACAGGGTTTGTCCAGAATATGATCATCATGGAAACGTTAATGTAATTCAAATATTTAAGAATATGCACTTCATGCTCGGACTGGGGCTAGGGCAAAGACAACAAGTGATAACTGAACCTATCGTGTTGAAGGAGGCCTTTCCTCCCGGTGGCTTAGGCTCTCAACCATCAGAAGAACTCAGATTGATCCGTCAGCCTCGACTAAAGAGGAAGT
Organism: Sambucus nigra; assembly: GCA_949130495.1. NCBI lineage: Eukaryota > Viridiplantae > Streptophyta > Magnoliopsida > Dipsacales > Adoxaceae > Sambucus > Sambucus nigra. Next base: position 161,198,081 of record OX422209.1, on the reverse strand, counting down.
TAGAATGCGCCATAACTATCTCGGGAGATTCCCTAAATGGAAGATTCATCAGAGAGCGTGAAGATTTTCCCTTCTGCGGCTTCCCTAAACCTTGGTATGACCGTGTAGATAAGAAGATGAAACTAGGAATGGAGATATTTTTACAAGTCAGCTACCCGGGGGCCGAGAGTTCCTAACACTATGTGCAACCACTCACTGAGGTGACCATAGCTGATATCATGGATTCTGAGGACAGCGACTCCGAGAACTCTTTCAACCTACAGATACTGGGGCTGGCACTCTGCATGATCCACTCAGGGACTACATCATTTGATCCATCCTACCTTATCAAAGATGTTGATACACCTCTTCTCAACTGGCATGTTGCACCTGTGCCACCTGCAGATATTCAACCTAACCCTGATGTGTACCCCCTTTCTCCTTTAGTTGTTTCCTCTCACTCAGATGTAAGGCTGTCAATGGACCGAGTCTGGACCCGGACCAGATCCGAATTAACGGATCTGAGCAAATTTTATAGACTCGATTATCCGATTACCTGATTAGTTAATGGGTCGGATCAAGATATACATGACTCCGATCCGATAAGGACCCGACCCGAATGTGTGTATATATAATATAATAAATATATATTTATATATATAAATATATAATATTATATATATAAATTATAATAACTATATATATAAACTATAATAACAGTTAACTATATATATACACTAACTTATATAATATAATAATAGTTAACTATATATATAAACTAACTATATATAGTTATATAACTGTTAACTATATATATATATATATATATAAGTATAACTGTTATAAGTTAAGTTATATATATAGTTACAGGTATTCGGGTCCTTAACGGATCCGGGTCTGGATCCATTTTGTGAGACCCGACGGGTAATTGGGTAAGACCCGATCTGCTAAAAAAAATACCCAGATCGGATCTGGATATACCCTTACCCGATCCAGACCCGATCCGTTTACACCCCTACTCTGATGTAATCGAGACCTCCTATGATGAGGCTCTCAATGTTTTTTTTCCTATCAATGAATTAAATGAATATTTTGAGTATCTTGTTGTGCCTTACCTTAATTGTCTTGATTCTAATCAAACTCTTGATGATGATGACTTTGCAAATGAATAATTCTTAACTGATTTAAATAAGGTTAATAACAAATAACATAACCGCGTTCAAGTTAATGAAGATGAAACTGTTGTTATTAACCTCTGTTCTAACAGCCAAATATACGAGATTAGGATAGGGGTTGCCCTTGATGAGCACAAGTGCACGCAACTCGAAGAACTTCTAAAGGAATTCGTGGATCTCTTCGCATAGTCCTATAATGATATGCCCGACATTGACCCTGAGATAGCACAACATGAGATTCTAACTCTCCCGAAATATAAACCAGTCAAACAGAAGCTACGAAATCTCCACACCGAATGGTCACTCAAAGTAAAAGAAGAAGTAGTCAAGAAATTGAACGTGGGCTTCATTCAAGTAATTAAATATCCTATATGGCTAGCCAATATCATACCCGTGCCAAAATTAGGAGGAAAGGTCCGCATGTGTGTCGACTACTGAGACTTGAACAAGGCCTCTCCGAACGATGATTAGCCGCTACCCAACATCGATATGATTGTGTAAAACACATCCAGTCACGCTCTCAAGTCATTTGTTGACGGATTTGTCGGATATAACCAGATCAAGATGCACCCTGATCATCAAGAGAAAATCGCATTTATCACCCCTCAGGGAACCTTTTGCTACACTGTCAAGTCATTAGGTCTTAAAAATGCAGGGGCAACCTACCAAAGGGTATCCACGGCCATACTGCATGATCTGATACACAAGGAAGTCGAGGTCAATGTAGATGACATGATTATTAAGTCCAAGACTAGAGAAGTTCATGTTACCGCTCTTCGAAAATTCAGTGAACGACTGCGACAATATCAAATGCGGCTTAAGCCATAGAAATGTGTCTTCGACGTTACCAAAGAAAAATGTTTTGGATTCATGGTCAATGAGAAAGGGATAAAGGCATATCCTGCTAAGCTGAAAGCCATACTTGAGATCCCACCTCACAGAATGGAGAAAGAAGCCCGAGGATTCCTTGGGAAATTACAGTACATCAGTCGATTCATCAGCCAATTGACTTTCATATGTGATCCCATCTTCAAACTCCTCTGAAAGTATTCAACCAAGGTTTGTAACGAAGCTTGCCAAAAAGCCTTCAGTCGAATAAAGCAATACCTAACCCGACCTTCGGTGCTCATGAAGTTGTAGTCTGGTCTTCCCTTACTCCTATACCTAATCATGACCGATACAGCAGCAAGGGCTTTTCTATCCCAATACCTTGAAGAAACTAGCAAGAAGAAAGCCATCTACTAAACTAGTCGAAAGTTTGATGGTTACGAAGTTAACTACATCACCTTAGAAAAGGCATGTGTCACTCTTATCTAGGTTACCCAAAAGTTACGGCACTACATGTTCACCTTCCCCATCCGACTCGTATCTCGAATGGATCCCATCAAGTACCTGCTAGAGAAGCCCTCCCAATCTAGTTGAATGTCCCGTTGGTTGATACTTCTAGCTGAATTTGATATCATCTATGTCATATAGATAGTCATGAAAGGAAGTGCCATCTCTGATTACCTTTCTGACTACCCTATGGAAGAAGCCGATGCCTGGATTTCTGAGTTCCCAGACGAGAATATCCTTTGCACCTTCCAAGAAGATCTTCGATGGCAAATGTTCATTGACAACAGTGCCAACAAGAAAGGATATTGCATTGGGATCCTCCTAATTGCCCCTGATGACTCCACACTCCCATTGCCATCAAATTGAACTTTCCTTGCACTAACAACATGATTAAATACGAGGCATGCACGGTAGTCCTCAAAGTTTCCCTCAATAAAGGAATTCAATATCTCGATGTCTATGAGGATTCAACCTTTATCATCGATTAAGTACTCAGGATGTGGAAAATCAAGGATGAGAAAATCTTACCCTTCCATGCCCACCTTGAATAACTGGCTTCCCAATTCTAAGAAATCACCTTCCACTACCTGCCCTGAGCAAAAAACAACCTAGCTAACGCCCTTGCCACCTTAGCCTCCATGATTGACATGCTTGAAGGAATAACCATGGCCCACTTCCTTGTCTAGAAAGAAGACAAACCAACCCACTGCTACCACATCAATCTTAGCACAGAGGAAGAAACCAAAATATCCAACTGTTGGTACTATAATATTTGGCACCTCCTCAAATACAGAAGGTATCCCCAGGGAGCTGATAAGAAAGATCAAGCAACTCTCTGCAGACTGGTCGCCCGGTAAATTATCTATGATAAAGCACTATTTAAGAGAAATTTTGATGTAACACATTTACACTGCATCGTAGGGGATGACATTGAAGAAATGACGCAGAAAATCCACAGCGGGGAATGCGAACCCCACATAAACAGCCATATGCTCGCCAAAAAGATCATCCAATAGGGATACTACTGGACTGCCATGATTCAGGACTTCACAGCCTACGTTCGAAGATGTCTCAAATGCCAACAGTTCTCCAACCTACAGCATCTTCCTCCGCTAGAATTATGCACTCCCTTACCGTTTTCCACATGGGGTATCGACATCATAGGGAAAGTTACACCGAAGGCATCCAATGGGCATGAGTTCATCCAAGTCATTATTAACTACTTCACCAAATGGGTTGAAGTCGATTCATACATAGTTCTGAATACCAAGAAAGTTGCCACATTCATGAAAAAGAACATCATATGTCGATATGGGGTCCCACACGAGTTGGTATCAGACAATGGGTTATATTTCGAGGCAGAAATTAAGGAAATGGCTGACAAGTATGGAATTCAAGGACATAAATCCTCTCTATACCGACCTCAAACTAATTGAGCAATCGAAGAAGACAATAATAATCTCAAAGCCATCATAAACAAGATGACCGAGAGTTGACGAGATTGGGCCGACAGGATCCCTGACGCCCTCTGAGTCTACCGCACTTCAGTTCAAACCCCATTACTTTATAGTCTACGGCATGGAAGTAGTCTTACCCATGAATCTTAAAATACCCTCATTGTGCGTCATGCTTGAAAGCAAAGTCAACGAGGAATACTGGCACCAAAGTCGTCTTGACGAGTTGTCCCTATTGGAGGAAAGGAGATTAAAAGCTTTATATCACACATAAGTGTACCATCGTCGTAAGTGCAATCATTCAATAAGAGAGTTAAGAACCGCGGTGTCCGAGAAGGGGACTTATCCCTCAAAGAAATAGTAGAGCCCATCTGGGACCCCAGGTGGAAATTCAAGCCCAATTGGAGCGGCCCCTACATCGTGAAGAAGATCCTGTCAGGCGGCGCCGCTTTGCTCACCGACCTCGATGGAGAAGAAATGGCACGTCCAGTCAACCTGGATCGTCTCAAGAAATTCTACTCCTAGTCCAAAATCTCGACGCGCTATGACTCTTCTCATCTCCCTTCTATTCTTAAAAAAAATCTCTCTTATTTTCTCCCTACCCAGACCTACGTGGGCCTGATCCTCAAAAAACATTTTCAAAAAGGAATTTCGAAATTTTTCAAAATCCTCAGAGGTACGTAGGCATCTCATTCGCTTCACATGAGCACGACCCCCCTTCTTTGTCATGAAATGCTATTCTTTTATTTTCCCTTAGAACGACACTTCATTTTAACATACACATGAACAAAAGCATTATGTATGCCTTAAAAATTGGTATGGATAATTCAAAATGCAAAAATTCATAAAGAGGCACAACTATATGATCAAAAACTTATTTATTTCATTATCTGAAGCTTTCATACGACTACATCAATGTAAGGAGTGAAACAACTTCCCTGGCCAACACTACACATACTAAAAAACCCAGATAATAACAAGCCCCACTACTCCTAAAAATCACCCCCAATTATTCCCACAAAAAACAAACCCACACCTATTACAAAAATCTTCCCAAAGCCCTACCCGCAGTTGCCAGAGGAACCAACACCATCATCACCTGCATCCTGGGATCCCTAAACCTCCCTTAACTGAATGGAGTATCGCAGACGCTTCATAGAGCGATAAGCTCAGACTAACTTGGGGTAGAACACAACACCTCCCTCCATAGTGTCAGTTATGGTAAACCACCTTTGACCAGTCTACACAGCCAGTATCCATACCACTACCTTCTTCGACAACCACTTCATGTAGTCCCCGGAGACATGCCAGACTCACCCAGTAGACTGAGAAGGATGGGTCGATGGACGATGATTCTCCCATAAAGAACCAAGCCGTATGCGCATACGCTCTGTCAGGTCCTTCACAGGAAAGAAGTTCGGTATTCGCTGTGGCACAATTTTCTCCCAACCATATTAGTGCAGCAGTCGCTAGGGAAAGTAGAAAGAGGTCTACCTGAGGCCAACCAGTTTGACGTACCAGTACTCACCAAGATTTAGAATGGGCAGCAGCTGCCCCCACAAAGTCATAGACTAGCGTAGGTCTAGAGCCCCGTACTCTACAAACCAGTTCCCCCAACTCTCAATGTCCAGGCCTATACTAATTAAATAGCACGAGAATAAATTTGGCACCATCGATAAAGGATACTCAGGTGGGACCTCCATACGAAACCTCTCTAACAGCCACATAAATAATATTACAGGTCTACCCCTCAAAAAGTCAGAACGACACTCCCGCCAGGCATCCAGGCCATTCAAGTCTTCTCCAATATCACCGCCGCGGGATTGCGATGGTATGAGATCTAAGAAACGATATCAGCCAATTGGGAGTCCACTAGTGTCTCCCCAGTCACCAACAGGACTATTTGAAGCAATGCCTAAGATGACGACCCCGGTATATCCAGCATCACCCATGTCCTGTGAATGCACAGACTGCCAAATCTCTGAAAGGGAAGTCATCCCCCCCCGTAACCAATGGCCTGGACGTCGAAAGCGGAATATAAAGAAGCCCAACCAGCAATTCCCTAGGAGAACAGTAAAACTCAGGCAAAGCTATAGCAATGCTGGGATTTATCCCCATCATGGCAAAAAATTCCTCGTAGGTAGGATAAATCTCATCCAACCCGAAGTGGAAGACATGATCCTCAGGATACCAATACTCTATTGCCGCCATCAGCATGTTCCACTTAATGGTCCGGTTGCGCCACAAAGAGACTCGTCGCATGTGAAATGCGTCATAATCAACATTGTAATAACACATTGCTTCCAAGGCTTCGAGGTAGTTGTCGAACTAAATTCTACTAGGGAGATCCATCTTGCAAGACCAATAGATAATAAGCAAGTAAGAATGTGAAAAAGGAAGAAAGTGAAAGTGTGAGGAGGAAAGACCCATACACATACCCTTTTATACTTGGAAACTCTCAAGAAAGGGCAAGGAACCCTACAGAAAATGGAGTAAACCTTTACCCACCAAGTACCAAGCAATTGAAGAAAGTGCAATCAAAGCCTTGGATTGACTGAACTGGACTGATATGCCGATAGGCAGGATAGGTGTCATGCCGATCGGCAACCCCCTATTTTGGAAAAATTCCCTTTTTCCTCTTTTGTCAAAATCAAAAAACTCAATAAAAATATTTTTTATCGTAAGGAAATTCCAAATTTCCTTTATACTTATATCGTTACTAATATCTTTTTAAAATAAAATCCTTCTCAAATCAATTTCCAAAATTCTTTTTACGGTCTCAGCAGCAAAGTAAAAAGAGCATGTGCATTAATCCCTAAATAAGAAAATTAACAAAAAAATTCATTCTTCATTTGCATATATTTTGCTGTGTTACATTAACATTTTACAGGAAAAACAAAAAAAACAACGGGACTCAACCCGAACCCAATTTTCATTCTTCTCCCTCTCTCTCTCTTCTCTCTCTATAAGATCCCCCATCCCTACAGAGAGACGATGTGCCCCCACTTCCAGAGCCAGACCCTTCTCCGGATGAGGCAGATGCCACCAAGTAAGAAGGAACCAGAACCGTGTCACGAATATGAGCAGTCGCCGAAGATATCCAATACCTGATGCCCTTCAGCCAGGCGGTCGAAACACTGATATGTTGCGAGGAAAATTGGAAAAGATCAAATCAATCAAGCATAAGAAAAAAGAAAGAAAGAAAGGAAATCAAAAAAGGCATACCGCAGGCTTAAGGACCTCCTCCGTTAGACCCAACTCCTTTGGGTCCATTACATGAGGACGATGTTGTAGACGCATAGATCCCCCATCAGCTCATCGAAGATCGTAACTAGGAGAATGCATCCGTACAAAAGAATGCAATGAAATTGTTATTACCGCCGCTGACATAGCCACACCACCCGCACTATGAGAGGACCCCACCAGTCAACTCGAGCCCACCTTAGGGAGAGGCATCATATCATATATACTAGGGGGCATCAGCCAACTCGAGATGAAGTTCAGATAATCATACATCACCACTATGTCAGTGTACAGGGAGTATGGCTCTCCTATCATCACAGTCACCCGGGCATCATCAAATATCTCTGCACGCACCTCATGAACATAGGGGGGCTCACCGGAGGCACCATAACCTTGTCCTCCACAATTTGTTGGACTACCCTCTCCCCAAGATACCAGGAGTAACCGAACTCATGCGCCAGCAGGCGCCGCATTTGCGCATGTCCACCCGTCACCCAGTATGTTGAATGGCTGCCCCACGGGGATAAAAGGTCACCTACAAATCCCCAGCAAAAGATAAGGATCAGTATCAATAAAATGTCATCAAAGGAAAGGAACAGTCTCAACCATAAAAGAAAGATTACCCGCTCATTCGTCAGGCCATTCGAGACCTGACGCACTGCCTCAAGAGAAAGGTTCTTCTTCGATTGTTGATTGGACCTCCGCCACCGAACATCCGACAGAAGTCCCCCACAGAGTCATCCTTCAAAGAAATTAGTTGGGTGTTCAACCCAATCACCTCGTAGAGCCACTTCTGCGAAGGACAAGGATCAACATTCAAGAAATCAAAAAGAAGTGCATGAATGGAAAATGCGAATGCATAAAGGAAAATGCGCAAAATAAAGAATACCTTCCGAAGATACATAGCCCTAATAAAAGTCAGCCGGCAACCCTGGTTGAATGCATCCAAAGAATAGTAAAGGGTTACGAGAATCAGGCTCCCCCAATCCTAGAAGCGGATGTTCGAAAACACCCTCAGAAGTGGCAAAAACCACAAGTGAACGATGTCGCCACCCGAAAACCCCCTAACACCAGCAAGATAAACAAGTGGGCCATCTGACGCATCTACTGCCCATAATTCTCATCAACCCTCCTCCTCAGTAAAATCTCCCTCAAAGAAGACAAGCGGAGGGAATCTCCAGAAACCACCATCTCCATGTCACCCCGAGCTGCCATCACCGCCTCCGGCGTCACCCGCAGTGTCCTGTCCACCTCAATCTGGTCACCCTCGCAGTCCAACCCTAGTAACTACTAAATATCAATGGTAGTCACCGTCATCTCCCCGAAGCTAAAATGGAAGGTGTGGGTAATGTCCCACCACCTCTCTCCCAAGGCACATAGAACCATTGTGGAGCGGGGCGTCTCATTTAAAGTCGACGCTAGCCTCCCAAAACCCGCAGAGGACACCATCCAGCGCACCATAGCAGGAAGGTGCTCCCAAGCATCCTTAAGCCCTGTCGTACCACGGGCATGAATAGTCGACATGGAGATGTCAGACTGTCAAGAAATGAAGAAAGTCCTTGTCAGATTCAAGAAATAAAGCAATCTCGTCAAGAAAAGAAGAAAGGAATACCAAGAGTCATGCAATACTTACAAAGCCACCAGGGTTCACCACCCTTGAAGAGCGATGACATGAAGGCTCGCGCAGAAGAGTCTGATCATCCACCACAGGCTCAAACGAGTCAAAAGAGTTCTCGCTACCCAATGCGAGGGGTACCCTAGCCCTCCACTCTAACTCTGCCCAGTCATCGGCATTAAGCCATTCCATATGGGTCGCACTGCTTGAGAAGTCATCCATTTAGGATATTAAGACGATTTACAGAGGTTTATAGTAGAAGAAAAGAAGTTAGAAAGTTATGCAAAATGAGGAGAACCCGCCTTCTTTTTATGAGAGGCTAAGGGTCATGCCGATCGACAACCCCCTCCACCACCGCTCGCCACTGATCGTTTCACCTGCTCGAGGTATCCCAAAATTCCGTGACAATGACGATTGGCACACCTCCATCGATGTCGGTTGGTACAGCCTTTAAAATTTCATATAAAAAGTCCAGAAAAATACAAGAAAATCCCGAATAATTCTCGAAAAATACCTAAAATTGACAAATCCATTCTAGCACCTTATTCACCAAGGAAAACAATTTTTACATCCACAGCGGAATACCATAGAGTCATTCTCCCCGACAACGTCTCCGAAGGACACTCCAAATTTTCCCCAACTACAGAATCCTAGGATCATTCACTATTCCCCAGCAGAACCTAAAATCCAATCATCATCCCCAATGGAGTCCTTAAATTTCCCAAAGGAAAAGTACACCTTTCTTAGGTCAGAATTAACCTCGGTCTTGGATCGTCACCTCAGTTAGGTTAGAATTGACCTCGATCCTCGATCATCACCTCTTTTAGGTCAGAATTGACCTCGGCCATGGATCGTCACCTCAGTTAAGTCAAAATTGACCTCGGTCGTCACCTCTTTTACGTCAGAATTGACCTCGATCTTAGATCGTCACCCCAGTTAAGTCATTATTGACCTCGGTCCTCATTCGTCACCTATTTTAGGTCAGAATTGACCTTGGTCTTGGATCGTCCCCTCAGTTAGGTCAGAATTGACCTCAGTCATCGTTCGTCACCTCTTCTAGGTCAGAATTGACCTTGGTCTAGGATCGTCACCTTATTTAAGTCATAATTGACCTCTATCCTTGGTCATCACCTCTTCTAGGTCGGAATTGACCTCAATCTTGGATCATCACCTCATTAGGTTATAATTGACCTCGGTCCTCGGTCGTCACCTTTTTTAGGTAAGAATTGACCTCAGTCCTCGGTCATCACCTCTCTTAGTTAAAATTGATCTCGATCCTCGATCATCACCTCTTTCAGGTCAGAATTGACCTCAGTCTTAGATCGTCACCTCAATTAGGTCAGAATTGGCCTCAGTCCTCGATCGTCACCTCCTCTAGATCAGAATTGACCTCAGTCTTGGATCATCAGCTCAGTTAGGTCAGAATTAACCTCGATCCTCGATCTTCACCTCTTCTAGGTTAGAATTGACCTCGATCTTGGATCGTCACCTTAGTTTTGTCAGAAATGACTTCGACCCTCGATCATCACTTCTTCTAAGTCATAATTAACCTCGTTCTTGGATCGTCACCTTAGTTAGGTCATAATTGACCTCAGTCCTTGGTCTTCACCTCTTCTAGGTCAGAATTGAGCTCGGTCTTAGATCATCACCTCAGTCAGGTCAGAATTGACCTCGGTCCTCGGTCAACACCTCTTCTAGGTCAGAATTGACCTCGGTCCTCGATCGTCACCTCTCTTAGGTCAGAATTGACCTCGGTCCTCGATCGTTACCTATTTTAGGTCAAAATTGACCTCATTCTTGGATTTCCACCTCTCTTAGGTCAGAATTGACCCTGAACCTCTAAATTGATCATCCACATCCCTTAGGTCTGCAGAACTGACCTCCCACCATCATGTGGTGTCTATACGACGTCCATCACTTATTCCAAGCTCACCAATTAAGGGGATATATAGAAACTACATTCTAGTACCCCCTAAGTCTCTCCTTACACCCCTAGCACTCCCCTTTCCATCGTAAACCTAGGTCGCACTCCGAGTATCGATCAAGAGGCCATCGGGAGCCTCCGGACCCCATTTGACTCCGGTCAACTCTTTCGTCAGATCAAAAGCTCTTTGAATCTTTGAGGGGCTCCAAATACCCTTTCCAATGGTCCACCCCATGCATTAATCGGCATAACAGTTCGGATGAACAGACCATTTCACTATCGAAAACTGATTCAGAGGCCATCGGGCGCTCTCGGGCCCCGAGTTGACCCCAATCAACTCCATCGTCAGAGAAAAACTCTTTAAATATTTTAAGGGCACTGAAAACCCTTTCTAACGATCCGCCCTGTGCATGAAACAGCATAACCATTCAGCCGGACGATCAATTTTACCCCAAAAATCGATCCTAAGGCCACTAGGCGCTCCCGAACTCCGTTTGACCAAAGTTAACTCTTCAGCTTGAATGAGAATGAATGAATCTATGAAGGGCATTGAATACCATTTTTAATAATCCACCACGTGTGTTATTCTGACCTATGGTATGGACGAATAATTCGTTTTACTCCGAGGGGTCATCGGGTCCTTACGGGCCCCAATTGACCAAGGTTAACTTTTTGATCTGATCTAATCTCTTTGTAATATCTAAGTAAATCTCCTAACCATTCTAACGGTCCACCCCATGCGCGATTCTGACTTACCAAACGGATGAATGATCCATTAGCGTCCGACGATCTCCCGTCCAAAGGACCGACATGCACTTTCGAGCCACATTTGACCCAAAGTCAGCTCTCGAACCCGGGAGAGGTCTAAAGGACTCTTGAGGGCCTCTGAAATACCTTTCTAATGGTATGCTCCGTGTGCAATTGAATCAACATTTTGTGCACTACAATCATTTTTCTAGAAAAGTACGCACGAGACTGCCAATTGGCAGGTCCTGAACCCTGCCTATCGGCACAGTGTCAGGGTAACATGACGATAGGCACCCCCTGGGGTAGGCCGATCGGTACCCACCTTTTAGCCTATAAATAAGGTCCATGACCTCATTCCCAATACACACCAAACTCATCAGCATTACTGATACCAGCAACATTCTCTCGAAGTCAGCGAACTTCTATATTACAAGTTCCATTCAAGCTTAAATACACATCCGTTTCACACCCAATTTGGAAAATATCCTTCTCTCTCGTCAACATTCATCAACATTCAAAGTATTTCATCCAATATCCAAGCTCAAGCTCCAAAGAAGGTCCAATTCCTTCTCCCTCTCTTTTAATCTCTTGTTTTTGCATAGGTTACATTAGATTCATAATCTAGTTTCAATTTAGTTCATACACATTAACATATACACTTTTATTAGTATATTGCACATACTTTATTTTTCATAAAAAAAACAAATAAAAGAGGGTTGCACTCATAAATTCCGAACGAAATTATCCATCACACTTATTCCAAAAATTAAAAACACATTTTCTGCACGCACACACATAATAAAATTTCATTCGAATCTATGGGATAAACCCCACCCCTATTCTACATTCGAACTACGTGGAATTTTATGCCTTTATAGGAAATATAGGCATCTCGGATTAAAATTCGAGACTCGAGTCCAACTTTTTAATTTTCCAATTTCTCTTATTTTCTAAATTTCTCAAAATCCCTCATTTTTATCATACATATACATATAATATTCTTGTCCGCATTGCATCCCATACATATTATCATTTCATAATAACGATCAATATCATCATGAACGCTCATATTCTATCTTCTATATTTGTTATTATTTTAGGAATATTCATGTGGATGACCTCACCCTATATATTCCATGTTATGGGTCAAAGGATTCCAATCTCCATTATATAAACACATACACACTCTTCACGGGGATAAAGGAAAATATTAACATTTGTTCATGAGAGATCGAAAGGGCGGGATGGGTGCCTAACACCTTCCCATTCTATAACTTAGCCCCCGGGCCTCCGATCTATTGGTTTTGTATGCATCAGTTTGTCCTTGATATCACTCTCTCGAAGTGGCAACATGTTATTTTGCCTGTTTTGAGCATAATAGGCTGGCTACTCCATCTCTTTATATTTACCCCACACTGACGACGACCGAAGCAACTTTTTGAAGAGAAGGGTGCGAGACTACGACGCATTTCTTCCTCAAGGGATCCTCCTCCTTCCCCCAGAACTAACCCCGCGCCGACCGGGATGGACACAGACACAGGCCATTCCCATTTCCTCTGAAGATGCCTTAGCAACTCGTCTGAAGAACCTTAAGATCAGCTCAGACTCCCTAATAGGTAACAAACAGAAATCTTTTGATGCACTTGCTTCAATAACCCCAGAGTTGGATGTTCGCTTTTTAAAATCCATGAATGTCTCTCTCCTCAATGATTTATGTCTGCACAGGGTTATCCAGGTGAACTCGAATGCCTTTATTGAATTTTTAACTTAATTTTCAGTGTCGTCTCATACTAGTGTTTCATATTTTTTGGTTGTCTTCCATATCTCTGCAGAAAATCCACCAATAGGTTGGGGAAAAGCTTCCCAAGATTCGGCAAGATCAAGAGGTTATCAAAATTGAGAAGGTTTTAAAGAATAAGATCTTGGCCCGGGACAACGATCACAAGAAGGCCATGGACAACCTGAGGACTCAACACACTGAGGCCATCAACAGCTGAATTCTGATCATGATGCTTCCATCAAGGCCCTGACTAAGAAGCACTTATCCAAGGTACAAGAGAAGGTGAAGACTGCTATTGACAAGGCCGTTTCGGAGGTTAAGAAAAATTTCGTGGATGACTTTAAATCTTTAGAGGAGTTTTTGGGATATATCCTCCAATTCCTTAAGAGGGCTCAAGCAGCTTGTCAATGGTCCACTCGAAGTTCCAAGACATCTCCCACTTACTTCTCAATTTGAAGCCTTTAGTTTCTCTGACCTTTTGGCTATGACACCCTTGTTTCAAATTCAAGGGTTGGCATAACCTGAGCCGACTATACAAACAGAAAATAATGAGGGCGATAATGAGCCGGCTGGGGATGAGGTCGAGACAACCCATGCTGAGAAGGATGGCAATGTTGAGGCTCAAAAAAATTATGCCACTGATGACTCGGCTCAGGTGGAAACTGAGGGAAACCCAAAAACTTTACTTCTCCTTTCTTTTTGTCAGGGCGTTCGTTTATGGCCTGATGCCCTTTGTCTGATGTAACTCATGAAAACGTTTTAGTTTTGATATCTTAACTTACTTTTTTTTTAACAATTGCAAGTGTATTCTCTTCCGATGTTATTAAATGTGACTATGTATATATACTTGCATCTTTTGTTTTTTTTAATTCTTTTTTGTGTTGTGTCTGCTTGTAACTTTAGGCAACTTTAAAACCTTCTGATTGTTTATATATTCCCATCCTTAGTCGAAAAGTAATTAAACCAACCAACTTAATGACTGTTTAAACTAAAGATCGCCATATAATCATGTCTAATTAAACCATAATTAAATTATATTAAAATTTGAATGCACGAAATTAATGGTGTTTAATTATAAGTTCACTCTCATCGTTTGAGAGGTATGGATGAGTGTCGTCTCGTCCTACACCGTCATTTCGCCGAGAGAGTTTGACTCTCATACCACCAAATTAATTATGTTTTAATGAACCATAATTAAATGATTTTCATATTTGAACCACTAAATTAACGGTGTTTAACTGCAAGTCTTCTCTCATCGTTGTGAGAGTGTATGGATAAGTGTTTGTCTCATCCTACACTATCGTCTTACCAAGAAAGTTTGACTCTCATAACACCAAATTAATGATCTTTTAATGAACCACGATAAAATGATTTTCAAATTTGAACCACTAAGTTAATGGTGTTTAACTGTAATTCCCATCTCGTCGTTGTGAGAGTGTATGATGAGTGTCGTCTCGTCATACACTGTCGTCTCGTCGAGAGAGTTTGACTCTCATACCACAAAATTAATGATGTTTTAATGAACCATAAATAAATTATTTTCAAATTTGAACCACCAAATTTATGGTGTTTAACTATAAGTCCCTTCTTATCGTTGTGAGAGTGTATGGATGAGTGTCATCTCGTCCTACACTATCGTCACGTCGAGAGAGTATGACACTATTTCCACCAACTTAATAATGTTTTAATGAACCATAATTAAATGATTTTGGAATTTGAACCGCCAAATTAATGGTTTTTGATTATAAGTCCTTGCTCGCCATTTTTAAAGTGTATGGATGAGTGTCACCTCGTCCTACACTATCGTTTCGCCGAGAGAGTTTGACTCTCATACCACCAAATTAATAATGTTTTAATGAACCATAATTAAATGATTTTTTAATATTATATGTGTTTTTCACCACCTTGGTGATGTTATCATATTGTTTCCCCCTCTCGGTGTTATTGAGAATCCATGGACGAGGTAAGCCCCGTATAGATTCTCATCTCACCCAGAGCGAGTTGATGTTATTTCACTACATAATTGATGTTTTGTAGCTTAGGATAACTTGTATCATGCAATTTTGATCAATTCATACAACAAAGATATGAGGGAACACTTGAAATTTTTCATTCATCATAATTATCCATACAATGGTAATATAAACAAAAATTCAAAATCTTAATGATAATATCTCTTTAAGTGATCAGTATTCCAAGGTTTTGAAAATGGCTCTCCTTTCAAATTTTCAAGCCGATAAGTGCCAAGAACAACCTCCCCAGTAACTATGTAGGGGTCACGCCAGTTTGCATGGATCTTATTCAGCTTCTTCCAGGCTTTCTTTAAAACCAGATCTCTATCGGCTATTGTTCTAGCCTTAACTCTTTGTAGTAGAATTTTGCTGTCCTCTGCTGATAAGCAGTCTGCCTAAGATCTGCGTCCTCTTATGTTTCTTTAATGAGGTCCAAATCTAACCTTCGTACCTCAGCGTTTGTTTTTGGGTTGTATGTCTGATTCCTGTGACTCAATAGTCAGATCTCGGTGGGTATCACTGCCTCTGAGCCATAGGTAAGCATGAATGGGGTATCCCCTATTGGTGTTCTCCTCGTCATCCTGTATGCCCATAGGACAACATGTACCTCTTCCGTTCAGAGACCTTTGGTGTCTTCTAGTTTCTACTTGATCCCTTCTAAGATGGTTCTATTTTTCACCTCAGTTTGGACGTTCGCCTGAGGTCGGCCTGGAGCTGAGAAAAACTATTTAATGCCAACCCTCTTGCAGTAAGCCTCCAGAGACAAATGCTTGAACTATTTACCATTATCCGAGATCAAGGTGTGGGGCAGACCATAACTACAAATGATATTCCTCCAAATGAATTTGAACCTCTTTATCTCAATGATAGTTATCATGGCCTCTGCCTCAACTCATTTAGAGAAATAGTCAATTGCCACAATCAAATATCTATAATTACCCGTTGCCCTAGGCAACGTTCCTACCAAGTCAATCCCCCAAACTGAAAACGTCCGGGGGGAAGTAATAGATGTTAAGGATTGATAACGTTGATGAGGGATGTTGGCATATCTTTGACATTTGTCACATCTCTTCACATAGCTATTTGCATCCTTGGCCAGGGTGGGTCAGCCACCGGTACCCTTGAGTGACTATTCTTTTTTCCAATGATCTCCCTCCAATATGACTAGAATAAGAGCCCTCATGTACATCTTTCAGTATATATTCCACCTCAGTTGGATGAACTCATCAGAGCAGAGTGAGGAGGAACCCTTTCTTGTACAAGACATCTCCTATGATTGAGAATTTAGCTACCTTTTACCTTAACTTCTTTCTCTCAACTTTTGAAACTGGAAGCTCTCCATCCCTGATGTATCAAATGAGAGGGTCCATCTAAGATTCGCCTAGGTACAGGTTCAAGCAAAACTCCACTGTATTGTTTTCCTTTTCAATGGTTGGTCGATGTAGTATCTAAACTGGCACTGACCTTCTGATCTCTATTCTGGTTGCAAAAGCCAATCTTGCCAAGGCATCGACTCGACTATTGTCTAGCCGAGGGATCCATTTTAGCTTCACCTCATTTGAAGTTCTTCAGAATTTCTTTTACCCTTGCTAAGTACTTGGCCATTCTTTCATATTTTTCCTCGTACACTTCCAGGATCTGGTTCACCACCAATCGGGAGCCACTATAACCTGTCATACGCCTAACATTTAATGCCTTGGCGAGGGAGAGCCCCTCCAAAAGAGCCTCATATTTTGACTCGTTATTGGATGCCTTGAAACTAAATATCAGAGTGTATTCAATATCAGTCCCATCGGGGGCCGACACTATCAAGTCGTCACTGCTCCCAGTCTCGCAAGAAGAGCCATCTACAATCATGCTCCAAACATTGTCTTCTTTTGATAAAGCTCCCTCTTCCAGCACTCCATTCTTGAAAAAAATTTATCTTCTTCATTCACGACTGCCACAGTTTTGGCAACAGTCGGCTCATCCTCAATCGAGCTAGCACTTGCTTTGTTCGGCTCATTTACTGGATCTATAAACTCTTTGGTATCGGCCTCATCCCATGTGAGCTCGATTACGAAATCAGCTATAGCCTGCCCTTTGATGGTTGTTCTCAACTGATAGAAAATATCAAATTCCCCCAGCTCTGTCGACTAGGACATCAACTTACCTAATTTCTCAAGTTTATGGATGACCTGTCTAAGAGGAGAGTCTATAAGGGTGACCATAGTGTGATCCTAGAAATAGGGTTTCATATTCATCAATGCGTGTATCAAAGCATAAGCCAGCTTTTCCATATTCGGATACCTCTGCTCGGCCCTTTGAAGGGCCTTACTGTTAAAATAGACTGACTTTTGTACCCCCCCCCCCCCCCCCCAATCATCATCTCATATAATAGTTGCACTGATGGTTGACTCAGATATGACCAGGTATAGATATAGCTCCTCACCCTGAACAGGCTGGGATAACAAAAGTGGGGAGTCTAGGTAAGCCTTCAACTCCTGAAAGGCTCTCTCACGTTCCCCATTTCACTCGAAGGAATTTCTTAAACTTCAAAGAAAGGAAGAAATTTGTCTGTAGCCCTTGACATTAACCTATTCAACACATCTACTCATCCAATCAGCCTGTAGACGTTATGGCCATCTCGATCAATGTGTCTCCCTATTCTTTCCTTCTTCCCAAAAGGGATGGGGAAAGAAAGGGGTTTAAAGATCTCGCGCCCTTTTGATTTAAGAACACCTTGATCATCATCGGTGTGAGGTGAATGTAAAGAGATGAAATTGTCAGCCTATTTTTCATCAAACAGGCAAAAGAACATGTCACCTCCTCTAGATAATGGCATCAAAGACAAACTGATGCTTACGAAACCAGTAGTTCGAAGGGTTTGGGGGCTAAGTTACGGAATGGCAAGGTGTTAGGCACCCATCTCGCCCTTTCGGTCTCTGATGGGCTTATATTATTATTATCCTTTATTTCTCCGTGAAGTGTGTGTGAATAAATATATAATGGAGATCGAAGTCGCCCAACTCATACCATGGAATAGATAGAGTGAGGTCATCCGTAGTAATGTTCCTAAAATAATACATAAAAAAATATGATTTATGCGTTTATCGCGATATTGATCGTTAAGATGAAACGACAATATGTGTTGGATAAAATGATAATAAGAATCACAAACATAATATGTATTAAAATAATGGAAGAATGTGACAAATGCGAAAATGGAGAATTTGGGAAAATTGGAAAATTTGGAAAATTGGACTTGAGTCTCGGGTTTTAATCCGAGACGCCTACGTAGCCTTTAAAGGTATAAAAGTCCACGTAGTTCGCATGTGACATATGGGTGGGGTTTATCCCATAAATTTGAACGGGATTTATTAATGTGTGTAGAAAATGTGTTTTAGTTTTAAAAAAGTGTGGTGGATAATCCCGTTTGGAGTTTACGGGTGTAACCCTCTTTTTGCTTATTTTTGATTTTTTATAGAAAATAAAGTATGTACGATATACTAATAAAAATTTGAGATGTTAATGTGTATGAACTAAAGTAAGAACTAGATTATAAATCTAATGTATTTAATGCAAAAACAAGAAATTTAAAGAGAGCGAGAAGGATTTGGACCTTCTTTGAAGCATATTCTTTGACCTTAGATGAACACCCTTGAATGTGAGATGAAGATTGGATGAGAGAGAATGAGATTTTTCCCAATTGGGTATGAAAAGGATGGGAATGTAAGCTTGAATGGAATTTCACATGAAGAAACTTTGTTAATTTCAAGATAATGTTGTTGAGATCACTGATGCTGATGGATCTGAGGTGTGCTTTGGGAGTGAGGTCATGCCTTCTATTTATAATGTCAGGGGTGGTGTCGATCGTCATGGTACCATCCCTTCCAATCGGCAGGTAACCCTAGGCACACTGCCGATAGGCAAGGAAATGGACCTGCCAATCGGCAGTTTCGTGCAGATTTTTTTGAAAAAATGATCGTTGAATGTAATCTGTTAATACAAATTGTGCACAGGGCATACCATTAGAAAGGTAATTCAGATAATTTTAAGAGTACTTTCTATGGTTGTCGGGTTCGGGAGTTGACTTTGGGTCAAATATGGCTCGAAAACGCACGTCAGTCCTTTGGACGGGAGATCGTCAAATGAAAACAAATCGTTCGTCCGAACGGTAAGTCAGAATTGCACACGGGCATACTGTTGAAATTTTTAGGCAATGTACTTCGATATTCCAAAGGGCTTCGATCAGTTTGGAGAGTTAACATTGGTAAACCAGGGCTCGAAAGTTCCTAGTGACATCTCGGAATAAAAGGGATAGTTCGTACGTACCGCAAGTCAGAATCGCACATAGGGAAAACTGTTGGAAAGGGTATTCAGTTCCCTTCAGAGATTCATTTAGTCTCATTCAATCCAAAGAGTTGACCTTGGTTAAACGGATCCCATAAGCGTCTGGTGGCCTTCGGATCAACTTTTGGGGAAAAAGGGATCGTTCGTCCCAATGGTTATGCCATTTCATTCACGAGGAAAACCATTGGAAAGGGGTTTTAGTGACCTTCAAATATTCAAAGAGATTTCGCTCTGATGATGAAGTTGATTGGGGTCAAATCGGGGCTCGAGAGCGCCCGGTGGCCTCCATATCGATTTTTAAAAGTAAAATGATTCGTTCGTCTGAAACGTTATGCCAATTCGTGCACGGCGCAGACCGTTGGAAAGGGTATTCAGAACCCTTTGAAGATTAAATGAGCTTTTTCTCTGATGATAAAGTTTAACGGAGTCAAATGGGACCCAAGAGCGGCCTATGGCCTCTAGATCAGTACTTGGAGTGTGACATAGGGTCTGTAGTGAAATGGGAAGGTGATAGGGACCTAAGAAGAGACCTGGAGGTCCTAGAATGTGGTGTCTACAGAGTCCCTATACTGGTGATCTTAGATCAAGTGAAAGCCATCGTATTGGAAATGATGACCCCCAATTTTTTAAATTTTACTAAAAGTAATTTCCTGTTAGATGCAGAATAGAGATGGTTCAATTAAACAATTACATGAACCAAATTTTAATATCTGTTAAATGAAAATTAAACTAAACAAGAAGTGACATTAAATTAATCAACAAATTAATTTTCACTTAAACAACTTAATTCAATCCAAGTCCTAGAAATTTTCCTAATAATTAATTAATCCATTTTTGTAAATTAGGCCAAACCAAATTTTATCCAATAAAATTAATGACTTGATTTAATGAATTTTTACCCAAATCGAATTAGCACCAAATTAACTAAACCAATTTTATCTTTTTACCTAAGCATTCATTTAAAGTGATATAGAAAAAGATAAAATAAGTAAACAACCACTACGCCGCAATGTACGAGAAAAAACCCACAACGGGAAAAAACCTCGGACGGACCTAGCCTCAAATCCACTAAGTACAGTTTTACAAGTACAAGACAAAAAGACTTACAAGCACTTGAATTGACTTCGTCCAATTCCCGATGATTCTTCTTGTACACACCTCTGCCTAGCAAATAACCATGGAGGTCCACCGCGGTCTCGGAATCCACCAATCGGACTTTTAGGAATCCATCCACCACACACGGTGCCTTTCACCGTATGATAATGCCGCAGCCAAAAACAATGAACTTCTTCTTTGTAGGTTGTATAAGTAAACCCAAACTTCTCTTCTTTGAGGTGTAGAGATAAACCCGGTGCCAAACAATCCAAGCAAAGTATATATATTAAGGAACTTGTATAAACTAAACAAATGAGTGTAAACAAAAGTGTTTAAGGATTTTTCTTGAAAAACAAACACTCAACACATGAACCTTTTCATTTGGAATTGAAACTCTCTAAAAACTCTCTCTAGGAGATGGAGGAATATGAAAAAGTTACTTGGAAAAGGTTGGTTTCCTCACTACATAATTCTGTCAAAAAGTAGTGGGTAAAAGGTAGTGGGAACATGGTGAAAACTGCCAAAAACACTAAAAAACATTATTCCCACCAAAGTCGTTCGAACGACTTTTTTGTTCGAACAACATTCTTGTTCGAACGACCTTACTAACGATGTTCCAGAGATGAAAAAGAAATCTCGTTAGAATTCTCGTTCGAACGACCTGGCAATCTCGTTCAAATGAGATGCCAGATAGTTCGAACGACGGGTCAGAAAAAAATGAAATTCTTTTTAAGACCAAAACTTTTTTATGAAAAGTTCTAAAAAATATTTTCTGAGCAAAACAAAGTCGTTAAAACTATTTTATAGAAACTTTATAAAGTACACCCAATAAATTTCCAAGCTCATATATATATATATATATATATATATATATATATATATATATATATATATATTGCATTCGTACCTTAGGATCATTAGAACGATGCTGTTGACGTAGAAACGAGGCAAACTAAACTCGACATATGATGAAGATTTATACTCTTGGCCGCTACGACTTCAACTAACACATCATAGGCTTGGATGGATACACTTGAACACTATCCTATGACTCAAATGATTTTGTCCGGAATTGACCCAACACTACATTAAGACTCAATCGGAGACTTGTGTCCTTACAAATCTCCCCCTAAGTTAAATCTCCCAAACTAAGATACGATTACAATAGGATTAGATACCATTTATCCCCTATCATTCTCCCCCTTTTTGTTCAGGAATAGACAAAGGATAAAATCAATTTAAACATGAATCTTAGAGTGATAAGAGCATGAAAGTATATGGGCAAAAAAATCATAACTAATCCAACAAAATATGCACCATACCAATTATGAATTAGAAGCACAGATGGACTAGAATTGAGGCAAAAAAAATACCATATATATGTACACATAATGAATATCACTAATGCACACGCACATATATATAAGTATCGACGCCACACATGACACAAAATACAATAAGTTTTTCACACTCGTATGGCAAAAATGTGTCATATGGAAACAGAAGTGTAGGGGTGTGAACTAGTAACAATTAAATTTAGACCCAATCATTTAAAAACATGTTCACGGAGTTCTCATTTGATTGCGAACTTTATCACATTTGAATATAACCTCATGTGATAATATAGATTGAACTCAGTGAACAAACATACACAATGCATACAAGCCTAGAATTTTGATGATTGTACAAACGAATAGAGTCATGACATTGCAAGTACAACTAGGATAAACGGACATTGTGCAAACCGTTGATATACCATCCAATCTCCCTCAAAATAAGCATTTTATTTTAATATTTTGAATGAATAAATCAACTAAACAAAATAGGCCTTGGCAAATATTTTCTTTTAATTCCATTATTCTTTTAGGCCTTTGGACCACGTATTTCTTTTAGGTCCAAGCAAACGGCGGCTTACTCGCAAAGGATGATTATTCCTTTCGGATTCCTTCCCCATGCACATTTATATACATCATTTTTATATCTCACACAAATCTCACGTGCTACAGATTTTAACATGCACTAGTCCTCCCAGGTCACATAACATGTAGATGACAAGATTGGTAGGAGAACACCTCATAAAGCTCAAATATACATATGAAGTTGTAGTTTCAAGTGAGCTCGTGCATGTGTGAATTGAGGCATATAAAAAAAGAATCCATTATATTAACACAAAATCCAACTACTCTATGTAAGCATGGTAAAGAACATTTTAAGGATTGATAATCTAAACCAAAATTTCTAACCACATGGGAGCGAAAAAGAAGGGATTCAAATACAAGTATATGCCACATAGAGTGTGTCAACTAAAATACACACAAATCAAAAATCTTTTTGAGTTTTTGACAATTTTTAACCAAAAATAAAAATATTTACTCAAAAGACACACAAAAATCATTTGTATTTTTCATGAATCTTAAATTACAAAAAAAATAAAACACAAATGATAAAAAAAATCTTTTTGTATTTTTCATTTATGCAAACTAAAATGAAAGACTATAATACAAAAGATAAATAACAATCATAATTCTAGCATGTGATATGTGATAAAGCAATGACTAGAAAATGACTAAACATGCATACACCTAGCAATGATATATAATATTAGGCGCAAAAAGGTAGAGTATGCAAACAACTAACACATTCGACCTTTAGATTTAGCAAGGGAGGAAGCATGTGAAAGTAAATGAGAATCAAAAATACTATCTTGTAAAGCTACCAAGTCGGATCTCCTAACCCAAACTAATGCCGAATGAAGATTTCGAGGTGTAGGAATCTTGGCTACCTCGGTTGCCCTACATTGGGATTTTTTTGGACCTCGTTTAAAATCAAAAAAAAAAATTCTTAAGATGACCTTTTCGACCACAATGTGAGCATCTAAAGACTCGGCGAAAATAATTACCTAAGGAATGATCTATAACATTGTTCCTAGAATATTCTCCTAAGACATTGGTTTTGGCTTTATGAGTTGATTCATTACAAGTATCGAAGCCTAAACCATAAGTGTCATTTTTTATTTGAACTGTTCCTAATATTTTATCTAATTTTTCCGAACGACACTCCAAATCAAATTTGACTTTACTAGAGTCTTTTAGTTTATTTTCTAAATCTAAAATGTGAGACGCTAATAAAATATTGCGCTCTTCAAACGCGAGAAGATCCTTTTTCAAGGATTCCATTAAACCTTTAAGGCTATCTCTCTCACCTTCTACATATTCAATCTTCTCACGAAGAGCTTTCTAACGTGTCCTAAGGTCTTCCACTAACGCACTCTCATCAATGACCTTAACACACTCTCTTAAACTAGCTTTTAACTTCAAATTTGTTCTTTTTAATTTAATAGATTCTTCAAATAATTCTTGAAACGCAATTTGAAGTTCACTCACATCAACCTCATTTTCACTTTCACTCTCTCTTTCTTCTCCACTCCCACTACCATCAAAACAAGGGAATCATAAACTTTGACCTTAGAAGTGTCATGTGTTAAAATTTCATCAATAGAAAAGTGCTCACTATCACTCACATGACTAGCCATAAAAGCCACAAAGTTGGGCTTAGTGGGGGAATCGGTTCCATCTTCCTTATCACTATCACTAAGGGTTGCATTATAAGAAATTAGTTGCTTACCCTCTCTCCTTAGTTTAGTGGGGCACGTTTTCTCCCTATGTCCATAACCCTCACAACCGTAAAACCTATTTGACTCGTCCTTCTTTAAATTTTCATTAAAAGTTTTAGGGATCTTTTCGGCTTTGTCATGATTAAAATTTTCAAATTTCTTAAAATTATTTTTAAATTTATCTTTGTTAAATTTAAGAAATTTTCGAAACTTCCTAGCAAACATAGCCATATCTTCCGAGTCACTCTCACTTTCACTCTCTACTACTTATTTTTCCTCCTTTTGGGCTTTCAAAGAAACGCACTTATCTATTTTCTTTTCAGTTTTAAAGGGAAACATGTCTAGTTCATAGGTTTGTAAATCACCTACGAGCTCTTCTAATTTCGTAGAGGCTAAAGTGGGTAAAGAATTTAACACAGTCACCTTAGGAATAAATCTCTCGGGTAGGGACCTTAAAAATTTCTTTACTACTCGGTTGTCGGGTATTTTCTCTCCCAAATTAAAAGATGAATTGATTATATCGGAAAGTCTAGCATAAATTCGTCAAAATTTTCTTTTTCATTCATTTTGATGGTTTCAAATTGAGTGGTGGGGTTATGGAGTTTAGAATATTTTACAACATTGGATCCTTCATAAATGAGTTATAAAATATTCCAAGCTTCTTTAGCAGTTTCACACGTCATATTGCGTCGAAATTCATCCGTTGTGGCCATGCTAAACATGGCATTTAAACCACGGGAATTAAAATTTGCAAGTTTAAATTCATTCTCACTCCATATATCGGTGGGTTTAGGAACACGTTCATTTTCAACTAAATATGTAGGTGGGAACCACCCGATAACGACAGACAATCAAACCCTCTCATCTAGAGGCCTAAGTGCCGAACGCATACGTGCTTTCCAATATGCGTAATTAGAACCATCGAAAATAGAAAATTTTGAAAATGGGGAAAATTCCATTTTTGTCAAAAATATTTAAAGGGACCTTAAACGCAATAATTTAGCGATCCCGCTCTGATACCACTTGTTAGAAATGATGACCCCCAATTTTTTAAATTTTACTAAAAGTAATTTCCTTTTAGATGCGGAATAGAGATGGTTCAATTAAACAATTACATAAACCAAATTTTAATATCTTTCAAATTAAAATTAAACTAAACACGAAGTGACATTAAATTAATCAACAAATTAATTTTCACTTAAACAACTTAATTCAATCCAAGTCCTAGAAATTTCACTAAAAATTAATAAATCCATTTTTGCAAATTAGGCCAAACCAAATTTTATCCAATAAAATTAATGACTTGAATTAAATGAATGTTTACCCAAATTGAATTAGCACCAAGTTAACTAAACCAATTTTATCTTTTTACCTAAACATGAATCTAAAGTGATATTGCAAAAGATAAAATAAGTAAACAACCACTATGCCTCGATGTACGAGGAAAAACCCACAACGGGAAAAAACCTCAGATGGCCCTAGCCTCAAATCCACTAAGTACGGTTTTAAAAGTACAAGACAAAAAGACTTACAAACACTCGAATTGACTCCGTCCAAGCCCCTATGCTTCTTCTTGTACACACCTTTGCCTAGAGAATAACCATGGAGGTCCACCGCGGTCTCAGAATCCACCAATTGATCTTTTAGGAACCCATCAACCACACACGGTGTATTTCACCATATGAGAATGTCGCAGCCAAAAATAATGAACTTCTTCTTTGTGGGATGTACAAGTAAACCCAAACTTCTCTTCTTTGAGGTGTAGAGATAAACCCGGTGCCAAACAATCCAAGAAAATTATATATATTAAGGAACTTGGATGAACTAAACAAATGGGTGTAAACAAAAGTGTTTAAGGATTTTTCTTGAAAAACAAACACTCAAAACATGAACTTTTCATTTGGAATTGAAACTCTCTAAAAACTCTCTCTAGGAGATGGAGGAATATGAAAAAGTTACTTGGAAAAGGTTGGTTTCCGCACTACATAATTCTGTCAAAAAGTAGTGGGAAAAAGGTAGTGGGAACATGGTGAAAACTGCTGAAAATGCCAAAAAAACTGTTCCCGCCAAAGTCGTTCGAATGACCTTATTAACGGTGTTCCAGAGACTAAAAAGAAATCTTATTAGAATTCTCGTTCGAACGACGTGGCAATATCATTCGAACAAGATGCCAGTTCATTCGAATGACATGGCAATCTCGTTCGAACGAGATACCAGATAGTTCGAACGACGTGTCAAAAAAATGAAATTCTTTTTAAATGCAAAATTTTTTTATGAAAAGTTCTAAAAAATATTTTCTGAGTAAAACAAAGTTGTTAAAACTATTTTATAAAAACTTTATAAAGTACACCCAATAAATTTCCAAGCTCATATATATATATATTGCATTCATACCTTAGGAGCATTGGAGCGATGTTGTTGACGTAGAAATGAGGCACACTAAACTCGGCATTTGATGAAGCTTTATACTCTTGGACGCTACGACTTCAACTAACACGTCATAGGCTTGGATGGATACACATGAACACTATCATATGACTCAAATGTTTTTATCTGGAATTGAGCCAACACTACATTAAGACTCAATTGGAGACTTGTGTCCTTACACATCGAATAAACACCACATGATGTTTAGGAAATAAGTCGATTCAATGGACCTTAGGGACGGGGATGATCAATTCAGAGGGTCGAGGTCATTTCGGAAGACCTAAGGAAATGCTGGGGCTGGATGATTCTATAGACTGAGGTTAATTCTGAGGATCTAAGGTAGGCAGTGACCGATTTTATGGCCCGATTTCAATTCTGAGGACCTCCTAAGGAAATGTTAGGGATGACCAATTATGCGACCGAGGTTAATGTTGAGGACCTAAGATAGGGGAGCGATTGATTCTGCGGGCCTAGGTCAATTCTGAGGACCTAAGATAGGAAACGTCCGATTCTACAGGTCGAGGTCAATTCTAAGGACCTAAGGAAATACTGGGGATGATCAATTCTACGGGCGGAGGTTGATTTTGAGCACCTAAGTTGCAATGACCAATTTTGCAGGTAGAAGCCAATTTCGAGGACCCAAGGTAGAGATGACCAATTCTAAATGTCGAAACCAATTATGCGGACCTAAGTAGAGATGACCAATTCTCTGGGTCAAAGCCAATCCTGAGGGCTTAAGTAAAGATGATCAATTCAGCAGGTTAAAGCCAATTATACGAGCTTAAAGTTGTGGTGAACAATTCTTAGGGATTTAGTAAAGATAACCAACTCTACAGGTCAAAGCCAATTTTGTGGGCTTAAGTAGAGATGACCAATTCTGCGGATCAAAGACAATTCATCGGTCCTAAGTAGAGATGACCAATTCTACAGGTCAAATTCAATTCTGTGGGATTAAAGTTGAGGTGACCAATTCTGAGGGTCAAATCCAATTCTGAGGGCTTTGGTAGAGATAACCAATTTTGAGGGTCAAAGCCAATTTTGCGGGCTTAAAGTTGAGCTAACTAATTCTGCGGGCTTAAGTAGTAGTTTTCTTTGGAAAATTTGGATACTCCACTGGGGAAATTATCTCGTGGTTCTACTGGGGAAGCATTTGTTTTTGAGTTTTTTGGTCCAACTAGGGAAGAGGAATTAATCCGAGAATTTTGCAGTGTCCTTTGGAGACGTTGGTGGGAAGGTAGCCAATTATTTTTTAGAATTCCACTGGGGAGGTAAGAGTTTTGATGATAAAATGAATCTGGTAAAAATATTCATTTAGCAATTTTTGGAATTTTTTAGGATTTTCCAGCATTTTTGGGAATTTTTTTATGAAATTTCAGAGAAGGAGCCGATCGGCAAGATGTGGGAGGTGCCAAATGGCAGTGGCATGGCCTTTGAGTGTACCTCAAACAGGTGAAGGAACAGTGATGATCGGTGATATGACCAAGTGTGACCTCGTCCTAGGACGAGGGTCGGCAGTGCCCACAGCTGAATTCTAAAAGAACCCCACCCAGGCTGTACCTAGGGCTCGTTCGGAACAGCGGCGGCCTCATGAATCCATGCTCTCGGCCCTCTCATGAGCCCCGACTCTAGCGCAACGTCTCATCAGTAAAGACATGTCTCATCTACGATTTTGAGCGAGACCTGGTAATATCACATAAGGCACGTCTCGGCCTAAGGTATTCAGCCGAGACTACACTTCCACCAGAATATCGAACAAGGCTACATTGGGGTTTCATACTCAGCCTCTCGATGATATCTATAGTATGAGAAGTACAAAGTTCCAAAATGGAAAATCCAACGTGGACAAGTCTGTTACAATAATAGTATCCCCTCACGTGAGGTAATATTACATTTGATTAGCAACATATGTGAGGGACATGTGTCAACTCGTTATTAGGAGCCTCCTCATTCATATGTTGATTACATGCTTGGGGTGGATTACATCCCCAAGGACTATAAATACACTTCATCTTCTACATTATAAAGGGGTCACATATTTAAAACCCTTCTTAATCTCTATCGAACTCACTGTTAGAGAGAGAAAGCTTGAGTGCATGTATCTTAAGGCCATTAGAGCCTGTATTAGTGGACTTCACACACTTACACAGTGGACGTAGGCCTTCAATAGGCTGAACCACTTAATTCTAGTGTTTACTTACTCTTTACCTCATCTCTCTCTATTTTTATATTACTATATTTCTGCCATTATTGAACTCATGTGAGCTTATTCATCACTTTGATCTGGTGATACCAATTATGGTATCATCAATCGGCATGCCCCTTAGCCTCCTATAAAAAGGGGTGCCAGACTTTCTCTCTTCTGTAATTACATTCTGTAAATTTTTCTTGCTTTTCAAAACCAAGAAATGGCTTATTTCTCTAGCAGTGCAACCCACATAGCGTGGCTAAATGTCGACGATAGGGGAAACTTGGAAGAGCGGGCCAGGGTGCCCCTTGCGCTGGACAATGAAAATTTCTTTGACTCATTCGAGCCAGTTGCAGATGAGCGGACTCTCTTGCATGAGCTGACGCGTCATCGTTCCTCTAGGGTGATGAACCCTGGTGGCTAGGTAACTGTTGAAGACTTTTAGTATTCTTTTCTTCTTTCTTAGTGATATTTCCTTTTTTCTTGAATTTTGACATGGATTTTTTCTTTTTTCTTTGACAGTCTGATGTCTCTATATAGACTCTACGTGCTCGAGGGTCGATGGGGCTTAAGGACGTCTCGGAGCACCTCCCGCCGATGGTGCGTTGGGTGGGGTCATTAGTCGATTTTGGGAGACTAGGGTCTGTGCTAGATGAGACGCCTCATTCAACGATTGTTCTTTATGCTCTGGGAGAGAGGTGGTTGACACCACCCACACCATGCATTTTGGTCTCGGGGAGATGACGGTGACTCCCGTTGACATGCAGCAACTGTTGGGGTTGGATTGCAATGGGGTGCTGATAGAGGTAGACAGGACCTTGTGGGTGACGTCGGTAGCGGTGGGCCGACGTTGGGTGATGTGGAGAGGATAGTCTCTGGGGACTCTATCCGTTTATCCCTTTTGAGGGAATTATTGTTGAGTCGGAGGATTGATGAGGAGGACGGGCGGCAAGTGAGTCAAATGGCCCGTTTGTTTAATGTGCTTTTGTTGGGAGGTTTCTTAGTGGTAATGTCATTCACTTGTGGTTTTTTCCATTTTGAGGGTGTTTTAGAAAGTCCCTATTTATGACTGGGGGAGCCTGACTTTGGCGACCCTTTATTTCTCTTTGGATTCATTCAGTCGGTGCTACCGACAAACTTTTACTGGGGCCACGTATCTTCTTGAGGTATTCTTTATTTTGTGCATTTTCCTTCATGCATTCGAATTTTCCTTTATGAGTCTTATTCTTGATTTTTTTATTGCTGACCCTTATCCTTTACAAATGTGGTTCTATGAGGTGATTGGGATTTACACCCAACTGATAACTTTGAAGGACGAGTCTATTGGGGACATCTGTCGGATGTACCAGTGGTGTAAGTCCAACCAACAATCGAGGAAGCCTCTCTCTTTGGTGGCGGTGCGTCAGGTCTTGAATGGCCTGACGAGCGAGTGGTAAATTCTTCTTTCTTTTCTAAGACCATTTTTCCTTTATGATCTTTTCTGATATTGATCTTTATCTGTCGGGGAATTTTCAAGTGACCTTCTATCCCTATGGGATGTCCATCCAGCATACGGGGTTGACTGGGGGTAATGCGCAGATACGGCATTTGTTGACGTATGAGTTCGGCTACTCATGTTACCTTAGGGAGAGAGTAGTTCAGCTGGTGGTGGAGGACAAGGTTGTGGTGCCACCTGCGAGGCCCCCGATATAAATTAGGCTAGAACGAGAGATGCCGGATGATGCATGGCTAGCAACGATGATGGGCGAGGCTTAATCGTCATATACTGACACGGTGTTGACATATGACTATCTGGATTTTGTGTCGATCTAGTTGATGCCACCCATCATATATGGCGTGATGCCTCTCCCCCAAGTGGGTTCGAGTCGGCCAGTGGGATCTTCCCACAGTGCAGGTGGTGCGGTGACATCGATAGCCGCGATGACCTCGGAGGTTCCCTTTGTGCAGTTGGCTCCTCCTTTTTATAACATTCGGCGAGCTGATGGAGGGTCAGTATGTATGATACATAGTCCCAATGCGATGGATTCGGAGGAGCTGGGGCTAACGGAGGAAGTTCTTCAGCCAGCGGTATACCCTTTTCACCTCTTTATCTTTTGTTTTCCTAATTTTTTTCTTTTCCTCAAACTGACTGATTTGCTTTTTTATTTTTTGTAGCATATTCGGGTATCAACCGCCTGGCTGAAGGATATTCGGGATTAGATAGATTTGGTGATTGACCACATTCAGGATGCGATCTCGTTTCCTTCTTATCTAGTTTTGTCTTCCTCGTCTGAGGAGGGGTCTAGTTCGGGGAGTGGATGTACATCATCTCATCACCGAGGGAAGAAAGGGCGCCACAGGAAAGGAGGCTCCTAGAGAGAGAGAGAGAGAGAAAGATAAAGAGAGAGAGAGAGAGAGAGAGAGAGAGAGAGAGAGAGAGAGAGAGTTTGTAGGTGAGAGAGAGAGAAAATATAGGTGGGTTCAGGATGAGTCCCGTTGTATTTTTATTTTTTCCTACAAAACCAGTGTAACATAGGAACATATATGCAAATAACATAGGGAAAAGGAAATTCGAAATGATTTGAGAGAGAATTTTATTTTTATTTTTATTTTTTCTTTTAGTGACTTAATGCACATGCTTTGCTACTCAGATCGTAAAAGGAATTAGAAATTATTTGAGAGAGAATTTTATTTTTAGTAAAAAACATAGGGAAAAGGAAATTCGGAATTTTTTTAGAATAAAATTATTTTTATTGAGTTTCTTTATTTTGACAAAAAAGGAAAAGGGGAATTTTCCAAAAATGGGGGGTTGTCGATCGACATGCCCCTTGTCCTGCCTATCGGCATGTCAGTCCAATCCAATCAACCCAAAGCTTTGATTTCACTTTCTTCAATTGCTTAGTACTTAGTGGGGTAAGTTTTTCTCTAATTTCTGCAGGGATTCTTATCTTTGGTTGAGGTTTTTAAAGTATAAATATGGGGCATGGTGGAGTATTTTCTTCATACCTCCACATTCCTTCTCTTTTGTATTCTTCTTGCTTACTTTTTATATGGATCTACACTGAAGTGTTGAATTTTCTACCTACCTAGAAACCTTGGAGGTGATATGCTCATACAATGTTTATTATGATGCTTTCAACATTTGTCGGGTTTCATTATGGCACAATCGGACTATAGATGGAATATGCTGATGGCAATGGTGGAATTATGGTATCCTGAAGACCATGTCTTTCACTTTGGCTTGGACGAAGTCTATACGCCTTATGAAGAGTTCTCTGCCAAGTTGGGGATAAATCCCAGTGTCAAGGCAACCATGCCTGAATTTTCCTAGTCCTCTTAGGACCTGTAAGCGGGACTTTTCCATTTGTCGCCTTCGGTGGCTAGGTCAGTGGTTATAGGAGGAATGATTTTTCTTCCTGGTGTGCTTCATTCTGTATATTTACAGAATGTTGGTGATGCTGGCTATACTGGAGCCATCATTCTGGACTTGATTTCAAAACTATTGTTGGTGATTGGGGAACTGTTGGTGGACACACAACTCACAGCCATTGCTTCATGGATATCGTACCATCACAATCCTACGGCAGTGATACTGGCGAAGACTCTGAATGATTTGGATGCCTGGAGAGAAGGCCGTTTTGACTTCCTGAGGGGTATCCCCGTAGTGCTACTCATGTGGCTGTCAGAGAGTTTTCGTATGGAGGTCCCTCCTGAATATCCTTTTTCGGTTGTGCCAAAATTCTTTTCTCGCTACTTTATCAGCGTAGATTTGGACATCAAGAGCTAAGAAAATTGGTTTGTAGAGCACGGGGCTCAAGGCTTGCGTTGGTCAGTGCCTTTGTGGGGGGAGCTGCTGCCCATTCTGAAACTGGGAGAATACCAGTATGTTAGGTTGGTTGGCCTCAGACAGCCTCTTTTTACTTTCCCTGGTGGATTTTGTGCCAATTTGGTTAGGATCATATTGTGCCATCTCGTACACTAGACTTTTTTCTGATGGAGGACTCGACAGAACGTATGCACTACGGCTGGGCTCTTTATGAGAAAATCGCCGACCCTCGACCCGTCCATCCCAGTCTATTGGTAGGGTCTGGCATATCTCCGGGGACTACATGAAGTGGTTATGGATAAGAGTAGTTGCCAAGATGCTGGCTGTGGAGATCGGGCAAAGGTGGTTTTCCATATCTAACACCATAGAGGGAGGTGTTGTTGTATTTCCTAAGATTGTCCGGGCTTACCGTTCTATGGAGAGTTTGTGGCATTCCATTCAGGCAGGGGAAGTCTGGGAACCCCAAGAAGTGGATGACGATGAGGTCGGTTCCTCTGGAAGCTGTGGATAGAATCTCTGGGGATTTATTTCTGAAGCTCTTTGTATGGTGTTTGGTTATGATTCGGGTCATTTGACTTCATATACTGATGTAATCGTAATGGAAATAATATAAAGAAAATTTTAATTATATTGATGTACCTCTTTATGAGTTTTTTTCATTTGAATTATCTATACCAATCTCTAAGGCATACATATTCCTTTTGTTCATGTAAATGATATAATGAATTGTCGTTCTCGGGGACAAGAAAATAATAGCATTTTATGAAAAAGAAGGAAGTCGTGCTCATGTGACGCGTATGAGGTACCTACATACCTCTGGGGATTTTGAAAAAAAATTGTGTTTCATTTTTGAAAGCGAAAAGATTTTTAGAGAATCAGACCCCATGTAGTTCTGAGTAAAGGGAAATGAAGAAATTATTTTTAGAATAGAAGGGAGATGAGAAGAGTCGTAGCCCGTCGAGATTTCGGACTAGGGGTAGAATTTCTTGAGATGGTCCAAGTTAACTAGATGGGCCATCTCTTCCCCATCAAGGTGGGTGAGCATAGCGGTGCCATCAGACAGGATTTTATTTACAATGTAGGGGGTGCTCCAATTGGGCTTGATGGGCTCTATTATTTATTTTAAGGATAAGTCCCCTTCTCCGACACCACTGTCCTTGACTCTCTTATTAAATAATCTCATTATTCGATGACGGCATCCTTGCTTGTGATAGACATCTTGCAGCCTCCTCTCGTCTAGTAGTGACAGCTCGTCAAGACGGCCCCAATGCTAGTCTTCGTTGCTAAATTTGCTTTCAAGAATGATGCGTAATGAAGGAAATTCTAGATCCACGGGTAGGACTGATTCGATGACGTAAACTAGAGAGTAAGGGGTAGCCGCAGTAGATATTTAAACTAAATATCGGTAGCTCCAGAGGGCATAAAAGATTCGGTCGGCCCAATCTCGGCAACTCTCGGTCATCTTGCTGATGATGGCTTTAAGGTTTTTATTAGCGGGTTCAATAGCTTCGTTGTTTTGAGGGAAGTATGGAGAATATTTATGTCTCTGAATCCCATACTCGTCGACCACCTTTGCAACTTTTTCCTCGAAATGCAACCCATTGTCTGACACCAGCTCATGTGGGAATCCATATCGACAGCTGATATTTTTATGGATGAACTTAGACTCCTTCTTGGCATTCAGCACTGCGTATGACTCAACTTTGACCCATTTGGTGAAGTAATTAATGGAAACCAAGATGAATTCATGCCCGTTGGAGACTTTAGGTGTAACCTTCCCTATGATAACGAGGCCCCATGTGGAGAACTGACAAGGAGAACTCATGTTGTACAATTCTGGCGAAGGCAAGTGTTGTAGGTTAGAAAATTATCGGCATTTAAGGCCTCTTCAAATGTAGTCGGTGCAATCTTGAACCATGATAGTCCAGTAGTAACCCTGTCGGATGATTTTCTTAACGAGCATATAGCCATTCATGTGGGGTCCGCATTCCCCGCTATGGATTTTCTACAGCATGTCTTCAATGTCGGACCCTGCGATGCAGTGTAAATGGTTTCCATTGAAGTTTCTCTTCAACAGTGCTTTATCACAGATAATATACTGGGCATCCAGTCTGTGGAGAGTTGATATATCCTTCTTGTTAGAGCCTTGGAGATACCTACCATGCTTGAGGAGGCACCCAATATTATAGTACTAGCAGTCGGCTATTTCAAGGTGTTCTTCTGTAATGAGCTCAATGTAGTAGCAGTGGGTTCATTTATCTTGTTTTTGGACTAATAAAGGAGCTATTATTGTTCCTTCGGGCATATCAACCATGGAGTCTAAGGTATCAAGGGCATCATCTAGGTTATTCTTTACTGGGGGCAGGTAGTGGAAGGTGATATCTTGGAATTAGGAGGCCACCTCTTCTAGATGGGCATGAAAGGGTAAGAGTTTCTCGTCTTTGACTTTCCATCTTCTGGGGACTTGATCGATGATGAGGGTTGAATCCCCATAGACATCTAGGTATCTAATTCCTTTCTTGAGAGAAACTTTGAGGCCTACCATGCATGCCTCATATTCAGTCATGTTATTGGTGTAGGGAAAATCCAATTTGATGACAATGGGAGTGTGAGAGTCATCAGGGGAAATTAGGAGTATCCTAATTCCATATCATTTCTTTTTGGTGACACCGTCAAAGAAAATTTTCCAACGGAGGTCATCTTGGGAGGTACAAAGGATATTATCATTCGAGAACTCAAAAATCCAGACATCGAATTCTTCCATAGGGTAGTCAGCGAGGTGATCAGAGATGGATCTTCCTTTCATGGATTTTTGCATGACATACACAATATAGAATTAGTCTAGTAACATCAACCATCAGGCCATTCATCGAGATAGGGTAGGTTTCTCGAGTAGGTACTTGATGGGATCCATTCGGGATACAAGTTTAATGGGAAAGGCAAGCATGTAGTGTCATAATTTTTAGGTGACCCAAATAAGGGCGACACATGCTTTGTCTAAGGCATTGTAGTTAACTTTGTACTGGCTAACTTACGACTGGCGTAGTAGATGGCTCTTTATTTGAGGGACTCTTCAAGGTATTGATATAGAAAGCAACAGCTACAGAATCCGTCGGTCGGGTATAGAAGTAGGGGAAGACCAAGCTGCGGTAGCATGAGTACCGGAGGTTGGATTAGATATTTCTTCATTCCAAACCTTGGTCGAATCCCTCCAAAGGAGTTTGAAGATGGGTTCGCAGATAGAAGTCAACTTACTGATGAACCGGCTGATATATTGTAATTTTCCAAGGAATCCCTTGACTTCCTTCTCCGTTCAGGGTGGTGGCATTTCGAGTATGACTTTCTGATTGGCAGGATCTGCTTCTATCCATTTCTCACTAACCATTAATCCTAAGATATTTCCTTTGGTAACACCGAAGACACGTTTCTGTGGGTTATGTCGCATCAGATATTATCGCAGTCACTCGAAGAACTTTCATAGACCGGGGACATGACCTTCACTAGTCTTAGACTTGATAATCATATCATCCACATAGACCTCGACTTCTTTCTTTATCAGGTCATGCAAGATGGTTGTGGAAACCCTCTTATAGGTAGATCCTGCATTTTTTAGACCAAACGGCATAACATTGTAGCAAAAGTTTCCCCAAGGGGTGATGAATGCGATTTTCTCTTGATGATCCGAGTGCATCTTGATCTGATTATATTCGAAAAACCCATCAACGAATGACTTAAGAGTGTGATGGCCAAGTTGTCCACAATCATGTCGATATTGGGTAGTAGGTAATCACCTTTCAAAGAAGCCTTATTCAACTCTCGGTAGTCAACGCACATGCAAACCTTTCCTCTTGACTTCCACAC
This sequence comes from Sambucus nigra, assembly GCA_949130495.1. Lineage (NCBI taxonomy): Eukaryota > Viridiplantae > Streptophyta > Magnoliopsida > Dipsacales > Adoxaceae > Sambucus > Sambucus nigra. The sequence goes on along the minus strand of OX422209.1, from coordinate 161,161,499 downwards.
GGGTGCAATATTGGTTATCCATGTGGGATATTCGATCACACGAATAAAACCCATGCTCAACTGTTCGACCACTTCTTCCTTAACTTTGAGCGACCATTCGGTGTGGAGCTTTCGCAGTTTCTACTTAATCAGCATGTATTCTGGGAGAGTTGGGATCTCGTATTGAGATATCTCAGGATCAATGTCGGGCATGTCGTCGTAGGACCATGCGAAGACATCGATAAATTCCTTCAGTAGTTCTTCAAGTTGCGTGCGCTCATGCTCATCAAGGGTGGCCTCTATCCTAATATCGCCCAGTTAGCTACTAGAACCAAGATTAATAACAAAAGTTTCATCATCATTAACTTGAACACAATTATGTTGTTTGTTATTAACCTTATTTAAATTAGGTAAGAATTGTTCATTTGTAAAATCATCATCATCAAGAGTTTGATTAGAATTAAGACAATTAATGTAAGGAACAGCAAGATACTCAAAATCATTATTTATTTCATTATTAGGAAAAATAACATTGAGAACCTCATCGAAGGAGGTCTCGATTACATCAGAGTAAGGGGAACAACATGAGAAGAAGAATTAGCATAAACATTTGGGTTAGGTTGAATTTGAGCACGTGGGACATGCATAGCATTCTTGTTGAGGAGAAGTGTATTAGTACCTTTGATCAGGCAGGATGGATTCGATGATGTAGTGATTGAGTAAATCATGAGAGTGTCAGCCCTAGTGTCTGCAAGTTGAAAGAATCCTCCAAATCACTTTCCTCGGAATCTCCGGTATCAACTATGGTCTTCTCACTTAGTGGGTGTACATGATGCTGGTAACTTTCAGCCCATAAGCAGCTGTCTTAGAAAAAGATCTGTATTCCTGGTTTCATCTTATTATCTAAATGATCATACCACGATTCAAAAAATCCATAAAAGGGGAAATCTTCACCCTCTCTAATGAATCTTCCATTCAAAGAATCTCTTGAGACAGACTTGGTGCTTTCCAGCCTTCTCTTCAGTCGAGGTTGATGAAGTATTCTGATTTCATTTACTAACGGTTGATAACCTAAACCGCAAGGAGGAAAATCTTTCTTCAACACAATGGGTTCAAGTATCCTTGATGTCTTCGTCCCAGTCCTAGTCCGAGCTTGAAGTGCATGTTTGTTAACATCTGGATCACATTAACCTTGTCTTGAGGGTTATACTCTGGACAAACCCTATCTTTGAAATCATCCCCTAGTGGGAGTAGAAGTGGTTCGACTCGAAAACTTGATAGAAGCATATCATTCACCCCATGTTGTATTTTTAGTACTGGATTGTTGTTGCTTGCATTCTCGACATTGTCATCGTCGCCCAAGATGGTGATGACCTTCCCATTGGTGAAGAACTTCAGTTTCTGATGGAGGGAAGAATATAAAACCTTGATGCTATGGAGTGAAGGTCATTCAAGCAATATATTGAAACAAGTTGGGATATCGATGACTTGGAATTCAACCATCGGATTTATAGGTCCAACCCTTATTGCATGTTTTATGGATCCCATTACTTCTCAACGGGTATTATCGAAAGCGTGTACTGCGGAAGAGGTTCGAACAAGGTCGCTCACTTTCAATCCAAAAAACTTAAGGGTACTCCACGGGTAGACATTAAGCGTTGATCCATTATCGATAAGAGAGAGCGGTATAGTCTTTCCCATGACTTCGACGGAGATACTGAGAGCATAGTTGTGATTTGGCCCAATATTAGGGATTTTTTCTTTGGAGAAAAATAGCATCCTAGTAGAGGTTATAGATCCGACCAAATTCACTGCTTCTTCTAGCATGGTGGAAGTAGGGATTGTGGGCCTGGTAAGTAATTTTATCAGGGAATTCCGGTGCAAGTGGGAAGACATAAAGAGTCCCTAAAAAGTGATGTTAGCTTGAGTTTTCTTCAATTGATCGAGGATTTTGCTTTCCTCGAGGGTCTTTTCTAATATAGGAAGATTCCCAACACCTTTTCCTTTATCGATCACTAATGGTGGCAAGTTTGGAACTTGGTAATGCCTCCGTGACCTAGTCATATGGTTCACAGAAGAGGGAAAAAATAGAAACCCCATCTCCTCATCAATATCGATTTGTTCAGACACCTTATTAATTTCTCCTAGTTTCTCCTCAAATGATATCATTCTACATATGTTAAGTATCGGACTAGTCTTTTCTGGACTTTTCTCCTTATCCGATCCATTGAATTCGTCCCCCTTATATGGTGGCAACGACATCATCCTTCTACGAAAAGTTAATACACTCTACAACCTCAAAGGCCTCTTCATATAGATCCTCACATTTGACGGGGAGATGTAGAAGTGAAGGGACCAGGTGCTCTTATAGTTTCAAAGTATCAAGTAGCTCAGATTTGCTGCAAATATCACCAGTCTGTCAGAAGAGGTCTGCCATGATCTTGACAAAATCATCTAACTGATTTCATCGGTAGGTACCACCTAATTGTCTAACTCTCGAGCCTATTTTTAAGCTTTCAGGAATAGTGCATTGAATCTCTGGCAGTCAATGGTCATTTTTTAAGGTAATTTTATCCCAAACTTTAGGAGCATGTTCAACATTGATTACAATTCCATATCCTTTCCTCTATAATGGGTACAAACACTAATGCATGATCTAGAAAGGAGTGATAGAGCCTAATTGGCAAAATAGGTGGGATATAAAGTATGGGCAAACCTCATCAGTAGTTTGATAAAATTCACAATGGGCATCTGGTTTGAAATTTTTGGGAAGTGGGTTTGGTAATGGACGAGAATCCAAAGGCTTAATGAGATTTTGGCTTAAAAGGGCTTGGTAAACTTTAATGAGGGGAGCGTAAAGCTTGGTGTATTCATTTTTTACTGGGTTAGGGTGGCTTTCTAGTTCCCATGAAATAGCAGGCTGAGAGATGTTTTTGATGGTGGAGACTGCGATACTGGCAGGTTTTTTATACTTTCTGGGAGTGAAATATCAGGATATTTTCTTCGGTTCAACTTCTATTTTGGCAGGAACTTCTTTGATCTCTACTCCTGCTTCTCTGAGAGGTCAAAAATGAGGGTAATAATGTCCTCCCATCGTCGTTCGAACATGAGGGTAATAATGAATTTCTTCTCCGCAATGCTGACTTGCTCCTCTTCGGAAGGCCAGTTGGTCATGGTGGATGCTTTATCTCTCCACCTTTCTATGAAGTTACTGACTGATTCCCCACGGTTTTATTTGAGAAACTCTAAATCACAGCGGGTGACTTCCAACTCTTCGTTGTAATTATACTGTGATATGAATTCTCGAGCAACATCCTCCCAACTACGGATTCTGGACTCCTCGAGAGATAAGAACCAGGGAAGAGCGTTGTCCTTTAAAGTCTGTTGGAACATTTGGGCCATTATTTCCTTGGAGTCACCCAGGAGAGTTATGGCTCGGTGGTAACTTCGTAGATGAACAATTGAGGGGTCCACTACCCCCTAACTTCTCAATGTTGGGCATATTAAACTTTCTGGTAGCCTTTCTTTAGGATAGGGAGACATATGGGTGTAATCCATGTAGTTCCCAGAGATTTGAACTTGGTCAAAATTCTTGGTCAATATCTTAAGGTCTTCCTTGATCTTGTTCAACTCTTCTTCCTTCAGATCAATGATCACGGATAAGTTATCCCCTGGCTGGGCAAGATTTGGCATGGGGAGTTGGGTTGGTAGTGGCCTATTAGTAGGAGGAGCATGGGGAGCATGTTGATATTCCTCAGGAACCCAAATAGGCTCCGATGCGGTCTAACCCATAGCACGAGGGAAGAGGACCTTGGGCTCATCAAGGATAGGGATACAGCTTCATTGCATCTCGTGAACCTAGGTTTGAAGGTTTTCAATCTTGGCAGTGAGTTGGGCTAGGACTGTCATCAAATTCGACTGCACATTCGGTGGTTAATTTGTGTTCTCCATTGAAAGAGGATGAAGATGAATTTTAAACTCAAAAGACATAACGAGGGAACTGAAGGAGCCTCGAGGCAATTTTAAAGACACCCAAAGCCAATAGGGAGTCAGGCCAAGGGTATGCGGTCGACTTGAGAAGGAAAAAAAATTGAATTTATTTTTGAAAGAGAAAGGGGAAACTGTTATTTTTGAAAAGGAAGGAACATGTTTTTGAATTTTTTTTGGAAAAGATGAGGACAAAATGTTTTTGGGTAAAAGGGAGAATAGTATTTTTGGTACAAGGAAGGAAAAATGCTTTTGGTATTTTTGACAAAAGAGGAAAAAAATGTTTTTGACACTTTTGATAAAGGAAAAAATGAAACTCGGGTCTCACCATGATTATTATTGTGTTTACTATGTTCTCACTTGTATTAGATTTACCTAAATGCAAAAAGAAATGCCGGACAGGACCCGAGCCTGGGAAAATTAGGTTTAAAAAATATGTAAAATAAATGGTTGGGCTTGTTACCAAGCTCATGGGCAGGGTCCCGTTTCAGAAAAAGACAAAATTGCACAAAAATTTAGGTGGCATGACGACCTATCATTTCGACAGAGTTTCAGGTAAAAATCGGCAAACTAAATTTGAGTGCCCTAGGTCTGACACCTATATGAGAGCATGCAGTTATTGGGTTAATTGGAAGGGTTCCCCCTTTGGTATGACTTCCACGATATACATCTTTCTTTTTAGGGTAATCAGTACGTGTGGACAAGCCATTTGATATACATGAGTGTACGTGAATTGCCTCATTATATACCTCGTGGGGATAGTACGTCTGAGAGAAAATTTGATATACTTGATGTACATGAACGAGTTCACTACAATATACCTCCTGCCATAACTTAGATCAAGCGGTATAATGCGAGAGAATTGTTCGATATACGTCGAATATACTTAGCCAATGGAAGGTGAGAGTCATATCGTTTAGGCTAACTGCGACCTGCCGGACTAGTGCCCATCACGAAGTGACCCCACAATTACGAGAAAAAAATTTGGTCAATAGCCATGCTCTTTGGTGATGTAGTGTGCAAAATGCATGATTCTTGATTAGTATGTTAGGAGAGATCATCTCTATTTAGCATGATGAGCATTATACTAAGCAGGGTGTAATGTATAAGTGTAAAAAGTAAAACTGACATGTAACATGAAGATTATACTAAGCACGGATATGTGGGAGTGAGTGATGTGTAGCTATCTACAAGTGAGTGTTTGGGATTGAACCTAAACATGGATCAACTACAAGTGGTGTGTGACAAATATGAGTGAGCATGGATATATATAAGTGTGATAAAGTGGAGGTTTGTGATGGTGACACCTAAGCATGGATTTCTAAGTGGTGTGTGCAATATATGGAATTAAGTGATCCTAAGTGTATGTAGTGTGAAGGGTACATATAGAGTATCTACAAGTGTGTGAGTGTTAATATAAGCATGAGGTATATATGTACAAGAAATAATAGAGGAGAAAAAAGGAACATACAGTTAGGTGCATACGCTCATAAGAAGAAAATAATAGAACCCATGCAAACAGAGTCTAGCCCTCTTATGAAAATTATCTCCAGCGGAGTCACCACTATGGCCATCCTGATCATTGCGTCTCCCTCCTCTCTCATTCTTCCCAAAGGGTGTGGGGAAAGAAAGGGGATGAATGGTCCCGTGCCCTTTTGATTTAAGAACATCTCGATCGTCGTCAGTGTGGGATGAATGTAAAGAGATGGAGTTACCACCTATTTTGCATAAAACAGGCAAAAGAACATGTCGCTGCCTCGAGAGAATGGCATCATAGATAAATTGATGCTTACGAAACCAATAGTTTGAAGGGTTCGGGGGCTAAGTTACAGAATGGGAAGGTGTTAGGCACCCATCCCACCCTTTCGGCCTCTCATGGGCTTATGTTATTATTTTCCTTTATTTCGCCGTGAAGTGTGTGTGCATGTATATATAATGGAGATCAAAGTCTCCCAACTCATACCATGGAAGATATAGAATGAGGTCATCCATAGGAATGTTTCCAAAATAATATAAAAAAAATACAATTTATGCGTTTATCGCGATATTGATCGTTATGATGAAATGACAATATGTGTTGGATGAAATGCTAATAAGAATCGCAAACATAATACGTATTAAAATAATGCAAGAATATGACAAATGCAGAAATGGGGAATTTGGGAAAATTAGAAATTTTGGAAAATTGGACTCGAGTCTCGGGTTTTAATCCTAGATGCCTATGTAACCTATAAAGGTATCAAAGTCCACGTAGTTCGCATGTGCTATAGGGGTGGGGTTTATCCCATGTAGAAAATGTGTTTTGATTTTGAAAAAGTGTTGTGGATAACCCCGTTCGGAATTCGTGGGTAACCCTCTTTTTGCTTGTTTTGGGTTTTTAATAGAAAATAAAGTATGAGCAATATACTAACAAAAATGTGAGATGATCATGTGTAATAACTAAAGAAAGAAGTAGATTATGAATCTAATGTATTTAATGAAAAAATAAGAAATTTAAAGAGAGAGGGAAGGATTTAGACCTTCTTTGAAGCTTGATCTTTTATCTTAGATGAACTCCCTTGAATGTGAGATGAAGGTTGGATGAGAGAGAATGATATTTTGCCAAATTTTGTATGAAAAGGATGGGAATGTAAGCTGGAATGGAATTTCACATGAAGAAACTTCGTTGATTTCAAGAGAACGTTGCTAAGATCACTAATGCTGATGGATCTGGGGTTTGCTTTAGGAGTGAGGTCGTGCCCTCTATTTATAGGGTCGGGTGTGGTGTCGATTGGGATGGTCCCAGCCCTGCCAATTGGTAGGTAACCCTTGGCACATTGTCGATAGGCAGGGAAATGAACATGCCAATCGGCATTCTCGTTTAGATTTTTCCAGAAAAACGATCGTAGAATGTAATCCCTTGATCCAAATCGTGCACGGGGCATACCATTAGAATGGTAATTCAAAGACAATTAATAGTTCTTGTACTTCTCTTGAGTTTGGAAGTTGACTTTAGCTCAAATGTGGCTCAGAAGCGCACGTCGGTCATTTAGACGGGAGATCATTGGATGTAAATGGATCGTTTGTTCGAACTGTAAGTCAGAATCATGCACGGGCCGAATATTGGAAAGGTTAGGCGATGTACTTCGATATTCCAAAGGGTGCTGCTCAGTTCGGAGAGTTAACCTTGGTTAACTGGGGCCCAAAAGTGCCCGGTGACCTCTTGAAATAAAACGGATCATCCGTCCGTATCATAAGTCAGAATTGCACATGGGGTGGATCGTTAGAGAGGGTATTCAGTGCCCTGTAAAACATCATTCAGTCTCATTCAATCTGAAGAGTTAACCTGGTCAAACGGAGCCCAGGAGCACCTGCGGCCTCCGGATCAGATTTTAGGGGAAAATTGATCGTTTGTCCGAACAGTTATGTTGTTTCGTGCACGGAGTGGATCATTGGAAAGAAGTTTCAGTGATCTTTGAAGATTCAAAGAGCTTTTGCTCTGATGATGAAGTTTATTGGGGTAAAATCGGGGCTCGAGAGCGCCCGGTGGCCTTTAGGTCGATTTTTGGCAGTAAAATGGTTCGTTCATTTGAACCATTATGTTGATTCATGCACGGGGCAAACCGTTGGAAAGGGGATTCAGATGCCTTCAAAAATTCAATGAGCTTTTGCTCTGACGACAGAGTTGATTGAAGTGAAATGGGGCTCCAGAGCACTGGTGGCTTCTAGATTAGTACTCGAAGTATGACCTAGGGTCTGTAGTGAAATGGGGAGGTGCTAGGGTCCTAAGGAGAGAATAAGGGGGGGTACTAGAATTTGTTATCTATCGAAATCGCTTATGGTTTTTGGAGTCTTCATCTCTACCATTGCTTTAACTTTTCAGGGTTAGCCTCTATCCCTCGTTGATTGACGATAAACCCTAGGAATTTTCCTGCTCTAACCCCAAATACACACTTGGCGGGATTAAGCTTCATTCGATACAGGTCCATTGTGTTTAAAGTGAACTCGAGGTTCACTACATGCGTCTTGACCTTGAGGCTCTTGGTTAACTAGTCATCAATATATACCTCCATGGTCTAGCCTATTTAATCCTCAAATATCTTATTTACTAGTCTCTGATATGTTACCCCGACATTCTTGAGGCCGCATGGCATGACCTTGTAGAAATATTTACCCTTATCGGTGATTAATGAGGTCTTCTTGACATCGGTTGGTTCCATAAATATCATATTATAGCCTGAGTAGGCATTCATAAAACTCATCAACTCATTCCAAGTCGTGACATCTACCATCTGATCAATTCTCGAGAGGCTAAATTTGTCTTTTGGACAAGCTTTGTGCAAATAAGTGAAGTCTATATACATTCTCCACTTGCCATTAGGCTTAGGCACAATGACTGCATTTACTAGCCATTTTGATTAGACGGCCTCCCTGATGAACTCTGCCTTCTATAGCTTCTTCACTTCATTTTTTATGACTTCATATTTCTCCCTGGAGTAGATAATCTGCCTTTGTCTGACTGACTTGACTCCTTCATCTACATTTCATTTATGGTAGAGGATCTTCGGATCAGTCCCCGGCACGTCTGCATAACTCCATTCAAAAATACTTTTTCTCTTCCTCATCAGTTTGATCAACTCTTCCTTGATCTCTTTTTCAGGGCTTTACCGATCTGAATAGTTTTTCCAACTCGTCCTCATTGAGGATGATGGATTTTACCTCCTCAAATGCCTCTTCTTTTTTTAGTTTTATCCCATCCCTAGGATCGAGAGTATTGATATTGTAAGCGATGGTGGCTCTCTTATAAGCTTCTCTTTCCTCAGCCGAGTTGAAGTAGCATTTTCACGCCTCTACCTGATCACCTTGAATTTCCCCTACTCCATAGGGAGTCGGGAATTTTATTATTTGGAGAATGGTAGAGGGAACTACCTCAAATTCTTTGAGGTCTACTCGTCCCATTATAATGTTATAAGATGAATAAACATTCTCGTCCATCACCAATAAATTTATCTTATTTGTAAGACATCTCGGCCAGGTCTCCCTCATACAGACATGCATTTTATAAATCCCAAAGGGATGAAATTTTTCTCTACTAAATCCAATTAAAGGATGATGATATGGGATGAGTCTCTTTTTTTCTTAGTCCTAACCCTTTGAAGCACTCCCAAAACATTTCATCAGTCAAAATTCCACCATCGATTAATATTCTAGGAACCTCATACCCATGCACTCTCATTGTGATCACAGGAGGGTCTTCGTGGGAGGCCAAAATCCCTTTGAAGTATAACCTATAGAACGCTATTACTAATGTGTTCATGTCAACTTTCTTCCTCTTACCCGACTTTGAATCGATTGCAACCGAGTTTATAACTTCGCTCTTAGGGATAGCCGTCACCTCTGCAACATGGGCTTTTCTGTCGCCTATATCTTTACTTCATCCTGCTACATTGTCGAATATCATTTTCATTCCGTGAGAAATTGAATGCATTAGGCCCTTGGGATTAGTTTTCTTTGGTGGGAGGTCAGGGTCGACCTAATCATCATTTGAGGCATCATCATCGTTGTTCACTGGGTTATCCCGTTTACACTTATCATCCTATCTCCTTCATGTGTTATCTCGGCTATCTCTTTAATCACTCATATCCATATATTTCTTGAGTTTCCCCTGCTTCAGCATCTTTTCTATCTCCTCTTTAAGTGCAAAGCATTTGTTAGTGGTGTGGTTGTGATCCTGGTAAAACTCGCACCACTTACTTTAAACCCTTTTGTGAGGAAGGGCCTTCAATTTTTCTGGACATCTCAAGAATCGATCATTTTATTTCATTTAGGATCATCTCTGGAATGGGTGTCATGGAGTATAGTCATCGAACTTATCATCTACCGACATCTTCTTGTCTCCCTTTCCTTTGAACTTTTGGGATTTACTTCCACCTCCTCCTTTCTCATTATCTCATTTGTCCGCTATGGCCTCCTCCGCATTTATAACTCTCCTAGCTGTAGCCAAGAATTTTCCATGGACTTTGGTGGATATTTGGCCAGCTTCCATAGGAGCTTTCCCTTTTTTAATCCTCCCATCAAGGCAGTCATCACAATACTTTCATCATAGTCTTCTACCTATAATTTTTCTTTAATGAAGTAGGCTATGAATTCTCTTAGAGACTCATTTTTTCCTTGTTTTTCATACAATAAGTGATTTGTCTTCTTCCAAGGATTTATTACAAAACAAAAGTTTTGGATGAACCTCTCGACTAGTTTTTTGAAATTCTCAATTGACATCTTTAGAAGAGAGGTGTACCACAGATTCACAGCACCAGTAAGAGTGCTGGAGAAGGACCGACATCTCATTTCATCAGAGACTATAAAGATGTCTGCAGCTGATTGGTACATTTCCACGTGGTGGACTAGGTTGGTGCTTCTATTATATTTTGGGGTGACAACCAATGGCTTGAACTTAGCCGGGGTTGGGTTGCTTACTATTCTGGATACGAACGGTAACCCTTCCATGTAACCCCTTTGCATGGGATCTCTGATCTTTAAAATGTCTCAAATCTTGTCTTTAAACCTATAAATAAAATGGTTCCACGACTTGTCGACTGTAGCTAATGCATCTACCTCGACCACAACAACATTATCACTAGCCCCCTCTCTATCGGTCGGTCATTGTAATGGATCTCTGTCCATCGTCCTTTGATAACTATTAACTTCTCTTTGCTCCTCTTCTCAGCCACATGGAAGCTAAAAACCAGCACATCCACCATTTCTTTTTGAACCAACATTACTTCAAGACCTAGAGAGTCAATCTCTCAAATCACCCACTGGTCCGAGTCTATCAAAAGTGTATCCTCTGTTGAGTCTGTTAAGTGCTAACGCACGAGGTTGGCCTTCTCGGCTCGACCTGGCACTATTTCCCCTTTTGAGTTGAATTGGCGCACATTATCCCTAGATATCTCATAGGGTTCCCAATATTCCACATCATCATCACATGGGTCATATTGAGACTCTTGGTCTGGCCTCTCAAGCGTAGTCACCTAGGATCAGCTACATCCATATATATCTACTGTTGTACTGCCTCTTTATATGGGGTTGGGGGTGGTCCCCCTATCACCACATTGCCCCACCCCTGGAAGACTGAGTTATCTTATTTGCTCCCGTGTAAGTAGGCCTAGTTAATATTTTTTGGCTGAAAGCAGCCAATTGCTCCTGCATATTTATCTGGATGGACGCCAGTGAGCGTAGAGCCGTAAGGACCTCAGCCATCTCTGAATGAGGCAGCACTTGTCTGGAACTAGGGCCAACGCTTGGTGGAAATTCTGAAACCATTGAATCCGATGAACGAAAAGAATAAAAGGTGTAGTAGAATAGCTGAATCAACTAGAAGAAATCTTGGATAACACAAACCAGAGCTCTTTTAATGGTGGTTCAAGCTCAGCTAAATGTGGGGTTATACCACCACCGGAGAATTCGGTGAGGAGTAAGATATAAATGAGAGGAAGAATATGATGATCTCACTTACCACATATGGCACCAACTGATGATACCAGTTATGGTACCACCAAGTAATGTATTAAGAGCTCAATCCAGGATGACCTTGAAGGTGCAATAATGGTGAATAGGCAGATGCATATAAATAAAGAAGGAGATGAGGCAATAGAGAGATAGAGACTTAAAGTAAATGGTTCATCCATCTGGACTACTCCACTGTGCATGGGTGTGTAAACTTCACTATCAAAATGGGCTCTAATATCCTTGTGATACAGTTCGCTCAACTTTCTCTCTACTTTGATTGCAACAAAGTTTTGGCTAGGGTTTCAATTATCGATCCTTTACATTGTTGAAGAAGACAAGCTTATATAGTGCCTGGGTGGTGTAATGCGCCCCCAAGCATGTAATAAGTGTGTACAGTATATGTTACCCAATGACGTAATGCCACCTGTCCCTATCACAGGTAGATCATAATGAAATAAATATTCCCCCTTATGCTCATGCGATTTTATTATAAATGTCTGTCCATATGGACTGATTGTGCTGAAGTCTGGCATCACACGTGGCAGAGATGTCATCTAAAGGGGTCTCGGTTGGGCCGAGTATGAGACCCACGGTGTCCTGTTCGATAATATTTTAGAGGAGTGTAGTCTCGATTGGGCATACGTTATACTGGGATGGGTTTATAGCAGGACTAATGAGGTATAGGCTGTCAGGTGGGGTAGACGAGAGCAGATAAACATGGTTGTTAGAGAGTCTCGGCTTGAGAGGATGGTCGAGGCTGAGTCCACTGTTATCGAATTCCTTATAGAAAGCATGGATTGAAAGTTCGGTCAGGCCGAGAAAGACCCATGCTAGGACGAGGCTACACTTGGCCATATCACAATACTAGAAAGAATAGAAGACTAAAGAATGATGAAAATGTACGCATTCACATCAGACTCCCCCCTTGAAAGAGTTCATCTCAAACTCATAGGGGAAGGCCTTCAGTGTCACCAACGAGAATAGTAATGAGGGCATGTTGAGGTGGAGCCTCCTCCATCTCCTCGAAATATTCAGGGTTACCAAATTCTAGAAGAGTACGACGTCGTGGAAGGGAACAATTTGAAGCTCTATGGCTAATCACCCCACAATTTTAATATTTGAATGTTACAGGGGGATAGGGTGCATGAAATAGAATTTTGAAGGTCGGGGCAGTTGAAGTAGGAGTGGGCCACGAGGTGGAGGGGCAGACTGATGGAAGAACTCTACTTTAGTGGAATACTCGATCGCCTTCTCAAAGGAGGTGATGCCATGTAAAGCAAGATCCTGCTGAATATAACTCTGCAGCCCGTGTATATATTGACTAATCCATTATTCCTCACTCTCACTGAGATGGGCACGCGTACAAAGAAACTGGAAATGCTCTGTGTAGTCTAAAACTGAACTGTCTTTCCAGAGAGAATGTACCCGAAGGAAGAGATCACGCTCATAGGTGGCGAGAATAAAGTGGCCATCAACTGTGCTTGAAGTTCGATCCAAGACAGGACGAAGGGAGGCCCTTAAGGGCACGGTGCTTCTCCAAATCATTCCAACATACACTGGCGTAGCCCCTGAACTTGGCCACTACTAGTAGAACACATCGGCGACCCTTCAGTCGCTTGTACTCAAATATCCTCTCCATTTCGGTGAGACAATCAATAATGACACAGGGCTGAAGGTGGCCATCAAACATCGGGACATACACTCGAATATCACCCTGCATACTCCTCGACATCAACTAGAGGGATAAGTGTGTGATGGCATCGCCACCCTGTAGGGTCTCATCACCCTCATCTAGGTCATCGTCGTCTAGCGGAGGCTCATCAATCTGGGCTCTCTGTCGCTGTCTCCGAGGTGGTGGATGAGGAGGATCAAGAATTAGTGGTGGTTCCTCTAGAGGTACTAGTGTAGGGGGAGGAATATAGGGTGGAACTATCTCCATAGGTGGGGGAGGAGGTGGAGCGGCAGACAAAGGTTGGCGATAGGGGCAGTGCTGCATCTGGTGCCCTTTTTGGTAGCACAAAAAGAAAACCCTCTCTGTGATAGGTACATATGGGGTAACCTTCAGACTCAACGAGTCAAAAGGGCACATATCGAAATGCCACTCGGTGAGTGGTGGAGGCTCAATATCTGAAAGAGAGTAGGGTCAGCGTGAGGATCGATCCTCAGGAGGAGGGAGACCAATCCACTCCCGTGCCCACACAAAGGAATCAACAGGTGAAGATTGGGCTGAGCGTGCATCCCACACAGAATGGGGGTGAGGAACATGTCTCAGTGTCCCGAGGGGGGAGGTGTGGAGCATAGGTGGGCGTGTATGCGTGGGGAAAGTAATATAGGATAAAGGAGGGTCAATAGTGGTGGGTGGGGATAGTGACATGGAAAGAAGATGACGAGGTTCAAGGTACCATTGTGGGTGGTGGTGAGGATAGGTTGAAACGTGTTGTAGGGTGAGGTCATGATGAGGGGTGATGGGACAGACTTAGTGGGTTTGTGGGGGTAAATGGTTTGATAAAAGAACACTAGGTGTGGGAAGATGAGGAGATTGTAGATGATGGTGGTTTAATGGCAGTGGTGGGGTCTTCTTGGGTGAGGTGTGGTAATTTTGGAGGGTGGGGTTGTTTTGGTTTAGGGTTTCAATTGGTGGGGCATGTATTTGAGGGGTTCCAAACACAAGAGGATAGTTGGGAAGACTAGGGTTAGTGTTGATTATTTCTTGGGCATGAGGGGATTGAAACCCTAGGGTTTCTTGCTCAAAATCTTTATCAATGACCACTATGGGATCATCTAATTTCGGAATTGATGTTGGCGAAAACCGCGCGTCCATGCAGATATGCTAATTGTTGTTATTGGCTTCCGACCGCAATGCAAAAAAACTTAAACTATTAACTACACTCAAATGGAGTATAGCGACTAGTCTGGGTATCGAAAATCCATATGGAGTGTTTCACACACTTTAATTGATTTATTACTTCTAAAATAAAAGTGTAAAAGATGATGATAGTTTAAAAGGGGATAAGGGGAAAAAGAGTTAATTATGCTAATTAAAACGAAACGAAGATTAATAAAACAAGATTAAGGTCACATCCCATCCATGGACTAAACAACGCGTATTAAGTATTTTGGTTTGAAAACATTTAACTTAGCATATTCAATTAATTATAAACTGTAACACCACGTGTTTTTAATAGTTAATTAAATTAATTAATTGGGAAATTCAAGAAAAAATAATTTTTGGATTTTATTATTCTTAGTAATTAAATATGTTGGTTTTATATATAAAAAAATAAGGTTTTAAGTGGAATTTAAATCGGGATTAAAATTTGGAAATTATAACTTTTTGTATAAAAATCAGAGAAGGATCCGAGCTAAGGAGGATAAAAATAATACTTTTTTAAATCTAACCATCCGATCGAGCTAAATTTTTCACAGCAACTCCGTCTTGTCATTCGCTACAATATATTAAAATTTCAAGCCATTCTGACAGTCCGATCATCCGTAATAATTTTTTGAGTGTTTGTATTTGATTAGAACTCAAATTCTTTTTGGTATATAAACAAAGTGACGGGTTTAGGACTTTTAAAAATACTTTTTTGTAAACCCTAAGAGCAACATTCTCCTCTTTTACATCCTCTTTCTCCCTCAAAACCTTAACTCCATTGGAGAGTTATTTTCAATCCAAGTTTTGAAGCTTTAAACTGAGTTTTCACAAGATTGTTTAAGAAAGTCTCTTTGGTAATTTTTCGAGAGGAATCCAACCGTGTAGTCATAATTTCTTCATCTTAATCTCAAGCATGAATACTCTATTCCTTTCCTTTAGTATTATGCGTTTTAAGTGTCGCCTAAACCCTTAATTATGTATTTTTTATTAAAATCAATTAGCAACTTTATTAGAGAAAGTGGACGCTAAATTTTGGGGTTATTTTGATGAAATTTTTTAATATGATTTAATCCTTGAAACCCTTGGGTGGGTTTTTATGATTTTTGGGGTGTAGGTCTGCATGTAGAAGTTATGGGATTATTTATATGTTATGTGGGACACGAACACACTTATAAAAATTAGAGGATTTGTAAAAGAGAACGAATATATCATATTGAATAATATCGCATTTAAATAAATTAACAAGTACTTGAAGAAAATAATTATGTTGAAAACGACGACTATATTATTAATGAAATTAAATTGAATTGTGACATTTGTGATTAAAGTGCCATGTTGTGATTATGATTTGTGATATTGTGTGAATTGGTGTATTCACTTTTTCCATCGCGGGGACGAGGGGCTTTTGGGTAGTATATTGATCTCCTTGATTATAGGATGCTTACTAGGTATGGGAATAGTCGGTAAGCCTTGGTTATAATTTATGCTTTCTAGGTATGGGACTAGTTAGTGTAGATTCGTACGGAATTCATATTTCGGGGGTGGGGCAGATTTTTAATGTTTTATTGTCGTCACGCTAGCCTAGGCATGAGACTAGGACGAATAAAGGTTGGAAATTCATCTTATATGAAGGATAGGACGTATATGTACTTTGAGGACCCTTAGGTATGGGACTAAGGGGCATTTTGGGGATCTCACATCGATAAAAAGGGTGGGGTAATTTGATAACTTAATAAATTGAGAAGATGAGAATTAATGCTTAAGATAATAACGGGTATTAAAATTTGTGGTGACATAATGTGTCAGGGACCAACAGTTTAAACGGGTCAGCGTGGGCGATTTATATCATGTCGTGTGTGGAACCTTGTCATATTACGGCATCGACAATTTAAACGGATCAGCTGGCTATTGACAAGGGGAAGTGTGACACTTTGGTGGATTACCACCCGTGGCGGGAGGACCGCTATAATTAAGATAAAATTAAGGAAAATGATTAATTGGGTTAATTTAATTAAATTAACATCGTGGGAAGTGGGAATTCAAAATCATATTGGTGTGCTTTTTGGAATGGGATTTTCTGAGGGTAGTTAGTGATTTATATTTATCGCATTTAATTATCTCGTTTAAATAAAATATTTTATTGTGATATTTATCTCCTATAATGCTATTGTCTGGATTGGAGGGAGTAGTATGTATTCATGGTCAGGGTTCTAACCTCGTGCGTTGACTAATTTTTTAGGATAAATTTTGGAGAGGCTGCATAGGATTATCGGAGTTTCTTGTTTGGAGGTGCAACTAGAGTTTATTCATTTTATTGCTTTATTTAGTTAGACTTTCTTTTCAGTCGTAATTCACTATGAGACTTCATTTGGATTTTTATTGAGCCATTTGGTTCCAAAGTTGTTAGAGGATTTCAGTTGGATTATTCACAGTTGATTATTATTCAGTTTTTAATTAAATCATTATTGGAGATTGCATTCATTCGAAGTTTTAGCATGTGATGGATCTTTTATCGGTCAGTTGTTATTATCATTTGGGATTGATTAAATTCGTTATCTTGTGAATTGATTTATTTATATCTCATATCTGTTTCATGCTATGAATGATATTTTATTTAGTTAACACCCGGCATTGTTTTGGTGGCTGCCAACACCAGAATTACGTGGAGTATGACATAAACATCACACATGAAGGGAACTAACCCAAAAATGTAAGATTAAACGTATAATCGAAAATGGTTACACATGAATTAATTTCAAAATATCGCATTAAACACTACCGTTGCATGACAAAGAAAGTTACACACCTAATATTCCAACTTTAATACACGTGGTTTCAATTAAATGTGTTTTTTCCCAAACCCTAGATTTCAAAGCTCGACACCCATTAATGGCGAAAATATGACCCCAACACTTAACCTAGGTAAAAAACATGGCAAGAACAATAAAATAACTAATTAACTAATGGAAACAACTAATTAACCAACAAAAACTAAATAACAAAGCAAGAAAGCTAATTAACACACAAGAAATAAACAATGGAAGCTTTGAGTAATGAAAGAGATGATGAGTAGTGACTTACAAACCCATTTGGGTGAAACACTAGGAAAGAGAGAATTGAAATCCAAAATCCCCTCAAAACCCTCTTTCCTAACCTAACTACTAAATATAATATAATAAAAACTAACTAAAAATAAGATGTCTTCATATACAACAAAAACCCACTTATATAGTAAGTGGTAAAAGAAATAAATGGAAAAGAAATGATTTTTCCCCAAAACCAAGAAAGAGCTCCCCGAAAAAATGGTCATAATATGCTCTTTAGGAACCGGATTAATGAACCGTCAGAGAAAACACGAAGCCGACTCAAAGGTCCACACCTTTCGTGAAGATTTCGGGAATGAAGATCGAATGTTGGAATGACTAAAATTCCCCTGAGATTGCATATTACATTAAAAACTTTTTGAATAGAACCAATTGAATCGCTAAGCACCATAATACCTACAAAAGCTCAATTATACCTTTCAAAATATGTAAACATATAAAATAGAGGTAGTCTAGTTAACGAGCATAAATATAGGAATTAAAGTACCCAATGGGGCTAAAATTCATAAGTAAAGAGGGTAAATAAATGCAATATTCGATCTGAATCACACCCCTTAACTTACACATTGCTAGTCCCTAGCAATGAAACACAAATCAAGAAGAACTACAAGTAAACCCCAGGTAGGAAATATATACAAAAGAGATAAAACCACTTTCGCAGGCGAACGATTGCATTTAGCATACGCAATTATCCATCCTATGTTACCCTAGTGGACGAGTGTTGTCTCGTGAGGGTTTTCAGGGATGAAACCTACAAATATCAAATTTCCTCAAAATATTCCCAACCAATATGTCAAGCTCAACAACAACTAAATATTTCAACATATTATTAACAAAGAAAATGAGAATGTTGCTCAATAATCCAAAACTATCAACATTTAAAGAATAACTACGTGGAATTGAAACCTCAATTGTGAGTGGTGTGTGTGCACATGCAAAAGTTTTAATTCAGTAAAAAAGCCTATATCCCGGATAAACATTAGAGCATGCTTCCACTTAATCCTCTTCGGATATTACACTCAACAAATAGAATCACTCAAAAAGGGGCGTAACACGCGGGACATGCAGGCATAATGAGTAAATTTAAATGAAAACTAGGTCGCACACATGTCATCGATGAAGAGCGCTATATATAAAATAAAAACTTTGGAATTTCAATGAAAGGATATAATCATTAAATGAGGTGAAATGTATCTTCACAAATTATCACAATTATTTAGACTTTTGAATTACATTCACTTAGGATCACATAGGACTTTTATAGGGTCGTAATGTAGGTTTGGGGTTAAGGTTATGAAATGAAGGGAATATGTACGGATTCAAAGGTGTTTGGGGATGAAACACTTGGGATAATGGAAAATTATGGACAATTTCAAAATTTTAAAATGATTTTCATAACAACCATTGAATATAACAATGGAAAGTGACTAAGGTTATTGAACACTATATACAACATGTATAAACTTTCTCTTTCTTTTTTTTTGTCTCCAGACATTCGCTTTTTCATATTTTTCTTTTCTTGTTCTTTCTTTTTCACTCTCACTTGCTTAATTGCAACCACATAATAATAACATCATTCAATCCCAAATAACATTCTAAACAAAGGTATGAGAGGTAATATGTATGGTATATAACTCCAATTTGGAGTTGGTTAAGGGATTTTTGGGAAATGAAATGCAAGGCTATATTTGGACTCAAAGGGGTTGACTAGGGAAATATATAAGGTGAGATAAAGGTAAATATGGGTGATATAACAAAGATGGCCTATGATCATTTCCTAAAATTTAGGCAATTCTAGAGTCAAAACAACTTTGAAAATCATGCTCAAGTAACACATTTCATATATGAACTCAATTAATGAACGATAAAATTAAAGAATAGTGAAATTACCAACGAATTTAACATTTTCATTATGGAAAGAGTAGTGTATAAACACTCACAAATGAGGAAAAGTACAAAGCTCGCTCGGTTTTAGTGTACACAAAGCAACAAAGAGATACGAAGTTGTAGGGGGGCTTGAAGATAATCTCTAGATTAGAGATAGGCCTCCCAAGCTAATAGAAGGGACTTAAGGGAAAGAAGCAGCATGAAGACATCGAGATAGCTCAGTGTGGAAGCACAGAGTGGCAACACAGCGTGGCAGCTCAGCATGGAAGCCCAGCGAGGAGATTGGGCATTACAGCTTGCCCTTTACTTCCTTTTTTTATTTAGTTAAAATTGTTAACATTGATTGAAATGATGTAATAACTGTAATATTCAGCATGAGGTCAAACGGTACTCGCGAGAGACCGAGCCTGGCAGGGCCTGGGAGAGCTTACAGGCTCTACCGAATGACCTCTTCGTGAGAACTTTAGAGGGACTTGGTTTGGAGGATTGAGAAGTAAGGCACCGTTAGGGCTTGTCTTGACCGTCTTAGAAACACCTGGTGAAATACCGAGTAACTTTTCATCGTGGAAGCTTGTACGGAGTAACCTTGAGTTCCATCATTTGTTGACCCTTGAGCCAAACAGTCCCTTACCTAAATTCACATCTACTTTATGTGATGTCACTAGCTAGCCAGTCATTGTCAAATCCAAACTCGAGTAAACCACTGTGGTATTGGGGCCGTCAGACAGTTTGGTGAGCCACCTCTGTAGGTGATAGTCCTCTGACACACAGTGGTTGGGAAAAAGGCATGTCTTGGCATTTAATGTTTATCACATAGAGTTGACTGGTCCATCAAGCGTTTAATCTTTATGACATAGATCTGACTGGTCCATCAAGCATTTTATATTTGTGACGTAAAGTGTGAGGGGATGTCAATTCACAGCTGTGAAGGACTAAGGCATCTCAAGAGTGGTGGGAGGGATATTTAATGGCCTCAACCACTTCTGAGAGAGAGGGTACTTGCTAGAGAGAATAAAGATCAGAGATAAGTATTGCAAGCCAGAGTTCTTACTCACCCACCATTATTATTTATTGCGAATCTTTTAATAGCTAACCAGATATCTTTCAGAGGTTGTTGGTGTGTTGACTGCCTGCCAAGGTGCATCTAGGGTGCTTACTTCTCTCTCCCTTTGAATAAGAAACTTATGAGTTCCTTTTATTATTGTTTGAGTTATACACGAGTGTCTTGTAAGTTCAATCTAAGTGTTGATCATATATAATATTGTGTTATAACTTATATTTGTGGAAGATTTTTTAGTCATCATTTATCACCATACATATAGGGGTTACACCTCACCTAGTATTACCATACTCCCAGGATACAAGGGGACCACCCTCTTACATTTTAGCGACTCCGCTGGGGAGGTATTATCCTAAAAGTATGGCGCAAAATAATCTTAACCGTACCATAGATTTTAACGCTATTCAGCGTAATAAAGAACAAGTTGCGAGGGAGCTTGAGGCTTTCAGGGATGGGGTCCCTCGGGTGGAGGTGCCTCCATTTGAAATGACAACGGGAATCGCAGGGGCGACACAAGATTCTACTAGTGCCGGGATGGGACAAGCACAGATGGCCCTTCTCATGGGTAAGTTTTTTGATTTCTTGCAGACCCCAACTACTACAATGATTTTGGGTGGATTTGACCCCAGTTCCTTAGTAACACCAATGGCGGATCCAATAGCCCCCATTTCCCACGGCAGCTGGCCCCACAAACACAGTATCGACCCCTTTCCCAACAGTAAGAATCCCAGGGTGACGGGCATTCCACCCATGGTATATATGCTAGGCGTTATAATTATTCCACATGCGGTCCCTCATCCTATTGCTCCAGTGGTTGAGAAAACACCTGCATCTTCCTTAGAAGAAATCAGGAAGGAGATGTAGAAGGAGATGTTGAAAATGATAGCAGCTTCCTCACTATTAGCCAGTGAGGTAACATCGGTGTATGACGATTTTCATACTCCTTATCCCCGGGAATACAACGATGAGCCTTACCCAAAGGACTACATTTGTCCCTTTTTTAAAAAGTACACAGGAAAAGGGAGGAACCCGAAGGAACATATCAAACGCTTCATCGAGTATCTGGGAGCTCACTGCAAAAATAAGAAGCTTAGGTTGAGGGAGTTTTCCAAATCCCTAACCGACAAGGCTTATACCTAGTACTCACAGTTGGCACCTAAAAGTGTCTCAATGTGGGAATAAATGCATGTGCTATTTGTCCAGAAGTTCTTTCTGCCAGAAGATGAGTTCACACTAACCCAGCTTGGCAGGGAGAAGTAACAGCCAGGGGAAGAAGTGGTTTCATATATTCGAAGGTTCAGGGAAAGGTCTCTTTATGTAAGAGAAGAGGCCAAAGAGTCCAAACTTCTTCAGATTTATGATGAAGGTTTGCTCCCAGAGTACATCTATCATCTTATTAATGCAATGTGTAAGGGAGCTTTCTCGGCATTCTTGAAGGCAGCAAGGAATATATCATTGGTTGTTCAACCAAATCCCGCCGTGGTGCATGTGATGTTTAGGCAGCCGATACAGCCCATTGTGATATGGGGCCAGCCCCCACGAGTGGGCTACGTCGATAGGGGAGAAGAGACTAAGAAACTAACGAATGATAACAAAAGAAAGTTTGGCAGAGACAGGAAGGATCCACCCCCACTTACCTACACCGTTGAAGAAGCGGTCATCTATTATAACACCATGGTCCAAGGTGGAACGGTGTATGAGCCTAAGGTCATTTCGACAGTTGAATCAGACGCTGAGACAAGGGTTAATCCCAAGTATTTCTGCATCCATTGGAAGGTGGGTCATCCAACGACAACCTGCTTCACACTCAAAAAAATCATAAGTAAGCACATGAAGACGGGAACTCTGCAAATCCCTCAGGAGAATCTAAACGCCAACCCCCTTCCAGCACATGGGACCAACCTTGTAGTTGCTTATGATGAGGAGGCTAAATGGGAAGCGAGGGAATTGGAGATTTGACAAGAAGAATTTGAAGATACGTTGGAGGACTGTACCAGGGGAGTGTCCAACGTAGTGATAGCTTACGATTAAACTAGCGCCAGGGACATAGAAGAGGTATACAACCTGGAAAAATAGCATATGGGTCAAGGGGTAGAATGCCAGGCTATTTCGCGGTCACCGAAGTTCTCATGATTCATCGACCAAGTGGGGATGCCAAAGGAGAGTAGATTAGAGATAACACAAGCGATCTTGGATATTGCACAAAAAAACGCAGTACCATCGCAGAGGTGGAGAGGACCAATGGCCAGGTTGGTAAGGAAGTTTTTATCTGAAGTAACCTTTAGTGATGTCGATTAGGCTGTGAGTTTCTCCTATAATAGGGCCTTGTACGTAACCTCTAATATTAACAGGGTGAGTTTTGTACGAGCCTTGATAAATGGGGGAGAAACGATAAACATCATGCCAATCAGTTCCTTCCAGGCAGCCAACATTCCTGAGGCAAGATTGATACTAATTCCTCTGGTAATTTTTGGTTATGATAACCAATCATCCAAGCAATTGGATACGTGAACGTTGGGATTGTGATGGGGAATATTTACTTTGCACATAAAATTCCATGTGATCGAGAGTGCTACTTCATATCACCTTATGATATGAAGGGTGTGGATGCACAATTATGGACTAGTCCTTTCAACATACCATCAATATGCGAACGTCAACGTGAAAGGGGCTGAAATCATCATACGTGCAATGAAGAAACCCTTTGCCACCGAAGAAGCTCACCTGGAAGATGAAGCTTTCTACACTGAGCTAGAAAAAGACACCAGGGTCTTGATAAGAAGAATGGAGGGAGCAAGAGTTACCTATATCAGAGAATGGATGGGACCTGTGAATAATTAGAACAGTGAAGGGTTAAGAATAAGGGAAGCAACTACGAAAGTTCACCATAGATATTAGTCCCAAGACCCAGAATATCTCAAAATAACTCAGAGATAGAATGAGGCCCGGGATGGATCCGATGGAGCACGAGGTCCAACGACATAGCATATTGAGCAAGTTTTCTAAAAATAGATTGGAAAAGTTTTAAGAGAGTAGAAGAGGAAGACAATTAAGATGAAAAGTAATATATGCAAGAAGAAAATTACAGAGGATGGAAGAGTGATTTACCTCCTCTGAAGGTGTGAGCAGATGATAGAAGGAACTATTCTAGGGGCTAATAAAGAGGTTGACCTAGTGCATGAATGTTTCTTGATAGACCAACAAGGGCAATGTATAGTCATTGATAACTCTAACATATAAGAGTTTGTAGAAGAAATGGGAGAAGAGCCAGAGTAAATGACGGATCGATCGAAGCCACAAGTGAAAGAGCTGGAACAGATGTATTTAGCCGATGAAGGAGAAGACCCAAGACCCATATTCATTCTGAAAGACCTAAGCTCAGAGAAAAGAAGGGTCTTGGTTTAGCTAATTCGAGAATACGTGGACATTTTTGCATGAAATACACAAAAATTGAGGTGCTATATGAAGAAGTAAGTTGCCACAAACTTAACGTTATGCATTCATCCATACCGGTGAAGCAAGCCACAAGGACCTACAAGCCTGAGCTGGATCTGAAGACCAAAGAGGAGGTGAAACGGTTGCTAGCGATAGGATACATCAAATCGATACAATACCTAGTCTAATTTTTAAGCATCGTCCTAGTGGGGAAGAAGGATAAGAATGAGATAAAGATCTATGTGGACTTTAGAAATCTGAACAGAGCTTGCCTGAAGGATGAGTTCCCTCTGCCCTCTATTGATAGCTTAATCGATGAAACTATTGGTCAAGAGATGTACAATTTTATGAATGGGTATATGGGATACAACTAGATCAAGATGGATCCAGCAGATGCGAAGAAAACGCCGTTGAGGACCCCGTTGGGCAAATTTATGTACACAGTGATGCCTTTTGGGTTAAAAAATGTTAGGGAAATGTATCGAAGGACAATGATGGCCATCATTCATGACTTATTTCACAAGTTTTTGGAATTTTATATGGATGATTTGGTCATCAAGTCGAAGAATGAGGAGTCCCATATGGATAATCTAAGAAAGGTGTTCATTCGGTGCAGAAAATACAAGCTGAAGATGAACTCATTAAGTGTGTTTTTGGAGTCACAAGTGGAAAGTTCCTGGGTTTTGTAGTAGATCGACAAGGAGTGGAGATGGACCAGGATAAGTAATGAGCGACTCGGGAGATGCCATGTCCAAGAACGACGAAAGAGCTCAAGAGTGCCCTCGATAAAGTCTCATACCCTATATTTGGACTAGGACTAGCCGAAATAACTCACCCACTGATGGAGATACTGTGAAAAGGCACGAAGTTCAAATGGGAGGAAGCTCACCAGGAATCTTTGACCAAGTTGAAGAAGTTTCTCTCTTCTCCATAAATGATGATACCTCCCATAGCAGGAAGACCGTTGCAACTCTACCTCACATCTACAACGAGGTCCATTGAAGCTCTTTTGGCTCAAGAAATTGATGGTTAAGAGAGACTAGTCTACTACTTGAGTAGGATCATACATGGACCAGAGGCAAGGTACAATAGTATATAAAGACATTGTTTAGCCCTGGTATTTATAGCATAAAAACTTAGACAATACATGTTATCTTTCATAATCCACATTATGATAAGATGTGACCCAATTAAGTTTTTATTGGCAAGAACTATTTTAATTAAAAGGGTAGCTAGGTGGCTCCTCATCCTTTCAGAATATGATTTGAAATGTGTGGTCCCTTGAGCGATCAAGATCCAGGCGTATGAAGATCTACTGGCGATTTTCCCATCTGGAATATTTGAGCCACCCCGAGAGAGCACTACAGGGATAACTTACAGGAAAATTTCTTAGATGCCAACCTAGAAGAATAGGTGATGCAGTTCGATGGTTCTATGACGGAAAAGAAGGGATGGGTAGGGGTCATCCTTTCTAAAGGAAAGGAAGAATTTTGCCTTTCCTACAAGTTGGATTTCCCTTTCTCCAATAACGAAAAAGAGTATGAAGCATTAGTACTGGGGTTGCTAGAGGCCTTCCGAAGGGGCATTCATTCACTGTGCATCAAAGGTGATTCGAACTTGGTGGTTCAGCAAGTGAATGGGGAATATACGTTGAAGCACCTCAGCCTAGCGCCTTATAGAATCCAATGGCTGATCAATCAGTTCCATAAGGTCAAGATAAGAAGGCATCCCAGAATGATGAATAGGCATGATGATGCCTATGCTACCATTACTCAAAAGGTGGCTATAAAAATTGATATAATTACTATGGTGATACAACAAAGATCATCCCCATCAGTTGTGCAATTGATCTTACCAATGGAAGATGATTCGGATTGGAGGGGCGAGATTAGGAAGAAATTGGAGTCTGGGGAAGGCAAGATGAAACTGAAAGAGCTAGCACAGTACTTTGCCAATTAAGGAAACCTCTACTTTAGGAATGTGGGAGTTTGGTTATCGAGATGTAACGGGCCAGAAGAAGAAAAACATAGATTAAAGAAGACACGTGACAAACACTGCAAAATAACTAATATCCCTCTATGCAGAAGAATTCAGGGTGAGGGGAACTTCTAGCCAATGATGAAGCAGGACGCAACAGAGTTACAATGAAGGTGCGATAAATTTTAACTCTTCTTTCAGGTATATAAATGCCACTTCGTTAAAACTCAAGTAGGATGGAGGCAGCCTTACATCGATTTTATCAAAGATGGAGTTGTATCTTTGGAGAAAATAGATGCGATGGGACTCAAGTGAAGAGCCCCACTATTTTATGTTCTAGATGATCAGCTCTATCAAAGGGGGTACTTCAACAGACCATTGAGATGCATTATAAAGGAATAGGCAACATAAGTTTTTTAAATAAGCTTACGATCCACCTCAAATTGGAGGAGCAAAGCTAAATGACCTTGGGTTATTATTGGCCAACTATGGAGAAAGATTCTACTGAGTTTGTATGAAAATGCAAGGCATGTCAGCTGCATAGAAACATGATCCATGCTCCTTCGGTGGACTTGCATTCTTTAGCCACTCCTTACCCATTTCACACTTGGTCATTTGAACTAGTAGGGCTAATACACCCATCTTCAAATGGAAATATCTGGATACTCGTGGCAACAAAATTTTTTACAAAATGGGATGAGGCGATACCACTCAAAAGATCAACTGCAGGTGTGGTGACTAACTTCATCAGGGAGTACATTATTTGCAGGTTTGGGATTTCAAAAGTTATCCTCTCTGATAATGGGACCTCGTTTGTCAACTAAGAAGTAACGATGCTTACAAACAAATACTTCATCATCCATTATACCTCAACGGTGGCATATCCAAAGGGGAATGGTCAAGCTTAAGTAACTAATAAGACTTTGATAAACATCTTGACCAAGACGATGGAAGACTTCCCAGGATAGTGGGATGACAAGATTCCAACAGTCTTATGGGCCTATCAAATGACAAAGAGGAAACCTATACGATACACACCATTCTCTCTTATGTTTGGGGCTGAAGCAATTTTGCTGGTAGAACTGGAGGTTTCTTCGGCCCAATATACCTTGTGAAGAAGAATTCTCCCTGAGAGCAGACATGTATAGTTAGAAGCACTTGATGAGCACAAAGACAACGTGATACAAAACTTTTAAATGTACATGAAGCATATTTCCAAAGCATATGACAACATGGTGAGGCCAAGAAAATTTATGAAAGGGGATTTAGTTTTGAAGGCATCAGTAAAGCACATACGGGGGCTCCCATTGCCTAAATTTATTACGAATTGGGAGGGATCTTTCATCGTAAAGGAGGCTCACAATTCAGGTTACTGTTTAATCTCTAAGATGGAAGAAGATAAACCCTTCAAGATTAATAACAAATGGTTGAAGCTTTACCATGTTTAAACGAGTGCCCTCAGTTAGAGATTTATTTTTGTTAAAACTATGTTGCAATTCGTTGTGGGAGTTATTTCTTTTGTAGTGAGATTAAGAAGGGGGAGTTTGCTTGTAAATTGTAAGAATTTGAACTTTGCAATAAATAGAAGCATTTTAACGAAACAACGTATAATGACAAATATTATATCTTATTCATTGATATAATTTGTAAAGATTACCAAAAATTTGGAACTACCGCCTAAGAATTATATCAGGTAAAGAAAAGATTGTAATTATAAAAAAGGGACTTCTAGCCCAGTAAAAACCACAGATCGGGTTGGGAGAAGAATTCCCAAGGAAAACCAGAAGAAGCTTCCAAGCATGACCTCTGAGCAGCAACACGACCTTCAAGCCTGGTATGCACTTAAGCTCTTTCGATTAACAGGGTTTCTCATTCCATCTTGGCCTTTTCTAAAGATTCTTCGATAGCCCTCACTCTATCATCGGCTGCCACTAATAGAGGGGCCAGATCTTCTATCCTTTTCTCTTCAGATCGTTGGCCTTCTATGTGTTTCAGATGTAGTTCCCTCTGGCTTTCCAACTGATGGCTCTTCAGAAGTTTCAGATGGCGGATCAGCCAATTTAGATGGAAATCATCCTTATCCATCTCTTTCAAACTTCGAAGATGATGATTGATGAGTGCTCTTGTAAGGTTAGAGGTTTGTGCGTTGACGACCTCAGCAATGATGACCTCCAAACCCTGTCACCTATGGCTCATCACCAACATTTTGGAGCATATACAGTCAATAATAAAAGTTTAAGGATGGTGCATGATAATTCGCTCGATGATAGATCGGTCGCACGTAGAAATTTGAGGATATTGGAAAAGAATCATGAGACAGAACTCATGAGGAGCCATGTTTGGAAGGGGAACCTCATATCCTGACTCGTTGTCTGCTGGAAAATTCGCAGTTGAACCACGATCATCATGGCTTGAGTCCTCAGAGGGGACTAGTTCTTGATGTGTGGGTTCAACATCCGAGGGATCATACTAAGCTGATGTTTGGATAATGGCAAGCCCCCTAGCAACCTATAAAGCGATGAAGAAAAATGAGTTGATGAAAATCTTAACAAGTGATTTTCATTATTAAGTCACTGTTATAGGTGAAGTTTGACAAAAAAAATCTTAACAAGTGGTTTTCATTCTTAAGTCACCGCCATAGGTGGAGTTTGACGAAAAATATTAACAAATGGTTTTCATTGTTAAGTCACCATTATAGGTGGAGTTTGATGAAAAAAAAATTAACAAGTAGTTTTCATTGTTAAGTCACCGTTATAGGTGGAGTTTGGCAAAAAATCTTAACAAGTGTTTTCATTGTTAAGTCATCATTTCAGGTGGAATTTGAGATTTTTTTAACAAGTGTCTTCCATTATTAAATTTATCTTAAAGGCGTAACGGAAGTACTTATGCAAATAAAAGAGAGCAATCAGAAAATCCCTCAGGAATTCCTGAAGGAGCAACGGTAACTGGAGAGACAGTTGCAACAGAAGAAACTACAGCAAATAAACCAGTTCCTCCCTCAACCTTCGAAGAACCCTCGACCAGAGGAACCCCAACCCTCGGTGGAGCACCTTCCTCGAGAAAAGGCACTTTAGCCAAAATAAGGGAGGGATCAGAAAAAACTGCTGGCCCTCCCAAGGGAGCATCAACCCCCATGGATGCCGAAGGGACCTTCGAGTATGAAGATGACCCAACACTAGCGTGAACAATAAAGGAGACCCTAGACGAAGATGGTGGAATTCATAAGGGGAAAGTTGCACACATAACAAAGTGTTAGACATAAGAAAACACAAAATAAAAATGCAAAAGAAACAACACAAGGAAGGAAATTTCTTAATGATATTAGTAAAGGGGGATAACACAATGGAAAGCCTCACCAGAGAAAACTACAGAATTGACCCAGTGAGAGATGTGGCCATATCAGGGGCAGTTACAACCTGAAGGTCAAAGAAAATACTTAGTGCCAAAGACAACTGAAGCAAAAAAGAGGTAAATGATAATCAATATTAGTACCTCTAGAGGGATAGAAGAAACTGGAACAACGTCCAAAGGAACCATGGGAATGGCAGATGGGCCAGAAGAAGCCAAAATAGATTCCTCTAGTTACGAAGAAGCTCCAACGATTTCTCTATAAATGGCAACCCTCCTGAAAGCCTCATATGCATGCCTAGAGGCAGAATGACGAGAATAGGCTAGCCCATACATGGGAGAATGGGTAGGAGATGCATCGGTTGAGACATTATCGAAGCGTCCTCCCACGAAGGGGCTCACAAGAGGACTTGGCCTTCCTTCTTTAATCTCCTGGACAAAGTTTTGAAGTGTTAGAAAATATACTACTTCATATCGTACTGAAAATGGCTAAGCGTGGAAATAAAAAAAGAAACAAACCTCTTGCTCAGGGGAAGAATAGGATGATATGACCATTGGCGAAGTAGGTGGCAAAAGAACTGGCGAAGCCCTATCGGTTTGACCCTAGTCAGTGTAAGGACTGTTATCTAGAGTGATGGCCTCAGTTGGAACTGGATAGCGAGAGGTCTAAATAGCAGAAGAGGCAATAGTAAGTTGCATCTCATAAGCCCGTTTCCTCTGGGTCTTTGTACCTAAAGTCTTTTTTCGAGTACTAGAGACACCAATAGTAGAGGGGAATCTGGAACTCGTTCTATATTTTGATACCCCCTCCGTTAGATTTATGATAATAGTAAGGAAAGCAGTAGCCAGAGGAATGGGGGTGACTTCTTGAAATTCTCATTGTACCCTTACTAGTTCAACCTGACATTTGGCTCTTAATTCCCCACTTTGTTCTGCAGGCATGACAAGTGAAACGGAGGCAATTGGGAATGCATATAAAGGATCTTGGGACTTAGGTTGGGACTTAGACTTTGAGGAAGTACCACGCTTAGAAGTTTTGGATATCTTAGAGGGAGGTTTTGAAGGCCCCTTGCCATAAGGACCTTTGGGGTCCGTAGGTAGTTTAGGTGTAGGAGTTTTCTTGACTTTAGGAGTGGCAGTAGGGATCATGGGTCAATGAGGAGGCAGCTCACTAGGGGGATATTTTGGGGTGCTTCTTAGAGGTAACTCCACCCCAAGAACAGAATTTCCTTTAAGGTCCAATTCAAAAGCAAAGAATGAGAGAACTGTGGGATATACCGGAGGACCTTGAACAAACTCAAAAATCTTGGCAAGTTGCATCATCCAGTATTTTATTGCAAATAATGAAGTTACATCCCCCTGTCTTATAATATTGGGGATGGTGACTCGCCCAGCCATTGTTGAGCTGACCTCCCAAGCAGCAGTAGAAGTATAGAAGGAGCATGCCTCACTAACGGTGAATTTGGGGTGGGATAACTGAAAAACTGAGCGAGGAGCCCCTTGGTCAAAGCTAAATTGGCGATTGCATCTATTAGGGTTATAAGGCTCAGAGGTATATCCTCACTCGGTGTAAGAAGGAAAGTACCTAGGGGAGAGTAGAAGGACCACAGGGAGTCAAGGGTTTTCAGCGATGAGGTTCGCAGTAGTTAGTTGGACCACCTTTACCCCGTGTTAAAAAATATCCCAAGTGTGGAGGAAAACTTCTTCAGTATATAACCTCATAACAAAACTTTTGGGTTTATTGAATATGGGGAGTATTTCCTTACGACTCTATTTCTTATGGTGACAATACAAGTGACGGGGCCTGATGGATTCACCAGAGGGAGGACGAATGGAGTTGGCGGATATGGTAGGAAAATGGGTATAAAGGAAGCCCGTGAGAAGTATGGTGTTGGCAAAGTTAGCTAGGTTATAATGGCCAAGGGACCTTTCCATGTCCAGGTGGGTCATGTCCAGTCAAGTGTAGAGGGACCCCAAGGCCATGGATGCTAGAGGAATATTGACCCCCTTGCCAAATGAATGGATATGTTTATAAGGACCCTCCTAGGCTGGTCAATCGGCTTCCCAAGCAGCACGAAATGGGAAAGAATGATAAGAATGTAAGCTAGAAATTATAACGATGTACCTTTCCCCTTACCAGCAGCAGAAGAACCATATTTCTTAGAGGGGTCTCAAAATAACTAATTGATAAGAGGAGTGAAAGTGGATTTGTTGGATGACCTTGAAAAATTTTACTAAAGCCGTTTATTAAAAATAAACTATTTAAGTAACTCCGATCTGTTTTTTTAAGAAACTCTTTTCGTAAAAACCAAACTATTTGAACACAAGATGTGTTTAATAAATCAGTATGTATGAGATCTATTCAAGTCTTGAATAACAGGTTTATAAAGTAGTTTAAAAAAACTTAAACTCAGCACAACCAAGAGTGAGATGAGGAGATGTAGAAAGATTATGTTCACAATGTTTTTTACGTGGTAAAACCTCACCAATTGAGGAAACATCCACGACTCCCTCTACGGAGTAAAATGAAAAATCCACTAAAACAAATATATGAGTTACAAACTATATAACTAACATGCAAACAACTCAGACCTATATAAGTTTAGGAATGTACCCTCTGGTGTCCTTAAAACTGTGACACCCCGCCTAATTAAACCTTGGGTGATCAAGCCTTATTTTAATATAAACAGGTTTCTTTAATGGTTCATTCTTAGCATCACTGTCGAACGCCTTTTTAAAAAAGTTTACTAATCACCTAAGTGAAATTAAAACGGATGCCAAATTTTAACTTTCTTAAATAAACAAATAATCCAAACCACACATTACCAAAACTAGATATGACTATGCAGTAAGCAAAAGAAATCTGAAAGCAGTTAAAGTTTTGCCGTAAACCACGGCCCAAAAGACAACTACAAATCCATAACTAGAATAAACTGTAATAGAAAAGGTGGAACGACATGTTCCAACAAGGAATGATAAAACTGAGATCCTGCACTAGAACTGAAAAGAAAGAAACGTCTAAGCAATCCCTGCAACCTCCACACTGGCTGCAGCTCCCAAATCTCTGACAAGAAATCAAGCTGGGTGTCCTTGTGGCTGGGCACCTAAAAGGTTTTTAAAATTTTACATAGCAAGAGTTAGTACTCAAAACATTTGAAAATATTTTGCAAGCGGTTATCACAATTAAGTTATTGATTACACATTTTAAGGTTTCGCACGCTCCCTGGAACCTCCTCACCTCTCTTACATAGCATGTAACTATCGAGGAAACTAAGTCTACCTAGTCATACTAACCATAACTGAAGTTAACTCATTTACCGTTCATTACCTTATTCTCGTAATAATTTCAACATGCTATAAATTATTATCAGGACATTTACTTATCATAATCTTGTCTACTATTCTCAATTGGTAGATTTAGCACGTAACATTTTATTCCCCGACAATGTATATAATATATGTTACCACTAATATATCCTTTTATTACACACAAAGGACTCTTGGCTCGGAATAATTCATCGACTCCAAGTGAAAGTTGGTTCGGAATATCACATCGACCCCAACTTTATATAATTATAAATATATACACATATTCTGGTTCGGAACTCTTTCATCGCGGCACCAGTACAAAATTTGGTTCGGCATTTATCATCGACCCCAAATTTAATATAACTTTATGTTAGTTCGGAATGTCACATCGACCCTAACATAATTCATTTAGGTAGTGTTCTCTTTACCCAATATCATTTATATAAATTTAGTAGGTACGCACCCGACCTAATCATTCATACCCGTACGTAATATTTCTTTCTTATATTCTCCGTACTTATTAACTACAATATAACTCACTATTGTATTTATTTGAGTATTCGCGTAACTCTAAGGACCCTAGTTACCCCTCCCTTAATTCAGTAGTTAAGTAAAAGTTTAACCTACTGGTATTTTCTTTCCGGAAATCAAGTCTCACTTTAACCGAAATTAGATTAACCATTTCAACTCACGGCGAAGTCAATCGTTCTTTAGTCATTCCACTTCTCCAACATTTCTACTCAATCATAGGTGGAGGAACCCTATGGTACACCTACTGGTAATTTTCAAGTCTCCTTATAGGAAAAATATCATTTCTAAGGTTCCCATTAAGTAACGGCAATTAAAGAAGTTTATACACAAATTCTCTATAATTCAGACAGGGTCGATCGATCGAAGGAAGAGGATCGATCGATCGACTGCTTCGATAGATCGACATTCAATGGTCGATCGATCGATCGAGCAGTGACAGACCCAGTTCGTCTTCTTCCTACGGGTTTCACCATTTTTACATCTCTAGCTTTCCTGATAGGCCATCAAAATCACAACCAACAATTTCTAATCATACCTACATGTTCTGGGATGATTACTAACGATTTAAAACATCAAAATCAATATAATTCTTGGCTAAATTCACTGAAAATCTCTATAATATCCAAGAACCCTAAAAACTGCATTCTTTATCTTTTTCATCAAAGTTCCAGATTTTCATACGAATTTCTCATCAAGTTTTCTATGATATAAACATACTTAGAAATTCAAAAAACGTTCTACATGCAAATCCTAATCAATCATGGATTTTTCTAAACAGTTTATTTCCAAGAATATCATAAAAATCATGTTCTTCCTTAATCTTAAACATGGGTATTATAACTCAATTATTTCTGCAATAAACCACTTGCCTTAAGGTTTGTAGGGTCTGAATTCGTGGTTGTTGATGATGATTGATGATGTTGGTGCCTCAATCCTTCCTCCCAACAATCTTTTGATGAAATCTTCCTAAGATGATTTCTCCCTCCTTCTTGCCTAAGGGATTTGCCTCTCTCTCTCTCTCTCTCTCTAATGGCTATGGTGTAACTCTAAGTGTCTAACCCTAGCCACCATTCTTATAATCAGATTTAGGGTTACAAAAATTCGTAGGTCATCTTTCCCTTAATTGCAAAGTGACCAAAATGCCCCCGAATGGTCCCGGTTTAGCCCAAAAATGACCCGGCACTCAACTAGTACCCCCGGGTACACTATTTTGACTAATTCGACCCTTTCGGACTCAACCGTGGACTCTAAATTATCATTTGAGTCTCGTAAATATTTTTCTACTCTCAATCTTAAATTTTGTCGAGCTACATCCGGTACGTCCGTATAGTCACTAAACCGAACATATCGTTATTGAAAATTTATATTCACCCTAATAAATTTTCTATAACACATTTTCATTTTATTAACATAATATCTGTTTAAATTACTCTACTCACGTAATTTAAATCAATCATATTAAATTACATTAAGTTATTCTACTTACGTAATTTAATTAAAGCGTAATTAAATCCCATTAAATTACTCTACTTGCGTAATTTAAAATTAAGCAGAATTACGGGGTGTTACATACTTCCCCCTTACAAAAGGAATTTCGTCCTCGAAATTAGGAAAAATACCTGCAATGAATAGTTCTGGATATTGTTCGCGCATATCCTCTTCCCGTTCCCAAGTGGACTCATCCATATTGTGATGTCTCCACTGTACTCGCACTAAGGGTACCACCTTGGATCTTAGTTTGCGCTCACTATAATCCAGGATAGTCACGGGTCTTTCTTCATACGAGATATCTGGCTGCAAATCGATCTCCTCCAGTGGAATGTGCCAGAAGGCTCTCTCGCTCCTCTTGTATTTCTTCAGCGACGCTACATGGAACACATCGTGTATTCGCTGAAGATGCTCAGGGAGTCCCAATCTGTAAGCCACCGGTCCCACTCTCTCAATGATAGGAAACGGCCCTACATATCTTGGCGCCAACTTCCCCTTTTTGCCAAACCTCGTAACCCCTTTCATAGGAGATACTCGAATCAATACCTGATCTCCCACATCTAACTCCACATGTCTCCTGCCGGCGTCAGCATAACTCTTCTGCCTATCCTGGGCTATTCGAATACGTCCTCGAATCAACTCTATTTTGGAGGAAGTCTCCTGTATCATTTCTGGCCCTAAAAGCTTGTTATCCCCCACTTCTAACCAACAAGCGGGTGAACGACAAGGTCTCCCGTAAAGCGCCTCGAATGGAGCCATACCAATAGTGAATTGGTAAGAGTTGTTATACGCAAACTCTACCAAAGGAAGGTATGGTTCCCAATTTCCCCCAAAATCTAGAATACACATTCTCAGCATGTCCTCTAGCATCTGGTTTACTCTCTCTGTCTGGCCGTCCGTCTGTGGGTGATATGCCGTACTTAACCGTAAGTCGGTGCCCATGGCCTCCTGAAAACTCTGCCAAAAGTGCGACACGAATATCTTATCTCGGTCCGATACGATATTAATGGGAAATCCGTGCAGCTTAACAATCTCTGAAATAAAAAGCTGCGCGTACCGCATAGTATCATAATCCGTACGAACCGGTAAGAAATGTGCGACTTTAGTCAAACGATCCACTATCACCCAAATGGAATCGTGGCCCTTCTGCGAGGTTGGTAACCCGGTAATAAAATCCATAGAGATACTCTCCCACTTCCACACGGGAATCTCTAGTGGTTGTAGCATTCCTGAAGGCCTCTGATGGTCAACCTTTATGAGTTGGCATGTAGCACACTTCGAGACAAATTCTGCAATATCTCGTTTCATACCTGACCACCAATATACTCGTCGCATATCCTGATACATTTTGTCCCCACCTGGGTGTACTGAGAATTTTGACCCGTGCGACTCTGTCATAACGGCATGTCTCAAATCATCATCCTCGGGTACTATCAGTCTATCGTTGAAACGTAGTCCACCTTCCGAACTGATGGAGTAGCATTCTGCCCCCTTGGTCAGTAACTGTCGTACTTTATCCTGACAAAATGGGTCTTCTTCTTGTTCCCTCACTATCCGCATAACGCTCTCGGAAGTGATAGCTAGAACTGCCATACATGCTCTTGCCATATCATCCTCGTGTCGGAGCTCACTCCACTTTGCCTTCCAAACTTCAGCTAACTCTCCGATAGGTCTTCTGCTTAACGCATCTGCTACCACGTTAGCCTTACCGGGATGATACTGTATATCAAATTGGTAGTCCTTCATGAATTCAAGCCACCTTCTCTGCCTCATGTTCAGGTCCTTCTGAGTGAACAGATATTGCAATGACTTATGATCCGTGAATAGCGTAAACTGCTCACCCAGAAGATAGTGTCTCCAAATCCTCAAAGCAAAAACAACCGCTGCCAACTCGAGGTCATGGGTGGGGTAGTTCTTCTCATGTGGCTTAATTTTCGTGACGCATAAGCTATAGCCTTTTCCTCCTGCTGTAACACACCCCCAAGTCCTTGTAAGGACGCATCAGTATAGACTCGGTATTCCATTCCGCTCTTCGGCAAGGTAAGAACGGGGGCTGATGTCAACTTGTCTTTCAATTCATCAAAAGCTAACTGGCAACTATCACTCCATATGAAGGGAATTCCCTTCCGAGTTAGATTCGTCAACGGTCCGGCAATTTTTGAGAATCCCTTGATGAAGCGACGATAATAACCATCCAAGCCCAAGAAACTGCGGATTTCTGTCGGTGTCGTGGGCTGTCCCCACTCCCTCACCGCCGATACCTTACTTGGGTCAACTGCAATGCCCCTGCTAGATACGACGTGGCCTAGGAACTGAACCTCCCGGAGCCAAAATCCGCACTTCTCAAATTTGGCGTAGAACTGATGGTTCCGCAATGTCTGTAGGACCAATCGTAAGTGCTTTGCGTGCTCTTCCTCCGTATGGGAGTAAATCAGAATGTCGTCTATGAACACAATTACAAACTGATCCAAAAACTCCCGGAATACCCTGTTCATGAGATCCATGAATACTGCCGGTGCATTAGTAAGCCCAAAAGGCATCACTCTGAACTTATATGACCCGTACCGCGACAGGAAAGCGGTCTTAGGTACATCCTCTTCACGAATGCGCAATTGGTGGTATCCCGATCTCAAATCGATCTTTGAGAAGTATGCAGCCCCTCTCAATTGATCAAACAAGTCGTCAATCCTTGGTAACGGATACTTATTACGTATCGTTACTTTGTTCAGCTCTCTGTAATCTACACACAGACGAAGTGAACCATCCCTTTTCTTCACAAACAGTACTGGCGCACCCCATGGCGATGTACTCCGTCGAATAAAACCCTGTCCTAACAGTTGCTGGATTTGCTCTCTCAGTTCCCGCATTTCTGAAGGAGCCATGCGATTAGGTGCTTTGGCAATCGGTCTCGTCCCCGGTGTTAGATCAATTACGAACTCTATCTCTCTGCTAGGTGGTAACCCTGGTATCTCCTGAAAGACATCCTCAAAATCCCTCACAACTGGGATTGAGTCCAGAGAAATGGCCACCCCATGTGAGGTCTCCTCCTCAATATAATATAAGTGAGTTCGTGATCCTCCTTCGGGAAGTGGCATAGCCACAAGGAACATCTCCTGCCCCGGAATAGAGAACACGATGGTCCTCTCATAACAATCCACCATTGCCCTATTATGTGCCAACCAATCCATGCCTAGGATGACGTCATATCCCTCCATATCCAGCACTAGAAGGTCTGCCGCCAGGCTCAGTCTCCCGACCATAATGTCCACACCCTTACAAATCGAGTGTATGAGGGACCCACTACCCATCGGTGATTCCACACACATAAGATGAGTGTCTGCTGTCGCTAATAGGCCGGCTGCCCGTGCAAATCTAGTGGAAATAAATGAATGCGTTGCCCCGGTGTCAAACAAAATATTCCCCTCAAGCCCATGAATAGGAAACATACCCGCAACTGCCGGCGGTGCTGGCGATGCCGGCTGAAATGGAATGTCTCGTATGTTGAACACACGCCCGTACTGCATCTGTCCTGGCTGTGGGGCCTGTACTGCTGCTGGGGCTAATGGTGCTTGTTGCCCCTGTTGGGCACCCTGCTGTTGTGCCCGGTCTTGCTGTGGACAATTTCTGCTCTTGTGACCCTGTTGACCACAAGTGAAGCACTGTCCCTGGAACTGTCTTTGTCCTTGGCCCTGTTGGCCCTGACGTTGACCCTGTCGCTCTTGGCCTTGTTGTCCCCCATTTGGATTTCCCTGGCCCTGTCGACCCTGAGGGACTGGTTGCTGAGGACCCTGCTGGCCCTATCGGTCGAAGCGATACTTCCCGTGCTTAAACTTCTTGGCAGGGTTCCCCTGTCTAGAATCCTGTCCCAACTGCCCTGCTGCCTGCTGTTGTGTAGTGCTGCTGCCACCACCTCCATCTACCTTTCCCGGTTGGCTAGGTTCACCCCTCTTACTTCCCTTAGTATGAAAACGGTGATCCTGACAGTGTAGTAGAGCGGCATTGACGACATCTGTGTAGGTTACCAATGCCGGATTACCAATTAAGTGTTGCCTGATTCTCCAGGCTAGGCCCTCCATAAATTTGGACTTCTTCCTTTCCTCATTGCTCACCTCGTTTGGCACAAAATTAGCCAAGCGGGTAAACTCCTCCTCGTAGTCTGCAACCGAGCGTTCACCCTGGACCACTTTGCTGAACTTCTTTCTCATCTCTGACTCTACTGCTGGAGGGAAATACTTGCGGTCAAACCGCACCCAGAACTCAGAAATAGTCAAAGTATCTCTCTCCTCGATGGTGGTAACTGACTCCCACCACTGAAGGGCCGCTCCTGACAGACGGAAAGTGGCTAGCATCTGTTCCTGCACTCCGGTGCACTCTAGCATGCGCAAGTGGCGCTGGATATTCTTCTTCCAGTTGCACGCTTCCACTACATCAGTACTGCCCTGAAACTCGGGTGGATGCCCCTTCTGAAATGCCTCCCTGACTCGTTGCCAAGTAGATAGTACTGCCGGGACTTGTGCTACCGGTGCCACAGGGGAAGGTACTTGGGGCTGAGGAAAGTGGGCTGCCATTGCCCTCATCGCTGTCTCAACTGCCTGAGCCACTATCACTGCGACCTGAGTAGTGGAGATTAGCTCGGGTGGGGGTGGTGGTATCGGTACCTGTGGCTCTTGCTGAGCCTCCCTCACCTCCTCTCTAGCTTCAGCCCTCTCTGCTCTCATTCTCATTGGCGGCATCTGAAATAAGATTCAAATTGTATAAGTACACAATTTATACAAAATTTAAGAGCAGAAGTACGATATCGCAACAGTGGAATTTAAATCAACAGTCCTAATAGTAGGGCTCTATTATAAAAAACGTAACGCTGAATCGTAGTAAGCCGTACAGATCCTATGGACACTAGAACCTGATGCTCTGATACCATCTGTGACACCCCGCCTAATTAAACCTTGGGTGATCAAGCCTTATTTTAATATAAACAGGTTTCTTTAATGGTTCATTCTTAGCATCACTGTCGAACGCCTTTTTAAAAAAGTTTACTAATCACCTAAGTGAAATTAAAACGGATGCCAAATTTTAACTTTCTTAAATAAACAAATAATCCAAACCACACATTACCAAAACTAGATATGACTATGCAGTAAGCAAAAGAAATCTGAAAGCAGTTAAAGTTTTGCCGTAAACCACGGCCCAAAAGACAACTACAAATCCATAACTAGAATAAACTGTAATAGAAAAGGTGGAACGACATGTTCCAACAAGGAATGATAAAACTGAGATCCTGCACTAGAACTGAAAAGAAAGAAGCGTCTAAGCAATCCCTGCAACCTCCACACTGGCTGCAGCTCCCAAATCTCTGACAGGAAATCAAGCTGGGTGTCCTTGTGGCTGGGCACCTAAAAGGTTTTTAAAATTTTACATAGCAAGAGTTAGTACTCAAAACATTTGAAAATATTTTGCAAGCGGTTATCACAATTAAGTTATTGATTACACATTTTAAGGTTTCGCACGCTCCCTGGAACCTCCTCACCTCTCTTACATAGCATGTAACTATCGAGGAAACTAAGTCTACCTAGTCATACTAACCATAACTGAAGTTAACTCATTTACCGTTCATTACCTTATTCTCGTAATAATTTCAACATGCTATAAATTATTATCAGGACATTTACTTATCATAATCTTGTCTACTATTCTCAATTGGTAGATTTAGCACGTAACATTTTATTCCCCGACAATGTATATAATATATGTTACCACTAATATATCCTTTTATTACACACAAAGGACTCTTGGCTCGGAATAATTCATCGACTCCAAGTGAAAGTTGGTTCGGAATATCACATCGACCCCAACTTTATATAATTATAAATATATACACATATTTTGGTTCGGAACTCTTTCATCGCGGCACCAGTACAAAATTTGGTTCGGCATTTATCATCGACCCCAAATTTAATATAACTTTATGTTAGTTCGGAATGTCACATCGACCCTAACATAATTCATTTAGGTAGTGTTCTCTTTACCCAATATCATTTATATAAATTTAGTAGGTACGCACCCGACCTAATCATTCATACCCGTACGTAATATTTCTTTCTTATATTCTCCGTACTTATTAACTACAATATAACTCACTATTGTATTTATTTGAGTATTCGCGTAACTCTAAGGACCCTAGTTACCCCTCCCTTAATTCAGTAGTTAAGTAAAAGTTTAACCTACTGGTATTTTCTTTCCGGAAATCAAGTCTCACTTTAACCGAAATTAGATTAACCATTTCAACTCACGGCGAAGTCAATCGTTCTTTAGTCATTCCACTTCTCCAACATTTCTACTCAATCATAGGTGGAGGAACCCTATGGTACACCTACTGGTAATTTTCAAGTCTCCTTATAGGAAAAATATCATTTCTAAGGTTCCCATTAAGTAACGGCAATTAAAGAAGTTTATACACAAATTCTCTATAATTCAGACAGGGTCGATCGATCGAAGGAAGAGGATCGATCGATCGACTGCTTCGATAGATCGACATTCAATGGTCGATTGATCGATCGAGCAGTGACAGACCCAGTTCGTCTTCTTCCTACGGGTTTCACCATTTTTACATCTCTAGCTTTCCTGATAGGCCATCAAAATCACAACCAACAATTTCTAATCATACCTACATGTTCTGGGATGATTACTAACGATTTAAAACATCAAAATCAATATAATTCTTGGCTAAATTCACTGAAAATCTCTATAATATCCAAGAACCCTAAAAAATGCATTCTTTATCTTTTTCATCAAAGTTCCAGATTTTCATACGAATTTCTCATCAAGTTTTCTATGATATAAACATACTTAGAAATTCAAAAAACGTTCTACATGCAAATCCTAATCAATCATGGATTTTTCTAAACAGTTTATTTCCAAGAATATCATAAAAATCATGTTCTTCCTTAATCTTAAACATGGGTATTATAACTCAATTATTTCTGCAATAAACCACTTGCCTTAAGGTTTGTAGGGTCTGAATTCGTGGTTGTTGATGATGATTGATGATGTTGGTGCCTCAATCCTTCCTCCCAACAATCTTTTGATGAAATCTTCCTAAGATGATTTCTCCCTCCTTCTTGCCTAAGGGATTTGCCTCTCTCTCTCTCTCTCTAATGGCTATGGTGTAACTCTAAGTGTCTAACCCTAGCCACCATTCTTATAATCAGATTTAGGGTTACAAAAATTCGTAGGTCATCTTTCCTTTAATTGCAAAGTGACCAAAATGCCCCCGAATGGTCCCGGTTTAGCCCAAAAATGACCCGGCACTCAACTAGTACCCCCGGGTACACTATTTTGACTAATTCGACCCTTTCGGACTCAACCGTGGACTCTAAATTATCATTTGAGTCTCGTAAATATTTTTCTACTCTCAATCTTAAATTTTGTCGAGCTACATCCGGTACGTCCGTATAGTCACTAAACCGAACATATCGTCATTGAAAATTTATATTCACCCTAATAAATTTTCTATAACACATTTTCATTTTATTAACATAATATCTGTTTAAATTACTCTACTCACGTAATTTAAATCAATCATATTAAATTACATTAAGTTATTCTACTTACGTAATTTAATTAAAGCGTAATTAAATCCCATTAAATTACTCTACTTGCGTAATTTAAAATTAAGCAAAATTACGGGGTGTTACAAAAACTTCTCTGCAGTTCTGATTGTAGATGTAGTTCTCCCAGTTTGTTAACTTCTCATTTGTTCCAGCACTTTACGTCGACTCTTTGTTCACAAGATCTTATTACCAACACTTTTTGTGTTATAGGGTGAAATTGTTTGTGGAGGTGCTTTCTAACACATGCATGCACACACACACACACTTATTAAGTACAAACAGTCCTAACAAATTACAGTAACACTATATGCTGTGATCTTTTCTTTTTCTTTCTTCTTACAAAACTTTTCACCTTATTTGACCTTTAAATCATTCCCAGAATCCACGGATACCTTGCTAGGAAGACAGACAAGGTCTTAATCAATCTCAGAATATAGAAAAGCTTTTCGAGATTGAAAACCTCCAAGTGAGATTCCAAACTAGGTTAAAGGTTCAGTTTTACAAGAACTAGAAACAGAAAGCATTTATTGTTGATTTCAAAGTAAGCAAACGTTTTATAGAAAATAATCAACAATATATTTCTCAAGATGAGAAATAAAGAATGAAACTAAGTGTAATGTAACATGAATAACTCAGATCTAAAATTTCTATGAAATCAGAAAGTAGATCTGAGTAAACGTTTAAGTTGAAAACAAGATCTAACGAACAAGAGGTTACAGCAACAATTATAAACTAAACTCAAACTCTCAAACACTCAATAACACTCAGGGTAGTGTTTTGGATATGAAGGTGTTTTGAAGAAGTGTTTGAGTTTGGATGGAAGAGGCTTTGACGAACAGGGTTAGGGTTTCTAACTCTCTCTCTTCTCTCTGTTTTCTCTCTACTCTCTTTATTTCTCAGAAAAATGAAAATGGAAAAAGTCTTCGAAGTCTGAGAATAGGGTTCCTTTTATTGGGTGAGGAGAAGGTTCGAGAGACTGGATCAAAACCAAGGGCCAGGATTAAGTCAAGTCAAATTGACTTAGATCTAAGGGTTGTAATAACGCGGTGCTTAAACGATTCCTGATTGGTTTAAAAGGTTGTACTGGGATTCACCAAGACAACATGCAGATCGTCGATAGCTAATGATCCAAGGGCTAAAAACATACGCGTTTTTAACTCAGTAAAGAAACACAATCTCAGCCAATCAGATGAAGACAGGTGTTGGTCAATAACAGGATATGAAACGCGCATCTTAAACTAATTAAAACCACACCCTGAAGTTTACTCCGCTTTCGAATTCTACCCAAGGTAACATTAGGCCAATAAACCCAACAAATTATTTTTACAAATTGACCACAAAAACTTTTAAATCAAGTTTTAATTAAGAAAACCTTATTTAAAAAATGTTTAAAAAATCCCAAAAAATTATTAAAATACCAACTTAGGGATTTAAACACACTCAACATATGTACACACATTATTATGCAGTATGATATGCAAAAAATAAATTCTACTGTGTGTGAGTGTTGGCAATATGTTCTTGATCACTACAAGATAGAGAGATGAAGTAGAAAACCAACTTCTGAGGTTCTTTGGATTCTAGGGAGGACATAATTTTGTCACAATTTCCAAACTAGATGAGCACTTATACAATATAGACTCAAGTGAGTCAAAAGTATAAGGGCTTCAGACCTGGTGCAACTTTGGCAAATTCGATCCAACTCTGATCGATCAGCAACTTCTTTGGCATCTAGTGCCTCGTCAGAATAATGCATGACACCTGTGGGATCATGCCCTAATATTTCACAAACGTCCTCCAACGTGATGATGAACTCACCCTGGGAAGCAATTATGAGTGGTAACGTTCCAGCGAGAGACCAAAACTTGGAGTGTAGCATTGTGTTTGGAGAGGGTGAAGTTACCAAACCACTTTGCCTAATGGAGCCCAATCATGGTAAGAGCATTGGCATAAGTGTTCTGCATATGGGGGTTCCAAAAAGCAAAGTTGGCCGGGAAACCTCCTGGCTCTTCGAAATCAATCTGGGAATAGGGGAAGTCATCGCGGTCCAAACGGAAATGCATAGTCCCCTCTGGGGGAAGAAACCCTAATCTTCAGATTTATCGTCTTCATCGCCAAGTGTCAAGGTGTCACACTTAGAACGAAGGAAAACCACCTTGCACATGGAGGAGTAATCATCATCCTCACCGAAAAAGGAGAATAGTGGTAAAAATGCAGTTGTTCCTGGCGAACAGACACCAAGGTGATAGTATCCATAAAAGCAGCAGCAGTGGTGGTGGCAAGTGGAGCACCAGCAGGAAGAGAAACCGGAGAGGTTAAAGAATCCATGGCAGAAGATTGAGTTTGTAGAGAAGAAATAAAGAGTTAAAATGGTTAAGAAACAAATGATGAGAGGAGCAAGGATGAAAGAGGAAGAAGAAGACGAAGAAAACCAACAACAACAATGTCAATTTGCTCTTCTCTCTCTAAAAATCTCTGTAAGTATGAAACTAAGGGACGAAGACGAAAAAGTGACTAAGTGTTGACAATTAGTCATTTAAAATTAAGTGGACGTTCGAGTTTCCCACAGAAGTACGTGACAGGCCGTAAAATGATTGAAAGTGGACATGTGGCACTTCGGGGCACGCTT
The DNA here is from genome assembly GCA_949130495.1 of Sambucus nigra. Lineage (NCBI taxonomy): Eukaryota > Viridiplantae > Streptophyta > Magnoliopsida > Dipsacales > Adoxaceae > Sambucus > Sambucus nigra. The sequence continues at coordinate 161,116,795 of OX422209.1, read as the reverse complement.
TGACAGTTTAAAAGACTGGCGCACGTCATTAATGAGGTGGCGTTTGGGAAAAGGTGTGTTGCTTTCAAGATAAGTTAATTTTTGGCACCAAAATTTTTTCAATCAAACATAGATCCCTCCCTGAAAACCCAAACTAAGATAAAACGGGTTGAAGAGGCACAGGGGAGAATTTCAATGCTAAAGGAAAGGCTCCACGCAGTTCAGTTCAAAAAGTTCATGATGTCCCCTTGCCACAAGCACGTTTGGAAATACCTTTGGCTCACGTACATCGAGGAGAATTGTACTTTTTGAACAAGATAAAATGAGGAAGAATAACGGCTGACAAAACTGGGAAGAATTTTAAAGTTTAATAGTTACTTTGGGAGAATTTTATGACTTCAAACGCAAGGAATGTTTAGGAGGGAGAATTCATAACACGAGGGGCATTCCTAACAAAAATACCCACTTATAACAAGTTCACTGCATAATGGAACAAAACAGTGTAGATAGGGGAGAATGTAACTTTTAAACAATCAGAATGGGTAATCAGCAGTTTCCCTAAATGTTTTGGGAGAATTCCATCCACCAATTAAGAAGGCATAACGAATGAGATGTAACGACAGAAAAAAGTAGCGATGTCCCTTCGCCATCGATTGAGAATCTGCAAATCAATGGATGAGGTACATTGGGGAGAATTTTACTTTTTTCTGGCAGAGATAACGGCAGAAGTTGCAACGAAGACATAGAGGCAAGAATTGTTAACCCACAAGTTTAAGGTTCATCAGATTGAGAAGTTTTTGTGCAGACATTTCTTGTTGCCATAACAAATCACTACATGAAGGGGAAAATGTAGGGGTCCTGAAGATAATCTATGGATTAGAGATAAGCCTCCCCAGTTAATATAAGGGACTTAAGGAAAGGAAGCAGCATGAAGACATCGAGACAGCTCAGCGTGGCAACTCAACGTAGCAGCTCAGCGTGGCAACTCAGCGTAGCAGCTCAGCGTGGCAACCGAACGAGAAGGTTGGTCGTTACAGCTCACCTTTTATTTCTTATTTCTTATTTAGTTAAAATTATTAACACTGATTGTAATGATGTAATAACTGTAATATTCAGCGTGAGATAAAATGGTACTCGCGAGAGATTGGGCTTGGGAGAGCTTACATGCTTCACCGAATGACCTCACCGTGGGAACTTCAGAGGGACTTGGTTTGGAGGATTGAGAAGTAAGGCAGCGTTGGGGCTTGTCCTAACCATCTTATAAACACCTGTTAAAACATTAATTAACCTTTCACCATGGAAGCTTGTGCGGAGTAGCCTTGAGTTCCATCGTTTATTGACCCTTGAGCCAAATAGTCCCATACCTAAAGTCACATCTACTTTATGTGATGTCACTAGCCAGTCACTATCAAATCTAAACTCGAGTAAACCTCTATAGTATTGGGGTTATCAAACAGTTCGGTGAGCCACCTCTGTAAGTAACAGTCCTCTGACGCACAGTGGTTGGGCAAAAGGCATGTCTTAGCATTTAATGTTTATGACGTAAAGCTGAATGGTCCATCTGGCATTTAATATTTGTGACGTAAAGTATGAGGGGATGTTTTTTTACAACTGTGAAGGACTACGGCATCTCGGGAGTGGTGTTTAGGGCTATTTGATTGACTCAGCCACTTCTGAGAAAGAGAGTTCTTGCTAGATATTATTGCTAGAGAGAGAATAGAGATCAGAGAGAAGTTATTACAAGCCAGGGTTCTTGCTCACCCACAATTGTCATTTATAGCGAAGCTTTTAATAGCTAACCAGCGATCTTTCAGAGGCTGTTGGTGCATTGGTTGCCTGCCAAAGTGCATCTTGGGTGCTTACTTCTCTCCCTTTGAATGAGTTACTTCTGAGTATATTTAATTATTGTTTGAGTTATACACGAGTGTCTTATGAGTTCAATCTGAGTGTTGATTATATATAATAGTGTGTGTTATCTTTTATTTGTGGAAGAATTCTTAGGTTATCATTTATCACCATACCTATAGGGGTTACACCACAACTAGTATTACCATACTCCCAGGCTATAAGGGGACCACCCTCTTTCAAACTAATATTTTCTCTATCAACTCAGGATAAGCGGTAATATTAAAGAATTTTGCACAAGGAGTGATCAGTCGCAAGTCATATTGCTCTATAGTAGTATCAATATCATAGGAAATTAAGGTGTGGAGTCTTCCTACTGAATTTCAACTTAAAGCGTTGGCTACTACATTGCCTTTACCTGGATGGTTATTTAATTTAAATCGACAATCTTCCAAAAATTCCATCCAACGTCGTTGTCTTAAATTTAAGTCTTTCCGGGTAAAGATATATTTCAAAATTTTACGATCCGAAAACACTTGGAAATTCACACCATAAAGGTAACAACGCTAAATTTTTTGACGCAAAAACTATAACGGCTATTTCGAGATCATGGACAGGATAGTTACGTTCATGAGTTTGAGTTGTCGTAACCCATATTCTATCACTTTTTCATTTTGTATCAACACGCATCCTAGTCCTTGTAATGAAGCATCGGTATACACATAGTAGCTTACATCACTAGAAGGAAGAGTGAGGATAGGAGCAGTAGTTAGTTTTTCCTTCAACACTTGGAATGATTGGTTACATTCTTCAGTCCATACTAATGGAACTTCCTTCCTAGTTAGCTTTAAAAGGGGAAGAGTAATGCGATAAAATCCTTCTACAAAACGATGGCAATATCCAGCTAAGCCAAAAAAAAACTTTTTAATTTTTTAATGTTGGTAGTACTTTTCCATTCTAAAATGGCTAAAATTTTGGCTGGATTGACTTGGATTCCATTTTCAAACATCACATGTCCTAAAAATTTGATTTCCTTCATTGAAAAATCATATTTGCACTTTTTAGCATATAACTGATGGTTTCTAAGAGTGCTTAAGACCGCTTTCAATTGTTGGGCATGCTTTATTATATTCGAAGAATATACGAGAATATCGTCAATAAAAATGATAACGAACTGGTTAAGCAAAGATCTGAAAATTCTATGCATTAATCCATAAAAGCTCCCGGTGCATTTATTAATCCAAACGACATCACAGTAAATTTGAAATGTCCGTAACGAGTTCAAAAAGATGTTTTAGAAATATCTTCCTATTTAATGCGTAATTGATGATAACCATATCGCAAATTTATCTTAAAAAAGACCCTTGCTCGTCGAAATTGATCACTTAGATCTCTTATTCGGGGTAAATGATACTTATTCTTAATAGTGGCTGAGTTTAGTTTAAGATAGTCTATACATAAGCTTCCATTATGTTTCTTAACAAATAATACCGGAGCTCCACAAGGTGATAAACTTAGTCAAATAAAACCTTTATCTAAAAGATCATCTAATTGGGTATGGAGTTCTTGAAGTTCTAAAAGATCCATTCGATATGGAAATATCAAAATAGGAAGTGTATTGGGATACAGATTGATATTAATGCAATTTCTCTATAAGGGGTAATTCTGGTAAATCTTCGAGAAATATGTCTTCGACTTGTTCCAACAGATTTGGAATTAAATAAGAGATCTCAATTTTGAAACTTGAGGGGTTTGATGGACCTCATCATTAAAATATAAAAGAACAATTATCTCTGTTTCGAAAATAAATCTTCTTAGCTTGATAATCGATATAAGCATGATGTCTTGATAAATCATCCATTCTGATAATAATATCGTAACCACAAATAACTAAGATTATCAAATTAACAAGAAGTATTCCTAGACCGAGCTTAATTCTACAATTGTTATGACCTTGCGTTGGTGTATTGATTTCACCTGTTGGTAACTCAATATCTAATGGAGAAGTTAAATATGTGGGTAATAATTACAACAATTTGGCTAGTCTAAGACTAAAAAAAGAATGTGTGGATCCTGAATCAAACAAAATATGTGTTGGAAAATGTGGGAAGATTATCAGACCTTCTATCACGTCATGTGTATTTAGTGTAGGCAATATAGCGTAATTCTTCCCCCACTCGGGATTGGATTAATTCCTTTAGAAGAGTTTGGATGGGATTGATTCTAAATGGGATGGAATTTTGAATTTTGGGGGGTTTGTTTGGCTGACGACGGATTAAAATTGATTTTATCTTAGGACAATATGGATGAATTTGTCATTTTTTGTGACACTCGTGACAACGGATTGCTATACGTGTTGTGTTATAAAGAATCTAAGAATAAGCTTGTCCACTGGAGTTTGTATAAGGGTGAGGTGTAGAATAAGATGGACTTATAACGACATGATTGTTTCTGATAGTTGGGGGCAAAAATCGAATTATAGTAGAAGAATTGCGTTCCACAATGGCCGCAACGTCAATCAATTAAAAATACTCGCAAATTTGTAACGGAGCTATCGAATTCTTAACTCTCAGATGTAATCCCCTTTCAAACTATTTGCATTTCTTTACCTCAGTATCTACATATTCCAGAGCGTATCAAGACAATTCAATAAACCTAGCCTCATATAGGGCTACTAATAGGTTAGCTTGTGGTAATTTTAAGAAATCAACAGTTCATTGATCTCGCTCATTCTAGGGAAAATACTTTTTGAAGAAAGTTTTCTCAAATTGCTCCCAAGTAAAATTGACAACATTCTAGTTACATGACACTACTTTCCACCAAAAGTGAGATTCACCTTCAAACATATCGGCTGCTAAAGTTACTCAGAGATTAATAGTTATGCCAACTCCATTCCAAAATTTCACAATCTGGCACATCCATTTCTCAACTTCCATTGGCACATAGTTGTCCAAGAAAATATGGGGTTCATTGCCTTAGAAATTCTTTAAGAGCATTCATTCTACGAATTTCTTCCATAATGTCCTCTAGAGTAGAACGAATTATTTTTTGTTGTTGGTCTAAAGAAGTAGTTCTTAAGGACATCGCATAATTCCTTCAATTTGAGTCTATTCAGATTGAGTTCCAGTGGAGGGAATTCAAGTACTAACCATCCTAAAAGTAGAATGATTTAATTAATAAGAATCTTAAACAAAAATAAGCCACAAGCCTATTATATTTCACATAAGGAGTTATATGGTATAGTAGTATTATACATTGCAACCTATATTAGGGCAGCTAAAGTTAAGTATAGCATACTTTCTACAATATTTTACTATAGGATCCATACTGAGACAACTTTTAACTTTGGATTATTTAAGTAAGGATACCATATTCATCACTAGAGTTGGACTCTGTACTGACTAATTAATATCCATGATCTGAACCATCAGTTGAGTCATCTGTTGTACCAGGATAATATCACCATGTAATTCACCATCGGATGTGGCATCAAGACACATCGGTGGAGTTGGCGTCTCGTCTGTAAGTGCAAGATTTATGAACTCCTAAAATATTACAAGATCTTTTACATAATTATCCACTTTTCTCATGACTTGCATTTATCCTCCAACTCTGTTTTCCAAGTCTTTTAACATCACTACTCGAGCCTACCCAATCCACATCGACCGCCCGAATGATGTTTCTTAATTTTGTTAATGCCTCTTTTTTTACTCGAGTTTCCCAGCGATTATCTAGTTCGATGTCTATATTGAATAAGAACGCGTCCCGTGTATCCATGATGTAAAATGAAATTACCATATAATAATAGTAATAGAAGTTATGAAAATATAAACTAACTAATATGTATTTTGTTCCCGCATAGAATGCTAACCTAGCTATATGTCTAAATTTAAAACATGCTCTGATACCAACTTTCACACCCTGCTTTTTGGTATGAATAAACAAGAAGTATACATAAAGCAAATTAAGGCTAAGGCGGCATAAAATAACTCTATTCATTATTAAGTAGGTTTACATAGGGTTGTACCACCGCAGGGGTGAGTTATATTTTTTAGTACAAACTATAATGTAAAAAATTGAAAAGCGCCACTCCTTGCTACCGTTTGGCTTATTCTCTGCCCACACGGTCACATACGTAAACAGGTGATCGGTTTCTATCTCTAATAGGGAAGAGATATTATCCTCTTTCTTTGAGCTTATATGGAGAAAAAAAGAATTAGCACAAATATGCTAAGAAGATTTTACCAATTCTATAATAAGTATATATGTATAGGTGAGAGTTGGAGTGTGTAAAGAATTAGTGTTTTAGCAATGCTAAAAAAATATAAGCTGATAATCCCATACGTACTAGATTAAAGGAAAAGAACATTACAGTTCTGGAACTTATAATCCCATACTTATCGGTTCATTGAGGAAAATAAGGTTTATTATCAGTTTGTTTAAGGATCATGTAAAGAAAGCCAATGATTCTTAAACTAATAATCCCATACTTACTAGTTCACTAAGGGGTGTAGAAGTAATAAAGCCATCAGTAAAACCGTAATAATAATAATCAATAATCAACCAAAAACTTTTGGGGAAAAGTAACCGGCTATGAACACTGTTAAACGAAAATGTAATTATCCTTTAATTAATATTTAATTATTTTAATTGTAATTAATGTACATTTTAGTTTAATGTAATATATTGATTTTGATGATTCCAAACATATATTTATTAAGGGATTATGTAAATATTTACTTTTAACTATTTGTGTAAATATTATATTTTTTGTAAATTATATTTTTATCATCTTATATCATAATAACTGTTTTTATATTTCTATTTATTAGTACTAATCACATCTTTTTGTGTTTATATATATACACACGTTATTATATTTACCATGCATCCCACATAACTATTATCCTATTATATATATATGTGTACTTATACTTATATATTATCTTTTATTATATGTTTCTTATCTTTACGTTTTTTTCCTTAGCTTTGTAACTCATACTTGTTGGAAGACTTTATGTTTAGCCCACTTTGTTCTGTAGAGTAAAATCAGCCTTGGGTCCCCCAAATTGATCATGTCTTTTATATCTTTAATATGCTATAATATAACATTCATATCTATCATATTTTGACCAGTGAATATATATGGTAAAAGATTGTATGATATTATTTTTTGTCCAAGTCAGTGAAAAGATCATATTAGTCTTGAAAAGGACCACCTAGGCTTACAGGCCTAATGCCTTGGAGACTGTTTTGATTAATTGATCAGTTTTTTTTATTTCATCTTGTCTGAAATATATATATATTTTTTTAGCCATGATTTTTAGTCAACTACTTTTCTTTTAGGGCCTCTCAAACCATTTGTTTGTCCGAAGTTAATTAAGGAAATGTGTTTTACTGCTAATATTTTTTTAATTATTTATGGTCCCATACTAGTTAACTGTATGTTTGCTTTGGGTTGTAAAATATTTGATGTGGTAAATTTTTTTTCAACTGTCCGTACGCCTATTTCTATATATTAGTTATTTATTGGCAAATGTTTTATAAGGTAAGATTTTGTACCAAATAGCCTTATCCCTTCTTCTTAGTCATGGAGCCCCATGAAATGACATAAAGCGTTGACAAGATTCAGAGCTGAAATTGTTTAATAGTTTTGACAGTGGCTAGGCCCTGCGCATAATACATATAATTCTTATGAAAGGTATTGAGTTGTCCCATCTTTTTCTTATATATAATTATTCTTTTAATCTGTATATCTTCCTTTCTCGACCTAAACAGACTTTGAGCCAACACCAACTTAATGATATTTTACTAACAACAATATTTGGTACAGTTAAGATTGACTGAAATATATTATTCACCATTAAACCATAACATACCTTGTCCCATTTATGTCTGCATCTTTACTGTCTCAGATAGTACTTGCTATCTAAATAAATTATTATATATACATCACACACACACACACACACACATAAATATATATATATATAAAGCATGCATTTTTTTTTTACATCTTCATTATATGGTTCATGATTTGTTTCTTGAAACCATGCGCCTATTACAAAAAGCTTATGAGCTACTATTAAGATTTGAATATATATTATTTCATCCGTATAGATTTTGACTGGCTTAGCCACATATATTATGTCTTGGAAAACTGTAGAAATGAGGTTAAACTGTTTGATAGAGAAGTTCTTCTAAAATTTGACACTACCATTGGGCCATAATATTTATTTGATATGTCATTGAGCCTCGTGATATTCGCTCTCTCTGAAATACCTATCTATTACTTAATGGTTTAAATTATATATCAGTCTAGTTCTCTCTCTTGGACTAACATATTGTGAAGGATTTTATTCTAAGATATCCACCAGTATTATTTTCAGTCCTACATCTTGAGGATGCCATATCCATGTATCAACGGTCATTTTATTGAGAAGAAAAATGAAGATTTGCAAGATCATTTTTTCAGCCATCATCTCAGAAAATCAGGAGCACTTAATGCTCACAATGGTTGTCTCTAATAGCTAGTTTTTGAAGACTCGTTTAAAGCTTTCAAGAGTTGCATTGAAGACCAACATGAATGAGACTATGCTCAAAAACTAGAGAATTTATTGAGAGCATTTGAATTTATTATTCAGCTACTACTACATCATTTAAGAGAGCAGTTAATTTTACATTCTGCTCAAATCATTGAAGAAGAAAACTTGAGCCTACATCAACATCATTTATTGTCGTCTCATTAAAGAAGAAGAAACTCATATTGCAATTAGTATTTTAAGGAGTTTCATTATTCTACATTGTACAAAAAATTCAGATTTGTTTGAAGCTTTGTTGAAGCTTCGGTTTGTAACGGTGATTGGTACCTACCCTCAAGTGAACTAAGATATTGGAGCCGGTATTTGCTTCAAGTGCTTATAAAGTGTTGGTTTGATCCTACCGTCAAGTGGATCAGGGATAGTGAAGCGCAAGGAGACGAGAGTTGCTCTAGGCTCGTGGACGGAGGCCGGAATTTGGCCAAATCATGTTAAATTTTAGTGTCTTTATTTTCCGCACTTTATTTGCTTATTTATTTGTGCTTGCTTTAATTTATATTTTTCATCATACTAACTTGCAAATATATTAATTCCGAAAATTGATAAATTATTTTTAAAGTTAAAATAATTATTTTCGAATTAATTAATTAATTTCAGAATATCAATTTTTATTATATACGAAAATTAATTAAATATTGATTAGATGTAAAAATATGCATTTTCGCTTGTCTAAATTAATTGGTTGCATTTGTTAGATATTCTTGGTTTTAATCTTTGAAGATTTATTAATCTAAAATTTGATTAAGTGATTTAAATTTAATATTTTTTTAAAATATAAATTTAACCCTAAAAGTTTACAAAATCTCAATTCACTCCCCCCCCTCTTGAGTATTTTCTAGGCAACAATTGTTATCAGAGCTAGTGCTCTTCTTATTTTTCTTTTGATCTAACAATCTTAGAGTTAAAGATCATGACAAACATTTCTGTATTTATTTTAAATATTACACTCTACATTTTTATTATTTGTATGCTAAAATGTTTGATGACTTGTAGTTATTCATTATTACATTATGTGAAAAGAAAATAGTCACATAGTCAACCCTGTATTTTAAGCTTTATTTTAAAGGAAGAATTCAATCCTTGATTATATGCTAATATTGATGAATCAAGCAGTGAAGAGACCAATGATACTTGTCTCGAGGCAAATGATAATGAGGAGGTACACTCTAAATTAGTGGTAATGAATCCTACTCTACCAATAGTTCAAATCACGATGATATTGTTGGTGACTATGATGAATTACAAGATGCATTTTATGAGTTATATGAAAAATATGAAGATATTAGAAAGAAGTTCATTGCACTTAAAAAGTCTCATGTTAAATGTGATTCTATGTTAAAAGATTTTGATGATTTAAAATTAGAAAATGAATCTTTGAAAAGTGAAATTAAAACTTTGAAAAAGTAAAAATCTGTAAATGTTACTCACCCTCTTGAAATTGAAAATAATGAATTAAAAAGAGAGATTGATTATTTAAAGAAATCACTAGATACTTTTACTCAAGGAAATGAATATTTTTATAAGGTTGTGGAAAATCAAAGAATTCGATTTAATAATAATGGTATAGGATGTGATGAAGAAAATGAGAAAAAGAGTTATTATAGTTTATTTCGAAATGAAGCCTCATTTAATCTTCCTAACTCTTCATGCACATATTGTGGTAGACATACACACTATTCCAAATTTTGTTCTTTTAGAAAAAGAAAGTATAAAAATATAAAATTATCTTGGATTCCAAAGGAAACAATTATGTATGCTAACCCTTATCAACCACACACATATTGAATTCCAAAAGATAAAGTTTTTAGGTGCAAAACCGGTATTGGCGCTTGAACAAAAATGTAACAACCCGCCTAAATGGGATACTGGGCGATCACTCTTATATCGAATTAAAACAGGAGTCACATATGGATCATTCTTAGCATCACCGTCGAAAATCCATATAATTACTAATATCCTATTAGGCGAGCGTTAAAATTTTTAACTTAACTACTCTTTTAATCAATTAAAATAAAACATCCACAATTTAGTGCGTAAATGAAACTGAAATGAAAATGAAATAAATTAAAATAACCGAACACTCGGTTCAAATTATACAACCATATTGAATAACGTGTGAAGAATAAATAAAAACAGTTGGACCATTGGCCCGAATGTTTGTACAATACCTCCTATCTAGAGTACAAGAAAAGAAGCGTCTACTGAGAACCCGCAAGCATCCACAGCTGCTGCAACAGACGTCTGACTCGAAAGAAGTTTCCATCCAGGCGTCCCTGTGTCTGGACACCGATATATATATAATATATAGCAAGGAAGGAAAGTAGATAAACGGGTCAGAGCCCGAATTTTGAAAATATTTTGCAAGTGCATAAATGCTTTATTTTTAGAAAAATAGTTTTATCTCATATTTAAATTGGTATCGCACTCCCATGAGATACCCCTCACCTCTCCTCTAGTTGTGCACACCTAACGCATCCTAACAACACTTCCTAGTCAAGCTACCCCGCCTAACTAGTCTAATAACCAATCCACTATCTACCCTAGATAGTCCAAGTGCTAAGGGCTAAACTTCCCTCCATTCTCAACACTGCACTAAGTTCGTGCGTGGGGTGTCTCGTAAAGCGAAATCCAAACAAGGAACCCCCCCCCGATACACTACTACTTGGCAGGGTTAATGGTAGAGATCCATTAGGCCTGTAGCACACACAAATGTATAAATATATATATGTGTACATTTACAATATACGTCCGGATACTATCTCCCGGACTGAGGTTTACCAATTCAATTATATCTTTATAATACACATCCGGATCTACCTCCCGGACTGAAGTGTATTCGATACACAAAGTATTTATCATTTTTATTTCAAAACTTTCCATTTCCCTTCTCATATCCAGGAAATGTATTTAAAAGCCAATTCATTAGCATGAATTGCTATACCAAAACATATATCTTTTTAAAAGCCAATTTTATTAAAATGCTTTTCCTTTTTCAATTATCCCATTTCCCTTTTTATACTCAGGAAATGTAATTAAAAGCCATTTTTATTATCATAAAAATGCTTTTACCATATCATATTCTTCCACATCCCTTCTTCCATCCGGGAGTGTTGCCGAAGCTAAACATATAACCCATTTCCCTTCCTATATCCAGGAAATGTAATTAAAGCCAATCCATTATCATGAATTGCTTTAATATAACGCGTTCTAAGACCGCCCGTCCGGGTTTTCCCACTGTGCGCGCCCCTAAATGGCTATCATCTTCCAGGGCCTATTATCAAGACAACCTGGGATCCTACATCGCAAGACATCGAGAAGCGGCCATGTGCCTGCGGGATAGTCAAGACCACACCCGGAATCTCCTAACCAGCGCAGAAAAATATATATCAACAAACGCTCACATGGCCTATAGGACTATATCCACCCTGCATTCATTAGCCAGGGGGCTTCACCATACGTACGCAACTTCCCTTATGATAGCGATTTAGAGAGGTGTGTAATCCATATTTTATCAATTATGAAAATCATTTATTTACCATTTTGAAAATATTCATTTTTATATTTTCAAAATCATTTACATCATAACATATATATACCTAAATCACACAGTATATAAATATCCTATATATTCTTCCTAGAATATATATAAACGGCCATAGTGGCCTATAGCATCTAGCGATGACCAATAATCCCAAAAATTCCCTCCAGGAATCATAATCATGCATTCATATTAGCATGATTCTAAATACAAAGTATTTCCTTACTTCGACAAATAATAATTACCTTAATCATCTCTTTAAGGATTTATTGGATATCTCCAACTATACTAATTCACTTTAAGTGAATATACAAATATATATATGTTCCCAAATCCACAAGTCCCTTAGGACATAACCCTCTAATATACTTTAATTTAGGAAGCCCATAAAGTTTAATCTCAAAGAGGAGAAATAATAATAATCTCCAAAATCTTGGGCTGAAAACAGGACACCGGTCGACCGGTCCTGGACCCCCGGTTGACCGCGGGTTGCAAATAAGCCTACGAAACAAAGCAGTAGGCCCTATTTCCTTGGCGCGGTCGATCGGCCATAGGGGCGCGGTCGACCGGTCACACTAGGTCCATAACACTAATCTCCTCAAATCCTCCATCCAAGAACCCGATTTCATTATCGGGGTTTCTAAACTACCCCAAAAATTATCCCAAACATCTACGCAAGTAATTCTAGCCGTAATTTTTCCAATTCCCGATTTGATTTCCGAGTTGATGATTTCAACCCGGAGCTGTCATCTTGTAAAAATCATATCAAATCGTAGAAAAATCAGAAAAATACGCGGTTAGCGCCCACACGACCGTATCGAAAAGATCTACAACTTTCGTGTTTTGACTGAAAGCTAAATCAATTTTCTTCCTAGTCAAAATAACCTCACAAGGTTACGGGTTACTATTCATTGTCTCCCCAAAATCCCAAACTCCATTTTTCTCCATTTTTGTTGTTTCTAACCTCATCCAACAACTCAATAAGCATCTAATCTTTGTTTTACAGCTAACACATCGATTAATTTGGAATATTAAACCATTTCTCTTATTTTAAACCCTAATACCATAAAAACCCCAACTTAACATTTAAACCCATTTTTATACTCCATTAACATGGTTTTAACACTAAAAACCATTAAGAGTTTACACTACATCAATATGTAAACTCATAATCAACTTTTACCCAATTTTATTTTAAGGGTTCTAACCCCAAAATCATATTTTTACCAACTATGATATGAGATTACTGCACAAAAGTAAATAAAGCAAGTAAACACTTGCCTGGAGGATGAAATCCGACGACTTCGAGTCGAATCCGGCGGAGTTTGGCCCGAATCTCCCTTTTCTCCCCTATTTTCTCCTTCCTCTCTCTCTTCTCTCTTTTTTTCTTCTTTTTCTTCTCTTTTCTCCCCCTCTCCCTCTTTATAAAGAAAGAAAAAGGGTTTAAACCCTTAAAACCCAAAAACGACTCGTTTACCCAATTACGAGTTACTTTTACCACTAAAATTACCCGAAACTTAATTTCGACAATCGGACACTCTTTTCCGACTATCTCGAACATTCCGAGACTCATGGCACAGTCGAAATTTCCATCCGAGGTACTTGACCGCAAATCACTATTTCAACCCAAAATAAATAAATGCGGGTTTTCTACTCAAAATCTTACCTCTTTTGTCGCTATACTCCACGGCGACATATAATTAAATTACTTCGACCTATATAGTCCCAAAATAATTTATAAAACCCTTCGAAAATCATTAAATCCTCGAAAATCCCAAAAATTACTATTTCGAGAAATTCTCCAAATTCCAAATTATACTTAATTATGGAATTTAATCCTCTCCAAAAGGGCAGGTTGTTACAAAAAATTTACAAAAATAAAATTTATATTAGATTTTTTTTGTTTATTACTTGATGAATATTATGCTTATTAATGATTAATAATCTGATTAAATTCAAATTTTTTTTAATGTGGTTATTGTCGTTTGATTATTGTCATGTTTATATGCTTATTTGAATTAAACACCATTCATTACTTGAAAAAACAATTTGAGATTAATGATTTATAATTTGATTTATTTCATATTAATATCAAATGGTTGAAAATGTGAATATTTTTTTAAGTCAAAAAATGCTATGGATTAATGAAAAATTCATTTGTGTACATGATAAACTTGACTTTTATGATTACATGATAGTATGTCATAATTTGCTTATTATTATTGATCTTGATGGCTATCATTTATCATGTCTATGCTTGAATTTTAAAATATTTGTCTTTAATATTGCTTTATGGACCTAACACATTCTTGGATGGAAAAGAGAAAATATTCAAAGTTGTGTAGGTTGCATTTTGAGATGGAATGTGGATTTTCAAGGCACATGAATTGGTATCATTACAAATTTCAAGTATCATTGCCTAATGTTGGAAATGCCACACTTGGAGAAATTTTCAAGAGTATATCATTGGTACTGGTAAGGTGGTAAGAAACACCCTTCTTGAATATTGAATTTCATATCTTATGATTCTTGATGGTTTATTTTATGATCTTAATTGATAATTATTTCATGCTTAGATTGATTGATAAAGCATACGAGTTTATTGTTGATGACTTATCTTCACATGTTAATTTGTACATTTATTATATTTTATGATTTTATGTTGTATGACACATATTTGATTTTGATCTTAAAGTATTGAGATGAATATTCATAATTTTTTTTTGTGTTACATCTAAACATATATTTGTGGATAATACTGTTGGATAAATTCTTGACAATTCTTATATATTTATTGAAAACGAAAATATTATTTGAGAATATTCTAGTATGCTAGTTATATGAGCTACATGTTGATTTTGTGATATGAATCTATTGAATTTGAGGATATGAATATATTAATCTTTGTTGAGATAGATTTATAAGTTTGAATTTTAGTGACATTCATGAAGAATATGATTTTTAAAATTAACATTTGTGTTATTTGTGCTTACTTAAAAAAATTCATATGATTATTAAGATTTTTTAACGGCATATTATATGAATGTTATTGTCTTTTAGACAGTGCATTATTTTTGGAAGAAAATGATTCTTATAATGTTTTTGCTTAAGTAGGTCCTTTGATTAATGAGTCTTTGAAATATATTGAAATTGATTAATTTATGTCGCATCCATTCCTTTTGAAAATTTTATTTATTGATTGATTTGAAGTTATTCTTGAGCAAATTGTTTGTTATTTATTGAAACTATGAACATATTGATTTTGTGATAAGCTTCTTGCTATTAACAATCTGAAATTATTATGTTTATTTTATTTTGGCCTCATCATATGTTTCATTCTTAAAAATTGATTTAATGACTTTCATGAAATATAATTGGTGAAAGAAATTAACTTTTGAGTTATTTGAGTTTATTTGAAAAATCCTATAATTATTTGAATATTCATGATTCTAATGAAGAATATTATTTATTTATTTTTAAAGGAAACGACACTTATGATATTTTTGTGCTTAAATCAAAAATCGTATGATTATTGAAATTATTATGATTTGTGAATATTTTTTTAACTTATTGAAAATGATTTTATTGAAGCAAAAGATGCACCATATTTGTTATATGCATACATGCCTTCATTGGTATTCCTTAAGAGGAGATAAAATGATTATTGAAAATAATTTGTAGAAAAATACTTGATCATGAATTTTGATACATTATCATTGATATATTTCAAAATTTTCAGCTTGTATATTGAAAACGGCAAAGCATGACAAAAATCGAATTTTTTTATCGCCATATTTATGCCACTATATTCTCACTCATATTATGTTCTTTATTCAAATTATTTGAAAACATCGAGTTATGAAATGTTTCATGTTGTGCTCTTAAAAGTTTATTATATCATGATGATTTATACAACAATTGTTATGCGCCTATTGAAAATTTATTTTTTGCAATTTTTTTCATTATTGAAAGAATTAATTGTGCTAATAGATATATCTCGTATTTACATTAAACTCGTATTATGTGCCTAATTCCAAAACTATTTGAGAACATTAAGTTATGATTTCTGTTTATGTGTAAAAATGTGCGACCTAGAACAATTGATATCATTTATCTTTTATGCGCTTGAAATGTTGATCATTTATCATTTTGGTGACTTATGTGATATTTGAAAATATTACTCCCTATCCAAAAATTCTAAATGCCTTATTTGAGAATATTTTTTTTGATAAAAAAAATGTGCCTATTGAAAATTTTATGATATTCATATATGCCCCTTGAGATTTATGGTTGAATCCTATGCATTAATTATTTTTTATAGGGGGACCTTCGCATTTTTCCCTTGACACTCGATTTATATTAGGAAAAAAAATTGATAATGTCAAAATGGGGAGAAGTGTGTATGATTCACTATTTGTGCTTAATTTATTCATTTTATGAATATTGTGAATCATTGTTTGCCATCATCAAAAAGCGGGAGATTGTTAAATGAAAATGTAATTATCCTTTAATTAATATTTAATTAGTTTAATTGTAATTAATGTACATTTTAGTTTAATGTCATATATTGATTTTGATGATTCCAAACATATATTTATTAAGGGATAATGTAAATATTTACTTTTAACTATTTGTATAAATACTATATTTTTTGTAAATTATATTGTTGTCAACTTATATCATAATAATTATTTTTATATTTTTATTTATTAGTACTAATCACATCTTTTTGTCTTTATATATATACACACGTTATTATATTTACCATGCATCCCAGATAACTATTATCCTATTATATATATATATATATATATATATATATATGTGTGTGTGTGTGTGTGTGTGTGTGTGTGTGTGTGTGTGTACTTATACTGATATATTATCTTTTATTACGTGCTTCTTATCTTTACGTTTTTTTTTCTTTTGCTTTGTAACTCATACTTATTGGAAGACTTTATGTATAGCCCACTTTGTTTTATAGAGTCAAATCAGCCTTGGGTCCCCCAAATTGATCATGTTTTTTATATCTTTTATATGATATAATATAATATTCATATCTATCATATTTGACCAGTGAATATATATGGTAAAAGATTGTATGATATTATTTTTTGTCCAAGTCACTGAAAAGACCATATTAGTCTTGTAAAGGACCACCTAAGCTTACAACCCTAATGCCTTGGAGACTGTTTTGATTAATCGATCAGTTTTTTTTATTTCATCTTGTCCGAAATATATTTTTTTTGAGCCACGATTTTTAGTCAGCTACTTTTCTTTTTGAGCCTCTCAAACCATGTGTTTGTCCGAAGTTAATTAAGGAAATGAGTTTTATTGCTAATATTTTTTTATTATTTATGGTCCCATATTTTATGGTTTTCACTAGTTAATTGTATGTTTGCTTTGGGTTATAAAAGATTTGATGTGGTAAAAAAAAATTATCAACTATATGTACGCCTATTTCTATATATTAGTTATTTATTGGCAAATGTTTTATAAGGTAAGATTTTGTATCAAATAATCTTATTCCTTCTTCTTAGTCATGGAACCCACGAAATGACATAAAGCGTTGACAAGATTCAGAGCTGAAATTGTTTAATAGCTTTGACGGTGGCTAGGCCCTGTGCATAATACATATAATTCTTATGACAGGTATTGAGTTGTCCCATATTTTTCTTATATATAATTATTCTTATAATCTTTGTATCTTCCTTTCTCGACCTAAACAGACTTTGAGCCAACACCAACTTAATGATATTTTACTAACAGCAACATTTGGTACAGTTAAGATTGACTGACATATATTATTCACCATTAAACCATGACATACCTTGTCCCATTTCTGTCTGCATCTTTACTGTCTCGGACAGTACTTGTTGTCTAAATAAATTATTATATATATATATATGTGTGTGTGTGTGTATTATAAGGCATGCAATTTTTTTTACATCTGCATTATACAGTTCATGATTTTTTTCTTGAAACCATGCGCCTATTACAAAAGGCTTATGAGCTACTATTAAGAGTTTAATATTTGTTGTTTCAATTGTATAAATTTTGACTGCCTTAGCCACGTATATTATGTCTTGGAAAACTGTAGAAATGAGTTTGGACTGTTTGATAGAGAAGTTCTTCTAAAATCTGACACTACCATTAGGCCATAATAATTATTTGATATGTTATTAAGCCTCGTGTTATTCTCTCTCTGTGAAATACCTATCTATTACTTAATGGTTTAAATTATATATCAGTTTGGTTCTCTCTCTTGGACTAACATATTGTGAAGGAGTCTATTCTAAGATATCCATCTGTATTATTTTCAGTCCTACATTTTGAGGGTGCCATATCCATGTATCAACGGTCATTTTATTGATAAGCAAAATGAAGATTTGCAAGATCATTTTTTCAGCCATCATCTTAGAAAATCAGGAGCACTTAATGCTCACAATGGTTCTTTCTACCAGCTAGTTTTTGAAGACTCGTTTAAATATTTCAAGAGATGCATTGAAGACCAACATGAATGAGACTATGAGCAAAAACTAGAGAATTTATTAAGAGCATTTGAATTTATTATTCAGTTACTACTACATCATTCAAGAGAGCAATTAATTTTACATTCTGCTCAAATCATTGAAGAAGAAGACTTGAGCCTACATCAACATCATTTATTGAAGTCTCGTTAAAGAAGAAGAAACTCATATTGCAATTTGTATTTTAAGGAGTTTCATTATTCTACATTGTACAAAAAATTCAGATTTGTTTGAAGCTTTGTTAAAGCTTTGTGGACTAAGATCTTGGAGCCGGAATTTGCTTCAAGTGTTTGTGAAGTGGTGGTTTAATCATACCATCAAGTGGATGAGGGATAGTGAAGCGCAAGGAGATGGGAGTTGCTCTAGGTGCGTGGACGTAGGCTGGGATTTGGAACAACCATGTTAAATTTCGGTGTCTTTATTTTTCGCACTTTATTTGCTTATTTATTTGTGCTTGCTTTAATTTATATTTGTCAGCACACTAACTTGCAAATATATTAATTCCAAAAATTGGTAATTTATTTTTAAAGTTAAAATAATTATTTTCGAATTAATTAACTAATTTTAAAATATCAATTTTTATTAAATACAAAAAATAATTAAATATTGATTAAATGTTAAAATCTGCATTTTAGCCTGTCTAAATTAATTGGTTGCATTTGTTAGATATTCTTGGTTTTAATCTTTGAAGATTTATGAATCTAAAATTTAATTAAGTGATTTAAATTTAATATTTTTCTGAAATATAAATTTAACCCTAAAAGTTTGCAAAATCCCAATTCACTCCCCCCTCCCCCCTCCCAAGTATTTTCTGGGCAAAAAACACAATTAAAGTGGCACTCATACGTATCTAGCAATAATCAAGGCTCTCAATCATCTGAGACCAATAAGTCAAGTATAAAATTACGTGGGATAACATGTTTGTCTACTTCCTAGTTAATATTTTTTTTTTGGGGCGGGGGAAATTATGTGACTATATAGAACAGTAACCGAACACTTTACAAGTAACGGAGAGGAAAGCCTCAAATCAAAAATGCCACAGGGCATACCCCAAAGGCAAGCAAAAATAAAAAAACATGGTGGGGCATACCCCACCAACAAAATCAGCCAAAACTAACACAATAAAACAATGCCCAACACGGGCCACCCAATTAAACAAAAGCCCATCAAGGGCAACCCAAAAGCATCCCAACAAGGGCCACCCCAAAGCAGACCTAGGCCCAAACCCATGCTGGCCCAAACCCCAACAATCGTCGGGTATACACCCGAAGCACGATGGCGAGAAAACCATCAAAACCTATCGCCGGAGAAAGATCGTCGCCGACCACGCCGGAAACCCACCACAGTCCAGGAGCCAGATCGGCACTGAACAACATCAACCTTGCCATCGCAAGGCAACCACGGCAGTTATTAGGGGTAACTGGTATCATAGTTAATATTGATGCTTGTAATATAATGGAACAAAAATGTAGGGGTAACTGAATCAATATGAAATATGATACCAGTTATTAGGTGAGAAGGGTTAAAATTTATCATTAGTCAAATTCAAATACCGGTGATAAATTCAAATACCGATTATATGTGACAAAATATGTAGTATGGCAATACAATAACATGCTCACACTAAGAATAAATATGAGTTATCACATAGAGGTATCAACAGCAGTATGCTAAAGACGCAAAGTTTACCACTGAAAAGGTAGGAAAAACTTACTTGCTCGATATTTCGATCGGCTTTATATCACAAGACGATATTGGGAAGAGCTGGTAATTGGTTTTATTTATACAATGTGTGGTATGTAAGTATTTGGGATATAGGTTAGCCAGTTTTGTACTAAAATTGTATCTTTTAAAGTTTTGGGGGTTCAATTGTAAATATCTTAGGACTTTAATGTACTGGACTTAAGATCATTATTGAGCGTTTGTGTAAGAGAATTTTTATCTTAAAATATTTTGAAGCATTCATAGACAAAATTTGAGGATCTAATTCATAAGTTTTGAGAGGGGTCAATTTGGAAATTTCGAAGAATATTCTTAAGTTAAAACCTTATTTTTCCATAACTTAGGCTAAGTGTATCCAAACATGGCCTTACCTTATACCATTTTGACCAGAAAAATTAAATAAAAATTTTGAAAAAATTTCAGAAATTCCCGATTGGCCACACGCCCTTACACACGTAGTGAAAGTTTCTGTTGAAAGTCTTCATCTTCAACCTCTCGACTTTGACTTCTAGGGATTTAAATTTTTTACCTCAATTTTCTCCTTCATTTATATACCATTTGAGATGATTTCTTAACCAACTTAACATAATTTTTCAAAAGCAATCCAAATATATAGATTTTTTCGATTGAGATGCAGTGTATCTTATGTTCTAAAACTATGCATTTTGTTATAATTTTGACCTGATATTAGTGGATTTCTAGATCATGGCAAGGATTAATATGAACTTGGGTTGGTTTTCACTATATATGTGACAACCCACTCACCAAAATAAGGGGTGGCCAGCCCAATACTCCAATATAACAGGAGTCCCGGATGGAATCATTCTCAGCATCACAATAAAATATAGAGTATCCAGGATAACCACCCGATATTTCAGAAAACGGGTTGCCAAAAATTTTGTTTTGAAGTTAAAGAAAGAAATTTAAACAACCCAAATCCTGAAAAGATAGGGGAAACCCCAAGACATATATATATAATACAACAAGGAAACCATAAAGGGCCCGAATGTGCAGCCGGTCAACAAACTATATAACAGTATTTAAACAATCATAATAATTTATACAATACATTTCATTAGACATTTACAAAAGCTTGGGCCTCTCGCCCGAGTAAAGAGACCCGATCATAACTAGAATACAAAAATGAAAACGTCTATACCAAATGTGTCCCGTAATACCCGCAATGCATCACGGCTCGCCGAAGACATCGGAATAGGGATTCAAATCAGGCATCCTTGCGGCGGAGTACCTGAGCGGAGACAAGATGCACGTGCAACAAGAAATGTAAACGGGTCAGGGTCCGGTTCTATATGATTACCAGATGAATAAAAAGTATGACAGTTATGAATGATAAATTATGAAAAAAAGAGAAATAAGAATCTACCTACACAATTTATAACATAAACTAAGGAGGAACAATAAAATAAGAAGCATTAAACTAAAATCTTCATCGTATGCACCACTTATCTCATATATCTTTTCCTTAGCAGGAAGTATATATATATATATACAATCACAGTCTTTTGCTCTTTATGGCAATTGTATCTCAATTTTACCTTTTGTAAAAATCCTTTCCTTATCAGGAAAATACTCATTTTCAAATGCTCTTTCTGGCATTTATATGTGCTCTTTGTGGCACTTCAGTATGATCGTTATGGCATATAATCCATCAAGTCCCACTTGATGATGAATAGTTATATTTATATACATATAACGATTCTAAGACCGCCCCTCCGAGTTTCCCCACTGGGCGCGCCCCTAAATGACCATCATCTTCCAGGGCCTATCTATACAAGACAACCTGGGCACCTATCGCAATACGTCGGGAAGCGGCCATATGCCTGCGGGAGAGTCAAGACCACACCCGGAATCTCCTCACCAGCGCAGAAAACATAACATATCGCTCATATGGCCTATGGACTATATCCACCCTTCATTCATTATCCAGGGGCATCACCAAGCGCGCGAACTTCCCTTATGATGTCATTTAAAGAGGTGTGTATCAACCATTTTCAAAAATCAAGTAAATTATCATTTACCAATTTCATGATTAAGTAAATTATCATTTACCGTCATCATCGCCATTTCCATATGTATGTTTCATTTTATCCGAAACCAGCATCATTTACTTTTTGTAAATAATATAACTATTATCTGGAGCCATACGTATATCATAACGATATTACAACCTCGATGAATAAATGAACTATCAATTTATTCTCCCAAGATTTACTTGTGAAGTTATTATAAACCATCAAGACTAACACAGCTAAATGGAGCTTCTAAGGTCTCCCGAACATAAAACTACAACTCCTAGTTTAATAGTAATCAACTAGAAGAAAGAATGCCCTAACTTCAATTGGCATATCCCCGAAAAAGTTTCCACTTATCCTATTTCTAATGTAGGGTGGTTAGCTAATACATCTAGGACTCTAAAACTCTAAATTTACTTCATTCAAGGAGGTTCCTAGTCCCTATTGAAGAAAATAAATCTAGGAAACAAAATAAGATTTTAGGATGAAAAACAGGGGACCGGTCGACCGGTCCTGAGACCGCGGTCGACCGCGTCTCCAGATTTTGCCTATAAAGAAAAAATAGAAATCTCAGAATGGAGGGTCCGGTCGACCGGTCAAGGAACCGCGGTCGACCGCGCTCAAAATTTATGCCTTTGTAGGAAAGCAGTAAGCCCTCCCGCAAAGGCTCGGTCGACCGGTCGTAACAGACCTAGGGTTCTTCCTTCTTCCAAAAACTAAACCCAAGTTATGATTTAATTTTCCCACCTCAAATCTCTTCCATTTTGAACTCAACCAACAATTTTTATCTACCCAAAGATTATCCTACATGATTTATAACCGTTATAATTCCCAATCTTATCATCAAAACCAAATCTAGGTTTAAATACCATAATTTCCATTTTGTGATCTCCAAATATATATATACATAAATATCACACAATTTATTCATCTTAAAACATATATTAGCAAGTAGAAAACTTGCCTTAGGGTTGCAAATTCAGATTTCTTTGAGTAGTAGCAACAATCCATCTTCAATCTTCATTTTTCTCTTTTTTCTCCTCTTTTCTCCCAAGCTTTCTTCCTCTCTCTCTTCTCTCTATGTTTAAGACACAAAATAGGGAATTAAGGGAATTTAGAAGGCTAAAAATAGGGGCTTAACATAAGTCTGCCAACTTAAGTGGTTAATACCACATTAATATGACTCGCAAATACACGTTTCAGCTAAAATCGGGTAAAAGTGCCCGAAACCCAAAAATACAATATGGAACTTATTTTGACTGTCTCGCACCTTTCGGGACTAACTACACCCTCTAAACTGGCATCCGAAAAATTTTATAAATTATTTCCAGTTCCAATTTTATTTAAACCATAATGTCATTTAAAATACAAGACACGATAAAATATGCCACCTGATGATATTTACTTTCACATACAGTAAATATGCATCAATCTAGTAAATATTAACTTTCAATTCATTCAATTAATATTTACTCCAGTCCCCACATTTTATATAATTACCTTATGCGGTAATATTAGTATAAAATGAGCCTCCCAGAATCGAGGGTTGTTACAATATATAGGAGTAAATTGGTTTTGGTTTCAGAGATTAAGATGGATTTTACATGGAGAATTTAAAATTTTCCAGTTTCGAGTTCAAAATACACTTTTGATCAATTTGAGCTCAATGGACACATTCCTGGCTTTTCACCATTACACTCAAGATCCTTAGGTTGTATTGAAGTTATATGTAGCTTCAAATCAAATTTTAGAGATTTATATCAAGATTCACCATTAAATCTCAAGCTTTAATGGCGTATCTTTATATTTTTTCCATCCTAGGTTGTTCTATACGTAAAAGCTTCCATATTATGATTGTTCTAAGTATACTAACTACACATAAAGCAAATGGAAATGACTGAACTAACAATTACTCATAAAATCATGGTGTACCTAATTTGAGTGGAATTTCGAGTTTTTGAACTGAACTTTGAGGTATGTCTTAACTACTAAAATGGTGGGGTATTTATACTACATACTCAGGGAGGTCTATTGGTTCAATGGGGTGGTAGAATTGAGCTGATTATATTGAGTTTTCAAGTCTAGTAAGTGTGGTTCACATGTGTACATGGTGTGTACATGTGCCTTTTAAATTCTAGTGCTAATGTGGTGCACTAGGTGGACAGGGTTTTAACTAAAATTAATGAAACTTGGAGGTTTGGTCCTTGGTTGGTTTTGTAATTATTTTTATAGCCTTAAAAGTACACTTTTTATAAACTATAGGGGTAATTTTTTAAATTTAAAAAGTTTCAAGGTATGAAATTGTGATTTATGTTAATTAGGGTCTAAGGGATTCATTTGATGTAAAGTTGGGTAGTAGGGGTAAAATATACATTAAGTTATCCTACTTAAAATTTCTAGGGGCTTTTTTATAATTTACTGAAACTTTAAAGGGGTCTAAATTAATTTAGAAAAAGTGTAGGTTTCTAAGTATAGTTTCTTTCTTCTAGAAGGCTTTGATTTTGAACACTTTATAAGGGTTTAAACAATAGTCGTAGGTATTTAGGGTTGAAAAAAATATCTCGGTTCTTACAATGTCACCCAAACCTGACAAGATTTCATCACCCACGATTCTCTCGTAGTAGGTATGCCCTACCGACCTCTTAGCATCCATCTCAAACGACTGTTATATGCTCGCACAGACACTAACCTATAAGTCTCCAACAAATGATCTGCAGCATTAGGATGAAAATCATATTTCCTTTTTATTTGAAACCCTTGAACAGATTCAACATATGTCCTTATCATTGGGACCTAATAAAAGGGAACAAAAACTCCCTTCCAATCAACTTTAAGCCACACACTACGTGTCAAACCAAAACATAACACTACTAAGGATTCTGGCAGGATATAGGATGTCATGCTTAACCTAGAAGCCTTTAAGTCCACAATACCGAAATCACAAGAGATCCTATTCCTTAGTGTCACATCATGTTCTCCAAAACCACATCATGGAAGACTATCGAAGGTTCACTCTTACGTCACTTTAATTCATTATTATCACACACGTAATGCATTTACCATCAACGGCTCATAACTCACATCATATATATATATATATATATATATATATATATATATATATATATATATATATATATATATATATATATATCGACATTTACTAAGGAACTCATCTATAATTGTAGTATCCAATCGACTAAGCCATGAGTACACATCCTCAATTAATGACCAACACGGGTCTATATGCCCACTGACTTGTTAAGTACTTACAACATGACACTACCCCAAGAATAAAGTTCGCCTAATTGCATCATCATTGTTAACTAACAGCGAGTTCCTAACTAAGGAACCTAATGCGTACTTATGGAGTAAATACTTCTTAGAGATGCCAATATAGTAACCTAATCTCCACAATTAACTTTAAGGAATATCCATATCTAAGAAATGGACGACATTCATTTATATTAACACCACAAACGGCTTCTCACACCATCAAAAATTGACACGAGCGCACCTCACACTACAGACCGCGGTGTTTCCACTAATGGCTTGCACGGACAGATGAAAGTTATTAGCACGTCTACATCAGAAGCGCCAAGAACTATTAATGGAAATTAATTTGGCCACTTGTTGCTTGGAAATAACTTGCCCATCGTGCTAATATCCTTGACTCCATCGTCGAGAACACGAATTAAAACTGTCACATGTCTAACGTGACCGACCCAAAACTAACACCGACGTCAAAAGATCCACTATCGACCTCACCATGTCACTCCCAAAAGGAACCTTGAACATAGATATCTTTTACCATTTGTAATGCTATGGCCCAGATTTGTGGGTTACTCATGGGTCAGCCTAGTCCGGCCAGAATGTTAGGTGTGTAGTGCAATGAGATAACCTAAATAATATTGCTAGTCCGGTTTTATTTAATTAACTTTCCACGTTTTTAGCATGCAATTCTAACACATATCAAGGTACATATTGGCCCCGTGGGAAGCCTCCTCGGAGTCCAAGCATTAATAGCTACTAACTTAAAATAAAAAGGATACGTACCGACATAACTCTCTAAGATTATGGAACCGCACACAACTTTCCATAACAAAGAAAACGAAATGAGACGAATGCCCAGTGGAAAAATATAATAATGTAATGCAGAATTGAATGATAGAAAAAATACTAACACATTATACCTACGTTCACATGAAATTACCTCATATATATACGTAGACATACATTAATTCATGAAACCATTTTTAATTCAAAAATGTTACTTGTTCCGATTAAATCACAATAATCCTATGAAGATAACCTTTTTACGTAACTTACCAAATTTCCCAATTTAACAGGCCCATTTAAATACTTAAAAAAATACCATTTTGTTTAAAGAGATTACTTCTCATATGGAAATCATCCATTTACTCGCACCGAATTTAACTTAGTATTTTCCTTGAAAGTATCCCTTCAACACACGCACACACCGTATTAGAAAATACTTATTTTCTGTTAAAAGGCTTCCATAAACACATAATTGTGTTAACTATGGATTAAAACCTCCTTAGGTTGCTTAATTACCCATTTAATCACTTCACTTTACCATACCTTTCACCTTACATGGACATTAACCAATATCGCATATTACTTGTCCACATTATCTTTTCAACCCGAACATTTCAATTTCATTTCATATTAGGTTGTCTTTTCTTATATTCACACCACAACCCATTTATTTACCATGTTCCATTATCTTTTTCTTGGAATTCTCCAAATAACCTCGTACTTTAAGAGGCTCCACACCTCCGCAACGCTACCATATGCTCTGGTTAGTGTTTTGGATCTTTCACCCTAAGGCTTAGGGCCTTTCTTAATTCTTTTCTGATCTCATCCGAGTCCATGTTAATGTGTTTTAATATTTTTTAAATGTCCACATTATTCTACTTTTACCGACCGAAGTCAAAACTCGGGATTTCACCGCACCATGTGTTACACTTTAAAAATCACAATTTCTTGTCCTTTACACACCTGCATTGATTTTACCCCAAAAATCACTTTCATTTAGGACCATTTGTGTAACATCTTTCCAAATATTTTTATTTCATAAAAATGTTTTACTTTATGTAAAATTATCATTTTACCCCTTTATGTCCAAACTCGTCTTTTCTTCCATTTTCACGAGTGTTGATTTCCTAAAACATTATTAAGTTATATACACCAACTTCTTGAATGTTTTTACTCATAACTCTCATTGAGATCCTTGGAGTTAACATGCTTTTCAAGTTGGAAATCTCTTTATTTCATTACTTTCTTTACTAAGCGACATTTTGAAGACTACTTTGCAAGAAAACACCATTTTTCTTTTATTTCACATGTAGTCTTGAATACCAACTTATCATATTTTCTAAACTTATTCACACACCTTAACGGCTGAAATTTCTATTTTCTTTTATTCATGTTAAAACCATTTAAAACCTTTATTAAACTTGTCTATATGCTCAATATCAAACTACAATAAGGAAGAGGGATTTTAAGTCCAAAAATCCCATTAAATGGGTTTAACACATGGTTCATTCTAGAAATTTCATAATATTTGCAAAAACGTGTTTTTCAAGACAAAAGATATTTTGTATCTTTAAAACTTGAATAACAAACTACGTATAGAAAAATCTCAATTTTTACAAGAAAACTTTGAGACATTTGTTCATAAAATATCTTCAACAAGATAAATATCACCTCAAACATTGTATTCCATAAATTGTTTAAATATCAAATTTTCTTGAAATATATCATTCTGCTCAAAAATCTTGAAATCATTTGTAAACCATTTTACATAAATCCATAAGACATTACCCTCTTATATCATATATGCATTCTACTCTTACAAACTCCAACTATAAGACCAATACTATAGAAAATAGAGTTTTTAAGCCAAAGAGTAGAGTTTCCCACCTTAAAGAATCTCCAAAAATGGTTAGGTGAATGTAGAAGAAGATGGAAACCACCCATCTCCAAAGGTGGCCTTAAAAAGATTGTTTAGCTCCACTAATCTTGCTCCTTGAAAGCTTTATGAAAAAAACCTTCAAACTCCATAATTTCTTCTTCTTCAAAAATCCCCAACAACATGTCCATGAAATCCCATCTTGCTCAAAAGTGTGATGTATATGGGTCAAATAAGCTTGAATATGGCGGAAAAGGATTAAACTATAGTGATTTTGGGTGGAGGGACAGTGGCGCTAGGTTGGTGTATGGTAGTTAGTATAGGGGGAGCTCCAAGAGCTAAAAAGAGAGGCAAAATCTGATTGGGTTGCTCAAATGAGCCAAAACATACTTTAAATACTCCCCAAACCCTATGGATTAAATCCCAAAATGCCCCTAAATTCAACCCTTTTATCCAACGGTCTAACCAAGCTTTGATCTACGATCTGATCTAAGCCAGTGGGAGCTCGACCACTCATCCGATTCAATTATCCATGTAGTGACGCCACATTAAAATGTGTAAAAATTTCTTATTCTCATCCAGTCATTCAAATAACTTTCGACCTCGTTCGAATGAGATACCTTCTCATTCGAGCAAGAGTTCTAATGAGAGTCCAACGTAGGCTATAAATGGGTCAAACACCAGCTCATTCGAACAGGAAGCTATCCCTCGTCGAGTGATAATGCACCTCATTCGAATAAGGGGTTGCAACGAGATTCCAAAGAATGATGGAAATCGTCGATGTCCTTATCGTTATATGGTCGTTTGAACCTCGTTCGAATGATAGTCTTTTCCTCATTCAAACGACGTGGCCACTCATTTTAACGACAACCATAATTCCAAATAACAACTTTGAGACATATCAATCCAGTTTAATCGCACCAGGGCCACTACATTACCCAAATTTGAGCCCAGATCCATCTTACCAAGTCTAAAGCCCAAATGGGTCATACCGAGTTACCAAATCACACAAGTACAGTCAAAATCTCGGGGCAGTCATTACATGTAATAGAAATGCACGTACATCACTAATAAAAGGTAAGCACATAACCCCACCAAACTCCTCCAAAATAAATGAAAAGAAGAAAAAATATGAAAGTGAGAAGAAAAACTTGCATAATTACTTTAAATTTATGAAAGATTATAAAGACCGGTGTAAAAATGGGTGTGGTCCTACTACGTGTGTCTCAAATCAAACCAATTTTCACCAAAAATTATCCAACTTTTAATTAGCACCAAACCAAGTTGTGAAAAAAACCAATTCTTACTTTAAACCAATATTATCTTGATTAATCCTAAACATGCATCTAGTGATTAAAGCAAGTAAAGTAAAGTAAAGAATACTCACAACACCGGATGTACGAGGAAAAAACCCAAAACAGGAAAACAACCTCGGACGTCCCAAGCCAGACAATCACTATGAACAAAGGTTTTACAAAGACAGATTAGCCTTACTCAATGACTCGATCCCCACGGGTCTTGACGCTCCTTCTGATCTTCTACCATTCTTCAATAGTGCCCACATAGAAATTCCATCTTCCACAATACCTGTCCACAACACACGCGTCCACGTATGTCTCGGTGTCCACCGAATGGCTTTGATACGTCTACGATGTCGAACAAGAAGTCCTTATCTTTTCTTCACTGCAAAACCCTGATGTTCAAGTATAGAACAAACCTTCTTGGTGCAGCAATATCACGTAAATATATAATAATGATAACTCGGATCTTTGCAAACTCTAAGGATGTATTTAAGCTTTGAAACCTTAGAAAAACATGTGCAAACACGTTTCTGGATCGTAAACAGTTTTTTCAGAATGTACACATACAAAACTCTGACGAAAACATGTTTTAAATATGAATTAAACCACCTCGAAAATAGTGTCACTCGAACGAGATAGGCAAGTCGTTCGCACGACATACCATCTCGTTTGAACGAGACTGCTTGTCGTTTGAACGACGCCGCTTGTCAGTTTGACTTTTTGACTTTTTGTTTAAAACATCTCTTCCAAGAGATATCCAAATAAGTCAAACTCTTTTTTGAGCTTATCAAAATAAAATGTAGTGTAAAACTCTTAAAACACTTTTAAACATTTTAAAACAATTTTCTTTTTAAAATTACATCCTTATTTTTTATAAAAATAATTCCGAGCACCATTAATTATACACATTCATACCTGTGTGATCTCAGAATGCAATTAACTTTTAAGATGATTAAACTTGCACCAATTAAACTTCGGCATGATTAATTCTTTGAAGCTTTGCCTCAATGTCTTCAATTTGTTCAATACCTCATAGACCAAGTGGGATCGTTCCAAAATAAAATCTCCCTATGACACATTTCAAACACAGTTTTGTTCACGAAATTAGTTAAAACAATACATGGACTCAATTGGAAATTTATGTCCTTACAACCAGTTTGACTCTTGGTTTGCCACACTATGGACCATATTCATATATACTAGGTGTGAACCCACGTGATATGCAAGCAAGGATATTGTGATAGTTATTTAGCATGTTAAATTATTTATATAGGGACCAAAATTGTCATGGCACGTGACCTACACATGTTCGGCACAGGCCCATAAGCTTCTTACGCATAAAGTTAATAAGTCAAAGTCATAAACGACTCCTGTATATCCATCCCTTGGAACGACTTAAACTAATAAGATATAAGTTCGAACATCTAGGGATAGCTATTAATAGAGATTAGGACTCTCCTGATATCCTATATAATATATAAACATGCCCCTTTGAGAGGGGCATGTGATATTGTGACATCGAGCAGTACTACAACTCTGCTGACATGTTCTCTGAGTTAATAAAAGTGAAAACCTAACCTCGTGGACGTAGTTCTCATACCAACAAGTTAAGTGTGAAATAAATATAAAGCGAGTAAAGAGAGACAAAACACAAGATATAGAGTGGTTCGGCTATTAAATGAATCTATGTCCACTTTGTTGCCATACTCTCATTACATACATGTTGTAGTACAAGTTTACATTGCCATAAATGGTGTACAATAGAGTTAAGAGAGAAGAATACATGTTTGTAATGATTTTGGGCATTTCGTGGAGATAGCTACGAGGTAGGTGAGTAGCTCCAAGCTGTATTGGGCACATGTAGAGAGTTTGGCAGGGCTTTGCCAAGAGTGACTATCTTGGATCCCACTATCTTGAGGTGTGGACCTCTATTTATAAGAGGTATGTAAGATGTGTCATGTGACTTGAGCATGTGACATGTAAATAAGTCTGAAGAGTAGTTCTTTTGATAGGGCAGCAGCTGTGAGTAGGGGGCTGTGACCTGTTTGATCACAGGAAGTAGCTAGGCTAAGGTGTTGTGGCCTAATAGACAGACCAATCATATAGGTTACGCGGCATGTTTAGTATAAGGCAACGACCTGTATATGGGAAACCAGATAAGCATTAGGCTGTGGCATGCTTAGCTCTTCGTAATAGCCTTTTGTCTGTAGTTTCTTCGGTAGGGGATCATATTGTTCATATCAATAATCCCCCAAGACGTAGTGCCAAGGGGTGGTGATTTGGTACTGAGACTTGATATCAAGGTTACCATGGTGTCTTATAATTTCTACAGTCATCTTACGAGGTGATGTTTCATTTTCCCGTGCCCTCTTATATAAATGGATCTGGTCGTGGCCTTCATTACGTTTTCCAAACCTTTGAGATCAAATCGAGAGCCAACTTATGTTACTCCATCCTTTGAGTTTTTCAGCGAGCTTTTGGCAAATATTTGTGGCAATTTGAGGTTGAGCAACCATCGTCCACCGATTTCCAGGTAACTTTTGAAACAACAATTAATTTCTCTTTTATTTTTTTTGGCATTCTTGTTTGGCTAAATGTTTTTTTATTCTCTTACTTGAACCCATGATAAATGATTTATCTGAACCCATAATAAACGAATTATCTTAAATGAATCCTTTTCTCCTTGAGCCAAATGTGTAGTTATTTGAATAGGATTTGGGTTGAACAATCGACTGTGTTGTGGAATTTGATTTTCTTGGATTTGTGTAGAATATAGGGTTTTATAGATAATGTAGGTATTTGAAGAGGATTATGATTAGAACACAACACCCATTCATGGCATTCTTGGACAAAAACTTTAGAGTTTAGTTTTGGATCCTCTCGATCTGAGAGTTTGAACATCTTAAATGTGTATCCATCGACCGCGGTATGCTTAGGGTTTTTATACTGTAATATCTGCTGCAAACATACTTTAACTTCTGCCAAAAATTACCCGACTTCTCAGGATAGGCCTCCACTGCAATACCTGTAGCTTTTACCAAACCCGTCAAAACGCCCTTAGCCGCACTCTGTCCTTTTAGAAAGAATGGTTGCGGCATCAAATTTTGTTAGGACTCTTTTTTATGGTTGTATCTTTCATATTAGCTACAGCCCTTTATTTTCCTTTTCTTCAATTATTTCATAATTTCTCTAGACTCCTTTACTATTTTACTAGTAAATGTCGTGGCCTCTAAAAGGCTCTTCTGACCATAATGACTGCGGCACCTAACTACGGAGCCCTTCTGCTTTTCAGGTTTTGCTACAGCTCTATGAGTTGGGATCCTTTAGAGTTTCTGAATAACTTCTGTAAAACTCATTTTGGCATTCCTCCCCCTGACATTCCTTCCGTAAAGCCTTTGAAGACTGTTGGGGCTTATCTACTTAAAGACTGTCCCAACTCTATCATTCTTGATTCTGACTCCGTAGACTCCACATCCTGTAGGAATACTATTGAGACTAAGGCTATGGAGGAAGATACCAATTCAAGCAATCATCCTAATGAACCGGAGGCCACAGTAGTTAGGCCTTCTAAGGCCAGAGATGCACTAGCTATCCCATCTAACAGAGAAGAAAGATCTTATGTAGTATTAAATTTTCGTTACATAATGACTGAAGAGTGGGTCAATCAAGTGGCCTTGGCGTTTGAATTTCCCAATGGGGTGATTTGTGCATCCCCTTCCACGGAGCAGAAATCGTGTTCTGCGATCCCTAACGATGGGATTTGCTTCCCTCTTTATGCTTTTGTTTATGGGTTGTGGATGCATGTACCTGTCCCCATTACGAGGATTTTTAATGCTATGAAGTTTGCCCCAGCCCAACTGGATCTAAACGGTTGGAGAGAAATTCTTGCCTCATTGGTACTTTGGAAAGACAAGTTTAGTAGAGATATCACTCCCTCGGAGTTCTTCTATTTTTACCGGCCAAAGGAGAACTCTGTTAAGTTCGCGTGGTACTACTACTTGCCTCTTCGAAATAATGAAGAGGTTTTATATATTGGGAGACCTTCTAGTTTAATTAACTAGAAGGGAAAATACTTCTATATTTCTGGAGAAGGATGAAAAACTTATCCAGAGGAATTGGAAAGAGAGAAATCTCATAGAATATCGTGGCAGTGGGGACAGCCATCAATGCTAGGTGAGTATATGCCTCAGCTTCTATATTGTGCCGCATCTCGTTCTGCAGTTATATATTTTAAAAATATTTACTGTGACACATACTAGTATTGATCATTTGTGCATCCCTTGATAATGTACCCCTCAATAGCAGGCAAGAGAGAAGAGTTGGGAGGGTCGCGGCCTTTAGCGATGAGGAAAAGAACTTCAGCGCTTTGGTCACTTTCGCGTCTATATTTGACTAGGGCTACTTCCCCAACAAACATTTACCAAAAAGAATGGCTGCGGAAGGTAACAATCTATACTTCTCCTTAAATTTTCCGTGGAAGGTAATATTATATGATTCTTACTTTGTTATTTTTTTCAGGAAAGGAGATAGACAGATAACTCTTGGCTGCCCAGCTGGAAAAAATGGATGAGGATGTTGTTGTCCTCAATAATGCTACCAAAAAAGAGAGGAAGAGGAAAAGAACCCAAAAGGGGAAACAGGCTACGGTCGAGAAAACTGCTGCACCTACTGGTGGTCCATCTGCGGATAATAAGGAGGCTCAGACAAATGTTGCAGCTCAGACTAGTGTGCAGGCTAATGATGTCACAGGCAATGAAAGGCCAGAGGTCCCATTTGATGATGACATTGGCGATCATTTGGATGCGGTAGGTTTGTTACCATTTGGGCCTAAACTCTGAGTTAGATGCATCCCCTCACATGTTACTCCTTCCAACTCTCCCCCTCCCCAGACTATCATGGTTGTGAATGCCAACTTGCCACCTCCTCAAATTCGCCAAAGTGTTTGCCCTGATGGTCGTCTGCGGCTTCAGTTGAGGACTCTAAGCCCACAGTCTTCCAGGGATATAACTGCCAGGGTTGTCCATAAGATGCGGAGGGTAGTAGACAACATTGACTTAGACCGCCTTGTGGATGAAGACCACGAACATTTGGCGGAGTATGCCCTCCACAACCTGCTACGAGTAAGGAATTTCTTTTTCTTTCACTTCATTTTTCTGCAGTATATCTTTTTCTAACATTTACGATTTTTTAGGCCGCGGACATTGTCATGTCCCAAAGGCTAAAATATGAAGTCTTATATAAGTTGAAGGAGGTAGCAAAGAGTGTCATGTGGTTGATTTGGAGAACGCTAGGACTTCATCTTTTAAGGCAGGCAAATAATCTTCTGTTGTGGCACTCAAAGCTTCACAAATGGATTTGGAGGCTACTATCAAGGCGAAGGAAGAGGTTAAAAAGAACTTTACCACGACTACATCATCTTTTTAAGCTTCTGAAGACAAGATTGAGGAAGCTTCCAGACAGGCCTCCAACTTCGAGAGCCAACTAAATCATCTTCAAAAAAATATGACCAATTGGAGCAGTGCAACACTTCTTTGCTCCAACAAAAGGATAATGATCATGCTACAACCCTCCCACATATGAAAGAGTCTCATGCTACGGCCTTAACTCATGCTGATGGCGATGTCGTAGCTGTGTATAAGAAATTCAAGGATTTCTTTATGACAAATAATAAAGCCTATCTCCGCTGCTTCCAAGAGATCAAGCATGGGGTTGTCAAAAAAAATTATGAATCCAAGGATAAGATCCTTGCCTGGAAGCTCAGTGATGCCGAACATGCAGAATGTGTGGAAGAGATTAGGGCCGCGGCAGATGGAATCAGCAGCTGCGGCAGGCGATGATGAGACTGAGGCTGTTGCGAATGGTGAAGAAGATGAAGAAGACGATACGACCTCATAGTTTTTTTAACACCTTCACTTTTGCAATCATTTTTGGGCTGTAATGAATTATTTCTTGAACTTAAATTTATACAGGGTTGCGACCGTTTATAACTTTGAATTGAATTCTTAGATAGGGTTGCGCCCTTTTTTGCAAGCTGTAGCCATAATCAATATATTTAACTTTTGTATGCATGCTTATTTTACCTCTGCATCTTGAATACTTGAATAAATGCTTTACTTTGCTTAACCTTTATGTTTTGACTGCTTGAATGCACTTGACTCTCTTCCCAAAAATAAATGGATGTAATACTGAATTGAGGCCATATATTAAAAAAGGTCTTAAGTAGGGCGATGACCATTTATTTTTGCCTATACTTTTTCTCAGCATTTTTCCTTTCACAACGAGCCCCTAAGTCGTGATGCCAAAGAAAAAATGGGCTTTGGGGCTGCGGCTGAACTCCTCTATTCTATAGCTTAATTTTTCTCCACTTATGAATCTTCCAAGTCTTAGTACCATTGGCGATTTTGGGGCTGCGGTTGGATTGCATGCCTACCGCAACATCTGAGTTGACATTGGCTTTATGTTGGGATGCGACCTCTTATCCCATGTAGCTTTTATATGGTTGATGAAGTCATTATCGCAACATATTTAGTCCCTTTAATTGCATGGAACTTCTTCCACAACTTCTTTTAGTCTCTTTAATTGGGTTATTATCAGGCCTCCCCAGGCTAGGAATTATGAAGCTTCCCCAAGCTATAATTGGATATGTATTAAGCCATCCCTGGCTTATTTAAGATTTCTAAAAGCAAATAACGGGCATTAGTATCACCAGTGACTGAATAGGAGTATATGGAAGCATATAATGGGCATTATAAGCCCTCTTGACTAAATAATATATGTCGACAGCTGAGAACGGGCATTGTAATCCCCCGTAGCTAAATGAAACATCCCAATACTGGGTACAGCACTGCAAGCCCCCGTGGCTAGTCGAATCATCCCGAGAGCCGCCTTTGCGATTTTAAATATCATATGCCTTGATATGCTTAAGTGTCATGAGGGGAGTTATGAGACCATTAAGATAGTTATTCATGGGATAATATATTAAAATCTGTTTAAGACAAAAGCCTTTTATGAGATAACAGATAATAAAAACAAAAGAAATGAGATATAGCAAAATAAGCCCAATTTCGTATATTCATGTATTCACGACCTTATTAGAAAAATACAAAGTCTGATGAAAACATCTAAATAGAATTTTTCAAAGATAAAACTGAAACATAGAATGGAAACCAAGGTAGATATGAGGCATATGGCCTATCAGTCAATTGGGCATAGTGGTTCTGAGAGTTATTGCATCCCTCATGCTGTCTTCAGGGATTAGGTAAGCATTCCCTGCCTCACCAGCCTTTCAATCTCATCTTTTAGTGCGAAGAATTTGTCAGTGATGTGGCCATGGTCTCAGTGAAAATCACACCACTAGGCCCGATTCCTTTTGTGGGAAGGAGCCTTCATCTTCTCAGGCTACTTGAGAAATTTGTCTTCTTTGATGACCTAAAAAATATCTTTAATTTGATAAGTCAATGGGATGTAGGATTCAAAGCATTTTTCTACCTACTTCTCCATCTCCCTCTTTTGGTTCTTGTCTGTGACCATTGGTGTTTGGTATCAATGGTTACTGATATGATGCATGGAAAGGCA
The DNA here is from genome assembly GCA_949130495.1 of Sambucus nigra. NCBI lineage: Eukaryota > Viridiplantae > Streptophyta > Magnoliopsida > Dipsacales > Adoxaceae > Sambucus > Sambucus nigra. The sequence goes on along the minus strand of OX422209.1, from coordinate 161,079,741 downwards.
ACCTTGGGTATTGCAACTTCTAACATAAATACCCTTTGGGTCAAAAAGTTAACCTGAGTCTGGAGTGAGGCATGGTTGTCGTATAGGTGGTTGAGGTATTTGTACAGCTGAGCTACCTCATCCTTTATTTCTGCACTTTGGCAGGAGTTTCTTTCCATTTCTACTTTATTAGTCTTTACAGATATACTCTGAGATGAACTAAATAGCAGTGAGAAATCAAGAGTGAAGATAAAATAACCAAGTATAGTAACAAGGATTTAGTCTTTGGCAATTTTCCAATCTATACTGTTGTGGCCACGACATGTAGAACATATAAGGGAACTGCAAGGCCTCTCCAAGGGAGTTCACCAGAGCTTAGTCCGAAGATAGTTTTACCATGTCTTCTCCCAGGTGATGAAAGGAAGCTATGCAGCATTTCCAAATAAATGGGTTGCGTCACTTAAGCAATTTACTTGCCAAGCTGCATCCTGCTTGCTGAAGCGCGGCATGATTCCAAGGACCCACGAGTTGGGTTTAATCCATCTAATAATATGAAAAGTACACCTACTAGGGGTCTACCAGGGACAAAATAGTCCTCAGGTGCAAAGAATTGCACAATTCTAGTAGCAAATCCTAGGTCACGGGTTAAGAAAGCAGTGAACGGGTAGATCCCATCCCTAGCGACCCACTTTTGTAAAGCTATAGCCTTTTTGTGCTTTTCAACACTTTCTAGGTAAGGTAGCATCATCGGGGTAAATATAAAAGAGGTCTAAGGTCCTAAAATGAGATTAAAGAGTAGATCTGAAAATATGCAATACCCAACTGAGGGTGTATGTGCAAAATACGAGCTCAATAACCAAACCTCATCTACGGGATATTGACCCAAGGGTCCCCCATGAGTGAAATAAGGTTCTAAGAACCCGAAATGTAAAGAAACAAGATCGAAATACCTCATTTCCCACAGACGGTACCAGAATGTTAATACGAGAAATTGGACAGACGTCATTCTCATACCAACAAGTCAAGTGTGAAATAAATATAAAACGAGTAAAGAGAGACAAAACATGAGATATAGAGTGGTTCGACTATTAAAATGAGCCTACGTCCACTTTGTTGCCATACTCTCATTATATACACGTTGTAGTACAAGTTTACATTGCCATAAATGGTGTACAATAGAGTTAAGAGTGTAGAATACATGTTTGTAATGATTCTAGGCAAGCCGGGGAGATGACTATGAGGTAAGTGAGTAGCCCCCAAGCTCTATTGGGGTCATGTAGAGAGTTTGGCAGGGCTTCGCCAAGATTAACTGTCTTGGATCCCACTATATTGAGGTGTCGACCTCTATTTATTGGAGGTATGTAAGCTGTGCCACGTGCCCTGAGCACGTGACATGTAAATAAGTCTGAAGAGTAGTCCCTTTGTGTAACACCCCGTAATTTTGTGCATTTAATATTTAATTAATTTGGGAATTTAAAATTACTTGTGTGTCATAATTTTAATTGAAATAAGTATGGAAAAATATATTTAAATATTAATCGGGGAGTGAATGGTTAATATTTTGGAAAAAATTATTTACTGAGTGAATAGTAATAGTTTATTTACGTCATTTCGGGTATTAATGATGGGGTATGTACTTATCTCAGCCGGGAGTCGGTATAGACTAATTTGGGAGTGAGATAAGAATTTTTATAAATTAATTCAGATATCAATTCTGAGTGTACGGTTGAGTCCGGATGGGCCGAGATAGTCGAAAAAGTGTACCCGGAGGTAGTAAACGGGTCACGGGACGTTTTTAGGCATAGACGGGCCCACATGGGGGCATTTGGGTCACTTGGGCTTGGCCCATTAGGCAAAAAATGGGATTTAGCCTAATTAAACAATTATAAGAAAAAGGAGAATGGCTGAATTGAGTTTAGAAAATACTTAGTGGGTTAGGAAGCCCTTAGAAGCAGTTAAAGGCAAAATTGAGGGACAAAGGAAAGAGCCAAAACAAAGGAGTTCGTCTTCAACCTTGGGAATTCACAACCGCAAATCAGACCCTACGAATCATAAGGAAAGTGGTTAACTTGCTGTAGAATTTAATTTTCTTTTCGATTCAAAGTTATGTGATGTGAATAATTCAAATTCGTTTTGAGATCTAAAGGGTATAAACATGGGGTTTTTGTAAACTAATATTCTGATTTCTAAATTGTGGAAGGAATATATATATATATATTTAAGGCAAGGATTTGATGTTTAAAGGGGTTAAAGGTTAAATCGAATTTTTCCCAAATTTATGAAAACAGTAGAGGACGGAAATTAAATGATGTTTGAGGACTTTGGGGGAGTCTCTCAGGAGGTTTTTGGTGTATTTTATTTATGAGAAGACTTGGGTTTGCCGGTAGAAGAAGTTGGGGTTTGTAGATTTGCGTCCATGGCTGAAACAGATAACTCGGAGAAGACAATGACCTGTTCGATCGATCGATCGAGGGTTGGGGATCGATCGATCGAAGGTCGAAAATTTCTGGCAGTTCGGACAGTTTGTATAAATAAGGGAAATTAAATATAAATCTTTTCTTATACCTTATGAAAAGAGAAATAGATATGGGGGTACAATCAAATTAATTGGGAGGGAAAATTAATTAGGATTTGAAGGAAATTATGTGTGTCACACCATGGTTAAATTTTGGGAATAATATTTTAAAATAATTAAATACGGATTGAGTGGGCAAGTCCGGGGTTATTGGTTGAGCGATACCAAGACGTTAAATTTATTTAGAATGAAGGCTAAATAATTTGGAGTCGGGAATTTAGACTTGGATATTGTTTATTTCGAGCTACGAGAGTAAGTCTGAATATATTGGTTGGGGGCGACACCAAAAGTAGTTTAATTAATTAATGTGTGAATTAATTAATAATTAGGGTTGGACCATAAACTCCTAATAATTTGAATAGGCTTGTGTTACGGACTTAGTACGCGGGATAGCCGGGATAGTTTATTTTAATTATATATATATATATGGTGTGCGATAGTATATATATATATATATATATATATATATATATATATGTATGTATGTATATATATATATGATGTGTGCATTAATATCATTGGTTAGATATTATTATTACATATACTCTAGTGCTATAGGGAGAGGTTGTACGTAGTGGGTGAATCCCCTAGCTTGAGGAGTAGGGAGAGTATATTCCCAGATCATAGCGTCCGTTATATGGGTGAGGGGCATCTCACTATCAGGGAAGGAATATGACCGCCTCCAATTTTTACGTATTATCTAAGTTAGTGAGCAATTCTGACTTGGGGTAACTAAGTTATGTGAATATGCCTAGTGGGATAGCACTTTAGAGAATTTACATCCGGTGAGTTATTACACGGGAGGATGTTCAATATTAATTATTATTACAGCATGTTTGTGAATGTTGTAATATAACTATAGGTATATAATGAGGTAAATAATTATATACGGATAAATTAATACAGGCCGCAAATTGTATTATACATATAATGGGTGTGAAAGTTATATGATTTTAAACAGGGAAATGATTAATTAAGTTAATGTTAATAATAACTTAGAAATCATAATTTTGGCACACTCGGTTCGAGTTGGGTGGTGGCAAGGGGTTATATAAATTATCTAGTCATGAGATAAATAACTAGGTAAATTAATTAACGCGTTAGTAGTGCACATTAGAGAAAGGGTGAGGATGTTCTCAAGAGAGTGCGGCACTAACTAAAATATGGAGAGCATGCATATTTACTTATTACTGCAAGTTAATCATTTGCTAAATCTTTTCCAAATATTTTGGGTACTAACCCTTGCTATAAAAACTTTTAAAAACCTTTTAGGTGTCCAGCCACAGCGACGCCAGACTTGACTTATTCCAGGGACCCGTTGCTGCAGCATATGTGGATGTTACGGGAGTTTGATAGACGCCTCATTCCTTTCATTTCTAGTGTAGAAATTTCATAGTAGTTATTCGAGCATGTCGCTCCCTGTTTTATCCAGTACTTATGTCATACTTGTTGAGATTTATTTGCTTGTCTTTACTTCTGTTGGATTTTGAACCGATGGTCTATTCGGTCAGTTAATTAATTGTGAATGGTTGAATTCAATTATTTGTGATTGTCATATTATTTTGTTTCCGCATGAGTATTTCATTTAAATTAATGAAAGATAAAAAAAATTGGTACCAGTCTAATTTTCTCACTTAGGTGGTTAGTAATAAAAAAAAGGCGACAGTGATGCTAAGAATGAAGCAACTGAGAAACATGTTCTAATTTCATTTAGGACTGATCACCCAGGGTTAATTAGGCGGGGTGTCACAGATGGTATCAGAGCATCAGGTTCTAGTGTCCTTAGGATCTGTGCAGCTTTCGGTTGTTATAGAGTCCTATTGTTAGGACTGTTAATTCATTTTTTCGCTTGTGAGATATCGTATTTCTGCTATTTGTTTTTGCATAAATTATGTACTTATACGATTCGATCTATTTTCAGATGCCACCGAAGAGTCAAAGAGCGGAGAGGGATGAAGCTAGGGATGAGCTCAGGGAGGCTCGTCAGGAGCCACAGGTACCGCCACCACCACACCCACCCGAGTTGATCTCGACTACTAATGTGGAAGTGATAGTGGCCCGGGTAGTTGAGACAGCGATGCGGGCTATGGCAACTCATTTTCCACAGCCCCAGGCACCACCTCTAGTGGCACCAGCAGATCAGGCTCCAGTGGGGCCACCATCTTGGCAGCGAGTTAGGGAGGCCTTTCAGAAGGGTCACCCACCCAAGTTTCGGGGTAGCACTGATGTAGTAGAGGCTTGTGACTGGAAGAAGAATATTCAATGCATGCTGGAGTGTACTGATGTGCATAAATAGATGCTTGCTACCTTTTATCTATCGGGGGAAGCCTTACAGTGGTGGGAGTCAGTTACCACCGTTGAGGAGTGGGATTTGATGTCGATATCTGAATTCTGGGTACGATTCAACTACAAATACTTCCCACCAGCGATAGAGGCTGAGATGACGAAGAAGTTCAATGAGTGAGTACAGGGTGACCGGTCAGTGGCAGACTATGAGGAAGAGTTCACCCGTTTGGCAAACTTTGTGCCAAATGAGGTGAGCAATGAGGAGCGAAAGAATCGAGATTTATGGATGGCTTAGCCTGGAGGATCAGGCAGCATTTGATTGGGAATTCGACATTAGTGACTTATACAAATGTCGTTAATGTCGTACTTGTACATTGCCAGGATCATCGCTTCCATGCGAAGGGGAGCAAGAGAGTAGGGGAGCCAAGCTAGCAGGGCAAGGCAGTTACCGGTAGTGACACGAGTAGTACTCAGTAGCAAATTAGCAGTCAGCAGGGGAATCAGGCTAAGAAATTTAGGCCTGGTGGGTTCTGACCGGGAGGACAGGGGTTCAAGCAGGGGCAGCCGGGCCCAAATCAGCAGCAGCAAGTTCCTCGGGGCCAAGGGAACAATAGGGGAGGCCAGCAGGACCAGCCACATCAGGTCCAACAGGGCCAACGATAGGGGGCGGTCAAAAATGTTGTTTTGTCTGTGGCCAGCCATGACACTTCAAGAGGGAGTGCCCGCAAAGGGGAAGAGGTCATCAGCAGGGCGCCCAACAGGGGAAATAGGAGCAGATGCCTCCAGTAACACCAGCTCCACCCGCCCCACCGCAGTAGGGGCAAATGCACTACGGGCGTGTGTATAACGTCCAGGATATTCCCAATTCTCCAGAACAGCAGGCGCCGCCAACAGTTGAGGGTATGTTTCTTATTCATGGTCATGAGGGTAGTATTATTTTTGACACGGGAGCATCGCATTCATTCATTAAATCAAATTTTACTAAACGGGTCGAGTTACTAGAGACAGCGGGTAGCCTTCATATGTGTGTAGAATCGCCAGTAGGCAGCGGGGCATTAATTCACTAAATTTATCGGGGGGTGGATATTTTAATCGGGAGGCTTAGTTTAGCAGCAGACCTCTTAATGTTAGATATGGAGGGGTACAATGCCATCCTGGGTATGGATTGGTTGGCAAGTTATCGGGCGACTGTGGATTGTTACAAGAGGATAATCATGTTCTCCATTTCGGGACAGGACATGTTCTTAATAGCGATGTCGTTACCTGAGGTAGGGTCGCACACCCACTTATATTACATCGAGGAGGAAACCTCACAGGAGGTGGTGGTTTCGTTGGACTCAATCCCAGCAGTGAGGGACTTTGAGGATGTGTTCCAGGAAATACCAGGGTTACCACCCAGTAGGGAAATCGAATTTGTAATCGATTTGGCACCGGGGACTAGGTCGATTGCTCGAGCACCTTACCGTATGGACCCTTCAGAGATGCGTGAGTTAAGAGAGCAGATTCAGCAGCTCCTGGGTCAGGGTTTCATTCGGCGGAGTACATCACCATGGGGTGAACCGGTGTTGTTTGTAAGGAAGCAGGATGGTTCACTTTGGTTATGCGTGGACTACAGGGAGATGAACAAGGTAACGATATGAAATAAGTATCCGTTACCTAGGATTGATGATTTATTTGACCAATTGAGAGGGGCGTCTTACTTCTCCAAGGTCGACTTGAGGTCAGGGTATCATCAACTGCGTATCCGAGAGGAGGAGGATCCTAAGACCGCTTTCTTATCACGGTATGGATTTTACGAGTTTAGAGTGATGCCATTCAGGCTCACCAATGCACTAGGAGTGTTCATGAACCTCATGAACAGGGTTTTCAGGGAGTATCTCGATCAATTTATCATCGTGTTCATTGATGACATACTGATTTACTCGCGTACCGAGGAGGAGCACACAGAGCATCTGCGTATGGTTCTACAGACACTACGGGATCACCAACTCTATGCTAAATTCGAGAAGTGTGGATTTTGGTTACGGGAGGTGCAGTTTCTTGGCCACGTGTTGTCAGACCGGGGTATTGCGGTGGATTCGAGTAAGATGTCGGCGGTGAGGGAGTGGGGATATCCCACAACACCGACCGAGGTGCGTAGTTTTCTGAGATTGGTCGATTATTACAGGCGGTTCATTTAAGGATTCTCAAATATCGCGGGCCCTTTAACGAATATGACTCGAAAAGGAGTGCCTTTCACTTGGAGTGATCATTATCAATTAGCGTTTGATGAGCTAAAGGACAAGTTGACATTTGCACCCGTACTTGCTTTACCGAAGTCAGAACTAGAGTATCGGGTTTACACTGACGCATCCCTACATGGACTTGGCGGTGTGCTTCAGCAGGAGGAAAGGGATATAGCTTATGCATTCAGAAAGCTAAATCCCCACGAGAGGAATTACCCCACTCACGACCTGGAGCTAGCAGTGGTCGTTTTTTCTTTGAGGATATGGAGTATTTATCTTTTAGGAAAGAAGTTCACTTTATTCACAGATCACAAGTCACTTCAGTATCTCTTCACACAGAAGGATTTGAATATGAGGTACAGGCGGTGACTAGAATTCGTGAAAGACTATCAGTTTGATATTCAGTGTCATCCTGGTAAGTCTAATATGGTAGCGTACGCATTGAGTCAAAGACCGACTAGGGAAATATCAGAAGTCTGGAAAGAGAAGTGGAGAGAGCTTCGATATGAGGATGATGTAGCCAGGGCCTACATGTCAGCATTATCCATCACACCTGAGATCATTATACGGGTGGTGAGGGCTCAGGCAGAGGATCAGATCTGCCAGGATAGGGTCAGCTAGTTGTTAGCTGAGGGAGCAGAGGGTTACTCGATCAGCTCAGAAGGAGGCTTACGCCTTAATGGGAGGTTAATTGTGCCAGAGGATGACGAGTTGAGGCACGCTGTTATGATAGAGTCCTATGGTTCGAGATTTGTGGTACATCCCAGCAGGGATAAAATATACCAGGATATAAGGAGGCAGTATTGGTGGGCAGAAATGAAACGGGACATAACAGAGTTTATTTCGAAATGTGCCACGTGTCAGCTTGTGAAAGTTGACCATCAGAGACCATAAGGGATGCTATAGCCGCTAGAGATTCCTGTGTGGAAGTGGGAGAGCATCTCAATGGACTTCATTACAGGGTTACTTGCATCACAGAGGGGTCACGATTCCATATGGGTCATTGTGGATCGGTTGACTAAGGTGGCCCACTTCCTGTCGGTCCGCACAGATTTTGAGATGATGCGTTATGCGCAGCTATTCATAGCGGAGATTGTTAAGCTGCACGGGGTGCTAATAAATATTATGTCTAACAGAGAAAAAAATTTTGTGGCCCACTTTTGGCAGAGCTTTCAGGAGGCCATGGGCACGGAGTTACGTTTGAGTACAGCCTATCACCAACAGACCGACGGGCAGACTGAGAGAGTTAATCAGATGCTGGAAGACATGCTCAGGATGTGCATTTTAGACTTTGGGGGAGGATGGGAGAGATATCTTCCTTTGGTAGAGTTCGCGTATAACAACTCTTACCAATTCACGATCGGCATGGCACCGTTCGAAGCACTATACGGGAGACCTTGTCGTTCACCCACTTGTTGGTTAGAGGTGGGGGACAACAAGCTATTGGGGCCAGAGATTGTCCAGGAGACGTCTTCCAAGATAGAGTTAATCCGAGGGCATATTAGGATAACTCAAGATAGGCAGAAGAGTTATGATGATGCTTCACGGAGACATGTGGAGTTAGAGGTTGGGGACCAAGTATTAGTCTGGGTGTCCCCTATGAAAGGGGTGATGAGGTTCGGTAAGAAGGGTAAGTTAGCTCCGAGGTACGTGGGCCCTTTCCCTATTATTGAGAGGGTGGAGTAGGTAGCGTATAGACTGGGATTTCCGGAGCATCTTCACGACGTGTTCCATATGGCATCGCTGAAGAAATATCGAAGGAGCGAGAGGGCCTTCTGGCACATTCCACTCGAGAAAATTGATTTACAGCCAGACATCTCATATGAGGAGACCCCGGTGGCTATTCTGGACCGTAGTGAGCGGAAGTTACGATCTAAGGTTGTTCCACTAGTTAGAGTATAGTGGGGTCATCACAACGTTGACGAGTCTACCTAAGAGCAGGAGGAGGATATGCGGGAACAATATCCAGAGCTTTTCACAAAGGTACGACCTAATTTCGAGGATGAAATTCCTTTGTAAGGGGAGAAGTATGTAACACCCCGTATTTTTGTGCATTTAATATTTAATTAATTCGGGAATTTAAAATTACTTGTGTGTCGTAATTTTAATTGAATTAAGTACGAAAAAATCTATTTAAATCTTAATCGGGGAGTGAATGGTTAATATTTAGGGAAATTTATCTACTAAGTGAATAGTAATAATTTATTTACGTCATTTCGGGTATTAATGACGGGGTATATACTTATCTCAGCCGGGAGTCGGTATAGACTAATTTGGGTGTGAGATAAGGATTTTTATAAATTAATTTGGATGCCAATTTTGAGTATACGGTTGAGTCCGGATAGGCCGAAATAGTCGAAAAAGTGTACCCGGGGTAGTAAACGGGTCACAGGACGTTATTAGGCATTTGGGTCACTTGGGCTTGGCCCATTAGGCAAAAAATAGGATTTAGCCTAATTAAACAATTATAAGAAAAAGGGGAACGGATGAATTGAGTTTAGAAAATACTTAGTGGTTTAGGAAACCCTAAGAAGCAGTTAAAGGCAAAATTGGGGGACAAAGGAAAGAGCCAAAACAAAGGAGTTCGTATTCAACCTTGGGAATTCACAACTGCAAATCAAACCCTAAGAATCATAAGGCGAGTGGTTAACTTGTTGTAGCATTTAATTTGCTTTTCGATTCATAATTATGTAATGTGAATAATTCAAATTCGTTTTGGGATCTAAAGGGTATAAACATTGGGGTTTTGTAAACTAATATTCTGATTTCTAAATTGTGTAAGGAATTCATGTGTAATCTGAGAGTAGTATATATATATATATATATATATATATATATATATATATATATATATATATATATATATATATATATATATATATATATCTGGTAGGATGTAATCCGAATGAACTAGAAATGAATTTAAGGCAAGGATTTGATGTTTAAAGGGGTTAAAGGTTAAATCAAATTTTTCCCCAATTTATGAAAACAGTAGAGGACGGAAATTAAATGATGTTTGAGGACTTTATGGGGGTCTCTCAGGAGGTTTTTGGTGTATTTTATTTATGAGAATACTTGGGTTTGCTGGTAGAAGAAATTGGGGTTTGTAGATTTGCGTTCATGGCTGAAACGGATAACTCGAAGAAGACAATGACCTGTTCGATCGATCGATCGAGGGTTGGGGATCGATCGATCGAAGGTCAAAAATTTCTGGCAGTTCGGCCAGTTTGTATATATAAGGGAAATTAAATTTAAATCTTTTCCTATACCTTATGAAAAGAGAAATAGATATGGGGGTACAATCAAATTAATTGGGAGGGAAAATTAATTAGGATTTGAAGGAAATTATGTGTGTCACACCATGGTTAAATTTTGGGAATAACATTTCAAAATAATTAAATACGGATTGAGTAGGCAAGTCCGGGGTTATTGGTTGAGCGATACCAAGACGTTAAATTTATTTAGAATGAAGGCTAAATAATTTGGAGTCGGGAATTTAGACTTGGATATTGTTTACTTCGGGCCACGAGAGTAAGTCCGAATATATTGCTTGGGGGCGACACCAAAAGTAATTTAATTAATTAATTTGTGAATTAATTAATAATTAGAGTTGGACCATAAACTCTTAATAATTTGAATAGGCTTGTCTTACGGACTTAGTACGCGGGATAGCCGGGATAGTTTATTTTAATTATATATATACGATGTGCGATAGTATATATATATGGTGTGTGCATTAATATCATTTGTTAGATATTATTATTACATATACTCTAGTGATATAGGGGGAGGATGTGCGTAGTGGGTGAATCCCCTAGCTTGAGGAGTAGGGAGAGTATATTCCTAGGTCATAGCGTCCGTTATATGGGTGAGGGGCATCTCACTTTCAGGGAAGGAATATGACCGCCTCCAATTTTTATGTATTATCCGAGTTAGTGAGCAATTCTGACTTGGGGTAACTAAGTTATGTGAATATGCCTAGTGGGATAGAACTTTAGAGAATTTACATCCGGTGAGTTATTACACAGGAGGATGTTCAATATTAATTATTATTCCAGCATGTTTGTGAATGTTGTAATATAACTATACGTATATAATGAGGTAAATAATTATATACGGGTAAATTAATACAGGCCGTGAATTGTATTATACATATAATGGGTGTGAAAGTTATATGATTTTAAAAAGGGAAATGATTAATTAAGTTAATGTTAATAATAACTTAGAAATCATAATTTTGGCACACTCGGTTAGAGTAGGGTGGTGGCAAGGGGTTATATAAATTATCTAGTCATGACATAAATAACTAGGTAAATTTATTAAGGTGTTAGTAGTGCACATTAGAGAAGGGGTGAGGATGTTCTCAAGAGAGTGCGGCACTAACTAAAAAATGGAGAACATGCATATTTGCTTATTACTGCAAGTTAATCATTTGCTAAATCTTTTCCAAATGTTTTGGGTACTAACCCTTGCTATAAAAACTTTTAAAAACCTTTTAGGTGTCCAGCCACAGCGACGCCGGGCTTGACTCATTCCAGGGACCCGTTGCTACAGCATATGTGGATGTTGCGGGAGTTTGATAGACGCCTCATTACTTTCATTTCTAGTGTAGAAATTTCCTAGTAGTTATTTGAGCATGTCGCTCCCTGTTTTATCCAGTACTTATATCATACTTGTTGAGATTTATTTGCTTGTCTTTACTTCTGTTGGATTTTGAACCGATGGTTTATTCGGTCAGTTAATTAATTGTGAATGGTTGAATTCAGTTATTTGTGATTATCATATTATTTTATTTCTGCATGAGTATTTCATTTAAATTAATGAAAGATAAAAAAAATTGGCACCAGTCTAATTTTCTCACTTAGGTGGTTAGTAATAAAAAAAAGGCGACGGTGATGCTAAAAATGAACCAACTGAGAAACCTGTTTTAATTTAATTTAGGACTGATCACCAGAGGTTAATTAGGCAAGGTGTCACACTTTGATAGGGCAAAAGCTCTGAATAGGGGGTTGCGGCCTGATTGATCCCAGGCAGGAGTTAGGCTAAGGTGTTGTGGCCTAATAGATAGACCAATATAGTAGGTTCCGCGGCATGTTTAGTACAAGGCAGTGGCCTGTATATGGGAAACCAGTTAAGGATTAAGTCGTGGCATGCTTAGCTCTGCGTAACACCCTTCTGTCAGTAGTTTTCGCGAGAGGGGACCATATTGGTCATATCAATCAGGTACTCGTTACAGTCCTCAGGAGGATAGAATGGTGAAAAGTGATGATCATGATCAATCCAATGTGATCTCAAGGATCATTGATAACTATGATAAGTACCTTCGAGCTGAAAGGCCTACTAAGAGGCTCTAACAGGAGCAGAATGTTTCTTTTAAGTGATGCTTAAAGAAATTGTATAAGGAAGCCCAAAAATAAAAATGCAAGCGTGGTTTCTGCTCATGAACTACTAACCTTCATGCAATCAGAGATCACTGTCGAGGAAGGAGTATCTTTTGATAGAAGGAATGTTCTCCTCGGAAAAGGTCCCCTAAAGGGAGACCATGCCCCGATGATCGGTGAGGATATAGGGTGCTTTGTGACTTGGTCAAAAGTGAGGTAGAAAGGCACCCAGTCCATCAAGAGGATCATACTACCTATGATCTCTCCAAAAGAGCACTCTTCTACTAAATGAAGTTACTTTTAGCCGATCTATAAAAGATTTTGAGCCTCAAAATAACTTTTCTCCACTAAGATTCAAGATTTAGGACGAGAAGAATGATCCAACCGATCACGTAATGCTCTGGAACACTAATGAGGGATTAATATGTCGAAAATTCCCCTTCGGTCTTAGATATACTACCAAAAAGTGGTTTGAAAAGTTTCCACACCGATCGATAGCCTCCTTTAAGCAACTAGTTGAATCCTTCACAGCCAAATTCATTGCAATAAGCACCCATCCCAAGCGGATGGAATCACTTATAATGTTGAAGAAAAAAAGCCAGGAAACACCCTGCGAGTATGCCAGAAGGTACTGGGAGGTGTACAATGAGGTGGAGGACTTTACCGAGCAAGTCGCAGTGGCATCCTTCAAAATTGGTTTGTCAAGCGATTCTATGCTCTACTAACCCCTCACCAAGTCGAAGGCCATCACGATTAACGACCTCATGGATAGGATAAAAAAATATGACGAGGTCAAATATACAATGACCAAAGTTATCTAGGATGGAGAGAGAGAAAAGTAACCCAAGAATGGGAGTTAGGAGGGGATAAATAAAAAGAACGAATAAAAAAGAGTGGGAGGCAGAAAGAGGCCAAGAAAAAGGATCCCAAAAAGGCATTTAAGGGTGTTAACACAGTGTTCTCTTAACCAATTTAAAAGATTTTTTACAAGATCAAAGGGCTTCAGTATTTCAAATGGCCCAAGAAGATGTTCAGCAATCTAAAGAAGAGGAACCAGGGATTGAAATTTGTATACCATAAAGATCACGGTCACAAGACCGAAAAATGCAAGGAAATTAAGTCCCACCTTAAGGAGCTGGTTCAGGCTAGGCACCTAAAAAACTTCATAGAGAATAAGAAAGGTCTACCATAGCCCGTGCATGACCAGAGACTATACAACATCCTGGACGACGACATGGGACATGAATTTACAATAATCCATAGGGGCCCAATACCGAAAAACATCATAAATGAATGTTTAGGTCATGAATTTGCAGTGATTCATGGAGTGTCAAACACAAACCAAATCAAGGGGAACACCCTCAGGATGGATGTTAAGAAGCAAATATTAGTCGTGGAAGCCTTTCAGATTGACTTGGCCAAGCCCATTGCAGGCAAATGCCAATGACCCGAGGATATTGATTACATGAAGAAAATCGCATTCACTGGCTATGATTTGATCAGAGTGAGGACTCCCCAACATGGCACTCTTATCATCACTCTCAGAGTATCTATTTAGGATGTGGACAAGCTACTTGTAGACCAAGGGTGCTCCTCGAAAGTGATGCACCTCAGAATATTCAATTAGTTTAGGGATGGCAATTTAACCCAACCCACGGGGTTCTCGACCCGACCCGACCTGACCCTAATGGCATGAGTTAAAGTCCATTTAAAATAGTAAGTGAGTGTATGAGTTTAAAAAAATCCCATTTATTAAACGGAATGAATTCAAGTTTAATATAAATATGCATAACCCGCCCCGCCCCATATATGTCTTGTATTGACTTAAATACCATTATTTGATATTTTACACTTCCTACCATATACATATATAACCTTACAAAACCCTAAGACTATTTACCCCTACCCCTACCCCTACCCCTACCCCTAAAAAAGGGGGCCGCTTTCTTCCTCTCTCAATCTCACGAGTCGCACGACCGACAATCTCCTCAATTGGATATCTCCATCGTTGATGACCTCTCATCCCTATACTGACCTCTCAATCTCTTTTGAGAACTCAACCTACTAGCCCTCACCATATCCTGATTTGATCTGATCGTTGACCATATCCTCTGTCGCTGATCATTTTTTTAAGTTAATTTAACATATACATTATTCTGTCAAATAAATTCAAATGCCCTATCTTTTTCACTTTTGATCCAACTCATCAACTGTCGACACCATTATCTTGGGTTTACACCCATTTGAAATAATTATAAGATCTTGTACATTTTATTTGGGCTTTGGTGACACTTTGTTATTTGATTAAAAATAGACACTGGGTTTGATTTCATTTTATGTGTTTGGTTTTGGTGACACTTTATTATATGATTGAAGAGAGATACTAAAATTCACTTCATTTATGTATTTGGGCTTTGGTGATAATTTTCAATATGATGGAGAAGGAAGATATTGGGCTTGACTTCATTTTTTGGGTTCATGTATAAAGGAAATTAAATTTGGTCTTTAGTGTAGAATATTTTAGGTGTATAAGAATAATGGGTAGTAAAATGAAATAGAGTTCATCTATTAAGCAGAGTAATGTATATGTTTGGATTGGGGGTAGGCATGTAAATTGAGTCGGGAAAGTCTGAAGCCCACCCGTTTGGGCCACTATTTTCGGGCCAAGCTTTATTTGAGTTTGAGTCGAGCTGAGCCTGAGCCAAAATTTCAAGACGGAATGAGTTTAGGTCCGAGTTTCAGCCAAATCTTGCCCAGACCGACTTGGGAATGAAGCGCGAACTTTTAATATATGAATAAATAAATAACTATTTTTATAAAATATAACATATTTATGTTAACTTTGTTTAAGTAGGTTTCACTATTTTATTTCATTTACTACTTTTTTAAAAAGGTTCACTATCATAACCCATTAGATTACAAGTGGTTTTTAATTTTGTGATTTTATTCGTAATCTCACTATGGGCATTTGATTTGTTAATTGTTAAAATCATAGTAGGCCTTTGTTAGAGATCAAGTGATGCTATACGTATGAAACTTAATTGATCTTTACATGTTTTCACTCTTATTGATATACATTAGTCTGGTCTTGTCTGGACGAGACCCATCGGGATAATATGTCCCCTCATAGATCATATTGGACTCATCGTATACTGGACTTCTCACCCCTAGGGGATTATTCCACTGTCTCGGCCTCCGAGACTACTTCATCGAGTGACTGTCATCATTAATTATTAAGCATGCTACATGACCTGTAAATAGCAAAAACCTAGTGTCGCCTCAACTGTGTTGGCCTCCGATAATTCTATTAGGTCAAGATATCATCATCAGTTATACTCGCCAAGAACAGAGTTAGTCCATCCATGGCCTTACCCATGGACAAAGGCACCTCAGTAGTCTCAGTCAGTCGAGACCTTCCAACTTCAATATAACTTACACGCGTGGAGCATATGATAAGGGTAATAATGGCACAAGTGACCAGAACCATTATGGCATATCAACCCCCACATGAAGGGAATATCTGGCCATCATGAGTTACACATTACGTTGTATAGATATCACACACTCATTTGTCATTTTATCTAATTCACACAGACTGTATGCTAGAGGGTGATATTACACACCCCCAACACTACAAAAGGAACTCATTTTAATCCTTTATAGGGATCGATTATTCTCCCGAAACCCGACTACTTTATATGATAGAGAGAGAGAGAATGTATAGAAAAGCTTGTAATCTCATTAACGGCTTTCAATCTGGTTATTTAGTGAAAATCTATTTACTCTTTGCACAGCGGACATAGGCCAAGGCCAAACCACTTAAATATATATCTCCTTATTATCTCTCATCTCATCTACTTTCTATTTACTTGTTATGGTAATGTATTGCTTCACTATTGTTGCACAAACCTAGAAACTGAGCTGAATATATCTCGGGGGTAATATTCTATATCATCATTTTTAACGTCATCTCTGGGAAGAGACTTTATTTTCTTATTTATCTCAACTTAAGCACTTTCCTCCTTGCCTCTGGTGGTAAACCTGATCCACCACTATGGGACCTTCATCACCATTGAAAGGGCTTGAGTTGATTGTTTGTTAACCTTCATTAATTAAGCTCGTTTTTTGTTTTTTGTTTGTTATTTTTTCTTTAGTTCTCTTTGTTGTTAGGCCATTCTCACATGAGATGGCCACTAATTCGCCTTGTAACGTCGGGGCTATCTCCAGCCAATTGCCTTAACAATCCGAAAAGGCATACATGGAGGCTGTGTTGAGGTCCCTTACGGCTATCTAGCAGTAATGTAACAGGAGTTCTTAGCTGTTAGCCAGGACATAATGAGCAAAATTCTCGATGATCCTACTGTGAACCTAATAACTCCAACCGCGAGGGAGGTGGCGAATCTGGCAGCAAGGGGACCACCCTCATCTCTAGCAAAAAAGACGCAATACCACCTAAGGTTGAGGGTCGTCACTTAACCATGACATCTCCTTCTAGGAAAGCAAGTTCAGGAATGCCTGGATGACCTAGTCTGCGATATGGAAGGCTGAAAGGTATGAAATCTCAAACACCTCTTGTTGGCTATGGGCTACTTTTACACCAACCTACCAAGGAAAAAGTATCCAATATAATCCCCAGAGTCGTAAAAGAGGCTCGATATTTGACAGACTAAGTAGGGGATCAGCTTTTGATCATCTAAGCCCAAGGGGGAAGTCAGACGAGACCAGCTCTTTTATCGTGTTGGTGGCATGCGTGTCCTTGGTTATGACAATAAAGAAAGGCTAATACTAGATCAATAAAGTTAAGATCACAGGGAATTCAATAGCAGGTAGAGAACTGTCGTCGTAGAACCAGTTCCTAAGGTAGTTGTAGTAGAAAGAGATGGAGATAAAGTGGTGCATGAGGAAAAACCCAAAAAGAGTTCAAGTCAGGTACTTAAGGATAAGATAGGTACTCTGATCAAAATTTGAGGCCTTGAATGCATGGGTATATGGAGGGATCTCCATTTGTGCCGAGAATTATCTGTTATCCTACTTTTACAAAGTTCAAACCGCCAAATGTGAGACCCAGGTACGATGGGAGCACCAACGCCATTCAACATATTGAGATGTATCAGTCGGTTACTAATATCTAATCAACACCCAATAAAATGAGGTGTCGATCTTTCTCCGCCACTCTCACAGCCGTGGTGCATGAGTGGTGTATCGGCCTGGCAAGAGGATATAGAGAGAATTTTATGCAACTCGTAAAATAAATTCAATAGCTTCTGTTTCGACATAAAGCTGACAAAGCATGTGACTCATCTACTGAATGTTAAACAGGGGAAGAATGAACCTCTGAGGGAGTACATCTCTCGCTTTAACAAGGTGAAGTTAAAGGTGGAAGATTATGATAAGAGTATTTCTATGACAGCCCTCATCAGTGGACTCCAGCCCGGAAAACTCCTATAAAACCACTTTGAGGATCCTCCAAAGTCCATGATCGAACTTCTGGCAATGGGTGGGAGAATCATGAATGTGTAGGAGGCCATAGAATCCAAGAGAGGTGACGCGAAGGAGATAGGAAATGGCAAGTCCAGCCAAAATAAATATAAGAAAAAGGGGGAAAAGGTCTAATGATGATAAGTTTGCTAAGTATACTCCATTAACTGTAGGCCCGAATTTGATATTGAACGAAATAACAGACGATAGGGATCCCGAGTGGCCTGAGAAGTTAAAGTCCCCACCTCACAAGAGAGATAAAATTAAATGGTGTGTGTTCCACTAGGACCACGTCCATACGACTAATCGTTGTTTCGCCCCCAAAGACGAGATAAAAAAATGTTAAAACACAAAAAGCTTCAAAAGTATTTAGATAAGAGTTGGGGACGAGACGAGGGAAGGGAAGGAAAATGTTTAACAGAAGAAAGGATAACAAGCCAAGAAAAGAAGTTCAAGCAAATAAAAGCTAGGAAGAGTCAGACGACAGCGGCGATGATGATCCCGGTATTTCGATAAAACTCCCGACAGTAAAAAGTAATATGTGCACGATTTCCCTTGGCATTAAAATTATTTATGATGGACTCGTAGGTGGAGGTACTGAGCCGGAAGACAAAAAGGCTCAAGTAGTTGAAGCAAAAATGGCACTAAAAAAGACACAAGGTAAACTTGATCAAGATTGAAGCCAAGTCGGGTAAGCTCAAGAAAGTTGATATAGATAGCCTAGTAATGGGATTCTCAAGGCTAGACTTCAAGGGGATATTTGACCCATATGATAACCCCTAGTCATCAGTACACGAGTTCAGGTTTACAACATAGCTCGCATCCTGGTTGACGAAGGAAGCTCGTCGGAAATCATATTTTGGGACTATTTTAAAGGTCTGAAGCTAAGCAAGAAAAGACTATTCTCTTATCATCATCCTTTGATCAGATTCAAATGGGAGAAAGTGAACCCTTTCGGAGTCTTTTAGATGGACGTATGTATGGGAACTTGGCCGAGATTTTTGACCAGCAAATTAGCTTCTTTATGATAGACGAACACGTCATCTCGTACTACGACATCATCCTAGGGAGAGTAGCACTAAAAGAATTTGAAATTGTTTCTTCCACTGTACACCAAATGATGAAATTCCTAACTTCTAATGGGGTAGGGGAAGCTCAAGGTGATCAACTGGAGGCTCGATAGTGCTACTTCACCTCGGTCAAAGAGAGAGAAGCCCACAAAAAGAAAATAACTTATTGTAACATTGATACCCTCGACCTAAGGGGTGAAAGAAAACTCAAAAAATGAGAGCCCGTCGAGGAGGTAGAATCTATCATCCTCATTGAGGGCGTATCAGAAAAAACTTCTAAATTAGCTCATCCCTTAGGTCAGAAATAAGGGAATTATAAATTAAGTTACTGAGAAAGTGACAGAGTATATTTGCCTAGAGTCATGGCAATATGATGGGGATTGACTCCGAAATTATTTGCCATCGGCTCAATATAGATGAAAATGCTAAGCCAGTAAAGCAAAGGTGACGCACCTTTATAAGAGATCGGTATGATATGAATGAAGACAAGTAAAAACATTGATAATTTAAGGGATAGACTTGGTCGTCCCTCGGCCTAGGGCAAATGGGAATTCAAGGTTCTTGATCGTTATAGTTGATTACTTTTTGAAGTGGGTCAAAATCGAGGCTATGATAACAATTACTGAGGTGAAATGCTTTAAGTTTATTTAGAAAAACATCATCTGTAGGCACGGCCTCCCAAATACCCTAATATCAGACATTGAAAATTAGTTTAAAAATAAATCCTTGGAAGCATACTCCACAAGGGTTAGCATAAAGCAATTATAGTCCTCACCCGTCTGACCCCAAGCTAATGATCAGAAAGATGTCATAAATAGAACTATCTTAGATGAGGTAAAGAAATTGCAGACCGCGAATTTCATCAGAGAGGTCTAGTGCCCAGAATGGCTTTCCAATATCGTCATTGTGCCTAAGATGAAGGAAAAACGGAAGATGTGCGCTGATTTCACATACCTCAACCAGGATTGCCTAAAGGATAGCTTCACATTACCTCGGATTGACCAAATGTTGGACACAACAGTAGGACATGAGCTTCATGGATGCTTACTCCGAGTATAACAAAATTTTAATACACGGTGAGGATGCTGAAAAGAATTCATTTATTACGGATAAAGGAACCTACTGCTACAAGGTAATGCCTTTCGACTTGAAGAATACATGAGAACCCTATAAAAGGTTAGTCAACAAAATGTTTTAAGATCAAATTGGAAAGATGAAGGAGGTGTACTTGGATGATATGCGTATGAAGAATATGACGGACAAGACACATGTGGTCTATCTGAAGAGAATTTTAAAGCACACTATATAGTTGACTCACTTGAGTCTACAATATATAGGATCCTCAACTAGTTTGGAATCTTCAACTACAGCATAGCCTCTTCATATGATACCTCAAATTCAAGCAAAGACTCCTCAATCGATCACAAAGGTAGTATTCTAGCACATTCACAAATCATAGGATTGCATTTCATACCATAATTGATTATTGTGTGTTAACCGAAATTAAAATGAATTTTCTATAATTTTTGGGAATTTTAAAACAATTAAATCTATTTTTGAAATAATTAAAATATAAGTTTAAATTTTTTTGGGGTTGAAATAAAAATTTCAGAAGTTCCTAAAAATTGTCATGGGTAGAATCCAAAACCGTCTCAAATAATTGTGGTACAAAATTGGATTTTTAAGAAACTTAGAACACGCATTTTTTATTCAATTATAAGGTTGCACATGTTTGCTTGTGATTGGCCATATTTGTGTTTCTTTACTCTCACATATCAGTGCATCCATTATAGCTATTAGATCATATCTAATCAACATTTTACATGTGTTTTTAGTTAATCCTTGTGCGTCCCATTTTAACTAATCAGAGTTGGACTTTGAGCGGTCGTTTATCAGCGTTTAGATTTAAACGCTTTAAATCCAAATCAATCCCAGTCCTTGATTTTGAACTGACCTTGCAGATCCTTCTTTGGGCTTATAAAAGGAAGCTCGGTCTTTACAATTCGAAGATTTTGGGGAGTCTGAGAGTTGAGAGAAAAAAAAGAGAGAAGAGAGAAAAAAATATTTTCGCGTGGAAACTCTATAAAAATATTTTCAGATAAAATATTTAGTGTTAGGCTTTCCTATTCCTCACTATTGTAATATCTCTCTCAATAGCCTCACATGTTTTTGTTCTCATTTCTTTCTAGAAATTTGTAGATCTAAAATTGTGATATAGTTCACGTTTAGTTCTAGGTTGTTTATTTGATTTCTTGTTTTGAGAAATCTTATCTCTCGTTGGATTATGTTTTGTAAAGTGCTAAAACCTTTAAGTCCAACTTCTCTTGTTTTTACAAACTGAAATCAAGACTTGCATGTTTCAGATCTGAACATTTTTCATATTGAAAAATTTTGTTAATAAATAATTTATGTGGATCTGTATTTTAAATATCTAAAGGAAAACATATCTTGAAATACATTACACGAAAAGAACGAGTCTAAATTTCAGAAGTGTAAAAATGTATTTCATTGGTTAGATCTGTTGTAATTCATAGGATCTGTCTGTATTAAGTGTGTGTGTGAGTACGTGCATAAAATTCAGGCACTTCACTCACTACACATTCAACAAAAAACACTAGAGTGTGTTATTGGTTGAGCCGACATTGAGTCAAAGGATAAAGGAAGGAAGGCATGTAACAAAAAGAGGACGGACCAGATTCTAAAGAAGTCAGAAGATGGTACCCCGGAAGGAGAGGATTCTTTCTTAGGTATAATTCTTGACTTAGGATAGGATTGGTTGTATGATTTGTTTTATGCTTGTAACCTATATCTGTTTATAGTGGATTTTTTTTCTGGCGTAAAGGTCACCGTGGATGTTTCTCTAGTTGGGTGGGGGTTTTACCACGTTAAAAATTTCTTGTCTCTTGTGTGTGATTTTTAATTCTTTACTGCTACATTCTGCAAATCAGACTTAGGTTTAATTTAATACCTATTTCTAAGAGACTAAAATAATTCATTCAAAAATTATTTTACACATCTTGTGTTTTATAAAGATTTTTGAAATATTTTCCTCAAAAAGTAATTTCAAAAATCATTAGACTATTTTAACTTTTGTTAAAAAAAACATATTAAGAGATTTTCAGACTTTCGATACAATGGAAAGATATAGAATGAAACTAAATCCGAAAAAGTGTGTGTTCGAAGTCAGCACGAGAAAGTTTTGGGGTTTTGTTGTTAATCAAAGGGGAATTGAAGCAAATCCCGCTAAGATTTAAGCGTCGATTGATATGAAGACATCGAGAACAATCAAAGATATCCAAAGGATAACTGGACGACTCGATGCCTTAAACCGTTTTGTCCCCAAAGAAACAGACAATTATTTACCATTCTTTGCAATATAGTTAGTATATTGTCCATGTTAGGATAGTTATAAAAAGATGAGATTTTACATGTTTGGAAGATAAAGATAGAGTTGTTAATTGATTTCTGGAAAATGGAACTACGTAGGAATCAAACTCATGTTGTAGGTAGATAGTAATACACGAAATAATCATAAATCTGTTGAAGAATTCTTAGAATCATTGGTTTGTTCTTGAAGATATCATGTAGAAAATTTTCTGGAAAAAAGAGGATCAATATATGCTTTTAATTCAAACTCTTGATGATTCTAGGATGTTTAGATCATTATAAATCATTTACATATCTTGCTATATCATGTAGTAAGGATAATAAGGAGTTTGGGTGGTTAATATGAAGGTTTGAATGATCAAAAGTGATGAAACCCATAGTATAAAAATTGTAGAAATTTGGGCTGATATCTGGGCGATCGATCGATCGACCCCCTACCTTCAATCGATCGACCTCCCCAAAATTCATGATGTTGTTTCTTTTTAATGATTGTTATTATCCCAAACCTTTTCTAAATCTTTGGTGATTATTAATTAGATATGATGGGACTTAGGGAAGATCAGTAAGCCCTAGATAATAATCGAATTAATGTGATTGGGATTTAATTGATTAGAATTATGATAATTAAATTGAAAGAAATTTCGGTTGCTAGAAGCATGTGTTGGATTCTAAATTGTATGCATGAGGATAAAATATAGGACCAGTAGGGGTAATTTAATAAATCACTTTGGCAGCCTTAGGTCACAAGAGGGTTCAATCCTAGGTGAAAGAAGATGTGTTTATAAGAGATTAGAAACAATCGGTTATAACTTTAATTAAAGGAGAGTTTAATTCGTAGTAATTCGAGAGATAAGATGATATGGACCAGTAGGATATCAGTGATTTCTTACTGAATAAATATGTTGAGGAAATACCTATTTAAACCTTGAGTAATGAGTGAGACTCTGGAATAATTAAATTAAAGAAGTAAAGTCATAATAATTTAATACATAGGATTTAAAGAGATATAACGCTACGTATGGGAACTACCTTAGGGTAGTGTGATTAACTTGTTGATATTATATTATAGGTAGATGACAATGCCTATTTGATTGATTGATAATTTATGTGTATGACATACATAGCTTACTTGCTATCGATGGGAGGTTTGCGCGTGAGGGCAGTCATATCCTGATGAATCTATGGGATTTTTTATTTGTCGCTCGAGAACATAGGCCTATAAAGGGCTTATCGGGGAGTTGATAAGTCCGCTGACTATGGGAACGTAGGTATGTGCGTGACCCATGGGTATGAGAACTATGTTCGACTCTAATTTTTGTGTTATTTTTTGTGTTTCGAGGAATCCTTACCGAACCTTTAGTCCCCTATTCGGCGACCAGCGATACTGGGATGTGATAGCAGAGTAATGCATGCACCACAGCTGTGTCTCGGGGTGCCATATTATATATGTATATATATAATGAATTAAATGAATGTATATATAGTGGTTAAATCAATCTACTGTGTGTTAATTGTAGATAACGTGGAATAGAGAAAAAGAGAATTGAATTAAGTTAATGAATATTTTTTGTAAAAGCTTAATTCATATTAATGAGAAATGTATATGAATGATTATACTACGTATGGTATGGGACATACGGGGTTATGATATGGGATGGAATCATATTATTGAAATTAGATAAGAGGAACCATTAACTAGGAGGTTAATAGGAAACATTAAGCGTGCACTCTAGATGAGAGGTGAGAATATCAAGTGAGAGTCTGGACACTAACATGTATATAATAAATGCTTTATTGCACTTGTTAAATACTTGTTATTTTCAAAATCATTTTTCACATCGGGCACTGACCCGTTTCCTTGCATATTATCTTTTCTATTGTACCTTCTATATCAGGTGTCCAGCAGCAGGGACGCCAACCTTAGAGGATTATTATGAGATATGGAACTATGGAGTATTGCTTAGATTCCTATCTTCATTTGATTCAAATTATGTGGTGTTCTTTTATTTAAGTCATGTCGCCCAAAAGGAATTTAGTTATCTCTTTTCTATCGGAGTCAAAAAGTCTTGTACTCGTGTCATTTTAATACATTTATTATTATTGGGATTACTGTATTGGATAATTATTTGGGAATGTTTATTTCAATTGCATTTAGATTCTTTTGTGTTATCTGTTCGGTTATTAGTGTTGTAGAATAATATGTGTAGTGTTATTCGAAAAACTAAAGAATGGATTTTATTGAATTAAAATTTGGAAAGTTTTTAACATCAGCTTCATTGGGTATTGGGTGAGTTGTAAATGTTTTCGACAGTGATGTTAATCATGAGCCAACTGTATATTCTGTTTTAATTTGGTATGGGACTGGCCCCCCGGTATTTAATTAGGCGGGGTGTTACAGGTGGTATCAGAGCATCAGGTTCTAGTGTCCTTAGGGTTTGTACGGTTTACTGTGTTTTCAGCTTAGCGTTCTTTGATGTAGAGCCCTATGAGTAGGATTATTGCTTTTCTATTTATGCCTACGTCCTTCAGCTATTCTGTTACGTCAAATACTAGCCACATTCAAGCTAGTAGGGGCAGCTTTGCAATGGTGGGAGGCTACGACCACTATCGAGGAGAGAGACACAATGACTATCTAAGAGGTTTGGATACGGTTTGATCGGAAGTACTTTTCTTCCGCCATCCAGACAGAGATGAACAGGGAGAGAAAACGGTAGCAGAATACAAGGAAGAATTTACGCGACTAACTAATTTGGTACCAACAGAGGTACCCACTGAGGAGAGGAGAATTATAATGTTCACTGATGGGTTGAACTATAAGATTCGCCAGCATTTATTGGGAAATCTTTCACTACGTACTTATGCAGATGTTCTTAATGCTGCAATGCTTCACTGCCAGGATAACCTCTTACATGCTCAGGGTGTCAAGCGGAGGTTTGGGTCAAGCCTACAAGGCAAGACTAATGGGGGAAGTTCTAGTGGGAATCAGCCAGAGCAGAGTCATCAGCGTCAGGTTGAGCAGGGTTCCCAGACAGGGGATTATGCTAAGCGTTTACGATCTGGATATTCTCGATTTGAGGATAGAGGTAATAGACAAGGATAGCAGGGCCATCAGGGCTAGAGGCAAGATCATCGGGGCCAAGGGAAAGGAGGTAATGGCCAGCAGGGTCAGGGTCAACAGGGACAAAATGGTGGGAACTTTATGGGAAAATGTTTCGTATGTGGCAAGTATGGCCATAAACGACAAGATTATCCTGATAAAGACAAATTCCCTCAGCAAAAAAATGCTCGACAGGAGCCACAGATACTAGTGTTTCCACCAGCTGCTCTTCCAGCTCCAGCTCCAGTGCTAGCACTACCTCCCATTTCAGCAGCTCTCGTGCAACAGGGTCAGTATGGGCGTGTATATAACGTCCATCAGGCAGCAATTCAACAACTACCACCCGCGAATGAGGGTATGTTTTCTATCTAAGGAGTTATGAGGCGCATACTGATTTTTATAGAAATTAATATTGTATGGGCAAAAAAGGTTACTAAACTTAGCCTATAGCACTGTTATTTATGTAGACTCGCCGAGGGGTTGTGGGACACCTATATTTCTACATGTCATCACGTGGGTCTGATTTTTATCACGGAATTACTTACTGTAGGCATATCCGAACATGATGTAACTATCGGCGTGGATTGACTTGTGGTATATGAGAGCGTATGGACTACTATAGCCAGCGTCTTGTCTTTAACAAGAGGGTAGATGAGTAGACTTTTATTTAAAATCGATAAAACCTGTAGAGAGGTTATATACTATTGACTAAGGACCTAAGGAGTTTCGATGACCGACTACTTTAGGTAGTAGAGTATCAGGGGGGTTCCTTGTTTGGATTTCGCTTGCGAGACACCCCGCGCATGAAACTAATAAACGTTGGGAGTCAAAATAAGTTAGGTATTTAGGATATGAGTTTATAACCTTTTCGATAAATCAGAGTATTATAATGAAAGATATACGATAGGGTGTATGGGCGCCCTGGATGGTTGGATTGTAGTATTTGTCATAATTATGAAACAGTAAGTAGTTGTGACTTCAGGATTTATTTACTTAATGATTAAGCATCATTTTCTTCCAAAATTTGTCACGAGGATGGTGTAGGGAAGATTGCGTAAAGTTTAAATTCGATTCAGTTGAAACTATATGGTGAGGCTTGGCGTATAACATCAATAAGGATTTTCGTTAATGTACTGTATGGGCGGTACGACCTAGATTATTTGCGATGTGAGATTTATACTCAGAGTTGACCTAATCAGTATGATTTATCTTTTCGAATTTCAGGACGAAATTATGTTATAAAGGGGGAAGTATGTAATACCCCGTGATTTTAATGACTTTTAAAATGTGTTATATTTTAAATTAATGGATTAATTAGATTTTATTATAAATTAATTCATTTGGGTTTTATCCGAATTGGGGATATTTAAATGTATGATTCTGAATATTACTTAAAGATATTTAGGTAATATATGAATGTGATGTTATTGATATTATTGTGAGTTATTAATTCAGTAATTTGAATTTTTAGTCGGACGCGGTATGGGACGTGTCGGGACAAATTTGTTAAATTAAAAAGGAAACTTATTTTTACATCAACCTTATAGTCATTTTGAGTGAATCGTTGCATCCGTAAGGGTTGAAATAGTCAGAAAAGTCTGTTTGGATGTTGGTTTTGGGTCTCGGGTCATTTGGAAATGAAAAGACAACCCAAAAGGGCATTCTGGTCATTTTAACAAGGGGATGAATAGTGATTTCGAATTTTGTCCTATTATAAATATTTGGAGATTATTTGTACGTGGGTTCATTCATCTCTTCTACACAAAATTGAAAGGTCACCTTGTGAGAGAGAGTGAAAGGTTGCTTGGGAGAAGAGAAGCTTACTTGGAAAGGAGGAGAACAAAGGGCCAAAGGTCACCACCACCGGAAGTGATAGGAGAAGGGGAGAACCACCTATGTTATACAACCCCAAAGGATCAGATCTTCATTAGAGGCAAGTATTTGATAATTGCAATCTAGTTAGTATATTGTCCATGTTAGGATAGTTATAAAAAGATGATATTTTACATGTTTGGAAGATAAAGATAGAGTTGTTAATTGATTTCTGGAAAATGGAACTACGTAGGAATCAAACTCATGTTGTAGGTAGATAGTAATACACGAAATAATCATAAATCTGTTGAAGAATTCTTAGAATCATTGGTTTGTTCTTGAAGATATCATGTAGAAAATTTTCTGGAAAAAAGAGGATCAATATATGCTTTTAATTCAAACTCTTGATGATTCTAGGATGTTTAGATCATTATAAATCATTTACATATCTTTCTATATCATGTAGTAAGGATTATAAGGAGTTTGGGTGGTTAATATGAAGGTTTGAATGATCAAAAGTGATGAAACCCGTAGTATAAAAATTGTAGAAATTTGGGTTGATATCTGGGCGATCGATCGATCGACCCCCTACCTTCGATCGATCGACCTCCCCAGAATTCATAATGTTGTTTCTTTTTAATGATTGTTCTTATCCCAAACCTTTTCTAAATCTTTGGTGATTATTAATTAGATATGATGGGACTTAGGGAAGATCAGTAAGCCCTAGATAATAATCGAATTAATGTGATTGGGATTTAATTGATTAGAATTATGATAATTAAATTGAAAGAAATTTCGGTTGCTAGAAGCATGTGTTGGATTCTAAATTGTATGCATGAGGATTAAATATAGGACCAGTAGGGGTAATTTAATAAATCACTTTGGCAGCCTTAGGTTACAAGAGGGTTCAATCCTAGGTGAAAGAAGATGTGTTTATAAGAGATTAGAAACAATCGGTTATAACTCTAATTAAAGGAGAGTTTAATTCGTAGTAATTTGAGAGATAAGATGATATGGACCAGTAGGATATCAGTGATTTCTTACTGAATAAATATGTTGAGGAAATACCTATTTAAACCTTGAGTAATGAGTGAGACTCTGGAATAATTAAATTAAAGAAGTAAAGTCATAATAATTTAATACATAGGATTTAAAGAGATATAATGCTACGTATGGGAACTACCTTAGGGTAGTGTGATTAACTTGTTGATATTATATTATAGGTAGATGACAATGCCTATTTGATTGATTGATAATTTATGTGTATGACATACATAGCTTACTTGCTATCGATGGGAGGTTTGCGCGTGAGGGCAGTCATATCCTGATGAATCTATGGGATTTTTTATTTGTCGCTCGAGAACATAGGCCTATAAAGGGCTTATCGGGGAGTTGATAAGTCCGCTGACTATGGGAACGTAGGTATGTGCGTGACCCGTGGGTATGAGAACTATGTTCGACTCTAATTTTTGTGTTGTTGTTTGTGTTTCGAGGAATCCTTACCGAACCTTTAGTCCCCTATTCGGCGACCAGCGATACTGGGATGTGATAGCAGAGTAATGCATGCACCACAGCTGTGTCTCGGGGTGCCATATTATATATGTATATATATAATGAATTAAATGAATGTATATATAGTGGTTAAATCAATCTACTGTGTGTTAATTGTAGATAACGTGGAATAGAGAAAAAGAGAATTGAATTAAGTTAATGAATATTTTTTGTAAAAGCTTAATTCATATTAATGAGAAATGTATATGAATGATTATACTACGTATGGTATGGGACATACGGGGTTATGATATGGGATGGAATCATATTATGGAAATTAGATAAGAGGAACCATTAACTAGGAGGTTAATAGGAAACATTAAGCGTGCACTCTAGATGAGAGGTGAGAATATCAAGTGAGAGTCTGGACACTAACATGTATATAATAAATGCTTTATTGCACTTGTTAAATACTTGTTATTTTCAAAATCATTTTTCACATCGGGCACTGACCCGTTTCCTTGCATATTATCTTTTCTATTGTACCTTCAATATCAGGTGTCCAGCAGCAGGGACGCCAACCTTAGAGGATTATGACGAGATATGGAACTATGGAGTATTGCTTAGACGCCTATCTTCATTTGATTCACATTATGTGGTGTTCTTTTACTTAGGGCATGTCTCCCAAGAGGAATTTAGTTATCTATTTTCTATCGGAGTCAAAAAGTCTTGTACTCGTGTCATTTTAATACATTTATTATTGTTGGGATTACTGTATTGGATAATTATTTGGGAATGTTTATTCCAATTTTATTTAGATTCTTTTGTGTTATCTGTTCGGTTATTAGTGTTGTAGAATAATATGTGTAGTGTTATTCGAAAAACTAAAGAATGGATTTGTTGAATTAAAATTTGGAAAGTTTTTAACATCAGCTTAATTGGGTATTGGGTGAGTTGTAAATGTTTTCGACAATGATGCTAACATGAGCCAACTGTATATTCTGTTTTAATTTGGTATGGGACTGGCCACCCGGTATTTAATTAGGCGGGGTGTTACAATATACCAGCCGGGAAGCACAATCAAGGGACAAGTGCTAACAGATTTTGTAGCAGAGTTTACCTAGAGTACAAAAACTGATTTTGAAGTCATGAAAGGCGTCGAGTTGCCCCCTAGTTGTTTATAATGAAGTCGTGGTCGAGGAGGGGTCAACCGACAGGGTAGACTATACGACAGAAAAAGATCTCCTAATCAAGAAAGGAGCATTGGATGAGGGTCCTTTCATAAAACGAGGACCCATTTGGAGCTTGTTTGTTGATGGATCATCCTGTGAGAGTGGCAGTGGAGAGGTTTAATATTGTCAGCCCCAAATGGAACCGATATAGAGTATGATTTCTGGTTCAACTTCAAGGAATCAAATAACAAATCAGAATATGAGGCATTACTGGTAGTACTTTCCTTAGTTAAGGCAGTTAATGTCGGCTAAGTAATCGCTCATAGTGACTTGTAGCTGATTGTCAACGAAGTGAAAGGAATCCCTGAGGCCAAAGGTAAAAAAAAGGCGAATTGCATAGCTAGAGTAAGGAAAATGTTATTGAACTTCGACGAAGTTAAGATGAAAAGAATCCCAAGATTAAAAAATGGTAGAGCCGACGCATTGTCAAGACTCGCATCGACTACTAAAATAAATATCAGACGATCTATGCCTATTGAAATTTTACTCAAGTCGAGTATCAAAAATGAGGTTGGAGTGAGTCTTTGTTTGAACTTGAATTTGGGAGAGTCGTGGAGAGATCTGATCATTAATTACATCAGAGAAAAAAGTTTCCCAAATCTAAACTAATAGAAGAAAGATTAGATATCATGCCGCTAATTCCATCATCATATGTTACGTGATTTACAAGAGAGGTATCGTGTTGCCACTTCTTCAGTGTGTACACCCAAGAGATAGGATATGTTCTCCGAGATGTACATTAAGGATCATATGTGAGTCGCGTAGGTGGACGATCTTTGGCTAGGAGGATTATCACTCAGGGTTATGTCAGGCCGACTCTGGCAAAAGACGCCATAGAGTATGTTCCAAAATATGATAAATGCTACTATTTTGCTAGCATCCCTCATCAACCACTCTCGTCCATGTTAGCCCCTTGTACATTCGCAATGTGGGGGATAGACTTGGTCATCTCTCTGCCTAGGGAAAATGGAACTATAGGTTCTTGATCATTGCAATTGATTACTTTTCAAAGTGGGTGGAATTCGAGTCTATGATAATAATTATTGAGATAAAATTCTTTAAGTTTATTTAGATAAACATCATTTGTAGGTAAGGCCTCCCAAATACCTAACATCAGACCACTGAAAGCAGTTTAAAAATAAATCCCTAGAAGCATGCTGTGCAAGCGTCGGTATAAAGTAATTATACTCCTCTTCCGATCGACCCCAAGCCAATGGCCAGACAGAGGTCACAAACAGAATTATATTAGACGGGATAAAGAAAAAGCTTGAACACACTAAAGTAAAATGGGCTGATGAGTTTTACGGTGTTTTGTGGGCTTACAATACTACAAAAATGACTCCAATAGGGGAAATGCCATTTATGCTAGCTTACGGATCTGAGGCGATAATTCCGATAAAGATCAAGATCCAAAGTCAAAGAGTTTAAACTTATGACCCAAATCTAACCCTAAAAGGAGAAGACTGGATCTAGTTCTAATAAAAGAAAGACGGGTAGACGTTGCAGTCATGCAATCCGCTTATCAGCACAGAGCGACCAAGTTTTATAATAAAAGAGTGAAGGCTCGGCCAATTATCGTGTGACACCCCGCATATTCTAATAATGGGTGACCAATCCTCAACTAAAATAAAATTGTATTCTCAGTATGGTTGTAATGATTTTTTACTGTGATAACCCTAGCCGGGTATAGAGTGACAAAAACTAAATTTTGGTGTACTGAGCATAATATGAATTAAAAATCCTAAGCACATGACTCTACATCAAAGAAACGCAATGCTGATAACGTTGTAAGTCCGCACAGATTCTAAGGACGCTAAAACCTGATGCTCTGATACCATCTGTGACAGCCTGCCTATTCTAATAACAGGTGGTCAATCCTCTACTAAAATAAAATATGAACCCTAGTATGGTTCTGTAGACACCCCATTCTGTTAACCCTAACTCTCCTAAGGTCTCTAGTACCTCCCTTCATCACTACAAACCCAGGTCATGTCCCGAGTACTGACCTAGAAGCCATAGGGCACTCCCAGTCTTCGTTTGACCAAAAAGTCAAACTCTTCAGCTCAATTGAGACTGAATGAATCTTCGAAGAGCACTGAATTCCATTTCCAATGATCTGTCCTGTGCGCGATTCTGACTTAGCACGCGGACGAACAATCCGTTTACGTTCGAAACTTGATCCGGAGGCCATCGGGAGCTCCCGGGCTCTGTTTGACCTAAGTCAACTCTTCAGCTCGACCGAGGCTGAATGAATCTTCGAATGGAACTGAAACCCCTTTCCAATGGTCCACTCCGTGTGCAATTCCGACATACCATGCGGACGAACGATCCGTTTGACTCCAAAAGGTCACCGAATGCTTCCACGGCCCGATTGACCAAAGTCAACTCTCCAAACTGGGTCAAACTCTTTGGAATGTCGAAGTACATCTCCTAAACTTTCCGACGGTCCACCTCATGCACGATTGGGACTTACCAGGCGGACGAACGATCCATTTGCGTTCGAATGATTCCCCGTCCAATGGACCGATAAACGCTTCTGAGCCATATTTGAACCAAAGTCAACTCCCGAACTTGGGAGCGGTCCAAGGACTTTCAAAGGTCTGCGAATTACCTTTCCAATGGTCTGTCCTGTGCGCGATTCTGACCAACGGTTTGCCCTCGGCAGCTAATTTTTCGAAAAGGCCTGAAACACACTGCCAAGCGGCAGGTTCCAGACCCTGCCTATCGGCAGGTGCCGATAGGTAGGACATAATCTATGCTGATCGGCAGTGACCTGGGACTATAAAAGGATGCCTTCACCTCATTTGCAAGGGAGAGCCCAGATCTGATAAAAATCGCTCTCAGCGAATCCCAAAAACCTCTCTCGAATACAGCGTGATTCCAACATACAAATCCTTTTCTAACTTCCACTTTTCATCCTCCTTTTCATCAAACTTGGTGAATTATCCAATCTACACCATCATACAAGTGCAAGGGTTGCTCTCCAACATTCAAGATCAAGCTCAAGGTCGTCAAGAAGGTCCAACTTTCTCAACTTTCTCTTCAAATTCTCTTAAATTCGTAATAACTTTTTTTATTACTTAGCACTTTTATTATCTCATCTCACACATCCTAATATACTTTTTATTTAGTATTATTGCACATCTCTTATTTTCATATAAATAAAACTCAAAAAACAAGAAAAGGAGGGTTTTCTCATAAATTCCAAATAGGGATTCTCATACTTTTCTCACAACTAAAACACTTTTTCTACACACACACACACTCACAAATAAGAGATCCCCCATTTGGATTTATGGGATAAAACCCCACCCCTCATTTTTTATGCGAACTACGTGGACTTTGATGCCTTTATAGGCTACGTAGGCGTCTCGGGGTAAAACCCAAGACTCGAGTCCTATTCTCACTTTCTCCCTCATTTTCTATCTTCTCTAAATCCAATTTTCTTATATTCTATATACTTGTTCTTAGTGACGTATCACCCCATATGCGTTATCGTTCTGTTATAATGATCAACGTAAGGGTAATCACGTAAATCTTATTTTCTAATATTATTTTTATATCTTCCTACGGATGACTCGCTTTATCTCTTCCATGATACAAGTCGAGGATTCCTATCTCCACTATATATATACACATGCACACATATCACGGGGAAAATAAAAAGGAAAAATACCAAACATCCATGAGAGACCGAAAGGGCGGAATGGGTGCCTAACACCTTTCCATTTCGTAACTTAGCCTCCGAACCCTTCTCGAATCATTTTGGTTTCGTATGCACCAGTATGTCTTTGGATGCCGTCCATCGGGATGGCTTCCCCTTTTTCTTTTGTCTGTTTTGAGTAAAATAGACTGGTGACTCTAAATCTCTCTACATTTTTTTTACACCTCATCTCAAACGACGTCGGCCGAAGCGCTCCCGAGAGGGACATGCAGGTCCCGAGGATCCTTCCTTCACGCGCCCGCCCGCAGCGAGGATCGGGGAAGGCCACAGTGGAGACTCTTCTGGGGACTTATATGCTTTGAGGGCTTGACTCTATTTACATGGATGTTATATTTGTTTATATTTCCCCTATATCTGCATGTTCCCCTTTTCCATGTGTATCCCATGTTTATGCTTCTGCTCAGACACTTGTAGAAAATTCTCCATGTACACTTCACACCACGTGCACCTAGGATCACATATATCCACATGTTGCATGCATCACCCATTCACCCTTGGTGTACCTTTGGTACTGTACTTTGCTCCCTGTTTGGCATAATCAAGAAAAGCATTCTCATCATAAGATACTAATAAGAGAATCATGTATGATTCACACGACATCACCAAAGAGCATTGTTATTGACCAAATTTTACCCAGTAACTGGAGGGTCACTTCGTGATGGGCGCTGGTCCGACAGTGCGCAGTTAGCCTAAGCGATATGACTCTCACCTTCCATTGGCTAAGTACCTTCGACGTATATCGAACGGTTCCCCCGCATCGTACCGCTTGATCGAAGTCATCACGAGAGGTATATCGCAGGGAATTCATTCACGTACGTCCTGTATATCGAATTTGCTCTTACACGTACCATCCCCATGAGGTATATAGCAAGGTAATTCACGTACACTCAGGTATATCAAATGGCTTGTCCACACGTACTTATTGCCCGCAAGAGCAAGACGTATACCGTGGAAGTCATGCCTAAGGGGGGAACCCATTCGAATTCACCCAACCAACCGCATACCCGCATATAGGTGTCAAACCTAGGACACGCACTTTAGATTAATGGTTTTACCCCGAAACTCTACCGAAATTCCGGGTCGACCTGCCGCCCAAATTTTCGTGCATTTTTAAAATGGGACCCTGTCCGTGAGCCTGATTACAAGTCCAGTCGTAGCTTTGCATATATTAAAAATCCCACTTTTCCAGTCTCGGGTCCCGTCCAGCATTGCATTTTGGAGAATTAAATACAAGTGAGAACATAATAATCGTAATAATCATGCTGAGTTACGTCTCTAAAAACATTTCTCCCTTCTTTATCAAAAATCCAAAAATAGTTTATTCCCTTTTTCTAAAAAATAAATACCATTCTACGCCTTCTCAGGTCAATCGCGAGCCCTTGGCCTGGCTCCCTATTGGCTTCAGTCTTCATTCAAATCACCCCGGAGTTTCGTCCTTTCCTCTACTATTTCTTTCGAGTCCGGAATCCATCCACTTTCCATGGAGAATACAGATCAAGTACCAGTCATACAGTCGAATCTGATGGCAGTCCTAGCTCAGCTCGTGTCCAAGATTAACAACCTCCAAACTGAGGTCCGAGAGATGCAACGAAACCAGGTTCCTATTCCTCGAGAGCCTGAGGCCCTATTCCCTCGTGCTATGGGTGCACCTGAGCCTATTTGGATTCCCAAAGACTGTCAGCACGCTCCACGTGCCCCTCATATCAATGGGTCGCTGCCTGCCCAGCTTTCGAAGCCAAATATTTCCCAGCCCGTGGCTAACCTGCCTAGGGTCGTTGATCCAAAAGAGGAGGAGTTGAATAAAGTCAAAGAGGATCTCAAGATGCTCACTAAGAAGTTCGACCAAGTCATAATCTCTGGGAATTACATGGACTATACCCACATGTCTCCTTATCCTAAAGCGAGGTTACCCGAGAAGTTCAAGATGCCACATATCGAGAAGTTCGGAGGGAGTGGACCCCCGATTGTTCATCTTCGCAGTTATCATCGTTCCATAACTCTACTAGGGGATTCTGAAGAAGTGATGACCAAATTGTTTCAACAAACTTTGAAAGATAGTGCCCTCCGATGTTTTTTGCCTCTCGAGGAATCCAGAATTCGTAGCTCGGAGGATGTAGCCTGAGAATTCATGTCACAGTACAAGTACAGTGAAAAGCTTGAGGTCACCCGTCGTGATTTAGAGCTGCTCAAACAGAACCCTGGGGAATCAGTCAGTAACTGAAGGCCCTATATAGAGCACACCTAGGATTTGCTTTTCGTGCTTTAGCTATATAGGACTTCATCTAGTTGGACTAGAATTTTGACAAAATATTTTTGTAATTTAGGATTGCGTGTCCCCATATCGACTTCAAGCTCTCCGTGTCCATCTACATCAAATGTGCTCTCAATTCAAACTGTGTCCATCTACGTCAAATGTGCGCTCCATTCCGTCCGCCATCTCAGAAAAAGGTAATCTTATGGCTCATAGTAATTTCTGTCATATAGGACACAACACCACGTTGTATTTTGCATTTTTATCATATCTTATGATAATATATTTTGTTTTGTCATAATAAAGTTTTTTTAAGTTCAATATTTTAATTTGAAGCTTTTATAAAAATAAATATTTTTGTGAAAATAAAATTTTGACAAAAAATATTTATTTTAATAAAATTTTCGGAATAAAATATTTGAAGTTAAAAATATGTTTTTTTTTAATATATTGCATGTGCGTGTAACATATATCAGGTATGTTATATATATTATATTATATGTATGCTTGCGTTTATATACCTATTATGAATGCGTGTATGTTAATATATATGTTAATATATGTATGTCCTGAATGTTCACATGTTAGCTTTGTACCACTGGTAACATATGTTGGCATGTAGTCCTAATTGTTCTATGCATGCGTGGCTTTTGCCAAATGCTGTTGCCATATGACTTGACCTTTGTAAAGCTCTATATGATAATATATATATATATATAGAATTGTTTTTGTTGGTCCCCATAACTGTTGGCATGCCCTGCCAATTTGACCTCTTGGTCTTTATTGAGCTGGCCGAGAACTGTTGGCGTGTGTGTGGTTATATATTTCTGAATACATATTATATATACATACATGCGTACATTTTTTATTATATATACTATATATATTTTGTTAAAGCTGTTGATGTTTTTATAATAGCTGTTAAAGCTATACTGCCGGATTTGACCTCACGCAGGTCTGTTTACAGCCCCTAGGCCTGTGTGTCGTGACCTTTTAATTGATACCGCCCCTTGTATTTTTTTTGCGCACGGTTTTTATTGTTAAACCAACTGGTATTTTCAAAAACGACGTCGCGGTATATTTTTTCAGAAACCATTTTTTTTTAAAACGACGTCGGTATCATTTTAGTTTTAAAAACGCATAATTATTTTCATCTAAAACGATGCAGTTTTATTGTTGGTGTAACGGTAATATTTGATGCGTCTTTGGTACGCAGTTTAATACAGCTGGCTTTGCAATCTGATCACAACGACTGTGTTTTAATAAACGTTTTGTTTATTAGTCTGTTAGTTTGTTACAGCTTGTTTTACACGTGTCACAATTTTAACACACCATTTTGTGTTTCTTTGTGAGCCCTTAGATCTATTTTTATCAGTGGCTGGTGTGAATTCTTTGTCAATCCGTGTGACTCTATTTTACACCAATCTGCACACACTTGTGCACTCTATAAATAGAACCCTTTGGGTATTCATTTTAAGAGAGCTGAGAAAATAATTTTGTAGCAGAACTCTGTTAAAATTTTTAGAGAGAGAGAGATTAAACCAGATTATTTTTGTGTCATCTTCATGTATTGTTTTCTGTCAAAAACGAAAATGAAGATTGGACTTCTCTCATTGTAAATCTGCACTTACGAATTTTCAAGAGTATATAATTTTTGTAAGTGAGTTCTCTCATTCTTGTGTGTATTTTTAGATCAGTCTTTAGATCTAAGATTTGTACACAACACACACTATTCACGAAATTAATTTGTGTACGTGAATATTCTGCTTGTGACTTGATTGTGAGATCTTGTATGTTTTTAAAACGTTTTGTTTTAAAACAGATTTTTCAGAAAATATTTGGTAATATTCAGATTTGTATTGTTTGAGGTTTAGAAAGTTAAACCTAAGATATCCGAGATCTGATTTGTGGAAGATTTAATATCTTGACTGAATATTATTTGCATGTGTGTTTAAGACTGTTTTGATTTAATCTGAAATATCTGTGAAAATAGTCTTGATAATATTTTAGATTAAAATCTGATTTAATCTAATAGTTGTTTTCTGAAAAACAATATTGTGAATATCTGACTGTCTGTTTTTATTGAATATATTTTCAGTCATATTTTGTGAACACTTGTTTGTGTTGGTGATTTTCATAAATTGTTTGCATCTCATAAGACTCACATATCACTCACTTTGTATTCACGTAGACACATGTTTGTGTAATATCTGAACAAGTCTAGTGTTTGAGATTTAAAGAAAGAGAAAAGAAAGTTTTTCAAAGGTGTATTCAAAGTCAAACTGATTTGATTTGAATAGCACAAGACTTGCAAAGATATAGGTGAAATATATTCTGTTGCATCACACACACTTCACTAGAAAGTAAATAATAGGCACTGAGCCAACCTGCGCTTAAGGAAGTTAAAGGGGAGGCTGCGAAGTGAAGAACGCAAAAACAAGTGAGGACAAGTTAAAGAGAGAACTGAATAAGCAACCAGGGTAGAGACTTGGTCGTGTGGGGTAATAGCTAGATCATTCTTCTTTAATTGTTAAGTTTGTTGTTTGTAACTCGTTCCTGTTGTTTTATTGTTTTAGTGGAAGTAGTTTAGGTAACTCCTAGAGGAGTTCGTCGTTTTTCCCGGGGAAGGGTTTTTGCGACGTTAAATAAATACCGTGTGTTGTACATTTCTTGCATTTCACCTCACACGAAAAGGTAGAACTAAATAATTAGAAACTCGCCTAAAAATTGAATCTGTTTTGGACTTTAATTAACTTTGAAAATTAAAATTATTTTCATAAAAGTTAATCAAATTAAGTAAAAGTTTAATTTGGTCCCCCTTTGCATCATTCATATAAACTCGTAGGTTTAAGGTGTTTACTCAACAATAGTTTACTTCCGCATATAAAGTCTTTGCGCACCGACCCGCATTTTCGGGGTCACCTCAAGTGGTATCAGAGCTAGACTTTTAAAGATCATTTTCAAAACTTTTGTTAAACACTTTTTACCTTGTTTTAATGGATGATTCAAGTCAATTACTTAGGCTTGGTAATTTTAGTAGACCTTCTATTTCTGATGAATCAAACTGTGTTGCATTTTTTGGAAAAGTTTATGATTGTTGTGGAGATGTGTACTTAGCAGGAATGACTGATTCCGAATATGATTCTCATTCTGATTCTGATGAAGTGCTTGATTTAATTGATGCTGCTAAATCTTTATTAGCTAGTCAACCTTCTATGCTTGAAATAACAGCTCCGTTTGATGCTAAACGTGCCTTGTGTGATACTGAATTTGATGATAACAACAATTCACACACGGACACTAATGAGCATGAAAATTTTGTTGGCTATGATGATTACTCGGAATTGTATGTGAGGACTTTGCAGAATAGACAAGAATTATCGAATTTGGTAAAAATGCTTAGTGAGACTTTAGAGAACCAATATAAGATTGTTCAACAAAATTCCATTGAAATGAACAATGTCAAAACTGATTTTGAGAAACAATCACTTGATTTTAAAATTCAGATTACGACTTTAAAAGAAAATTTATCTTCTTTTGAAGAAAAATATAATGAAGCGCTTTTGCAAGTTGAAAAATCCAAACAGGTTTGTGAAACAGCTTTCAAAATGTGTCGTAGTCGTGATATAACATGTTTTGACCTTGACAAATTGCTTGCTGAACAACGATATAAGGGTGATACTAGAGGGTTTGGTTATGATGGTCCTATTTCAAAGACTGATGATTTTACTAAACCAGTCCCCTTTGTAAAAGCCCAAGAAGAAATGGCTCTTCCGTTGGAAAGTAAGTTATCTGAAAAGGATAAAGGAAAACAAGTGTTAATTGAAAGTGATTTTGAAAATGACATTGATACTTTCATTGAAAATTTTGTTGAGGCATCTACATCTATATATTGCCCTCCGGCCAAAAGACTCTATAGACCTCCTAAACCATTTATTCGCAATGAATCTGTCGAGAATGTAGGGGAAAAACACAACCAATCTGATTTACCTACTTCTAGTAAATTTTGTACTAGGTGTGATGTTTTTGGTCACCAAATCTGGGAATGCCTTGGTAATCGCAAGAAAGGTACTCATTTTAAAAGTCATAACTCTAATGTGAAGCGATTTACAAATTTGTCTAGGCAGCGCACTAATACTAATTGGAATCATTCCTTCAATAAATTTAGGCCTCATGTTCACAAGAACAAATTTTCGAAAAATAAATTTTATCCTAAATTTCAAAAGGCACAAAAAGCTTTGAAAACTTTGCCTATTTGGATTAGGACTTGTGACTTGAGACCTCAAATTGATTTTTTAAAATCGAAGAAATGCCCAACTAATGTATGTGACGCTTGCGAGAATAAGAAAATCATTATCTCTCCTCACGTGAAGGTTAAGGACTTAAACACTACCATACCCTTAGATTTATTCAATGATGGGGGAGGTAAGTTTAATAAAAATGGAGTTTCCAAGTATTGTGACACTAATGGATATTCGTACCAGTTTGATACTCCAAAATCTCATAAACAAATTAGGGTAGTTCCTTCTATTGCTTGTGATTTTCAGCTTGTTGATATGCTGTCTATGCCTTATGATAAGTCTTGCTTACATGTAACTTCAACATTTGATTGGAAAGATTGTACTTGAATGTTTTGTTTGTGTTTAAACTGCATACTTTGATTACTAGATCTCCGAGGTTTTAGGATAAAGGTATCTACTAATAACCGGTATCTCTTAAAGCCATGTGTAATGTAGGAGACGCTTATTTTGCAGATTATGAACACTTATTTTTTTCTTTCTTTTCCATTGTCTAATTTAGACAAAATAGGGGAGAATTGAGTACATATTCTAGTCTTGTGTTGTTGATATCTTTCATACATATCATGTCTTATAATTTCCTGCACATTTATTCTGTCATATTAATATTTTGGTAGAGCATATGCTACTAACTTGATTTCTTGGCAGATTGTGTATTTATGTTTTGCAGGTTTTCGTAACCGTGCATCCGATCGAGTTGTGTCTTTTTCTTTTCTAGGATGGGTGGGTAGATAGATTTTTTTTTTGTATAGGAAATATTAGGTATTATTTTTCCTTAGTATATCATTTGATGTACTCAAGGGTTTTGTCAAAATTAGTCCAATGGGGGAGTTTGAAGGCCCTATATAGAGCACACCTAGGATTTTCTTTTCGTGCTTTAGCTATATAGGACTTCATCTAGTTGGACTAGAATTTTGACAAAATATTTTTGTAATTTAGGATTGCGTGTCCCCATATCGACTTCAAGCTCTCCGTGTCCATCTACATCAAATGTGCTCTCAATTCAAACTGTGTCCATCTACGTCAAATGTGCGCTCCATTCCGTCCGCCATCTCAGAAAAAGGTAATCTTATGGCTCATAGGAATTTCTGTCATATAGGACACAACACCACGTTGCATTTTGCATTTTTATCATATCTTATGATAATATATTTTGTTTTGTCATAATAAAGTTTTTTTAAGTTCAATATTTTAATTTGAAGCTTTTATAAAAATAAATATTTTTGTGAAAATAAAATTTTGACAAAAAATATTTATTTTAATAAAATTTTCGGAATAAAATATTTGAAGTTAAAAATATGTTTTTTTTTTAATATATTGCATGTGCGTGTAACATATATCAGGTATGTTATATATATTATATTATATGTATGCTTGCGTTTATATACCTATTATGAATGCGTGTATGTTAATATATATGTTAATATATGTATGTCCTGAATGTTCACATGTTAGCTTTGTACCACTGGTAACATATGTTGGCATG
Source organism: Sambucus nigra (assembly GCA_949130495.1). NCBI lineage: Eukaryota > Viridiplantae > Streptophyta > Magnoliopsida > Dipsacales > Adoxaceae > Sambucus > Sambucus nigra. The sequence continues at coordinate 161,037,969 of OX422209.1, read as the reverse complement.
TAGTCCTAATTGTTCTATGCATGCGTGGCTTTTGCCAAATGCTGTTGCCATATGACTTGACCTTTGTAAAGCTCTATATAATAATATATATATATAGAATTGTTTTTGTTGGTCCCCATAACTGTTGGCATGCCCTGCCAATTTGACCTCTTGGTCTTTATTGAGCTGGCCGAGAACTGTTGGCGTGTGTGTGGTTATATATTTCTGAATATATATTATAATACATACATGCGTACGTTTTTTATTATATATACTATATATATTTTGTTAAAGCTGTTGATGTTTTTATAATAGCTGTTAAAGCTATACTGCCGGATTTGACCTCACGCAGGTCTGTTTACAGCCCCTAGGCCTGTGCGTCGTGACCTTTTAATTGATACCGCCCCTTGTATTTTTTTTGCGCACGGTTTTTATTGTTAAACCAACTGGTATTTTCAAAAACGACGTCGCGGTATATTTTTTCAGAAACCATTTTTTTTGAAAACGGCGTCGGTATCATTTTAGTTTTAAAAACGCAGAATTATTTTCATCTAAAACGACGCAGTTTTATTGTTGGTGTAACGGTAATATTTGATGCGTCTTTGGTACGCAGTTTAATACAGCTGGCTTTGCAATCTGATCACAACGACTGTGTTTTAATAAACGTTTTGTTTATTAGTCTGTTAGTTTGTTACAGCTTGTTTTACACGTGTCACAATTTTAACACACCATTTTGTGTTTCTTTGTGAGCCCTTAGATCTATTTTTATCAGTGGCTGGTGTGAATTCTTTGTCAATCCGTGTGACTCTATTTTACACCAATCTGCACACACTTGTGCACTCTATAAATAGAACCCTTTGGGTATTCATTTTAAGAGAGCTGAGAAAATAATTTTGTAGCAGAACTCTGTCAAAATTTTTAGAGAGAGAGAGATTAAACCAGATTATTTTTGTGTCATCTTCATGTATTGTTTTCTGTCAAAAACGAAAATGAAGATTGGACTTCTCTCATTGTAAATCTGCACTTACGAATTTTCAAGAGTATATAATTTTTGTAAGTGAGTTCTCTCATTCTTGTGTGTATTTTTAGATCAGTCTTTAGATCTAAGATTTGTACACAACACACACTATTCACGAAATTAATTTGTGTACGTGAATATTCTGCTTGTGACTTGATTGTGAGATCTTGTATGTTTTTAAAACGTTTTGTTTTAAAACAGATTTTTCAGAAAATATTTGGTAATATTCAGATTTGTATTGTTTGAGGTTTAGAAAGTTAAACCTAAGATATCCGAGATCTGATTTGTGGAAGATTTAATATCTTGACTGAATATTATTTGCATGTGTGTTTAAGACTGTTTTGATTTAATCTGAAATATCTGTGAAAATAGTCTTGATAATATTTTAGATTAAAATCTGATTTAATCTAATAGTTGTTTTCTGAAAAACAATATTGTGAATATCTGACTGTCTGTTTTTATTGAATATATTTTCAGTCATATTTTGTGAACACTTGTTTGTGTTGGTGATTTTCATAAATTGTTTGCATCTCATAAGACTCACATATCACTCACTTTGTATTCACGTAGACACATGTTTGTGTAATATCTGAACAAGTCTAGTGTTTGAGATTTAAAGAAAGAGAAAAGAAAGTTTTTCAAAGGTGTATTCAAAGTCAAACTGATTTGATTTGAATAGCACAAGACTTGCAAAGATATAGGTGAAATATATTCTGTTGCATCACACACACTTCACTAGAAAGTAAATAATAGGCACTGAGCCAACCTGCGCTTAAGGAAGTTAAAGGGGAGGCTGCGAAGTGAAGAACGCAAAAACAAGTGAGGACAAGTTAAAGAGAGAACTGAATAAGCAACCAGGGTAGAGACTTGGTCGTGTGGGGTAATAGCTAGATCATTCTTCTTTAATTGTTAAGTTTGTTGTTTGTAACTCGTTCCTGTTGTTTTATTGTTTTAGTGGAAGTAGTTTAGGTAACTCCTAGAGGAGTTCGTCGTTTTTCCCGGGGAAGGGTTTTTGCGACGTTAAATAAATACCGTGTGTTGTACATTTCTTGCATTTCACCTCACACGAAAAGGTAGAACTAAATAATTAGAAACTCGCCTAAAAATTGAATCTGTTTTGGACTTTAATTAACTTTGAAAATTAAAATTATTTTCATAAAAGTTAATCAAATTAAGTAAAAGTTTAATTTGGTCCCCCTTTGCATCATTCATATAAACTCGTAGGTTTAAGGTGTTTACTCAACAATAGTTTACTTCCGCATATAAAGTCTTTGCGCACCGACCCGCATTTTCGGGGTCACCTCAAGTGGTATCAGAGCTAGACTTTTAAAGATCATTTTCAAAACTTTTGTTAAACACTTTTTACCTTGTTTTAATGGATGATTCAAGTCAATTACTTAGGCTTGGTAATTTTAGTAGACCTTCTATTTCTGATGAATCAAACTGTGTTGCATTTTTTGGAAAAGTTTATGATTGTTGTGGAGATGTGTACTTAGCAGGAATGACTGATTCCGAATATGATTCTCATTCTGATTCTGATGAAGTGCTTGATTTAATTGATGCTGCTAAATCTTTATTAGCTAGTCAACCTTCTATGCTTGAAATAACAGCTCCGTTTGATGCTAAACGTGCCTTGTGTGATACTGAATTTGATGATAACAACAATTCACACACGGACACTAATGAGCATGAAAATTTTGTTGGCTATGATGATTACTCGGAATTGTATGTGAGGACTTTGCAGAATAGACAAGAATTATCGAATTTGGTAAAAATGCTTAGTGAGACTTTAGAGAACCAATATAAGATTGTTCAACAAAATTCCATTGAAATGAACAATGTCAAAACTGATTTTGAGAAACAATCACTTGATTTTAAAATTCAGATTACGACTTTAAAAGAAAATTTATCTTCTTTTGAAGAAAAATATAATGAAGCGCTTTTGCAAGTTGAAAAATCCAAACAGGTTTGTGAAACAGCTTTCAAAATGTGTCGTAGTCGTGATATAACATGTTTTGACCTTGACAAATTGCTTGCTGAACAACGATATAAGGGTGATACTAGAGGGTTTGGTTATGATGGTCCTATTTCAAAGACTGATGATTTTACTAAACCAGTCCCCTTTGTAAAAGCCCAAGAAGAAATGGCTCTTCCGTTGGAAAGTAAGTTATCTGAAAAGGATAAAGGAAAACAAGTGTTAATTGAAAGTGATTTTGAAAATGACATTGATACTTTCATTGAAAATTTTGTTGAGGCATCTACATCTATATATTGCCCTCCGGCCAAAAGACTCTATAGACCTCCTAAACCATTTATTCGCAATGAATCTGTCGAGAATGTAGGGGAAAAACACAACCAATCTGATTTACCTACTTCTAGTAAATTTTGTACTAGGTGTGATGTTTTTGGTCACCAAATCTGGGAATGCCTTGGTAATCGCAAGAAAGGTACTCATTTTAAAAGTCATAACTCTAATGTGAAGCGATTTACAAATTTGTCTAGGCAGCGCACTAATACTAATTGGAATCATTCCTTCAATAAATTTAGGCCTCATGTTCACAAGAACAAATTTTCGAAAAATAAATTTTATCCTAAATTTCAAAAGGCACAAAAAGCTTTGAAAACTTTGCCTATTTGGATTAGGACTTGTGACTTGAGACCTCAAATTGATTTTTTAAAATCGAAGAAATGCCCAACTAATGTATGTGACGCTTGCGAGAATAAGAAAATCATTATCTCTCCTCACGTGAAGGTTAAGGACTTAAACACTACCATACCCTTAGATTTATTCAATGATGGGGGAGGTAAGTTTAATAAAAATGGAGTTTCCAAGTATTGTGACACTAATGGATATTCGTACCAGTTTGATACTCCAAAATCTCATAAACAAATTAGGGTAGTTCCTTCTATTGCTTGTGATTTTCAGCTTGTTGATATGCTGTCTATGCCTTATGATAAGTCTTGCTTACATGTAACTTCAACATTTGATTGGAAAGATTGTACTTGAATGTTTTGTTTGTGTTTAAACTGCATACTTTGATTACTAGATCTCCGAGGTTTTAGGATAAAGGTATCTACTAATAACCGGTATCTCTTAAAGCCATGTGTAATGTAGGAGACGCTTATTTTGCAGATTATGAACACTTATTTTTTTCTTTCTTTTCCATTGTCTAATTTAGACAAAATAGGGGAGAATTGAGTACATATTCTAGTCTTGTGTTGTTGATATCTTTCATACATATCATGTCTTATAATTTCCTGCACATTTATTCTGTCATATTAATATTTTGGTAGAGCATATGCTACTAACTTGATTTCTTGGCAGATTGTGTATTTATGTTTTGCAGGTTTTCGTAACCGTGCATCCGATCGAGTTGTGTCTTTTTCTTTTCTAGGATGGGTGGGTAGATAGATATTTTTTTTGTATAGGAAATATTAGGTATTATTTTTCCTTAGTATATCATTTGATGTACTCAAGGGTTTTGTCAAAATTAGTCCAATGGGGGAGTTTGAAGGCCCTATATAGAGCACACCTAGGATTTTCTTTTCGTGCTTTAGCTATATAGGACTTCATCTAGTTGGACTAGAATTTTGACAAAATATTTTTGTAATTTAGGATTGCGTGTCCCCATATCGACTTCAAGCTCTCCGTGTCCATCTACATCAAATGTGCTCTCAATTCAAACTGTGTCCATCTACGTCAAATGTGCGCTCCATTCCGTCCGCCATCTCAGAAAAAGGTAATCTTATGGCTCATAGGAATTTCTGTCATATAGGACACAACACCACGTTGCATTTTGCATTTTTATCATATCTTATGATAATATATTTTGTTTTGTCATAATAAAGTTTTTTTAAGTTCAATATTTTAATTTGAAGCTTTTATAAAAATAAATATTTTTGTGAAAATAAAATTTTGACAAAAAATATTTATTTTAATAAAATTTTCGGAATAAAATATTTGAAGTTAAAAATATGTTTTTTTTTTAATATATTGCATGTGCGTGTAACATATATCAGGTATGTTATATATATTATATTATATGTATGCTTGCGTTTATATACCTATTATGAATGCGTGTATGTTAATATATATGTTAATATATGTATGTCCTGAATGTTCACATGTTAGCTTTGTACCACTGGTAACATATGTTGGCATGTAGTCCTAATTGTTCTATGCATGCGTGGCTTTTGCCAAATGCTGTTGCCATATGACTTGACCTTTGTAAAGCTCTATATGATAATATATATATATAGAATTGTTTTTGTTGGTCCCCATAACTGTTGGCATGCCCTGCCAATTTGACCTCTTGGTCTTTATTGAGCTGGCCGAGAACTGTTGGCGTGTGTGTGGTTATATATTTCTGAATATATATTATATATACATACATGCGTACGTTTTTTATTATATATACTATATATATTTTGTTAAAGCTGTTGATGTTTTTATAATAGCTGTTAAAGCTATACTGCCGGATTTGACCTCACGCAGGTCTGTTTACAGCCCCTAGGCCTGTGCGTCGTGACCTTTTAATTGATACCGCCCCTTGTATTTTTTCTGCGCACGGTTTTTATTGTTAAACCAACTGGTATTTTCAAAAACGACGTCGCGGTATATTTTTTCAGAAACCATTTTTTTTTAAAACGGCGTCGGTATCATTTTAGTTTTAAAAACGCAGAATTATTTTCATCTAAAACGACGCAGTTTTATTGTTGGTGTAACGGTAATATTTGATGCGTCTTTGGTACGCAGTTTAATATAGCTGGCTTTGCAATCTGATCACAACGACTGTGTTTTAATAAACGTTTTGTTTATTAGTCTGTTAGTTTGTTACAGCTTGTTTTACACGTGTCACAATTTTAACACACCATTTTGTGTTTCTTTGTGAGCCCTTAGATCTATTTTTATCAGTGGCTGGTGTGAATTCTTTGTCAATCCGTGTGACTCTATTTTACACCAATCTGCACACACTTGTGCACTCTATAAATAGAACCCTTTGGGTATTCATTTTAAGAGAGCTGAGAAAATAATTTTGTAGCAGAACTCTGTCAAAATTTTTAGAGAGAGAGAGATTAAACCAGATTATTTTTGTGTCATCTTCATGTATTGTTTTCTGTCAAAAACGAAAATGAAGATTGGACTTCTCTCATTGTAAATCTGCACTTACGAATTTTCAAGAGTATATAATTTTTGTAAGTGAGTTCTCTCATTCTTGTGTGTATTTTTAGATCAGTCTTTAGATCTAAGATTTGTACACAACACACACTATTCACGAAATTAATTTGTGTACGTGAATATTCTGCTTGTGACTTGATTGTGAGATCTTGTATGTTTTTAAAACGTTTTGTTTTAAAACAAATTTTTCAGAAAATATTTGGTAATATTCAGATTTGTATTGTTTGAGGTTTAGAAAGTTAAACCTAAGATATCCGAGATCTGATTTGTGGAAGATTTAATATCTTGACTGAATATTATTTGCATGTGTGTTTAAGACTGTTTTGATTTAATCTGAAATATCTGTGAAAATAGTCTTGATAATATTTTAGATTAAAATCTGATTTAATCTAATAGTTGTTTTCTGAAAAACAATATTGTGAATATCTGACTGTCTGTTTTTATTGAATATATTTTCAGTCATATTTTGTGAACACTTGTTTGTGTTGGTGATTTTCAGAAATTGTTTGCATCTCATAAGACTCACATATCACTCACTTTGTATTCACGTAGACACATGTTTGTGTAATATCTGAACAAGTCTAGTGTTCGAGATTTAAAGAAAGAGAAAAGAAAGTTTTTCAAAGGTGTATTCAAAGTCAAACTGATTTGATTTGAATAGCACAAGACTTGCAAAGATATAGGTGAAATACATTCTGTTGCATCACACACACTTCACTAGAAAGTAAATAATAGGCACTGAGCCAACCTGCGCTTAAGGAAGTTAAAGGGGAGGCTGCGAAGTGAAGAACGCAAAAACAAGTGAGGACAAGTTAAAGAGAGAACTGAATAAGCAACCAGGGTAGAGACTTGGTCGTGTGGGGTAATAGCTAGATCATTCTTCTTTAATTGTTAAGTTTGTTGTTTGTAACTCGTTCCTGTTGTTTTATTGTTTTAGTGGAAGTAGTTTAGGTAACTCCTAGAGGAGTTCGTCGTTTTTCCCGGGGAAGGGTTTTTGCGACGTTAAATAAATACCGTGTGTTGTACATTTCTTGCATTTCACCTCACACGAAAAGGTAGAACTAAATAATTAGAAACTCGCCTAAAAATTGAATCTGTTTTGGACTTTAATTAACTTTGAAAATTAAAATTATTTTCATAAAAGTTAATCAAATTAAGTAAAAGTTTAATTTGGTCCCCCTTTGCATCATTCATATAAACTCGTAGGTTTAAGGTGTTTACTCAACAATAGTTTACTTCCGCATATAAAGTCTTTGCGCACCGACCCGCATTTTCGGGGTCACCTCAGTAACTTCATAACCCGTTGGAGGGAACAAGCAGCTACCATGACCAATCGGCCATCTGAGGAAGAACAGGTCAACATAGTGAAGAAGAACTTATTGACCCATGTCTGAGCAACGATAGGAGGATAATACTATCCCCACTTCCGAGCTCTCAGAGAGGCAGGAGTATAAATCGAGGAAAGCCTTGTTAAAATAGAGGTTGAACCGAAGAAGGTGTTCGGACAGTTCACCCCTAGAAAGTATGACAAGCCTGCCAATGCTACAGTCTCAACCATCAACAATATCTCTCAACCGACCACATCATGGGCACCAGAAAGTCGCCCTGCCCCCATCCGAAGGGAATACACTGAGCTCCATGCTCCCCTCTCCAAAGTTTACCAAGCCTTGTTAAGCCAAAACCTCATCAAACCCTTGGATCCCCGTCCATTGCCAAATCCACTCCCAAGAAACTTCAAGGCCGATGCTCATTGCTCCTTTCACCAAACTGCTGGCCATACCACCGACCAACGATTTCACCTCCGAAATATAATCCAAGATCTCATTGACCAGGGTACCATCGCCCCACCAGCCAATCCTAAGCCAAACACTACTCACAACCCACTCCCAAATCATACCAATGCCATCTTCTTAGAAGAAAGCCTAGATTTTTATCCCTCAACTCAAATCACACCCATATACTCTCCTAAACCTCTTCAAAGTTTCCCATATTTTCTCATACACCCTACTAGCCTCGTTGATCATGCACTATCACTCCTTACCTGAGCATGCATCACTGCCGTCACAAATGTTAAACCAACTCCTAGAGTTCGGGCTGAAATTGACCTCATAGATGGTCATCGATTGCCAAAGGTTAGTACACTGTTCTTGGAAGCACGAAAATGGGCCCAAGATTCAGACAAGTGGGGGTACCAACTGATGAAGTCAGCTTAGATGATGTTGTCCAGATTGTGGCAGAATTATTCGGGCAAACCAACAGCATTTGTAGTATCACCGGGCTACTTGACATTTTGAAGCTACAAGGGCGCTTGGTCCCTTCAACCATATATATCCCCACAGAATGGGAAGATTGTATGAAGAAGCCGTTGAAGTTGTGGAATGCACCGACTTTATCTGGAAACACAGAATTGTTGCCACCGGATGGGGGTTAGAATTCAAATATTCAAGTGAAGAACAAGCTTCAAGAAGAATTGGCCCAGTAGCCGACATCTGTGGGATGATATCATTTGAAGAACTCCTCGGAGAAATAAACAGGGTGACAGAATAACCTGAGATTGATAAGGAAACGGGATTCATGTTCTTCCCTTCTTCAGTAAATCACATGACTAGATCAGGGAGACATTACCAGGTTCCAAGCTCACAACCAGCAAATGATAAGGGGAAGGGCATTGAAAACCTTCCTATGCCAGAGATGACCGTCGAGGAGAGCAAGATCCTCGATCAATTGAAGAAAACTCAAGCTAACATCACTCTATGGGGTATTTTTATGTCTTCCCAGCTGCACAGAAATGCTTTAATCAAGCTGCTCACTGGACCCACAGTTCCTCCTTTTACCACACCAGAAGAAGCGATAAATTTGGTCGGATCCTTGACCTCTACCCGAATGTTGTCATTTTCTAAAGAAGAAATCCCTAGAATTGGGCTGAATCACAATTATGCACTAAACATCTCCGTCGAAGTTATGGGGAAGGTCGTGCCACTCTCTCTTGTCGATAACGGATCCGCCTTGAATGTCTGCCCATTGAGAACCTTCAAGTGTTTAGGCCTAAAAGAAAGTGACCTCGCTCCAACCTCCACCACTGTACGTGCCTAAGATAATACCCACCGGGAGGTAATGGGATCCATAAAACTTATAATAGGGGTTGGCCCTATAAACCCTGTCGTTGAATTCCAAGTCATAGACATCCCAGCTTGTTTCAACCTGTTGCTCGGACAACCCTGGCTCCATAATATCAAGGGTGTGTCTTCCTCACTCCATCAGAAATTAAAGTTCTTCACCGACGGGCGAGTCATCACCATTTTGGGCGACGACAAAAATGTCGACGGTGCAAGCCCCAGCAGTCCAATCCTTGAGATACAGCACGGGTCAAATGATATGCTCCTATCAGGATTTCAAGTTGAGCCACTCCTACTCTCGGCAGGGGACGGTTTCAAAGAAAGGGTTTGTCTATAATATGACGCTCATGGCAATGTCAATGTGATTCAGATGTTCAGAAACATGCACTTCATGCCCGGATTGGGGCTAGGGCAAAGGCCGCAAGGGATACTTGAGCCCATCGAACTGAAGAAATATTTTCCTCCTTGTGGCTTGGGGTATCAACCATTAGAACAAGAGCTTAGAACGATCCACCAGTCTCGACCAAAGAGAAGATTAGACTGCATCCCAACTATCCCAAGAGACTCCTTGAATGGATGATTCATCAAAGAAGGCGAAGACTTCCCCTTTTGTGGCTTTCCATAACCTTGGTATGACCACACAGACAAGAAGATGAAGCCTAGAATGGAGATCTTTTTCCAAGATAGCTACCCATGGGCTGAAAGTTTCCAACATCGAGTACAACTGCTCATCAAAGATACCGAAGAGACTGAGGAAAGTGATTCCGAAGATTCCTTCAACTTACAAACACTGGGTCTGGCACTCTGCATGGTTCATTCAGGCACTACACCAATGGATCCATCCCATCTGATTAAAGTTGCTGATAAACCCCTCCTCAACTGGCATGCTGCGCTAGTTTCACCTCTTGAAATCCCCCTAACCCTAATGTTTACCCTATTTCTTCTTCTGTTGTGTATCCTTGTTCAAATATAATCGAGACCTATTTTGATAAGGTTCTCAATGTTGTTTTTCCTATCAATGAAATAAATGAAGATTTTGAGTATCTTGTTGTGCCTTACATTAATTTTTTGGATTCTAATCAAACTGGTGATGATGATGATTTTGAAAATGAATAATTCTTAACTGATCTAAATAAGGTTAATAATAAACAACATAACCGCGTTCAAGTTAATGAAGAGGAGACTATTGTTATTAATCTCAGTTCTAGTAGCCAACTGCGCGAGATTAGGATAGGGGCCACCCTTGATAAGCATGAGCGCGCATAACTTGAAGAATTGCTAAAGAAATTCGTGGATGTCTTCGCATGGTCCTATGATGATATGCCAGGAATTGATCCTTAAATAGCCCAGTAAAAGATTCCCACTCCCCCATATTACAAGCCGAATAAACAAAAATTAAGAAAGCTCCGCACCGAATGGTCGCTCAAGGTCAAAGAAGAGGTGGTCAAACAGTTGAACGTGGTCTTCATTCGTGTGATCGAATATCCCACATAGCTAGCCAACATAGTACATGTGCTAAAATCAGGAGGGAAGGTTCGAATGTGTGTGGACTATCGAGATTTAAACAAAGCTTCTCCAAAGGATGATTATTCGCTATCTAATATCGACATGATCGTGGACAACACAGCTAGTCATGCTCTCAAGTCATTCGTCAATGGGTTTGTCGGATACAACCAAATCAAGATGCACCCAGACCACCAAGAAAAAACCGCATTCATCACCCCATGGGGAATTTTTTGCTACACTGTCATGCCATTTGGTCTCAAGAATGCTGGGGCTACCTACCAAAGGGCTGCTACAACCATCCTGCACGATCTGATTCACAAAGAAGTCGAGGTTTATGTGGATGATATGATTATCAAGTCCAAAACTAGAGAAGTTTATGTTCCCGCTCTCCGGAAGTTCTTCGAACGATTGCGACGGTATCAGATGAGACTCAGTCCACAGAAATATTTCTTCGGCGTTACAAAAGGAAAAATCTTGGGATTCATGGTCAGTGAGAAGGGGATAGAAGCAGATCCCGCAAAACTGAAGGCCATACTTGAGATGCCGCCGCCCCGAACAGAGAAAGAAGTCCGAGGTTTTCTTGGGAAATTGCATATATCAGCCGGTTCATCAGCCAGCTCTGTGAACCGATCTTCAAGCTCCTCCGAAAGGATTCAACCAAGGTTTGGAACGAGGCCTGCCAATAATATTTTGATCGAATCAAATAATATCTGACCCAACCTTCGGTGCTCATGCCACCACAGACTGGTCTCCCTTTTCTCCTATACCTAACCATAACCGACACTACAGTTGGGGCTTTGCTAGCCCAATACCTTGAAGACTCCCGTAAAGAAAGAGCCATCTATTACACCAGTCGTAAATTGGTCGGGTATGAGGTCAACTACACTACTTTGGAAAAGGCGTGTTCCGCACTTATCTGGGTCACCCAAAAGTTATGACACTACATGCTCGCCTTCGCCATCACACTTATATCCCGAATGGATCCCATCAAATACCTATTTGAGAAACCCGCCTTATCCAATCGAATGGACCGATGGTTGATGCTCCTAACCGAGTTTGATATCGTGTACGTCATGCAGAAAGCCATTAAAGGAAGAGCCATCTCTGACTACCTCGATGATTACCCCGTAGAAGAAGCAGATGTTTGGATCTCCGAATTCTCAGATAAAAATATCCTCTGCACCGCTCAAGACAACCTTCAATGGTAAATATTCTTTGACGGCTCTGCTAACAAAAAGGGATATGGCGTTGGGATATTCTGATCGCCTCAGATGACTCCCACACTCCCATCGCTATCAATTTGGATTTCCCTTGCACCAGCAACATGACGGAATACGAGGCATGCACAGTGGGCCTCAAAGTTGCTCTCAAGAAAGGTATTCAATACCTTGATGTCTACGGGAATTCTTCCCACATCATCGGTCAAGTGCTCAGAAAGTGGAAAGTCAAGGACGAAAAGCTCCAACCCTTCCATGCCCACTTAAAAGAGTTAGCCTCCCAATTCTGAGATATCACCTTCCATTACCTACCCCGAGCAAGGAATAACCTAGCCGATGCTCTCGCTACCTTGACCTCCATGGTTGAGATTCCTGGAGGAATAACAATCACCCCCTTCCTAGTTCAAAAGCAAGACAAACCAACCCACGGCTACCATATTGAGCTTATCTCCATCGAAGATCCCAAACTAGCCGATTACTGGTACTATGATATCTGGTGCCTCCTCAAATATGGTAGGTATCCCGAGGGTTCCAACAAGAAATACCGAACGACCCTCCGAAGACTGTCCGCCCAGTACATCATCTGTCATAAAGCTCTACTAAAGAGGAACTTCGATGGAACACATCTACACTGTATCGCAGGGGCTAAGATTAAGAGGATAATACAGAAGATCCATAGCAGGGAATGCGGGACCCACATGAACGGTCACATGCTTGCCAATAAGATCATCCGACAGGGCTATTACTGGACCACCATGGCCCAAGATTACACCGCCTATGTCTGGAGATGCCTCAAATGCCAACAATTCTTCAATCTTCAACACCTGCCTCCGCGAGAATTATACAACATGACCTCTCCCTAGACGTTCTCCACCTGGGGTGTCGACATCATAGGGAAGGTTACACCAAAGGCTTCAAACGGGCATGAGTTCATCCTGGTTTCCATTGATTACTTCACCAAATGGGTCGAAGCTGAGTCATACGCAGTATTGAACGCCAAGAAAGTGCCCAATTCTTTAAGAAAACTATCATCTGCCGATATGGGGTCCTGCACGAGTTAGTGTCAGATAACAGGTTACACTTCGAAGCAGAAGTCATAGAAGTAGTCAATGAGTACGGGATTCGGAGACACAAATCTTCTTCCTACCGACCTTAGACCAATGGTGCAGTTGAAGCCGCCAACAAGAACCTCAAATCCATCATCAACAAGATGACCAGAAGTTATAGGGATTGGGCTGACCGGATCCCGTGCGCCCTCTGGGGCTATCGAACCTCAATCCGAAGCTCTACTAGGGCTACCCCTTACTCTCTGGTCTACGGCATGGAAGCAGTCCTACCTATGGAGATGGAAATACCCTCGCAGCGCATCATGCTCGAAATCAAAGTTAGTGAAAAAGACTGGTGCCAAAGCCGTCTCAACGAGCTGACCCTCCTAGATGAAAGGAGATTGAAAGCTCTTTACCACATATAGGGTACCATCATCGAATAACGCGATCATTCAACAAGAGAGTCAAGGACCGCGGTATCCGGGAAGGGGATTTAGCCCTCAAGGAAATAATAGAAACCATCTGGGACCCCAGAGGGAAATTTAAGCCCAATTGGAGCGACCCCTACATTGTGAAGAAAATCTTATCCGGCGGTGCCGCCATGCTCACTGACCTAGATGGGGAGGAGATGGCTCGTCCAGTCAACCTGGACCGTCTCAAGAAATTCTACCCCTAGTCCAGAATTTTGACGCGCTACGACTCTTCTCATCTCCCTTCTATTCTTCAAAAAAAAACTCTCTTCATTTCCCTCTACCCAGAACTGCGTGGGCCTGATCCTCTGCAAAAAACCATTTTTCAAGAAAAAATAAAAAAAATTCAAAATCCCCAGAGGTACATAGGTAGCTCATACATCTTACAGGAGCACGGCCCTTTATTTTTCACAAAATAATATTCTTATTATCTCCGAGAACGGCAGTTCATTCTAACAAATACTTGAACAAAAGGATTATGTATACCTTAGCGATCGGTATAGATAATTCAAAAATACAAAATTCATCGAAAGGCACAACTAAATGATCAGAAACTTGCTTATTTCATTAATAAGAAATTACAACACAGATTACATAAGAAAAGGAACGGATAACTCCCTTCCCCCTACTGCCATAAAAAGCCAAATAAAATCCCCATATCTATTCCTTATTACACAAATAAACCCTCCAAGAGTCCTACCCACTGTTACTAGAGGATCCTGCACCCTCATCATCTACATCTTGGGGTCCCCAAATTTCCTTTGCCTGAACAGAGTGTCGTAAACACTCCATGGACCGATAAGTCTGAACCAACTTTGAAAAAATCACGACACCCCCTTTCATGGTGTTAAATAAAACAAACCGCCTTTGTCCAGTCTCTAATGTCAACATCTTGCTGACTACTCTCCTCCGCAACCACTTCATATAATTCCCAGGCACATGCCAAACTCTCCCAACAGTCTGAGAGGGACGGGTCGACGGACGCCGATTCTCCCACAGAGATCCAAGCAACAGATGCAGGCGCTCGGTCAAAATGTCTACCGAAAAGAAATTTAGTGTCTGAGGTGGCACGACCTGTGCCCAACCAAATTGGTGCAGAAGCCGCCAATGGAAATAGAAATAGGTCAGTCGGAGACCAACCAGCAGCACATATGAGTACTCTCCTAGCTCCACGATAGGAAGCAACTGCCCCCACTAAGGCACTGACCAATACAAATTCCGAGCCCCATGCTCCAGAAACAAATTATCCCAGCTCTCAATATCCAAGCCAACACTGAAGAAGTAACGCGAAAAGAAGTTGGATACAGCCGATAAAGGATATTCTGGAGGAGTCACCAGGCGAAGTCATTTAGATAACCACACGAACAGCCTCACGGGGCTACCCCTCAGGAAGTCAGAACGACCTTCTCACTAGGCATCCAAACCATTCAGTGTCTCCGCCAGTATCACCGCCATAGGATTGCAACGGTATGACATCCATGAAGTAATGGCTGCAAGTTGTGATTCCACCAGCAGTTCCCCAGTCACCAGCAATAATTTTGAAACCAGGCCCAGAGCAACGGCTGCAGCATAGCCATCATCACCTACTTCCCACAAATGCACGGACTGTAGCACCACCGGGAGGGAGATCATTCCTCCAGCAACCAGTGATCTGGCCGCCGAAGGCGAAATATGAAGAAGCTCAGCCAACAAGTCCCTAGGAGAACGGGAAAATTTGGGCAAAGCTGCAGCAACACTGGGATTTATACCTAGCATAGCAGAAAATTCCTCGTAGGTAGGACAAACTTCATCCAACCCAAAGCGGAATACATGGTCTTTGGGGTACTAGAATTGTACCGCCGCCATCAGTATATTCCACTCAATAGGTCGATTGCGCCACAAGGAGACTCGACGCATGTTGAAAGCATCATAGTCGACATTATAAGAGCACATTGCTTCCAAGGCTTCGAGGTAGTTAGCAAACTCAATGCTACCAGGGAGAGCCATCTTACTAGACTAAGAGATAGTGGGCAAGTAAGAATGTGAGGGTGTGATGAAAACACTCCACCCTTACCCCTTTATATACTTGAGAACCCTCACAAGAGACATAATCCCTGCAGAAATCAAAGGGAATCCTACCCCACAAAATACAAAAGGCTGAAGAGGGTACCAATCAAAGCTTTGAATTGATGGGACTGGACTGAACTGCCGATAGGCAGGACAGGGTGCTTGCCGATCGGTAACCCCCCATTTTTAGAAATTCTCCTTTTTTCCTCTTTTGTCAAATCAGAAAACTCAATAAAAATAAATTGATATTCTCAACAGAATTTCAAAATCCCTTTTTCTCCTTATATAATTTCCCCTTTTAATTAAAAAAATCTTTCCTTCAAAAATTCCAAAAATACTCCTTTTTACGGTCTCAGCAGCAAAGTAAAAAGCGCATGTGCATGCATTCATTCATCATTAATAAAAGATAATAAAAAACTCCATTGCATTGCATATATTTGTTTCTGTGTTACATAAATTTTGCAGGAAATAAAAAGAAAAAGCAAAAATAACGGGACTCAGCCCGAACCCACATTCTCTCCCTCTCTCTCACCTACCTTTCTCTCCACTTCCACCCCTGTGACGTGCTTTCTTTCCCCTACGACGAGACGATGCACCACCACTAACCGAGCCAGAGTCTTCTCCGGACGAAGCAGATGGCACCAAGCACGAAGGAACAGGAACCGCATCCCGAATATGGGCAGTCACCGAGGATATCCAGTCTCTGATGTCTCTTAGCCAAGTGGTCGACACTCGAACTTACTGTAAGGAAAAGATAAAATCAGTATCAAAGTAGAGACTGGATTCCCAGAAAATACCAGAAAGCCCCAAAAAACCCTCGAAAAATTAATAAAAATCCTAGGAAGGATTTAGAACATTTCTCCAGGAAAATTTTGCATTCCCTCAAGCGGAACCCCTCTTTCCTAGCAAAATCCTCAAAAACCAAGTGAATCTACGCCCGGCAAAGCCCCATAGGATCTCTAAGGATTGCCTGATCACTTCCCCAGCGAAATTTTAACAACACCGAAATTGGTTGTTCCCCCTGCGAGGCCTCCTAAAGCAACAAAAAGCTTCCCCAGCTATCAGCTTCCCAGCTCAGATCAAAATCACAAAGCACTTTCTCCAGCAGAATCAAAATCCAATATTTATCCACTCTCAGGTCAGAATTGACCTCGGTCTTATATCGTCACCTGAGTTAGGTCAGAAATGGCCTCGGTCCTCGGTCGTCACCACTTTTAGGTCAGAATTGACCTCGGTCTTGGATCGTCACCTAAGTTAGGTCAGAAATGGCCTCGGTCCTCGATCGTCACCACTCTTAGGTAAGAATTGACCTCAGCCTTGGATCGTCACCTGAGTTAGGTCAGAAATGGCCTCGGTCCTCGGTCGTCACCACTCTTAGATCAGAATTGACCTCGGTCTTAGATCGTCACCTGAGTTAGGTCAGAATTGACCTCGGTCCTCGGTCGTCACCACTCTTAGGTCAGAATTGACCTCAGTCTTGGATCTTCAGCTGAGTTAGGTCAGAATTAACCTCGGTCCTCGGTCGTCACCACTCTTAGGTCAGAATTGACCTCAGTCTTGGATCTCCACCTGAGTTAGGTCAGAATTGACCTCGGTCCTCGGTCGTCACCACTCTTAGGTCAGAATTGATCTCAATCTTTAATCGCCACCCGAGTTAGGTCAGAATTGGTCTCGGTCCTTAGTCATCACCACTCTTAGGTCATAATTGACCTCGGTCTTGGATTGTCACCCGAGTTAGGTCAGAATTGACCTCGATCCTCGGTCATCACCACTCTTAGGTCAGAATTGACCTCGGTCCTCGGTCGTCACCACTCTTAGGTCATAATTAACCTCGGTCTTGGATCGTCACCTGAGTTAGGTCAGAAATGTCCTCGGTCCTCGGTCGTCACCACTCTTAGGTCAGAATTGACCTCGGTCTTGGATCGTCACCCTAAGCCCACAGAATCGGCTTTAAACCGTAGAATCGGTCACCCTCATCACTTAAGCCCATAGATTTGGCTTTGACCCATAAAATTATTCATCCCCAGCACACCCCTCAAGTCCTCAGAATCGGTCTCGACCCTCTGAATCGGTCATAGTCCCTCAAAAGCATCATGTGGTGTCTATTCGGCGGTTCTCATTTGTTCCAAACTCACCCATCGAGGGGCTCTATAGACATCCCATTCTGTTACCCCCTAACTCTCCTAACGTCTCTAGTACCTCCCTTCATCACTATAAACCCAGGTCATTTCCCGAGTACTGACCTAAAAGCCATAGGACACTCCCAGGCTCCATTTGACCAAAAATTCAAACTCTTCAGCTCAACTAAAACTGAATAAATCTTCGAAGGGCACTGAATTCCCTTTCCGACGGTCCATCCCGTGAGCGATTCTAACTTACCATGCGGACGAACGATCCGTTTGCGTCCGAAACTTGATCCGAAGGCAACCGGGCGCTCCCAGGCTCTATTTGACCTAAATCAACTCTTCAGCTCGACCGAGGCTAAATGAATATTCAAAGGGCACTGAAACCCCTTTCCAATGGTCCACTCCGTGCACGATTCTGACTTACCATGCGGACGAACGATCCATTTGACTCCAAGAGGTCACCGAATTCTTCCAGGGCCCAGTTGACCAAAGTCAACTCTCCAAACCGGGTCAAACTCTTTGTAATGTCTAAGTACATCTCTTAGCCTTTCCAACGGTCCACCTCGTGCGTGATTCGGACTTACCAGGCGGACAAACGATCCGTTTGCGTCCGAATGATTCCCCGTCCAATGGACCGACAAACGCTTCCGAGCCATATTTGACCCAAAGTTAACTCCCAAACCCGGGAGAGGTCCAAAGGACTTTCAAATCTCTCTGAATTACCTTTCTAACGGTCTACCCCATGCGTGATTCTGACCAACGGTTTGCCCTCGACAGCCAATTTTCCTAAAAGGCCTGAAACACACTGCCAAATGGCAGGTTCCAGACCCTGCCTATCTGCAGGTGCCGATAGGTAGGACCAGGTCTATGCCGATCGGCAATGACCTGGGACTATAAAAGGAGGCCTTCACCTCATTTGCAAGGGAGGGCCCAAATCTGATAAAAATCGCTCTCAGCGAATCCCAAAAACTTCTCTCGAAGACAGCGTGATTCCAACATACAAATCCTTTTCTAACTTCCACTTTTCATCCTCCTTTTCATCAAACTTGGTGAATTATCCACTCTACACCATCATCCAAGTGCAAGGGTTGCTCTCCAACATTCAAGATCAAGCTCAAGGTCTTCAAGAAGGTCCAACTTTCTCAACTTTCTCTTCAAATTCTCTTAAATTCGCAATAACTTGTTTTATTACTTAGCACTTTTATTATCTCATCTCACACATCCTAATATACTTTTTATTTAGTATTATTGCACATCTCTTATTTTAATATAAATAAAACTCAAAAAACAAGAAAAGGAGGGTTTTCTCACAAATTCCAAATAGGGATTCTCATACTTTTCTCACAACTAAAACACTTTTTCTACACACACACACACTCACAAATAAGAGATCCCCCATTTGGATTTATGGGATAAAACCCCACCCCTCATTTTTTATGCGAACTACGTGGACTTTGATGCCTTTATAGGCTACGTAGGCGTCTCGGGGTAAAACCCAAGAATCGAGTCCTATTCTCACTTTCTCCCTCACTTTCTATCTTCTCTAAATTAAATTTTCTTATATTCTAGATACTTGTTCTTAGTGACGTATCACCCCATATGCATTATCGTTCCGTTATAACGATCAACGTAAGGATAATCGCGTAAATCTTATTTTCTAATTTTATTTTTATTCCTTCCTACGGATGACTCACTTTATCTCTTCCATGATACAAGTCTAGGATTCCTATCTCCGCTATATATATACACATGCACACATATCACGGGGAAAATAAAAAGGGAAAATAGCAAACATCCATGAGAGATCGAAAGGGAGGAATGGGTGCCTAACACCTTCCCATTTCGTAACTTAGCCTCCGAACCCTTCTCGAATCATTTTGGTTTCGTATGCATCAGTATGTCTTTGGATGCCGTCCATCGGGATGGCTTCCCCTTTTTCTTTTGTCTGTTTTGAGTAAAATAGACTGGCGACTCTAAATCTCTCTATATTTTTTTACACCTCATCTCAAACGATGCCGGTCGAAGAGCTCCTGAGAGGGAGGCGCGGGACCCGAGGATCCTTCCTTCAAGCTCCCGCCCGCGGCGAGGATCGGGGATGGCCACAGGTTTATTCTTAGCATCACTGTCGAAACCAATTATTACTAATAACCTATTAAGTTTGGTGCCAAATTTTAAACTTATTAACATGCTTTGGTATACCATCCAACTATATAAGATAAACATTCACAACAATAGAACAGAATGAGTATTGACAACATAATTAAGTAAATAATCGAATAACACTCTGTAAATCTCAAGTACAATCGTCCAAGTGATAAATGAAATAATATAACAAAGTCTGATAATAAAAGTTACCCAATGGTGGGCGACATGCCCAAAAGAAGTACTGGAATAATCATCCTAACTAGATAGAATGTAAAGGGGAATCGAAGAAAATCTTGCATGCATCCACAGCCGTTACACCATCGTCTGACTAGAACGACAAGCTAACCCTAGCGTCCCTCTGGCTGAGAACCTAAAAGGTTTTGAAAATATTTTTGATACGGGTCAGCGCCCAAAACATTTTCAAGTATTTAAATGTATTAATAGCAAGAATTATTTATGTTCATCTGGTGTCCCACTCACATGAGATTATCCTCACCCCTCATTTATAGTGCACACATAATGCATGTATTTTAATTACCTAATTATGCTACCCAACCTAACTAGTTTATACATCCTTAACATACTCTAATATTCTAAACCTCTAGCCCAAAAGTTCTACTCTTATTTTACTTTACTTTGCGTATCGCATAGCTATAACATAGTATTTCTTAACTATACTCATGTCGTATATAATCAATGTAAGTATATACTAGTTATAATTTAATGTTCACATATTCATTTTAGTACACATATACGTATAACACTCTTTTATACGCATATATACATAGCATCCCCGAGTTGTCCTCCAAGATGCATTTCCTAGTATGCTATCAAGCTCCAGGTACGTCACGTAGCACTCCTGGACCACCTAGTCGAAATCTCACCACTGATCCCAAATCATAAACACATATTGGAGTTGGTCATAGACATACATCCGTGGTTCATAACCATACCACATTATCCCAACCGGACTTGAAACTCACCTACAGTGGTCATGCAACAGTCTTATAAGCTGAGAAAATGACCTAACGCCAGCATGGACCGCCCACTATGCGCAACCTCCAACGATAACATAACTACAGTAAGTATGTTCACATATAAATCAATCACACGTAGACATATATATATTGTTTCACTCAGTACGTATATATTTAAAATCGACTAACGTGCATGATGTCTCTCGTAGCACTAGATCACAAATCTCAAAGTCTATCCCGACTTCCCGATTTTTATCAAGTATTCACTTACTTATGCCTAATTCTCTAACTTCATGTTAATAAACCACATGTTATTATAAAGTCGGGGTGGTCCCTTGTGCAAGTGTGTTTCAAATCAAACCAATTTTCATAAAAAAATTATCCAACTTTTAATTAGCACCAAACCAAGTTGTGAAAAATCAAATTCTTACTTTAAACCAATTTTATCTTGATTAATCCTAAACATGCATCTAGTATTTAAAGTAAGTAAAGTAAAGTAAAGAATACTCACCACGCAGGATGTACGAGGAAAAAATCCAAAACGGAAAAACAACCTCGGACGACCCAAGCTAGGCAATCACTATGAACAAAGGTTTTACAAAGACAAATTAGCCTTACTCAATGACTCGATCCCCACGGGTCTTGATGCTCCTTCTCATCTTCTACTGTTCTCCAATAGTGCCCACGCAGAAATTTCGTCTTCCACAATACCTGTCCACAACACACGCGTCCACGTATGTCTCGGTGTCCACCGAATGGCTTTGATTCGTCTACGATGTCGAACAAAAAGTCCTTCTCTTTTCTTCATCGCAAAACCCTGATGTTCAAGTGTAGAACAAACCTTCTTGGTGCACCAAGATCACATAAACATATAATAATGATATCTCGGATCTTTGCAAACTTCTAAGGATGTGTTTAATCTTTTGAAACCTTAGAAAACATGTGAAAACACATACTGGATGGTAAACTATTTTTCCAGTTTCACACTTACGAAACTCTGACAAAAACACGCTTTAAATAAGAATTACACGCCGCCTCAAAAATAGTGTCTCTCGAACAAGATAGGTCTATCGTTCGTGCGATATGGCTATCTCGCTCGAACGGGCTGACATGTCGTTTGAACGACCTGTGTGTCATTTTGACTTTTTGTTTAAAACGTCTCTTCCAAAAGAGATCCAAATTAGTCAAACTCTATTTCGAGCTTATCAGAATAAAACAAATTGTAAAACATTTAAAACACCTTTAAAACATTTTAAAATATTTTCTTTATAAAAATACATCCTTATCTTTTATAAAAATAATTCCGCGCACCATAAATTATACGCATTCATACCTGAGTGATCTCGGAATGCATTTAACTTGAAGACGAGTAAACTTGCACCAATTAAACTTTGGCATGATTAATTCTTTAAAGCTTTGCCACAACGTCTTCAATTTCTTTAATACGTCATAAACCAAGTGGGATCGTGACAAAATAAAATCTCCCTATGACATATTAGAAACACAATTTTGTTCACGGAATTAAGTCAAAACAATACAGGGACTCAATTGGAAATTTATGTCCTTACAAATCTCCCCCTTTAAGTATTTCAGGACAAAATTAAACCAGTGAAATGCCTAAACCGGGTCGTCAAGCCGTATGACGCCTAAATCCCATCCCATAAACCCAAAATTAAAAATACAGGGCACGGATTAGAATATGTAGCACCGGCAAGCATGAACTGTCTGAATGTGATGTAGACTTGAAATCTCGAATCGATGAAGCATACCTACACACATAAAACAGACAAAAAAATACCCAGCTTGTGCTATTTGTCCAGAAGTTCTTTCTGCCAGAAGATGAGTTCACACTAACCCAGCTTGGCAGGGAGAAGTAACAGCCAGGGGAAGAAGTGGTTTCATATATTCGAAGGTTCAGGGAAAGGTCTCTTTATGTAAGAGAAGAGGCCAAAGAGTCCAAACTTCTTCAGATTTATGATGAAGGTTTGCTCCCAGAGTACATCTATCATCTTATTAATGCAATGTGTAAGGGAGCTTTCTCGGCATTCTTGAAGGCAGCAAGGAATATATCATTGGTTGTTCAACCAAATCCCGCCGTGGTGCATGTGATGTTTAGGCAGCCGATACAGCCCATTGTGATATGGGACCAGCCCCCACGAGTGGGCTACGTCGATAGGGGAGAAGAGACTAAGAAACTAACGAATGATAACAAAAGAAAGTTTGGCAGAGACAGGAAGGATCCACCCCCACTTACCTACACCGTTGAAGAAGCGGTCATCTATTATAACACCATGGTCCAAGGTGGAACGGTGTATGAGCCTAAGGTCATTTCGACAGTTGAATCAGACGCTGAGACAAGGGTTAATCCCAAGTATTTCTGCATCCATTGGAAGGTGGGTCATCCAACGACAACCTGCTTCACACTCAAAAAAATCATAAGTAAGCACATGAAGACGGGAACTCTGCAAATCCCTCAGGAGAATCTAAACGCCAACCCCCTTCCAGCACATGGGACCAACCTTGTAGTTGCTTATGATGAGGAGGCTAAATGGGAAGCGAGGGAATTGGAGATTTGACAAGAAGAATTTGAAGATACGTTGGAGGACTGTACCAGGGGAGTGTCCAACGTAGTGATAGCTTACGATTAAACTAGCGCCAGGGACATAGAAGAGGTATACAACCTGGAAAAATAGCATATGGGTCAAGGGGTAGAATGCCAGGCTATTTCGCGGTCACCGAAGTTCTCATGATTCATCGACCAAGTGGGGATGCCAAAGGAGAGTAGATTAGAGATAACACAAGCGATCTTGGATATTGCACAAAAAAACGCAGTACCATCGCAGAGGTGGAGAGGACCAATGGCCAGGTTGGTAAGGAAGTTTTTATCCGAAGTAACCTTTAGTGATGTCGATTAGGCTGTGAGTTTCTCCTATAATAGGGCCTTGTACGTAACCTCTAATATTAACAGGGTGAGTTTTGTACGAGCCTTGATAAATGGGGGAGAAACGATAAACATCATGCCAATCAGTTCCTTCCAGGCAGCCAACATTCCTGAGGCAAGATTGATACTAATTCCTCTGGTAATTTTTGGTTATGATAACCAATCATCCAAGCAATTGGATACGTGAACGTTGGGATTGTGATGGGGAATATTTACTTTGCACATAAAATTCCATGTGATCGAGAGTGCTACTTCATATCACCTTATGATATGAAGGGTGTGGATGCACAATTATGGACTAGTCCTTTCAACATACCATCAATATGCGAACGTCAACGTGAAAGGGGCTGAAATCATCATACGTGCAATGAAGAAACCCTTTGCCACCGAAGAAGCTCACCTGGAAGATGAAGCTTTCTACACTGAGCTAGAAAAAGACACCAGGGTCTTGATAAGAAGAATGGAGGGAGCAAGAGTTACCTATATCAGAGAATGGATGGGACCTGTGAATAATTAGAACAGTGAAGGGTTAAGAATAAGGGAAGCAACTACGAAAGTTCACCATAGATATTAGTCCCAAGACCCAGAATATCTCAAAATAACTCAGAGATAGAATGAGGCCCGGGATGGATCCGATGGAGCACGAGGTCCAACGACATAGCATATTGAGCAAGTTTTCTAAAAATAGATTGGAAAAGTTTTAAGAGAGTAGAAGAGGAAGACAATTAAGATGAAAAGTAATATATGCAAGAAGAAAATTACAGAGGATGGAAGAGTGATTTACCTCCTCTGAAGGTGTGAGCAGATGATAGAAGGAACTATTCTAGGGGCTAATAAAGAGGTTGACCTAGTGCATGAATGTTTCTTGATAGACCAACAAGGGCAATGTATAGTCATTGATAACTCTAACATATAAGAGTTTGTAGAAGAAATGGGAGAAGAGCCAGAGTAAATGACGGATCGATCGAAGCCACAAGTGAAAGAGCTGGAACAGATGTATTTAGCCGATGAAGGAGAAGACCCAAGACCCATATTCATTCTGAAAGACCTAAGCTCAGAGAAAAGAAGGGTCTTGGTTTAGCTAATTCGAGAATACGTGGACATTTTTGCATGAAATACACAAAAATTGAGGTGCTATATGAAGAAGTAAGTTGCCACAAACTTAACGTTATGCATTCATCCATACCGGTGAAGCAAGCCACAAGGACCTACAAGCCTGAGCTGGATCTGAAGACCAAAGAGGAGGTGAAACGGTTGCTAGCGATAGGATACATCAAATCGATACAATACCTAGTCTAATTTTTAAGCATCGTCCTAGTGGGGAAGAAGGATAAGAATGAGATAAAGATCTATGTGGACTTTAGAAATCTGAACAGAGCTTGCCTGAAGGATGAGTTCCCTCTGCCCTCTATTGATAGCTTAATCGATGAAACTATTGGTCAAGAGATGTACAATTTTATGAATGGGTATATGGGATACAACTAGATCAAGATGGATCCAGCAGATGCGAAGAAAACGCCGTTGAGGACCCCGTTGGGCAAATTTATGTACACAGTGATGCCTTTTGGGTTAAAAAATGTTAGGGAAATGTATCGAAGGACAATGATGGCCATCATTCATGACTTATTTCACAAGTTTTTGGAATTTTATATGGATGATTTGGTCATCAAGTCGAAGAATGAGGAGTCCCATATGGATAATCTAAGAAAGGTGTTCATTCGGTGCAGAAAATACAAGCTGAAGATGAACTCATTAAGTGTGTTTTTGGAGTCACAAGTGGAAAGTTCCTGGGTTTTGTAGTAGATCGACAAGGAGTGGAGATGGACCAGGATAAGTAATGAGCGACTCGGGAGATGCCATGTCCAAGAACGACGAAAGAGCTCAAGAGTGCCCTCGATAAAGTCTCATACCCTATATTTGGACTAGGACTAGCCGAAATAACTCACCCACTGATGGAGATACTGTGAAAAGGCACGAAGTTCAAATGGGAGGAAGCTCACCAGGAATCTTTGACCAAGTTGAAGAAGTTTCTCTCTTCTCCATAAATGATGATACCTCCCATAGCAGGAAGACCGTTGCAACTCTACCTCACATCTACAACGAGGTCCATTGAAGCTCTTTTGGCTCAAGAAATTGATGGTTAAGAGAGACTAGTCTACTACTTGAGTAGGATCATACATGGACCAGAGGCAAGGTACAATAGTATATAAAGACATTGTTTAGCCCTGGTATTTATAGCATAAAAACTTAGACAATACATGTTATCTTTCATAATCCACATTATGATAAGATGTGACCCAATTAAGTTTTTATTGGCAAGAACTATTTTAATTAAAAGGGTAGCTAGGTGGCTCCTCATCCTTTCAGAATATGATTTGAAATGTGTGGTCCCTTGAGCGATCAAGATCCAGGCGTATGAAGATCTACTGGCGATTTTCCCATCTGGAATATTTGAGCCACCCCGAGAGAGCACTACAGGGATAACTTACAGGAAAATTTCTTAGATGCCAACCTAGAAGAATAGGTGATGCAGTTCGATGGTTCTATGACGGAAAAGAAGGGATGGGTAGGGGTCATCCTTTCTAAAGGAAAGGAAGAATTTTGCCTTTCCTACAAGTTGGATTTCCCTTTCTCCAATAACGAAAAAGAGTATGAAGCATTAGTACTGGGGTTGCTAGAGGCCTTCCGAAGGGGCATTCATTCACTGTGCATCAAAGGTGATTCGAACTTGGTGGTTCAGCAAGTGAATGGGGAATATACGTTGAAGCACCTCAGCCTAGCGCCTTATAGAATCCAATGGCTGATCAATCAGTTCCATAAGGTCAAGATAAGAAGGCATCCCAGAATGATGAATAGGCATGATGATGCCTATGCTACCATTACTCAAAAGGTGGCTATAAAAATTGATATAATTACTATGGTGATACAACAAAGATCATCCCCATCAGTTGTGCAATTGATCTTACCAATGGAAGATGATTCGGATTGGAGGGGCGAGATTAGGAAGAAATTGGAGTCTGGGGAAGGCAAGATGAAACTGAAAGAGCTAGCACAGTACTTTGCCAATTAAGGAAACCTCTACTTTAGGAATGTGGGAGTTTGGTTATCGAGATGTAACGGGCCAGAAGAAGAAAAACATAGATTAAAGAAGACACGTGACAAACACTGCAAAATAACTAATATCCCTCTATGCAGAAGAATTCAGGGTGAGGGGAACTTCTAGCCAATGATGAAGCAGGACGCAACAGAGTTACAATGAAGGTGCGATAAATTTTAACTCTTCTTTCAGGTATATAAATGCCACTTCGTTAAAACTCAAGTAGGATGGAGGCAGCCTTACATCGATTTTATCAAAGATGGAGTTGTATCTTTGGAGAAAATAGATGCGATGGGACTCAAGTGAAGAGCCCCACTATTTTATGTTCTAGATGATCAGCTCTATCAAAGGGGGTACTTCAACAGACCATTGAGATGCATTATAAAGGAATAGGCAACATAAGTTTTTTAAATAAGCTTACGATCCACCTCAAATTGGAGGAGCAAAGCTAAATGACCTTGGGTTATTATTGGCCAACTATGGAGAAAGATTCTACTGAGTTTGTATGAAAATGCAAGGCATGTCAGCTGCATAGAAACATGATCCATGCTCCTTCGGTGGACTTGCATTCTTTAGCCACTCCTTACCCATTTCACACTTGGTCATTTGAACTAGTAGGGCTAATACACCCATCTTCAAATGGAAATATCTGGATACTCGTGGCAACAAAATTTTTTACAAAATGGGATGAGGCGATACCACTCAAAAGATCAACTGCAGGTGTGGTGACTAACTTCATCAGGGAGTACATTATTTGCAGGTTTGGGATTTCAAAAGTTATCCTCTCTGATAATGGGACCTCGTTTGTCAACTAAGAAGTAACGATGCTTACAAACAAATACTTCATCATCCATTATACCTCAACGGTGGCATATCCAAAGGGGAATGGTCAAGCTTAAGTAACTAATAAGACTTTGATAAACATCTTGACCAAGACGATGGAAGACTTCCCAGGATAGTGGGATGACAAGATTCCAACAGTCTTATGGGCCTATCAAATGACAAAGAGGAAACCTATACGATACACACCATTCTCTCTTATGTTTGGGGCTGAAGCAATTTTGCTGGTAGAACTGGAGGTTTCTTCGGCCCAATATACCTTGTGAAGAAGAATTCTCCCTGAGAGCAGACATGTATAGTTAGAAGCACTTGATGAGCACAAAGACAACGTGATACAAAACTTTTAAATGTACATGAAGCATATTTCCAAAGCATATGACAACATGGTGAGGCCAAGAAAATTTATGAAAGGGGATTTAGTTTTGAAGGCATCAGTAAAGCACATACGGGGGCTCCCATTGCCTAAATTTATTACGAATTGGGAGGGATCTTTCATCGTAAAGGAGGCTCACAATTCAGGTTACTGTTTAATCTCTAAGATGGAAGAAGATAAACCCTTCAAGATTAATAACAAATGGTTGAAGCTTTACCATGTTTAAACGAGTGCCCTCAGTTAGAGATTTATTTTTGTTAAAACTATGTTGCAATTCGTTGTGGGAGTTATTTCTTTTGTAGTGAGATTAAGAAGGGGGAGTTTGCTTGTAAATTGTAAGAATTTGAACTTTGCAATAAATAGAAGCATTTTAACGAAACAACGTATAATGACAAATATTATATCTTATTCATTGATATAATTTGTAAAGATTACCAAAAATTTGGAACTACCGCCTAAGAATTATATCAGGTAAAGAAAAGATTGTAATTATAAAAAAGGGACTTCTAGCCCAGTAAAAACCACAGATCGGGTTGGGAGAAGAATTCCCAAGGAAAACCAGAAGAAGCTTCCAAGCATGACCTCTGAGCAGCAACACGACCTTCAAGCCTGGTATGCACTTAAGCTCTTTCGATTAACAGGGTTTCTCATTCCATCTTGGCCTTTTCTAAAGATTCTTCGATAGCCCTCACTCTATCATCGGCTGCCACTAATAGAGGGGCCAGATCTTCTATCCTTTTCTCTTCAGATCGTTGGCCTTCTATGTGTTTCAGATGTAGTTCCCTCTGGCTTTCCAACTGATGGCTCTTCAGAAGTTTCAGATGGCGGATCAGCCAATTTAGATGGAAATCATCCTTATCCATCTCTTTCAAACTTCGAAGATGATGATTGATGAGTGCTCTTGTAAGGTTAGAGGTTTGTGCGTTGACGACCTCAGCAATGATGACCTCCAAACCCTGTCACCTATGGCTCATCACCAACATTTTGGAGCATATACAGTCAATAATAAAAGTTTAAGGATGGTGCATGATAATTCGCTCGATGATAGATCGGTCGCACGTAGAAATTTGAGGATATTGGAAAAGAATCATGAGACAGAACTCATGAGGAGCCATGTTTGGAAGGGGAACCTCATATCCTGACTCGTTGTCTGCTGGAAAATTCGCAGTTGAACCACGATCATCATGGCTTGAGTCCTCAGAGGGGACTAGTTCTTGATGTGTGGGTTCAACATCCGAGGGATCATACTAAGCTGATGTTTGGATAATGGCAAGCCCCCTAGCAACCTATAAAGCGATGAAGAAAAATGAGTTGATGAAAATCTTAACAAGTGATTTTCATTATTAAGTCACTGTTATAGGTGAAGTTTGACAAAAAAAATCTTAACAAGTGGTTTTCATTCTTAAGTCACCGCCATAGGTGGAGTTTGACGAAAAATATTAACAAATGGTTTTCATTGTTAAGTCACCATTATAGGTGGAGTTTGATGAAAAAAAAATTAACAAGTAGTTTTCATTGTTAAGTCACCGTTATAGGTGGAGTTTGGCAAAAAATCTTAACAAGTGTTTTCATTGTTAAGTCATCATTTCAGGTGGAATTTGAGATTTTTTTAACAAGTGTCTTCCATTATTAAATTTATCTTAAAGGCGTAACGGAAGTACTTATGCAAATAAAAGAGAGCAATCAGAAAATCCCTCAGGAATTCCTGAAGGAGCAACGGTAACTGGAGAGACAGTTGCAACAGAAGAAACTACAGCAAATAAACCAGTTCCTCCCTCAACCTTCGAAGAACCCTCGACCAGAGGAACCCCAACCCTCGGTGGAGCACCTTCCTCGAGAAAAGGCACTTTAGCCAAAATAAGGGAGGGATCAGAAAAAACTGCTGGCCCTCCCAAGGGAGCATCAACCCCCATGGATGCCGAAGGGACCTTCGAGTATGAAGATGACCCAACACTAGCGTGAACAATAAAGGAGACCCTAGACGAAGATGGTGGAATTCATAAGGGGAAAGTTGCACACATAACAAAGTGTTAGACATAAGAAAACACAAAATAAAAATGCAAAAGAAACAACACAAGGAAGGAAATTTCTTAATGATATTAGTAAAGGGGGATAACACAATGGAAAGCCTCACCAGAGAAAACTACAGAATTGACCCAGTGAGAGATGTGGCCATATCAGGGGCAGTTACAACCTGAAGGTCAAAGAAAATACTTAGTGCCAAAGACAACTGAAGCAAAAAAGAGGTAAATGATAATCAATATTAGTACCTCTAGAGGGATAGAAGAAACTGGAACAACGTCCAAAGGAACCATGGGAATGGCAGATGGGCCAGAAGAAGCCAAAATAGATTCCTCTAGTTACGAAGAAGCTCCAACGATTTCTCTATAAATGGCAACCCTCCTGAAAGCCTCATATGCATGCCTAGAGGCAGAATGACGAGAATAGGCTAGCCCATACATGGGAGAATGGGTAGGAGATGCATCGGTTGAGACATTATCGAAGCGTCCTCCCACGAAGGGGCTCACAAGAGGACTTGGCCTTCCTTCTTTAATCTCCTGGACAAAGTTTTGAAGTGTTAGAAAATATACTACTTCATATCGTACTGAAAATGGCTAAGCGTGGAAATAAAAAAAGAAACAAACCTCTTGCTCAGGGGAAGAATAGGATGATATGACCATTGGCGAAGTAGGTGGCAAAAGAACTGGCGAAGCCCTATCGGTTTGACCCTAGTCAGTGTAAGGACTGTTATCTAGAGTGATGGCCTCAGTTGGAACTGGATAGCGAGAGGTCTAAATAGCAGAAGAGGCAATAGTAAGTTGCATCTCATAAGCCCGTTTCCTCTGGGTCTTTGTACCTAAAGTCTTTTTTCGAGTACTAGAGACACCAATAGTAGAGGGGAATCTGGAACTCGTTCTATATTTTGATACCCCCTCCGTTAGATTTATGATAATAGTAAGGAAAGCAGTAGCCAGAGGAATGGGGGTGACTTCTTGAAATTCTCATTGTACCCTTACTAGTTCAACCTGACATTTGGCTCTTAATTCCCCACTTTGTTCTGCAGGCATGACAAGTGAAACGGAGGCAATTGGGAATGCATATAAAGGATCTTGGGACTTAGGTTGGGACTTAGACTTTGAGGAAGTACCACGCTTAGAAGTTTTGGATATCTTAGAGGGAGGTTTTGAAGGCCCCTTGCCATAAGGACCTTTGGGGTCCGTAGGTAGTTTAGGTGTAGGAGTTTTCTTGACTTTAGGAGTGGCAGTAGGGATCATGGGTCAATGAGGAGGCAGCTCACTAGGGGGATATTTTGGGGTGCTTCTTAGAGGTAACTCCACCCCAAGAACAGAATTTCCTTTAAGGTCCAATTCAAAAGCAAAGAATGAGAGAACTGTGGGATATACCGGAGGACCTTGAACAAACTCAAAAATCTTGGCAAGTTGCATCATCCAGTATTTTATTGCAAATAATGAAGTTACATCCCCCTGTCTTATAATATTGGGGATGGTGACTCGCCCAGCCATTGTTGAGCTGACCTCCCAAGCAGCAGTAGAAGTATAGAAGGAGCATGCCTCACTAACGGTGAATTTGGGGTGGGATAACTGAAAAACTGAGCGAGGAGCCCCTTGGTCAAAGCTAAATTGGCGATTGCATCTATTAGGGTTATAAGGCTCAGAGGTATATCCTCACTCGGTGTAAGAAGGAAAGTACCTAGGGGAGAGTAGAAGGACCACAGGGAGTCAAGGGTTTTCAGCGATGAGGTTCGCAGTAGTTAGTTGGACCACCTTTACCCCGTGTTAAAAAATATCCCAAGTGTGGAGGAAAACTTCTTCAGTATATAACCTCATAACAAAACTTTTGGGTTTATTGAATATGGGGAGTATTTCCTTACGACTCTATTTCTTATGGTGACAATACAAGTGACGGGGCCTGATGGATTCACCAGAGGGAGGACGAATGGAGTTGGCGGATATGGTAGGAAAATGGGTATAAAGGAAGCCCGTGAGAAGTATGGTGTTGGCAAAGTTAGCTAGGTTATAATGGCCAAGGGACCTTTCCATGTCCAGGTGGGTCATGTCCAGTCAAGTGTAGAGGGACCCCAAGGCCATGGATGCTAGAGGAATATTGACCCCCTTGCCAAATGAATGGATATGTTTATAAGGACCCTCCTAGGCTGGTCAATCGGCTTCCCAAGCAGCACGAAATGGGAAAGAATGATAAGAATGTAAGCTAGAAATTATAACGATGTACCTTGCCCCTTACCAGCAGCAGAAGAACCATATTTCTTAGAGGGGTCTCAAAATAACTAATTGATAAGAGGAGTGAAAGTGGATTTGTTGGATGACCTTGAAAAATTTTACTAAAGCCGTTTATTAAAAATAAACTATTTAAGTAACTCCGATCTGTTTTTTTAAGAAACTCTTTTCGTAAAAACCAAACTATTTGAACACAAGATGTGTTTAATAAATCAGTATGTATGAGATCTATTCAAGTCTTGAATAACAGGTTTATAAAGTAGTTTAAAAAAACTTAAACTCAGCACAACCAAGAGTGAGATGAGGAGATGTAGAAAGATTATGTTCACAATGTTTTTTACGTGGTAAAACCTCACCAATTGAGGAAACATCCACGACTCCCTCTACGGAGTAAAATGAAAAATCCACTAAAACAAATATATGAGTTACAAACTATATAACTAACATGCAAACAACTCAGACCTATATAAGTTTAGGAATGTACCCTCTGGTGTCCTTAAAACTGTGACACCCCGCCTAATTAAACCTTGGGTGATCAAGCCTTATTTTAATATAAACAGGTTTCTTTAATGGTTCATTCTTAGCATCACTGTCGAACGCCTTTTTAAAAAAGTTTACTAATCACCTAAGTGAAATTAAAACGGATGCCAAATTTTAACTTTCTTAAATAAACAAATAATCCAAACCACACATTACCAAAACTAGATATGACTATGCAGTAAGCAAAAGAAATCTGAAAGCAGTTAAAGTTTTGCCGTAAACCACGGCCCAAAAGACAACTACAAATCCATAACTAGAATAAACTGTAATAGAAAAGGTGGAACGACATGTTCCAACAAGGAATGATAAAACTGAGATCCTGCACTAGAACTGAAAAGAAAGAAACGTCTAAGCAATCCCTGCAACCTCCACACTGGCTGCAGCTCCCAAATCTCTGACAAGAAATCAAGCTGGGTGTCCTTGTGGCTGGGCACCTAAAAGGTTTTTAAAATTTTACATAGCAAGAGTTAGTACTCAAAACATTTGAAAATATTTTGCAAGCGGTTATCACAATTAAGTTATTGATTACACATTTTAAGGTTTCGCACGCTCCCTGGAACCTCCTCACCTCTCTTACATAGCATGTAACTATCGAGGAAACTAAGTCTACCTAGTCATACTAACCATAACTGAAGTTAACTCATTTACCGTTCATTACCTTATTCTCGTAATAATTTCAACATGCTATAAATTATTATCAGGACATTTACTTATCATAATCTTGTCTACTATTCTCAATTGGTAGATTTAGCACGTAACATTTTATTCCCCGACAATGTATATAATATATGTTACCACTAATATATCCTTTTATTACACACAAAGGACTCTTGGCTCGGAATAATTCATCGACTCCAAGTGAAAGTTGGTTCGGAATATCACATCGACCCCAACTTTATATAATTATAAATATATACACATATTCTGGTTCGGAACTCTTTCATCGCGGCACCAGTACAAAATTTGGTTCGGCATTTATCATCGACCCCAAATTTAATATAACTTTATGTTAGTTCGGAATGTCACATCGACCCTAACATAATTCATTTAGGTAGTGTTCTCTTTACCCAATATCATTTATATAAATTTAGTAGGTACGCACCCGACCTAATCATTCATACCCGTACGTAATATTTCTTTCTTATATTCTCCGTACTTATTAACTACAATATAACTCACTATTGTATTTATTTGAGTATTCGCGTAACTCTAAGGACCCTAGTTACCCCTCCCTTAATTCAGTAGTTAAGTAAAAGTTTAACCTACTGGTATTTTCTTTCCGGAAATCAAGTCTCACTTTAACCGAAATTAGATTAACCATTTCAACTCACGGCGAAGTCAATCGTTCTTTAGTCATTCCACTTCTCCAACATTTCTACTCAATCATAGGTGGAGGAACCCTATGGTACACCTACTGGTAATTTTCAAGTCTCCTTATAGGAAAAATATCATTTCTAAGGTTCCCATTAAGTAACGGCAATTAAAGAAGTTTATACACAAATTCTCTATAATTCAGACAGGGTCGATCGATCGAAGGAAGAGGATCGATCGATCGACTGCTTCGATAGATCGACATTCAATGGTCGATCGATCGATCGAGCAGTGACAGACCCAGTTCGTCTTCTTCCTACGGGTTTCACCATTTTTACATCTCTAGCTTTCCTGATAGGCCATCAAAATCACAACCAACAATTTCTAATCATACCTACATGTTCTGGGATGATTACTAACGATTTAAAACATCAAAATCAATATAATTCTTGGCTAAATTCACTGAAAATCTCTATAATATCCAAGAACCCTAAAAACTGCATTCTTTATCTTTTTCATCAAAGTTCCAGATTTTCATACGAATTTCTCATCAAGTTTTCTATGATATAAACATACTTAGAAATTCAAAAAACGTTCTACATGCAAATCCTAATCAATCATGGATTTTTCTAAACAGTTTATTTCCAAGAATATCATAAAAATCATGTTCTTCCTTAATCTTAAACATGGGTATTATAACTCAATTATTTCTGCAATAAACCACTTGCCTTAAGGTTTGTAGGGTCTGAATTCGTGGTTGTTGATGATGATTGATGATGTTGGTGCCTCAATCCTTCCTCCCAACAATCTTTTGATGAAATCTTCCTAAGATGATTTCTCCCTCCTTCTTGCCTAAGGGATTTGCCTCTCTCTCTCTCTCTCTCTCTAATGGCTATGGTGTAACTCTAAGTGTCTAACCCTAGCCACCATTCTTATAATCAGATTTAGGGTTACAAAAATTCGTAGGTCATCTTTCCCTTAATTGCAAAGTGACCAAAATGCCCCCGAATGGTCCCGGTTTAGCCCAAAAATGACCCGGCACTCAACTAGTACCCCCGGGTACACTATTTTGACTAATTCGACCCTTTCGGACTCAACCGTGGACTCTAAATTATCATTTGAGTCTCGTAAATATTTTTCTACTCTCAATCTTAAATTTTGTCGAGCTACATCCGGTACGTCCGTATAGTCACTAAACCGAACATATCGTTATTGAAAATTTATATTCACCCTAATAAATTTTCTATAACACATTTTCATTTTATTAACATAATATCTGTTTAAATTACTCTACTCACGTAATTTAAATCAATCATATTAAATTACATTAAGTTATTCTACTTACGTAATTTAATTAAAGCGTAATTAAATCCCATTAAATTACTCTACTTGCGTAATTTAAAATTAAGCAGAATTACGGGGTGTTACATACTTCCCCCTTACAAAAGGAATTTCGTCCTCGAAATTAGGAAAAATACCTGCAATGAATAGTTCTGGATATTGTTCGCGCATATCCTCTTCCCGTTCCCAAGTGGACTCATCCATATTGTGATGTCTCCACTGTACTCGCACTAAGGGTACCACCTTGGATCTTAGTTTGCGCTCACTATAATCCAGGATAGTCACGGGTCTTTCTTCATACGAGATATCTGGCTGCAAATCGATCTCCTCCAGTGGAATGTGCCAGAAGGCTCTCTCGCTCCTCTTGTATTTCTTCAGCGACGCTACATGGAACACATCGTGTATTCGCTGAAGATGCTCAGGGAGTCCCAATCTGTAAGCCACCGGTCCCACTCTCTCAATGATAGGAAACGGCCCTACATATCTTGGCGCCAACTTCCCCTTTTTGCCAAACCTCGTAACCCCTTTCATAGGAGATACTCGAATCAATACCTGATCTCCCACATCTAACTCCACATGTCTCCTGCCGGCGTCAGCATAACTCTTCTGCCTATCCTGGGCTATTCGAATACGTCCTCGAATCAACTCTATTTTGGAGGAAGTCTCCTGTATCATTTCTGGCCCTAAAAGCTTGTTATCCCCCACTTCTAACCAACAAGCGGGTGAACGACAAGGTCTCCCGTAAAGCGCCTCGAATGGAGCCATACCAATAGTGAATTGGTAAGAGTTGTTATACGCAAACTCTACCAAAGGAAGGTATGGTTCCCAATTTCCCCCAAAATCTAGAATACACATTCTCAGCATGTCCTCTAGCATCTGGTTTACTCTCTCTGTCTGGCCGTCCGTCTGTGGGTGATATGCCGTACTTAACCGTAAGTCGGTGCCCATGGCCTCCTGAAAACTCTGCCAAAAGTGCGACACGAATATCTTATCTCGGTCCGATACGATATTAATGGGAAATCCGTGCAGCTTAACAATCTCTGAAATAAAAAGCTGCGCGTACCGCATAGTATCATAATCCGTACGAACCGGTAAGAAATGTGCGACTTTAGTCAAACGATCCACTATCACCCAAATGGAATCGTGGCCCTTCTGCGAGGTTGGTAACCCGGTAATAAAATCCATAGAGATACTCTCCCACTTCCACACGGGAATCTCTAGTGGTTGTAGCATTCCTGAAGGCCTCTGATGGTCAACCTTTATGAGTTGGCATGTAGCACACTTCGAGACAAATTCTGCAATATCTCGTTTCATACCTGACCACCAATATACTCGTCGCATATCCTGATACATTTTGTCCCCACCTGGGTGTACTGAGAATTTTGACCCGTGCGACTCTGTCATAACGGCATGTCTCAAATCATCATCCTCGGGTACTATCAGTCTATCGTTGAAACGTAGTCCACCTTCCGAACTGATGGAGTAGCATTCTGCCCCCTTGGTCAGTAACTGTCGTACTTTATCCTGACAAAATGGGTCTTCTTCTTGTTCCCTCACTATCCGCATAACGCTCTCGGAAGTGATAGCTAGAACTGCCATACATGCTCTTGCCATATCATCCTCGTGTCGGAGCTCACTCCACTTTGCCTTCCAAACTTCAGCTAACTCTCCGATAGGTCTTCTGCTTAACGCATCTGCTACCACGTTAGCCTTACCGGGATGATACTGTATATCAAATTGGTAGTCCTTCATGAATTCAAGCCACCTTCTCTGCCTCATGTTCAGGTCCTTCTGAGTGAACAGATATTGCAATGACTTATGATCCGTGAATAGCGTAAACTGCTCACCCAGAAGATAGTGTCTCCAAATCCTCAAAGCAAAAACAACCGCTGCCAACTCGAGGTCATGGGTGGGGTAGTTCTTCTCATGTGGCTTAATTTTCGTGACGCATAAGCTATAGCCTTTTCCTCCTGCTGTAACACACCCCCAAGTCCTTGTAAGGACGCATCAGTATAGACTCGGTATTCCATTCCGCTCTTCGGCAAGGTAAGAACGGGGGCTGATGTCAACTTGTCTTTCAATTCATCAAAAGCTAACTGGCAACTATCACTCCATATGAAGGGAATTCCCTTCCGAGTTAGATTCGTCAACGGTCCGGCAATTTTTGAGAATCCCTTGATGAAGCGACGATAATAACCATCCAAGCCCAAGAAACTGCGGATTTCTGTCGGTGTCGTGGGCTGTCCCCACTCCCTCACCGCCGATACCTTACTTGGGTCAACTGCAATGCCCCTGCTAGATACGACGTGGCCTAGGAACTGAACCTCCCGGAGCCAAAATCCGCACTTCTCAAATTTGGCGTAGAACTGATGGTTCCGCAATGTCTGTAGGACCAATCGTAAGTGCTTTGCGTGCTCTTCCTCCGTATGGGAGTAAATCAGAATGTCGTCTATGAACACAATTACAAACTGATCCAAAAACTCCCGGAATACCCTGTTCATGAGATCCATGAATACTGCCGGTGCATTAGTAAGCCCAAAAGGCATCACTCTGAACTTATATGACCCGTACCGCGACAGGAAAGCGGTCTTAGGTACATCCTCTTCACGAATGCGCAATTGGTGGTATCCCGATCTCAAATCGATCTTTGAGAAGTATGCAGCCCCTCTCAATTGATCAAACAAGTCGTCAATCCTTGGTAACGGATACTTATTACGTATCGTTACTTTGTTCAGCTCTCTGTAATCTACACACAGACGAAGTGAACCATCCCTTTTCTTCACAAACAGTACTGGCGCACCCCATGGCGATGTACTCCGTCGAATAAAACCCTGTCCTAACAGTTGCTGGATTTGCTCTCTCAGTTCCCGCATTTCTGAAGGAGCCATGCGATTAGGTGCTTTGGCAATCGGTCTCGTCCCCGGTGTTAGATCAATTACGAACTCTATCTCTCTGCTAGGTGGTAACCCTGGTATCTCCTGAAAGACATCCTCAAAATCCCTCACAACTGGGATTGAGTCCAGAGAAATGGCCACCCCATGTGAGGTCTCCTCCTCAATATAATATAAGTGAGTTCGTGATCCTCCTTCGGGAAGTGGCATAGCCACAAGGAACATCTCCTGCCCCGGAATAGAGAACACGATGGTCCTCTCATAACAATCCACCATTGCCCTATTATGTGCCAACCAATCCATGCCTAGGATGACGTCATATCCCTCCATATCCAGCACTAGAAGGTCTGCCGCCAGGCTCAGTCTCCCGACCATAATGTCCACACCCTTACAAATCGAGTGTATGAGGGACCCACTACCCATCGGTGATTCCACACACATAAGATGAGTGTCTGCTGTCGCTAATAGGCCGGCTGCCCGTGCAAATCTAGTGGAAATAAATGAATGCGTTGCCCCGGTGTCAAACAAAATATTCCCCTCAAGCCCATGAATAGGAAACATACCCGCAACTGCCGGCGGTGCTGGCGATGCCGGCTGAAATGGAATGTCTCGTA
This sequence comes from Sambucus nigra, assembly GCA_949130495.1. Classification (NCBI taxonomy): domain Eukaryota; kingdom Viridiplantae; phylum Streptophyta; class Magnoliopsida; order Dipsacales; family Adoxaceae; genus Sambucus; species Sambucus nigra. Next base: position 160,998,940 of record OX422209.1, on the reverse strand, counting down.
TGTTGAACACACGCCCGTATTGCATCTGTCCTGGCTGTGGGGCCTGTACTGCTGCTGGGGCTAATGGTGCTTGTTGCCCCTGTTGGGCACCCTGCTGTTGTGCCCGGTCTTGCTGTGGACAATTTCTGCTCTTGTGACCCTGTTGACCACAAGTGAAGCACTGTCCCTGGAACTGTCTTTGTCCTTGGCCCTGTTGGCCCTGACGTTGACCCTGTCGCTCTTGGCCTTGTTGTCCCCCATTTGGATTTCCCTGGCCCTGTCGACCCTGAGGGACTGGTTGCTGAGGACCCTGCTGGCCCTATCGGTCGAAGCGATACTTCCCGTGCTTAAACTTCTTGGCAGGGTTCCCCTGTCTAGAATCCTGTCCCAACTGCCCTGCTGCCTGCTGTTGTGTAGTGCTGCTGCCACCACCTCCATCTACCTTTCCCGGTTGGCTAGGTTCACCCCTCTTACTTCCCTTAGTATGAAAACGGTGATCCTGACAGTGTAGTAGAGCGGCATTGACGACATCTGTGTAGGTTACCAATGCCGGATTACCAATTAAGTGTTGCCTGATTCTCCAGGCTAGGCCCTCCATAAATTTGGACTTCTTCCTTTCCTCATTGCTCACCTCGTTTGGCACAAAATTAGCCAAGCGGGTAAACTCCTCCTCGTAGTCTGCAACCGAGCGTTCACCCTGGACCACTTTGCTGAACTTCTTTCTCATCTCTGACTCTACTGCTGGAGGGAAATACTTGCGGTCAAACCGCACCCAGAACTCAGAAATAGTCAAAGTATCTCTCTCCTCGATGGTGGTAACTGACTCCCACCACTGAAGGGCCGCTCCTGACAGACGGAAAGTGGCTAGCATCTGTTCCTGCACTCCGGTGCACTCTAGCATGCGCAAGTGGCGCTGGATATTCTTCTTCCAGTTGCACGCTTCCACTACATCAGTACTGCCCTGAAACTCGGGTGGATGCCCCTTCTGAAATGCCTCCCTGACTCGTTGCCAAGTAGATAGTACTGCCGGGACTTGTGCTACCGGTGCCACAGGGGAAGGTACTTGGGGCTGAGGAAAGTGGGCTGCCATTGCCCTCATCGCTGTCTCAACTGCCTGAGCCACTATCACTGCGACCTGAGTAGTGGAGATTAGCTCGGGTGGGGGTGGTGGTATCGGTACCTGTGGCTCTTGCTGAGCCTCCCTCACCTCCTCTCTAGCTTCAGCCCTCTCTGCTCTCATTCTCATCGGCGGCATCTGAAATAAGATTCAAATTGTATAAGTACACAATTTATACAAAATTTAAGAGCAGAAGTACGATATCGCAACAGTGGAATTTAAATCAACAGTCCTAATAGTAGGGCTCTATTATAAAAAACGTAACGCTGAATCGTAGTAAGCCGTACAGATCCTATGGACACTAGAACCTGATGCTCTGATACCATCTGTGACACCCCGCCTAATTAAACCTTGGGTGATCAAGCCTTATTTTAATATAAACAGGTTTCTTTAATGGTTCATTCTTAGCATCACTGTCGAACGCCTTTTTAAAAAAGTTTACTAATCCAAGTGAAATTAAAACGGATGCCAAATTTTAACTTTCTTAAATAAACAAATAATCCAAACCACACATTACCAAAACTAGATATGACTATGCAGTAAGCAAAAGAAATCTGAAAGCAGTTAAAGTTTTGCCGTAAACCACGGCCCAAAAGACAACTACAAATCCATAACTAGAATAAACTGTAATAGAAAAGGTGGAACGACATGTTCCAACAAGGAATGATAAAACTGAGATCCTGCACTAGAACTGAAAAGAAAGAAGCGTCTAAGCAATCCCTGCAACCTCCACACTGGCTGCAGCTCCCAAATCTCTGACAGGAAATCAAGCTGGGTGTCCTTGTGGCTGGGCACCTAAAAGGTTTTTAAAATTTTACATAGCAAGAGTTAGTACTCAAAACATTTGAAAATATTTTGCAAGCGGTTATCACAATTAAGTTATTGATTACACATTTTAAGGTTTCGCACGCTCCCTGGAACCTCCTCACCTCTCTTACATAGCATGTAACTATCGAGGAAACTAAGTCTACCTAGTCATACTAACCATAACTGAAGTTAACTCATTTACCGTTCATTACCTTATTCTCGTAATAATTTCAACATGCTATAAATTATTATCAGGACATTTACTTATCATAATCTTGTCTACTATTCTCAATTGGTAGATTTAGCACGTAACATTTTATTCCCCGACAATGTATATAATATATGTTACCACTAATATATCCTTTTATTACACACAAAGGACTCTTGGCTCGGAATAATTCATCGACTCCAAGTGAAAGTTGGTTCGGAATATCACATCGACCCCAACTTTATATAATTATAAATATATACACATATTTTGGTTCGGAACTCTTTCATCGCGGCACCAGTACAAAATTTGGTTCGGCATTTATCATCGACCCCAAATTTAATATAACTTTATGTTAGTTCGGAATGTCACATCGACCCTAACATAATTCATTTAGGTAGTGTTCTCTTTACCCAATATCATTTATATAAATTTAGTAGGTACGCACCCGACCTAATCATTCATACCCGTACGTAATATTTCTTTCTTATATTCTCCGTACTTATTAACTACAATATAACTCACTATTGTATTTATTTGAGTATTCGCGTAACTCTAAGGACCCTAGTTACCCCTCCCTTAATTCAGTAGTTAAGTAAAAGTTTAACCTACTGGTATTTTCTTTCCGGAAATCAAGTCTCACTTTAACCGAAATTAGATTAACCATTTCAACTCACGGCGAAGTCAATCGTTCTTTAGTCATTCCACTTCTCCAACATTTCTACTCAATCATAGGTGGAGGAACCCTATGGTACACCTACTGGTAATTTTCAAGTCTCCTTATAGGAAAAATATCATTTCTAAGGTTCCCATTAAGTAACGGCAATTAAAGAAGTTTATACACAAATTCTCTATAATTCAGACAGGGTCGATCGATCGAAGGAAGAGGATCGATCGATCGACTGCTTCGATAGATCGACATTCAATGGTCGATTGATCGATCGAGCAGTGACAGACCCAGTTCGTCTTCTTCCTACGGGTTTCACCATTTTTACATCTCTAGCTTTCCTGATAGGCCATCAAAATCACAACCAACAATTTCTAATCATACCTACATGTTCTGGGATGATTACTAACGATTTAAAACATCAAAATCAATATAATTCTTGGCTAAATTCACTGAAAATCTCTATAATATCCAAGAACCCTAAAAAATGCATTCTTTATCTTTTTCATCAAAGTTCCAGATTTTCATACGAATTTCTCATCAAGTTTTCTATGATATAAACATACTTAGAAATTCAAAAAACGTTCTACATGCAAATCCTAATCAATCATGGATTTTTCTAAACAGTTTATTTCCAAGAATATCATAAAAATCATGTTCTTCCTTAATCTTAAACATGGGTATTATAACTCAATTATTTCTGCAATAAACCACTTGCCTTAAGGTTTGTAGGGTCTGAATTCGTGGTTGTTGATGATGATTGATGATGTTGGTGCCTCAATCCTTCCTCCCAACAATCTTTTGATGAAATCTTCCTAAGATGATTTCTCCCTCCTTCTTGCCTAAGGGATTTGCCTCTCTCTCTCTCTCTCTAATGGCTATGGTGTAACTCTAAGTGTCTAACCCTAGCCACCATTCTTATAATCAGATTTAGGGTTACAAAAATTCGTAGGTCATCTTTCCCTTAATTGCAAAGTGACCAAAATGCCCCCGAATGGTCCCGGTTTAGCCCAAAAATGACCCGGCACTCAACTAGTACCCCCGGGTACACTATTTTGACTAATTCGACCCTTTCGGACTCAACCGTGGACTCTAAATTATCATTTGAGTCTCGTAAATATTTTTCTACTCTCAATCTTAAATTTTGTCGAGCTACATCCGGTACGTCCGTATAGTCACTAAACCGAACATATCGTCATTGAAAATTTATATTCACCCTAATAAATTTTCTATAACACATTTTCATTTTATTAACATAATATCTGTTTAAATTACTCTACTCACGTAATTTAAATCAATCATATTAAATTACATTAAGTTATTCTACTTACGTAATTTAATTAAAGCGTAATTAAATCCCATTAAATTACTCTACTTGCGTAATTTAAAATTAAGCAAAATTACGGGGTGTTACAAAAACTTCTCTGCAGTTCTGATTGTAGATGTAGTTCTCCCAGTTTGTTAACTTCTCATTTGTTCCAGCACTTTACGTCGACTCTTTGTTCACAAGATCTTATTACCAACACTTTTTGTGTTATAGGGTGAAATTGTTTGTGGAGGTGCTTTCTAACACATGCATGCACACACACACACACTTATTAAGTACAAACAGTCCTAACAAATTACAGTAACACTATATGCTGTGATCTTTTCTTTTTCTTTCTTCTTACAAAACTTTTCACCTTATTTGACCTTTAAATCATTCCCAGAATCCACGGATACCTTGCTAGGAAGACAGACAAGGTCTTAATCAATCTCAGAATATAGAAAAGCTTTTCGAGATTGAAAACCTCCAAGTGAGATTCCAAACTAGGTTAAAGGTTCAGTTTTACAAGAACTAGAAACAGAAAGCATTTATTGTTGATTTCAAAGTAAGCAAACGTTTTATAGAAAATAATCAACAATATATTTCTCAAGATGAGAAATAAAGAATGAAACTAAGTGTAATGTAACATGAATAACTCAGATCTAAAATTTCTATGAAATCAGAAAGTAGATCTGAGTAAACGTTTAAGTTGAAAACAAGATCTAACGAACAAGAGGTTACAGCAACAATTATAAACTAAACTCAAACTCTCAAACACTCAATAACACTCAGGGTAGTGTTTTGGATATGAAGGTGTTTTGAAGAAGTGTTTGAGTTTGGATGGAAGAGGCTTTGACGAACAGGGTTAGGGTTTCTAACTCTCTCTCTTCTCTCTGTTTTCTCTCTACTCTCTTTATTTCTCAGAAAAATGAAAATGGAAAAAGTCTTCGAAGTCTGAGAATAGGGTTCCTTTTATTGGGTGAGGAGAAGGTTCGAGAGACTGGATCAAAACCAAGGGCCAGGATTAAGTCAAGTCAAATTGACTTAGATCTAAGGGTTGTAATAACGCGGTGCTTAAACGATTCCTGATTGGTTTAAAAGGTTGTACTGGGATTCACCAAGACAACATGCAGATCGTCGATAGCTAATGATCCAAGGGCTAAAAACATACGCGTTTTTAACTCAGTAAAGAAACACAATCTCAGCCAATCAGATGAAGACAGGTGTTGGTCAATAACAGGATATGAAACGCGCATCTTAAACTAATTAAAACCACACCCTGAAGTTTACTCCGCTTTCGAATTCTACCCAAGGTAACATTAGGCCAATAAACCCAACAAATTATTTTTACAAATTGACCACAAAAACTTTTAAATCAAGTTTTAATTAAGAAAACCTTATTTAAAAAATGTTTAAAAAATCCCAAAAAATTATTAAAATACCAACTTAGGGATTTAAACACACTCAACATATGTACACACATTATTATGCAGTATGATATGCAAAAAATAAATTCTACTGTGTGTGAGTGTTGGCAATATGTTCTTGATCACTACAAGATAGAGAGATGAAGTAGAAAACCAACTTCTGAGGTTCTTTGGATTCTAGGGAGGACATAATTTTGTCACAATTTCCAAACTAGATGAGCACTTATACAATATAGACTCAAGTGAGTCAAAAGTATAAGGGCTTCAGACCTGGTGCAACTTTGGCAAATTCGATCCAACTCTGATCGATCAGCAACTTCTTTGGCATCTAGTGCCTCGTCAGAATAATGCATGACACCTGTGGGATCATGCCCTAATATTTCACAAACGTCCTCCAACGTGATGATGAACTCACCCTGGGAAGCAATTATGAGTGGTAACGTTCCAGCGAGAGACCAAAACTTGGAGTGTAGCATTGTGTTTGGAGAGGGTGAAGTTACCAAACCACTTTGCCTAATGGAGCCCAATCATGGTAAGAGCATTGGCATAAGTGTTCTGCATATGGGGGTTCCAAAAAGCAAAGTTGGCCGGGAAACCTCCTGGCTCTTCGAAATCAATCTGGGAATAGGGGAAGTCATCGCGGTCCAAACGGAAATGCATAGTCCCCTCTGGGGGAAGAAACCCTAATCTTCAGATTTATCGTCTTCATCGCCAAGTGTCAAGGTGTCACACTTAGAACGAAGGAAAACCACCTTGCACATGGAGGAGTAATCATCATCCTCACCGAAAAAGGAGAATAGTGGTAAAAATGCAGTTGTTCCTGGCGAACAGACACCAAGGTGATAGTATCCATAAAAGCAGCAGCAGTGGTGGTGGCAAGTGGAGCACCAGCAGGAAGAGAAACCGGAGAGGTTAAAGAATCCATGGCAGAAGATTGAGTTTGTAGAGAAGAAATAAAGAGTTAAAATGGTTAAGAAACAAATGATGAGAGGAGCAAGGATGAAAGAGGAAGAAGAAGACGAAGAAAACCAACAACAACAATGTCAATTTGCTCTTCTCTCTCTAAAAATCTCTGTAAGTATGAAACTAAGGGACGAAGACGAAAAAGTGACTAAGTGTTGACAATTAGTCATTTAAAATTAAGTGGACGTTCGAGTTTCCCACAGAAGTACGTGACAGGCCGTAAAATGATTGAAAGTGGACATGTGGCACTTCGGGGCACGCTTTGACAGTTTAAAAGACTGGCGCACGTCATTAATGAGGTGGCGTTTGGGAAAAGGTGTGTTGCTTTCAAGATAAGTTAATTTTTGGCACCAAAATTTTTTCAATCAAACATAGATCCCTCCCTGAAAACCCAAACTAAGATAAAACGGGTTGAAGAGGCACAGGGGAGAATTTCAATGCTAAAGGAAAGGCTCCACGCAGTTCAGTTCAAAAAGTTCATGATGTCCCCTTGCCACAAGCACGTTTGGAAATACCTTTGGCTCACGTACATCGAGGAGAATTGTACTTTTTGAACAAGATAAAATGAGGAAGAATAACGGCTGACAAAACTGGGAAGAATTTTAAAGTTTAATAGTTACTTTGGGAGAATTTTATGACTTCAAACGCAAGGAATGTTTAGGAGGGAGAATTCATAACACGAGGGGCATTCCTAACAAAAATACCCACTTATAACAAGTTCACTGCATAATGGAACAAAACAGTGTAGATAGGGGAGAATGTAACTTTTAAACAATCAGAATGGGTAATCAGCAGTTTCCCTAAATGTTTTGGGAGAATTCCATCCACCAATTAAGAAGGCATAACGAATGAGATGTAACGACAGAAAAAAGTAGCGATGTCCCTTCGCCATCGATTGAGAATCTGCAAATCAATGGATGAGGTACATTGGGGAGAATTTTACTTTTTTCTGGCAGAGATAACGGCAGAAGTTGCAACGAAGACATAGAGGCAAGAATTGTTAACCCACAAGTTTAAGGTTCATCAGATTGAGAAGTTTTTGTGCAGACATTTCTTGTTGCCATAACAAATCACTACATGAAGGGGAAAATGTAGGGGTCCTGAAGATAATCTATGGATTAGAGATAAGCCTCCCCAGTTAATATAAGGGACTTAAGGAAAGGAAGCAGCATGAAGACATCGAGACAGCTCAGCGTGGCAACTCAACGTAGCAGCTCAGCGTGGCAACTCAGCGTAGCAGCTCAGCGTGGCAACCGAACGAGAAGGTTGGTCGTTACAGCTCACCTTTTATTTCTTATTTCTTATTTAGTTAAAATTATTAACACTGATTGTAATGATGTAATAACTGTAATATTCAGCGTGAGATAAAATGGTACTCGCGAGAGATTGGGCTTGGGAGAGCTTACATGCTTCACCGAATGACCTCACCGTGGGAACTTCAGAGGGACTTGGTTTGGAGGATTGAGAAGTAAGGCAGCGTTGGGGCTTGTCCTAACCATCTTATAAACACCTGTTAAAACATTAATTAACCTTTCACCATGGAAGCTTGTGCGGAGTAGCCTTGAGTTCCATCGTTTATTGACCCTTGAGCCAAATAGTCCCATACCTAAAGTCACATCTACTTTATGTGATGTCACTAGCCAGTCACTATCAAATCTAAACTCGAGTAAACCTCTATAGTATTGGGGTTATCAAACAGTTCGGTGAGCCACCTCTGTAAGTAACAGTCCTCTGACGCACAGTGGTTGGGCAAAAGGCATGTCTTAGCATTTAATGTTTATGACGTAAAGCTGAATGGTCCATCTGGCATTTAATATTTGTGACGTAAAGTATGAGGGGATGTTTTTTTACAACTGTGAAGGACTACGGCATCTCGGGAGTGGTGTTTAGGGCTATTTGATTGACTCAGCCACTTCTGAGAAAGAGAGTTCTTGCTAGATATTATTGCTAGAGAGAGAATAGAGATCAGAGAGAAGTTATTACAAGCCAGGGTTCTTGCTCACCCACAATTCTCATTTATAGCGAAGCTTTTAATAGCTAACCAGCGATCTTTCAGAGGCTGTTGGTGCATTGGTTGCCTGCCAAAGTGCATCTTGGGTGCTTACTTCTCTCCCTTTGAATGAGTTACTTCTGAGTATATTTAATTATTGTTTGAGTTATACACGAGTGTCTTATGAGTTCAATCTGAGTGTTGATTATATATAATAGTGTGTGTTATCTTTTATTTGTGGAAGAATTCTTAGGTTATCATTTATCACCATACCTATAGGGGTTACACCACAACTAGTATTACCATACTCCCAGGCTATAAGGGGACCACCCTCTTTCAAACTAATATTTTCTCTATCAACTCAGGATAAGCGGTAATATTAAAGAATTTTGCACAAGGAGTGATCAGTCGCAAGTCATATTGCTCTATAGTAGTATCAATATCATAGGAAATTAAGGTGTGGAGTCTTCCTACTGAATTTCAACTTAAAGCGTTGGCTACTACATTGCCTTTACCTGGATGGTTATTTAATTTAAATCGACAATCTTCCAAAAATTCCATCCAACGTCGTTGTCTTAAATTTAAGTCTTTCCGGGTAAAGATATATTTCAAAATTTTACGATCCGAAAACACTTGGAAATTCACACCATAAAGGTAACAACGCTAAATTTTTTGACGCAAAAACTATAACGGCTATTTCGAGATCATGGACAGGATAGTTACGTTCATGAGTTTGAGTTGTCGTAACCCATATTCTATCACTTTTTCATTTTGTATCAACACGCATCCTAGTCCTTGTAATGAAGCATCGGTATACACATAGTAGCTTACATCACTAGAAGGAAGAGTGAGGATAGGAGCAGTAGTTAGTTTTTCCTTCAACACTTGGAATGATTGGTTACATTCTTCAGTCCATACTAATGGAACTTCCTTCCTAGTTAGCTTTAAAAGGGGAAGAGTAATGCGATAAAATCCTTCTACAAAACGATGGCAATATCCAGCTAAGCCAAAAAAAAACTTTTTAATTTTTTAATGTTGGTAGTACTTTTCCATTCTAAAATGGCTAAAATTTTGGCTGGATTGACTTGGATTCCATTTTCAAACATCACATGTCCTAAAAATTTGATTTCCTTCATTGAAAAATCATATTTGCACTTTTTAGCATATAACTGATGGTTTCTAAGAGTGCTTAAGACCGCTTTCAATTGTTGGGCATGCTTTATTATATTCGAAGAATATACGAGAATATCGTCAATAAAAATGATAACGAACTGGTTAAGCAAAGATCTGAAAATTCTATGCATTAATCCATAAAAGCTCCCGGTGCATTTATTAATCCAAACGACATCACAGTAAATTTGAAATGTCCGTAACGAGTTCAAAAAGATGTTTTAGAAATATCTTCCTATTTAATGCGTAATTGATGATAACCATATCGCAAATTTATCTTAAAAAAGACCCTTGCTCGTCGAAATTGATCACTTAGATCTCTTATTCGGGGTAAATGATACTTATTCTTAATAGTGGCTGAGTTTAGTTTAAGATAGTCTATACATAAGCTTCCATTATGTTTCTTAACAAATAATACCGGAGCTCCACAAGGTGATAAACTTAGTCAAATAAAACCTTTATCTAAAAGATCATCTAATTGGGTATGGAGTTCTTGAAGTTCTAAAAGATCCATTCGATATGGAAATATCAAAATAGGAAGTGTATTGGGATACAGATTGATATTAATGCAATTTCTCTATAAGGGGTAATTCTGGTAAATCTTCGAGAAATATGTCTTCGACTTGTTCCAACAGATTTGGAATTAAATAAGAGATCTCAATTTTGAAACTTGAGGGGTTTGATGGACCTCATCATTAAAATATAAAAGAACAATTATCTCTGTTTCGAAAATAAATCTTCTTAGCTTGATAATCGATATAAGCATGATGTCTTGATAAATCATCCATTCTGATAATAATATCGTAACCACAAATAACTAAGATTATCAAATTAACAAGAAGTATTCCTAGACCGAGCTTAATTCTACAATTGTTATGACCTTGCGTTGGTGTATTGATTTCACCTGTTGGTAACTCAATATCTAATGGAGAAGTTAAATATGTGGGTAATAATTACAACAATTTGGCTAGTCTAAGACTAAAAAAAGAATGTGTGGATCCTGAATCAAACAAAATATGTGTTGGAAAATGTGGGAAGATTATCAGACCTTCTATCACGTCATGTGTATTTAGTGTAGGCAATATAGCGTAATTCTTCCCCCACTCGGGATTGGATTAATTCCTTTAGAAGAGTTTGGATGGGATTGATTCTAAATGGGATGGAATTTTGAATTTTGGGGGGTTTGTTTGGCTGACGACGGATTAAAATTGATTTTATCTTAGGACAATATGGATGAATTTGTCATTTTTTGTGACACTCGTGACAACGGATTGCTATACGTGTTGTGTTATAAAGAATCTAAGAATAAGCTTGTCCACTGGAGTTTGTATAAGGGTGAGGTGTAGAATAAGATGGACTTATAACGACATGATTGTTTCTGATAGTTGGGGGCAAAAATCGAATTATAGTAGAAGAATTGCGTTCCACAATGGCCGCAACGTCAATCAATTAAAAATACTCGCAAATTTGTAACGGAGCTATCGAATTCTTAACTCTCAGATGTAATCCCCTTTCAAACTATTTGCATTTCTTTACCTCAGTATCTACATATTCCAGAGCGTATCAAGACAATTCAATAAACCTAGCCTCATATAGGGCTACTAATAGGTTAGCTTGTGGTAATTTTAAGAAATCAACAGTTCATTGATCTCGCTCATTCTAGGGAAAATACTTTTTGAAGAAAGTTTTCTCAAATTGCTCCCAAGTAAAATTGACAACATTCTAGTTACATGACACTACTTTCCACCAAAAGTGAGATTCACCTTCAAACATATCGGCTGCTAAAGTTACTCAGAGATTAATAGTTATGCCAACTCCATTCCAAAATTTCACAATCTGGCACATCCATTTCTCAACTTCCATTGGCACATAGTTGTCCAAGAAAATATGGGGTTCATTGCCTTAGAAATTCTTTAAGAGCATTCATTCTACGAATTTCTTCCATAATGTCCTCTAGAGTAGAACGAATTATTTTTTGTTGTTGGTCTAAAGAAGTAGTTCTTAAGGACATCGCATAATTCCTTCAATTTGAGTCTATTCAGATTGAGTTCCAGTGGAGGGAATTCAAGTACTAACCATCCTAAAAGTAGAATGATTTAATTAATAAGAATCTTAAACAAAAATAAGCCACAAGCCTATTATATTTCACATAAGGAGTTATATGGTATAGTAGTATTATACATTGCAACCTATATTAGGGCAGCTAAAGTTAAGTATAGCATACTTTCTACAATATTTTACTATAGGATCCATACTGAGACAACTTTTAACTTTGGATTATTTAAGTAAGGATACCATATTCATCACTAGAGTTGGACTCTGTACTGACTAATTAATATCCATGATCTGAACCATCAGTTGAGTCATCTGTTGTACCAGGATAATATCACCATGTAATTCACCATCGGATGTGGCATCAAGACACATCGGTGGAGTTGGCGTCTCGTCTGTAAGTGCAAGATTTATGAACTCCTAAAATATTACAAGATCTTTTACATAATTATCCACTTTTCTCATGACTTGCATTTATCCTCCAACTCTGTTTTCCAAGTCTTTTAACATCACTACTCGAGCCTACCCAATCCACATCGACCGCCCGAATGATGTTTCTTAATTTTGTTAATGCCTCTTTTTTTACTCGAGTTTCCCAGCGATTATCTAGTTCGATGTCTATATTGAATAAGAACGCGTCCCGTGTATCCATGATGTAAAATGAAATTACCATATAATAATAGTAATAGAAGTTATGAAAATATAAACTAACTAATATGTATTTTGTTCCCGCATAGAATGCTAACCTAGCTATATGTCTAAATTTAAAACATGCTCTGATACCAACTTTCACACCCTGCTTTTTGGTATGAATAAACAAGAAGTATACATAAAGCAAATTAAGGCTAAGGCGGCATAAAATAACTCTATTCATTATTAAGTAGGTTTACATAGGGTTGTACCACCGCAGGGGTGAGTTATATTTTTTAGTACAAACTATAATGTAAAAAATTGAAAAGCGCCACTCCTTGCTACCGTTTGGCTTATTCTCTGCCCACACGGTCACATACGTAAACAGGTGATCGGTTTCTATCTCTAATAGGGAAGAGATATTATCCTCTTTCTTTGAGCTTATATGGAGAAAAAAAGAATTAGCACAAATATGCTAAGAAGATTTTACCAATTCTATAATAAGTATATATGTATAGGTGAGAGTTGGAGTGTGTAAAGAATTAGTGTTTTAGCAATGCTAAAAAAATATAAGCTGATAATCCCATACGTACTAGATTAAAGGAAAAGAACATTACAGTTCTGGAACTTATAATCCCATACTTATCGGTTCATTGAGGAAAATAAGGTTTATTATCAGTTTGTTTAAGGATCATGTAAAGAAAGCCAATGATTCTTAAACTAATAATCCCATACTTACTAGTTCACTAAGGGGTGTAGAAGTAATAAAGCCATCAGTAAAACCGTAATAATAATAATCAATAATCAACCAAAAACTTTTGGGGAAAAGTAACCGGCTATGAACACTGTTAAACGAAAATGTAATTATCCTTTAATTAATATTTAATTATTTTAATTGTAATTAATGTACATTTTAGTTTAATGTAATATATTGATTTTGATGATTCCAAACATATATTTATTAAGGGATTATGTAAATATTTACTTTTAACTATTTGTGTAAATATTATATTTTTTGTAAATTATATTTTTATCATCTTATATCATAATAACTGTTTTTATATTTCTATTTATTAGTACTAATCACATCTTTTTGTGTTTATATATATACACACGTTATTATATTTACCATGCATCCCACATAACTATTATCCTATTATATATATATGTGTACTTATACTTATATATTATCTTTTATTATATGTTTCTTATCTTTACGTTTTTTTCCTTAGCTTTGTAACTCATACTTGTTGGAAGACTTTATGTTTAGCCCACTTTGTTCTGTAGAGTAAAATCAGCCTTGGGTCCCCCAAATTGATCATGTCTTTTATATCTTTAATATGCTATAATATAACATTCATATCTATCATATTTTGACCAGTGAATATATATGGTAAAAGATTGTATGATATTATTTTTTGTCCAAGTCAGTGAAAAGATCATATTAGTCTTGAAAAGGACCACCTAGGCTTACAGGCCTAATGCCTTGGAGACTGTTTTGATTAATTGATCAGTTTTTTTTATTTCATCTTGTCTGAAATATATATATATTTTTTTAGCCATGATTTTTAGTCAACTACTTTTCTTTTAGGGCCTCTCAAACCATTTGTTTGTCCGAAGTTAATTAAGGAAATGTGTTTTACTGCTAATATTTTTTTAATTATTTATGGTCCCATACTAGTTAACTGTATGTTTGCTTTGGGTTGTAAAATATTTGATGTGGTAAATTTTTTTTCAACTGTCCGTACGCCTATTTCTATATATTAGTTATTTATTGGCAAATGTTTTATAAGGTAAGATTTTGTACCAAATAGCCTTATCCCTTCTTCTTAGTCATGGAGCCCCATGAAATGACATAAAGCGTTGACAAGATTCAGAGCTGAAATTGTTTAATAGTTTTGACAGTGGCTAGGCCCTGCGCATAATACATATAATTCTTATGAAAGGTATTGAGTTGTCCCATCTTTTTCTTATATATAATTATTCTTTTAATCTGTATATCTTCCTTTCTCGACCTAAACAGACTTTGAGCCAACACCAACTTAATGATATTTTACTAACAACAATATTTGGTACAGTTAAGATTGACTGAAATATATTATTCACCATTAAACCATAACATACCTTGTCCCATTTATGTCTGCATCTTTACTGTCTCAGATAGTACTTGCTATCTAAATAAATTATTATATATACATCACACACACACACACACACACATAAATATATATATATATAAAGCATGCATTTTTTTTTTACATCTTCATTATATGGTTCATGATTTGTTTCTTGAAACCATGCGCCTATTACAAAAAGCTTATGAGCTACTATTAAGATTTGAATATATATTATTTCATCCGTATAGATTTTGACTGGCTTAGCCACATATATTATGTCTTGGAAAACTGTAGAAATGAGGTTAAACTGTTTGATAGAGAAGTTCTTCTAAAATTTGACACTACCATTGGGCCATAATATTTATTTGATATGTCATTGAGCCTCGTGATATTCGCTCTCTCTGAAATACCTATCTATTACTTAATGGTTTAAATTATATATCAGTCTAGTTCTCTCTCTTGGACTAACATATTGTGAAGGATTTTATTCTAAGATATCCACCAGTATTATTTTCAGTCCTACATCTTGAGGATGCCATATCCATGTATCAACGGTCATTTTATTGAGAAGAAAAATGAAGATTTGCAAGATCATTTTTTCAGCCATCATCTCAGAAAATCAGGAGCACTTAATGCTCACAATGGTTGTCTCTAATAGCTAGTTTTTGAAGACTCGTTTAAAGCTTTCAAGAGTTGCATTGAAGACCAACATGAATGAGACTATGCTCAAAAACTAGAGAATTTATTGAGAGCATTTGAATTTATTATTCAGCTACTACTACATCATTTAAGAGAGCAGTTAATTTTACATTCTGCTCAAATCATTGAAGAAGAAAACTTGAGCCTACATCAACATCATTTATTGTCGTCTCATTAAAGAAGAAGAAACTCATATTGCAATTAGTATTTTAAGGAGTTTCATTATTCTACATTGTACAAAAAATTCAGATTTGTTTGAAGCTTTGTTGAAGCTTCGGTTTGTAACGGTGATTGGTACCTACCCTCAAGTGAACTAAGATATTGGAGCCGGTATTTGCTTCAAGTGCTTATAAAGTGTTGGTTTGATCCTACCGTCAAGTGGATCAGGGATAGTGAAGCGCAAGGAGACGAGAGTTGCTCTAGGCTCGTGGACGGAGGCCGGAATTTGGCCAAATCATGTTAAATTTTAGTGTCTTTATTTTCCGCACTTTATTTGCTTATTTATTTGTGCTTGCTTTAATTTATATTTTTCATCATACTAACTTGCAAATATATTAATTCCGAAAATTGATAAATTATTTTTAAAGTTAAAATAATTATTTTCGAATTAATTAATTAATTTCAGAATATCAATTTTTATTATATACGAAAATTAATTAAATATTGATTAGATGTAAAAATATGCATTTTCGCTTGTCTAAATTAATTGGTTGCATTTGTTAGATATTCTTGGTTTTAATCTTTGAAGATTTATTAATCTAAAATTTGATTAAGTGATTTAAATTTAATATTTTTTTAAAATATAAATTTAACCCTAAAAGTTTACAAAATCTCAATTCACTCCCCCCCCCCCCCCCCCTCTTGAGTATTTTCTAGGCAACAATTGTTATCAGAGCTAGTGCTCTTCTTATTTTTCTTTTGATCTAACAATCTTAGAGTTAAAGATCATGACAAACATTTCTGTATTTATTTTAAATATTACACTCTACATTTTTATTATTTGTATGCTAAAATGTTTGATGACTTGTAGTTATTCATTATTACATTATGTGAAAAGAAAATAGTCACATAGTCAACCCTGTATTTTAAGCTTTATTTTAAAGGAAGAATTCAATCCTTGATTATATGCTAATATTGATGAATCAAGCAGTGAAGAGACCAATGATACTTGTCTCGAGGCAAATGATAATGAGGAGGTACACTCTAAATTAGTGGTAATGAATCCTACTCTACCAATAGTTCAAATCACGATGATATTGTTGGTGACTATGATGAATTACAAGATGCATTTTATGAGTTATATGAAAAATATGAAGATATTAGAAAGAAGTTCATTGCACTTAAAAAGTCTCATGTTAAATGTGATTCTATGTTAAAAGATTTTGATGATTTAAAATTAGAAAATGAATCTTTGAAAAGTGAAATTAAAACTTTGAAAAAGTAAAAATCTGTAAATGTTACTCACCCTCTTGAAATTGAAAATAATGAATTAAAAAGAGAGATTGATTATTTAAAGAAATCACTAGATACTTTTACTCAAGGAAATGAATATTTTTATAAGGTTGTGGAAAATCAAAGAATTCGATTTAATAATAATGGTATAGGATGTGATGAAGAAAATGAGAAAAAGAGTTATTATAGTTTATTTCGAAATGAAGCCTCATTTAATCTTCCTAACTCTTCATGCACATATTGTGGTAGACATACACACTATTCCAAATTTTGTTCTTTTAGAAAAAGAAAGTATAAAAATATAAAATTATCTTGGATTCCAAAGGAAACAATTATGTATGCTAACCCTTATCAACCACACACATATTGAATTCCAAAAGATAAAGTTTTTAGGTGCAAAACCGGTATTGGCGCTTGAACAAAAATGTAACAACCCGCCTAAATGGGATACTGGGCGATCACTCTTATATCGAATTAAAACAGGAGTCACATATGGATCATTCTTAGCATCACCGTCGAAAATCCATATAATTACTAATATCCTATTAGGCGAGCGTTAAAATTTTTAACTTAACTACTCTTTTAATCAATTAAAATAAAACATCCACAATTTAGTGCGTAAATGAAACTGAAATGAAAATGAAATAAATTAAAATAACCGAACACTCGGTTCAAATTATACAACCATATTGAATAACGTGTGAAGAATAAATAAAAACAGTTGGACCATTGGCCCGAATGTTTGTACAATACCTCCTATCTAGAGTACAAGAAAAGAAGCGTCTACTGAGAACCCGCAAGCATCCACAGCTGCTGCAACAGACGTCTGACTCGAAAGAAGTTTCCATCCAGGCGTCCCTGTGTCTGGACACCGATATATATATAATATATAGCAAGGAAGGAAAGTAGATAAACGGGTCAGAGCCCGAATTTTGAAAATATTTTGCAAGTGCATAAATGCTTTATTTTTAGAAAAATAGTTTTATCTCATATTTAAATTGGTATCGCACTCCCATGAGATACCCCTCACCTCTCCTCTAGTTGTGCACACCTAACGCATCCTAACAACACTTCCTAGTCAAGCTACCCCGCCTAACTAGTCTAATAACCAATCCACTATCTACCCTAGATAGTCCAAGTGCTAAGGGCTAAACTTCCCTCCATTCTCAACACTGCACTAAGTTCGTGCGTGGGGTGTCTCGTAAAGCGAAATCCAAACAAGGAACCCCCCCCCGATACACTACTACTTGGCAGGGTTAATGGTAGAGATCCATTAGGCCTGTAGCACACACAAATGTATAAATATATATATGTGTACATTTACAATATACGTCCGGATACTATCTCCCGGACTGAGGTTTACCAATTCAATTATATCTTTATAATACACATCCGGATCTACCTCCCGGACTGAAGTGTATTCGATACACAAAGTATTTATCATTTTTATTTCAAAACTTTCCATTTCCCTTCTCATATCCAGGAAATGTATTTAAAAGCCAATTCATTAGCATGAATTGCTATACCAAAACATATATCTTTTTAAAAGCCAATTTTATTAAAATGCTTTTCCTTTTTCAATTATCCCATTTCCCTTTTTATACTCAGGAAATGTAATTAAAAGCCATTTTTATTATCATAAAAATGCTTTTACCATATCATATTCTTCCACATCCCTTCTTCCATCCGGGAGTGTTGCCGAAGCTAAACATATAACCCATTTCCCTTCCTATATCCAGGAAATGTAATTAAAGCCAATCCATTATCATGAATTGCTTTAATATAACGCGTTCTAAGACCGCCCGTCCGGGTTTTCCCACTGTGCGCGCCCCTAAATGGCTATCATCTTCCAGGGCCTATTATCAAGACAACCTGGGATCCTACATCGCAAGACATCGAGAAGCGGCCATGTGCCTGCGGGATAGTCAAGACCACACCCGGAATCTCCTAACCAGCGCAGAAAAATATATATCAACAAACGCTCACATGGCCTATAGGACTATATCCACCCTGCATTCATTAGCCAGGGGGCTTCACCATACGTACGCAACTTCCCTTATGATAGCGATTTAGAGAGGTGTGTAATCCATATTTTATCAATTATGAAAATCATTTATTTACCATTTTGAAAATATTCATTTTTATATTTTCAAAATCATTTACATCATAACATATATATACCTAAATCACACAGTATATAAATATCCTATATATTCTTCCTAGAATATATATAAACGGCCATAGTGGCCTATAGCATCTAGCGATGACCAATAATCCCAAAAATTCCCTCCAGGAATCATAATCATGCATTCATATTAGCATGATTCTAAATACAAAGTATTTCCTTACTTCGACAAATAATAATTACCTTAATCATCTCTTTAAGGATTTATTGGATATCTCCAACTATACTAATTCACTTTAAGTGAATATACAAATATATATATGTTCCCAAATCCACAAGTCCCTTAGGACATAACCCTCTAATATACTTTAATTTAGGAAGCCCATAAAGTTTAATCTCAAAGAGGAGAAATAATAATAATCTCCAAAATCTTGGGCTGAAAACAGGACACCGGTCGACCGGTCCTGGACCCCCGGTTGACCGCGGGTTGCAAATAAGCCTACGAAACAAAGCAGTAGGCCCTATTTCCTTGGCGCGGTCGATCGGCCATAGGGGCGCGGTCGACCGGTCACACTAGGTCCATAACACTAATCTCCTCAAATCCTCCATCCAAGAACCCGATTTCATTATCGGGGTTTCTAAACTACCCCAAAAATTATCCCAAACATCTACGCAAGTAATTCTAGCCGTAATTTTTCCAATTCCCGATTTGATTTCCGAGTTGATGATTTCAACCCGGAGCTGTCATCTTGTAAAAATCATATCAAATCTTAGAAAAATCAGAAAAATACGCGGTTAGCGCCCACACGACCGTATCGAAAAGATCTACAACTTTCGTGTTTTGACTGAAAGCTAAATCAATTTTCTTCCTAGTCAAAATAACCTCACAAGGTTACGGGTTACTATTCATTGTCTCCCCAAAATCCCAAACTCCATTTTTCTCCATTTTTGTTGTTTCTAACCTCATCCAACAACTCAATAAGCATCTAATCTTTGTTTTACAGCTAACACATCGATTAATTTGGAATATTAAACCATTTCTCTTATTTTAAACCCTAATACCATAAAAACCCCAACTTAACATTTAAACCCATTTTTATACTCCATTAACATGGTTTTAACACTAAAAACCATTAAGAGTTTACACTACATCAATATGTAAACTCATAATCAACTTTTACCCAATTTTATTTTAAGGGTTCTAACCCCAAAATCATATTTTTACCAACTATGATATGAGATTACTGCACAAAAGTAAATAAAGCAAGTAAACACTTGCCTGGAGGATGAAATCCGACGACTTCGAGTCGAATCCGGCGGAGTTTGGCCCGAATCTCCCTTTTCTCCCCTATTTTCTCCTTCCTCTCTCTCTTCTCTCTTTTTTTCTTCTTTTTCTTCTCTTTTCTCCCCCTCTCCCTCTTTATAAAGAAAGAAAAAGGGTTTAAACCCTTAAAACCCAAAAACGACTCGTTTACCCAATTACGAGTTACTTTTACCACTAAAATTACCCGAAACTTAATTTCGACAATCGGACACTCTTTTCCGACTATCTCGAACATTCCGAGACTCATGGCACAGTCGAAATTTCCATCCGAGGTACTTGACCGCAAATCACTATTTCAACCCAAAATAAATAAATGCGGGTTTTCTACTCAAAATCTTACCTCTTTTGTCGCTATACTCCACGGCGACATATAATTAAATTACTTCGACCTATATAGTCCCAAAATAATTTATAACACCCTTCGAAAATCATTAAATCCTCGAAAATCCCAAAAATTACTATTTCGAGAAATTCTCCAAATTCCAAATTATACTTAATTATGGAATTTAATCCTCTCCAAAAGGGCAGGTTGTTACAAAAAATTTACAAAAATAAAATTTATATTAGATTTTTTTTGTTTATTACTTGATGAATATTATGCTTATTAATGATTAATAATCTGATTAAATTCAAATTTTTTTTAATGTGGTTATTGTCGTTTGATTATTGTCATGTTTATATGCTTATTTGAATTAAACACCATTCATTACTTGAAAAAACAATTTGAGATTAATGATTTATAATTTGATTTATTTCATATTAATATCAAATGGTTGAAAATGTGAATATTTTTTTAAGTCAAAAAATGCTATGGATTAATGAAAAATTCATTTGTGTACATGATAAACTTGACTTTTATGATTACATGATAGTATGTCATAATTTGCTTATTATTATTGATCTTGATGGCTATCATTTATCATGTCTATGCTTGAATTTTAAAATATTTGTCTTTAATATTGCTTTATGGACCTAACACATTCTTGGATGGAAAAGAGAAAATATTCAAAGTTGTGTAGGTTGCATTTTGAGATGGAATGTGGATTTTCAAGGCACATGAATTGGTATCATTACAAATTTCAAGTATCATTGCCTAATGTTGGAAATGCCACACTTGGAGAAATTTTCAAGAGTATATCATTGGTACTGGTAAGGTGGTAAGAAACACCCTTCTTGAATATTGAATTTCATATCTTATGATTCTTGATGGTTTATTTTATGATCTTAATTGATAATTATTTCATGCTTAGATTGATTGATAAAGCATACGAGTTTATTGTTGATGACTTATCTTCACATGTTAATTTGTACATTTATTATATTTTATGATTTTATGTTGTATGACACATATTTGATTTTGATCTTAAAGTATTGAGATGAATATTCATAATTTTTTTTTGTGTTACATCTAAACATATATTTGTGGATAATACTGTTGGATAAATTCTTGACAATTCTTATATATTTATTGAAAACGAAAATATTATTTGAGAATATTCTAGTATGCTAGTTATATGAGCTACATGTTGATTTTGTGATATGAATCTATTGAATTTGAGGATATGAATATATTAATCTTTGTTGAGATAGATTTATAAGTTTGAATTTTAGTGACATTCATGAAGAATATGATTTTTAAAATTAACATTTGTGTTATTTGTGCTTACTTAAAAAAATTCATATGATTATTAAGATTTTTTAACGGCATATTATATGAATGTTATTGTCTTTTAGACAGTGCATTATTTTTGGAAGAAAATGATTCTTATAATGTTTTTGCTTAAGTAGGTCCTTTGATTAATGAGTCTTTGAAATATATTGAAATTGATTAATTTATGTCGCATCCATTCCTTTTGAAAATTTTATTTATTGATTGATTTGAAGTTATTCTTGAGCAAATTGTTTGTTATTTATTGAAACTATGAACATATTGATTTTGTGATAAGCTTCTTGCTATTAACAATCTGAAATTATTATGTTTATTTTATTTTGGCCTCATCATATGTTTCATTCTTAAAAATTGATTTAATGACTTTCATGAAATATAATTGGTGAAAGAAATTAACTTTTGAGTTATTTGAGTTTATTTGAAAAATCCTATAATTATTTGAATATTCATGATTCTAATGAAGAATATTATTTATTTATTTTTAAAGGAAACGACACTTATGATATTTTTGTGCTTAAATCAAAAATCGTATGATTATTGAAATTATTATGATTTGTGAATATTTTTTTAACTTATTGAAAATGATTTTATTGAAGCAAAAGATGCACCATATTTGTTATATGCATACATGCCTTCATTGGTATTCCTTAAGAGGAGATAAAATGATTATTGAAAATAATTTGTAGAAAAATACTTGATCATGAATTTTGATACATTATCATTGATATATTTCAAAATTTTCAGCTTGTATATTGAAAACGGCAAAGCATGACAAAAATCGAATTTTTTTATCGCCATATTTATGCCACTATATTCTCACTCATATTATGTTCTTTATTCAAATTATTTGAAAACATCGAGTTATGAAATGTTTCATGTTGTGCTCTTAAAAGTTTATTATATCATGATGATTTATACAACAATTGTTATGCGCCTATTGAAAATTTATTTTTTGCAATTTTTTTCATTATTGAAAGAATTAATTGTGCTAATAGATATATCTCGTATTTACATTAAACTCGTATTATGTGCCTAATTCCAAAACTATTTGAGAACATTAAGTTATGATTTCTGTTTATGTGTAAAAATGTGCGACCTAGAACAATTGATATCATTTATCTTTTATGCGCTTGAAATGTTGATCATTTATCATTTTGGTGACTTATGTGATATTTGAAAATATTACTCCCTATCCAAAAATTCTAAATGCCTTATTTGAGAATATTTTTTTTGATAAAAAAAATGTGCCTATTGAAAATTTTATGATATTCATATATGCCCCTTGAGATTTATGGTTGAATCCTATGCATTAATTATTTTTTATAGGGGGACCTTCGCATTTTTCCCTTGACACTCGATTTATATTAGGAAAAAAAATTGATAATGTCAAAATGGGGAGAAGTGTGTATGATTCACTATTTGTGCTTAATTTATTCATTTTATGAATATTGTGAATCATTGTTTGCCATCATCAAAAAGCGGGAGATTGTTAAATGAAAATGTAATTATCCTTTAATTAATATTTAATTAGTTTAATTGTAATTAATGTACATTTTAGTTTAATGTCATATATTGATTTTGATGATTCCAAACATATATTTATTAAGGGATAATGTAAATATTTACTTTTAACTATTTGTATAAATACTATATTTTTTGTAAATTATATTGTTGTCAACTTATATCATAATAATTATTTTTATATTTTTATTTATTAGTACTAATCACATCTTTTTGTCTTTATATATATACACACGTTATTATATTTACCATGCATCCCAGATAACTATTATCCTATTATATATATATATATATATATATATATATATGTGTGTGTGTGTGTGTGTGTGTGTGTGTGTGTGTGTGTGTACTTATACTGATATATTATCTTTTATTACGTGCTTCTTATCTTTACGTTTTTTTTTCTTTTGCTTTGTAACTCATACTTATTGGAAGACTTTATGTATAGCCCACTTTGTTTTATAGAGTCAAATCAGCCTTGGGTCCCCCAAATTGATCATGTTTTTTATATCTTTTATATGATATAATATAATATTCATATCTATCATATTTGACCAGTGAATATATATGGTAAAAGATTGTATGATATTATTTTTTGTCCAAGTCACTGAAAAGACCATATTAGTCTTGTAAAGGACCACCTAAGCTTACAACCCTAATGCCTTGGAGACTGTTTTGATTAATCGATCAGTTTTTTTTATTTCATCTTGTCCGAAATATATTTTTTTTGAGCCACGATTTTTAGTCAGCTACTTTTCTTTTTGAGCCTCTCAAACCATGTGTTTGTCCGAAGTTAATTAAGGAAATGAGTTTTATTGCTAATATTTTTTTATTATTTATGGTCCCATATTTTATGGTTTTCACTAGTTAATTGTATGTTTGCTTTGGGTTATAAAAGATTTGATGTGGTAAAAAAAAATTATCAACTATATGTACGCCTATTTCTATATATTAGTTATTTATTGGCAAATGTTTTATAAGGTAAGATTTTGTATCAAATAATCTTATTCCTTCTTCTTAGTCATGGAACCCACGAAATGACATAAAGCGTTGACAAGATTCAGAGCTGAAATTGTTTAATAGCTTTGACGGTGGCTAGGCCCTGTGCATAATACATATAATTCTTATGACAGGTATTGAGTTGTCCCATATTTTTCTTATATATAATTATTCTTATAATCTTTGTATCTTCCTTTCTCGACCTAAACAGACTTTGAGCCAACACCAACTTAATGATATTTTACTAACAGCAACATTTGGTACAGTTAAGATTGACTGACATATATTATTCACCATTAAACCATGACATACCTTGTCCCATTTCTGTCTGCATCTTTACTGTCTCGGACAGTACTTGTTGTCTAAATAAATTATTATATATATATATATGTGTGTGTGTGTGTATTATAAGGCATGCAATTTTTTTTACATCTGCATTATACAGTTCATGATTTTTTTCTTGAAACCATGCGCCTATTACAAAAGGCTTATGAGCTACTATTAAGAGTTTAATATTTGTTGTTTCAATTGTATAAATTTTGACTGCCTTAGCCACGTATATTATGTCTTGGAAAACTGTAGAAATGAGTTTGGACTGTTTGATAGAGAAGTTCTTCTAAAATCTGACACTACCATTAGGCCATAATAATTATTTGATATGTTATTAAGCCTCGTGTTATTCTCTCTCTGTGAAATACCTATCTATTACTTAATGGTTTAAATTATATATCAGTTTGGTTCTCTCTCTTGGACTAACATATTGTGAAGGAGTCTATTCTAAGATATCCATCTGTATTATTTTCAGTCCTACATTTTGAGGGTGCCATATCCATGTATCAACGGTCATTTTATTGATAAGCAAAATGAAGATTTGCAAGATCATTTTTTCAGCCATCATCTTAGAAAATCAGGAGCACTTAATGCTCACAATGGTTCTTTCTACCAGCTAGTTTTTGAAGACTCGTTTAAATATTTCAAGAGATGCATTGAAGACCAACATGAATGAGACTATGAGCAAAAACTAGAGAATTTATTAAGAGCATTTGAATTTATTATTCAGTTACTACTACATCATTCAAGAGAGCAATTAATTTTACATTCTGCTCAAATCATTGAAGAAGAAGACTTGAGCCTACATCAACATCATTTATTGAAGTCTCGTTAAAGAAGAAGAAACTCATATTGCAATTTGTATTTTAAGGAGTTTCATTATTCTACATTGTACAAAAAATTCAGATTTGTTTGAAGCTTTGTTAAAGCTTTGTGGACTAAGATCTTGGAGCCGGAATTTGCTTCAAGTGTTTGTGAAGTGGTGGTTTAATCATACCATCAAGTGGATGAGGGATAGTGAAGCGCAAGGAGATGGGAGTTGCTCTAGGTGCGTGGACGTAGGCTGGGATTTGGAACAACCATGTTAAATTTCGGTGTCTTTATTTTTCGCACTTTATTTGCTTATTTATTTGTGCTTGCTTTAATTTATATTTGTCAGCACACTAACTTGCAAATATATTAATTCCAAAAATTGGTAATTTATTTTTAAAGTTAAAATAATTATTTTCGAATTAATTAACTAATTTTAAAATATCAATTTTTATTAAATACAAAAAATAATTAAATATTGATTAAATGTTAAAATCTGCATTTTAGCCTGTCTAAATTAATTGGTTGCATTTGTTAGATATTCTTGGTTTTAATCTTTGAAGATTTATGAATCTAAAATTTAATTAAGTGATTTAAATTTAATATTTTTCTGAAATATAAATTTAACCCTAAAAGTTTGCAAAATCCCAATTCACTCCCCCCTCCCCCCTCCCAAGTATTTTCTGGGCAAAAAACACAATTAAAGTGGCACTCATACGTATCTAGCAATAATCAAGGCTCTCAATCATCTGAGACCAATAAGTCAAGTATAAAATTACGTGGGATAACATGTTTGTCTACTTCCTAGTTAATATTTTTTTTTTGGGGCGGGGGAAATTATGTGACTATATAGAACAGTAACCGAACACTTTACAAGTAACGGAGAGGAAAGCCTCAAATCAAAAATGCCACAGGGCATACCCCAAAGGCAAGCAAAAATAAAAAAACATGGTGGGGCATACCCCACCAACAAAATCAGCCAAAACTAACACAATAAAACAATGCCCAACACGGGCCACCCAATTAAACAAAAGCCCATCAAGGGCAACCCAAAAGCATCCCAACAAGGGCCACCCCAAAGCAGACCTAGGCCCAAACCCATGCTGGCCCAAACCCCAACAATCGTCGGGTATACACCCGAAGCACGATGGCGAGAAAACCATCAAAACCTATCGCCGGAGAAAGATCGTCGCCGACCACGCCGGAAACCCACCACAGTCCAGGAGCCAGATCGGCACTGAACAACATCAACCTTGCCATCGCAAGGCAACCACGGCAGTTATTAGGGGTAACTGGTATCATAGTTAATATTGATGCTTGTAATATAATGGAACAAAAATGTAGGGGTAACTGAATCAATATGAAATATGATACCAGTTATTAGGTGAGAAGGGTTAAAATTTATCATTAGTCAAATTCAAATACCGGTGATAAATTCAAATACCGATTATATGTGACAAAATATGTAGTATGGCAATACAATAACATGCTCACACTAAGAATAAATATGAGTTATCACATAGAGGTATCAACAGCAGTATGCTAAAGACGCAAAGTTTACCACTGAAAAGGTAGGAAAAACTTACTTGCTCGATATTTCGATCGGCTTTATATCACAAGACGATATTGGGAAGAGCTGGTAATTGGTTTTATTTATACAATGTGTGGTATGTAAGTATTTGGGATATAGGTTAGCCAGTTTTGTACTAAAATTGTATCTTTTAAAGTTTTGGGGGTTCAATTGTAAATATCTTAGGACTTTAATGTACTGGACTTAAGATCATTATTGAGCGTTTGTGTAAGAGAATTTTTATCTTAAAATATTTTGAAGCATTCATAGACAAAATTTGAGGATCTAATTCATAAGTTTTGAGAGGGGTCAATTTGGAAATTTCGAAGAATATTCTTAAGTTAAAACCTTATTTTTCCATAACTTAGGCTAAGTGTATCCAAACATGGCCTTACCTTATACCATTTTGACCAGAAAAATTAAATAAAAATTTTGAAAAAATTTCAGAAATTCCCGATTGGCCACACGCCCTTACACACGTAGTGAAAGTTTCTGTTGAAAGTCTTCATCTTCAACCTCTCGACTTTGACTTCTAGGGATTTAAATTTTTTACCTCAATTTTCTCCTTCATTTATATACCATTTGAGATGATTTCTTAACCAACTTAACATAATTTTTCAAAAGCAATCCAAATATATAGATTTTTTCGATTGAGATGCAGTGTATCTTATGTTCTAAAACTATGCATTTTGTTATAATTTTGACCTGATATTAGTGGATTTCTAGATCATGGCAAGGATTAATATGAACTTGGGTTGGTTTTCACTATATATGTGACAACCCACTCACCAAAATAAGGGGTGGCCAGCCCAATACTCCAATATAACAGGAGTCCCGGATGGAATCATTCTCAGCATCACAATAAAATATAGAGTATCCAGGATAACCACCCGATATTTCAGAAAACGGGTTGCCAAAAATTTTGTTTTGAAGTTAAAGAAAGAAATTTAAACAACCCAAATCCTGAAAAGATAGGGGAAACCCCAAGACATATATATATAATACAACAAGGAAACCATAAAGGGCCCGAATGTGCAGCCGGTCAACAAACTATATAACAGTATTTAAACAATCATAATAATTTATACAATACATTTCATTAGACATTTACAAAAGCTTGGGCCTCTCGCCCGAGTAAAGAGACCCGATCATAACTAGAATACAAAAATGAAAACGTCTATACCAAATGTGTCCCGTAATACCCGCAATGCATCACGGCTCGCCGAAGACATCGGAATAGGGATTCAAATCAGGCATCCTTGCGGCGGAGTACCTGAGCGGAGACAAGATGCACGTGCAACAAGAAATGTAAACGGGTCAGGGTCCGGTTCTATATGATTACCAGATGAATAAAAAGTATGACAGTTATGAATGATAAATTATGAAAAAAAGAGAAATAAGAATCTACCTACACAATTTATAACATAAACTAAGGAGGAACAATAAAATAAGAAGCATTAAACTAAAATCTTCATCGTATGCACCACTTATCTCATATATCTTTTCCTTAGCAGGAAGTATATATATATATATACAATCACAGTCTTTTGCTCTTTATGGCAATTGTATCTCAATTTTACCTTTTGTAAAAATCCTTTCCTTATCAGGAAAATACTCATTTTCAAATGCTCTTTCTGGCATTTATATGTGCTCTTTGTGGCACTTCAGTATGATCGTTATGGCATATAATCCATCAAGTCCCACTTGATGATGAATAGTTATATTTATATACATATAACGATTCTAAGACCGCCCCTCCGAGTTTCCCCACTGGGCGCGCCCCTAAATGACCATCATCTTCCAGGGCCTATCTATACAAGACAACCTGGGCACCTATCGCAATACGTCGGGAAGCGGCCATATGCCTGCGGGAGAGTCAAGACCACACCCGGAATCTCCTCACCAGCGCAGAAAACATAACATATCGCTCATATGGCCTATGGACTATATCCACCCTTCATTCATTATCCAGGGGCATCACCAAGCGCGCGAACTTCCCTTATGATGTCATTTAAAGAGGTGTGTATCAACCATTTTCAAAAATCAAGTAAATTATCATTTACCAATTTCATGATTAAGTAAATTATCATTTACCGTCATCATCGCCATTTCCATATGTATGTTTCATTTTATCCGAAACCAGCATCATTTACTTTTTGTAAATAATATAACTATTATCTGGAGCCATACGTATATCATAACGATATTACAACCTCGATGAATAAATGAACTATCAATTTATTCTCCCAAGATTTACTTGTGAAGTTATTATAAACCATCAAGACTAACACAGCTAAATGGAGCTTCTAAGGTCTCCCGAACATAAAACTACAACTCCTAGTTTAATAGTAATCAACTAGAAGAAAGAATGCCCTAACTTCAATTGGCATATCCCCGAAAAAGTTTCCACTTATCCTATTTCTAATGTAGGGTGGTTAGCTAATACATCTAGGACTCTAAAACTCTAAATTTACTTCATTCAAGGAGGTTCCTAGTCCCTATTGAAGAAAATAAATCTAGGAAACAAAATAAGATTTTAGGATGAAAAACAGGGGACCGGTCGACCGGTCCTGAGACCGCGGTCGACCGCGTCTCCAGATTTTGCCTATAAAGAAAAAATAGAAATCTCAGAATGGAGGGTCCGGTCGACCGGTCAAGGAACCGCGGTCGACCGCGCTCAAAATTTATGCCTTTGTAGGAAAGCAGTAAGCCCTCCCGCAAAGGCTCGGTCGACCGGTCGTAACAGACCTAGGGTTCTTCCTTCTTCCAAAAACTAAACCCAAGTTATGATTTAATTTTCCCACCTCAAATCTCTTCCATTTTGAACTCAACCAACAATTTTTATCTACCCAAAGATTATCCTACATGATTTATAACCGTTATAATTCCCAATCTTATCATCAAAACCAAATCTAGGTTTAAATACCATAATTTCCATTTTGTGATCTCCAAATATATATATACATAAATATCACACAATTTATTCATCTTAAAACATATATTAGCAAGTAGAAAACTTGCCTTAGGGTTGCAAATTCAGATTTCTTTGAGTAGTAGCAACAATCCATCTTCAATCTTCATTTTTCTCTTTTTTCTCCTCTTTTCTCCCAAGCTTTCTTCCTCTCTCTCTTCTCTCTATGTTTAAGACACAAAATAGGGAATTAAGGGAATTTAGAAGGCTAAAAATAGGGGCTTAACATAAGTCTGCCAACTTAAGTGGTTAATACCACATTAATATGACTCGCAAATACACGTTTCAGCTAAAATCGGGTAAAAGTGCCCGAAACCCAAAAATACAATATGGAACTTATTTTGACTGTCTCGCACCTTTCGGGACTAACTACACCCTCTAAACTGGCATCCGAAAAATTTTATAAATTATTTCCAGTTCCAATTTTATTTAAACCATAATGTCATTTAAAATACAAGACACGATAAAATATGCCACCTGATGATATTTACTTTCACATACAGTAAATATGCATCAATCTAGTAAATATTAACTTTCAATTCATTCAATTAATATTTACTCCAGTCCCCACATTTTATATAATTACCTTATGCGGTAATATTAGTATAAAATGAGCCTCCCAGAATCGAGGGTTGTTACAATATATAGGAGTAAATTGGTTTTGGTTTCAGAGATTAAGATGGATTTTACATGGAGAATTTAAAATTTTCCAGTTTCGAGTTCAAAATACACTTTTGATCAATTTGAGCTCAATGGACACATTCCTGGCTTTTCACCATTACACTCAAGATCCTTAGGTTGTATTGAAGTTATATGTAGCTTCAAATCAAATTTTAGAGATTTATATCAAGATTCACCATTAAATCTCAAGCTTTAATGGCGTATCTTTATATTTTTTCCATCCTAGGTTGTTCTATACGTAAAAGCTTCCATATTATGATTGTTCTAAGTATACTAACTACACATAAAGCAAATGGAAATGACTGAACTAACAATTACTCATAAAATCATGGTGTACCTAATTTGAGTGGAATTTCGAGTTTTTGAACTGAACTTTGAGGTATGTCTTAACTACTAAAATGGTGGGGTATTTATACTACATACTCAGGGAGGTCTATTGGTTCAATGGGGTGGTAGAATTGAGCTGATTATATTGAGTTTTCAAGTCTAGTAAGTGTGGTTCACATGTGTACATGGTGTGTACATGTGCCTTTTAAATTCTAGTGCTAATGTGGTGCACTAGGTGGACAGGGTTTTAACTAAAATTAATGAAACTTGGAGGTTTGGTCCTTGGTTGGTTTTGTAATTATTTTTATAGCCTTAAAAGTACACTTTTTATAAACTATAGGGGTAATTTTTTAAATTTAAAAAGTTTCAAGGTATGAAATTGTGATTTATGTTAATTAGGGTCTAAGGGATTCATTTGATGTAAAGTTGGGTAGTAGGGGTAAAATATACATTAAGTTATCCTACTTAAAATTTCTAGGGGCTTTTTTATAATTTACTGAAACTTTAAAGGGGTCTAAATTAATTTAGAAAAAGTGTAGGTTTCTAAGTATAGTTTCTTTCTTCTAGAAGGCTTTGATTTTGAACACTTTATAAGGGTTTAAACAATAGTCGTAGGTATTTAGGGTTGAAAAAAATATCTCGGTTCTTACAATGTCACCCAAACCTGACAAGATTTCATCACCCACGATTCTCTCGTAGTAGGTATGCCCTACCGACCTCTTAGCATCCATCTCAAACGACTGTTATATGCTCGCACAGACACTAACCTATAAGTCTCCAACAAATGATCTGCAGCATTAGGATGAAAATCATATTTCCTTTTTATTTGAAACCCTTGAACAGATTCAACATATGTCCTTATCATTGGGACCTAATAAAAGGGAACAAAAACTCCCTTCCAATCAACTTTAAGCCACACACTACGTGTCAAACCAAAACATAACACTACTAAGGATTCTGGCAGGATATAGGATGTCATGCTTAACCTAGAAGCCTTTAAGTCCACAATACCGAAATCACAAGAGATCCTATTCCTTAGTGTCACATCATGTTCTCCAAAACCACATCATGGAAGACTATCGAAGGTTCACTCTTACGTCACTTTAATTCATTATTATCACACACGTAATGCATTTACCATCAACGGCTCATAACTCACATCATATATATATATATATATATATATATATATATATATATATATATATATATATATATATATATATATATATATATATCGACATTTACTAAGGAACTCATCTATAATTGTAGTATCCAATCGACTAAGCCATGAGTACACATCCTCAATTAATGACCAACACGGGTCTATATGCCCACTGACTTGTTAAGTACTTACAACATGACACTACCCCAAGAATAAAGTTCGCCTAATTGCATCATCATTGTTAACTAACAGCGAGTTCCTAACTAAGGAACCTAATGCGTACTTATGGAGTAAATACTTCTTAGAGATGCCAATATAGTAACCTAATCTCCACAATTAACTTTAAGGAATATCCATATCTAAGAAATGGACGACATTCATTTATATTAACACCACAAACGGCTTCTCACACCATCAAAAATTGACACGAGCGCACCTCACACTACAGACCGCGGTGTTTCCACTAATGGCTTGCACGGACAGATGAAAGTTATTAGCACGTCTACATCAGAAGCACCAAGAACTATTAATGGAAATTAATTTGGCCACTTGTTGCTTGGAAATAACTTGCCCATCGTGCTAATATCCTTGACTCCATCGTCGAGAACACGAATTAAAACTGTCACATGTCTAACGTGACCGACCCAAAACTAACACCGACGTCAAAAGATCCACTATCGACCTCACCATGTCACTCCCAAAAGGAACCTTGAACATAGATATCTTTTACCATTTGTAATGCTATGGCCCAGATTTGTGGGTTACTCATGGGTCAGCCTAGTCCGGCCAGAATGTTAGGTGTGTAGTGCAATGAGATAACCTAAATAATATTGCTAGTCCGGTTTTATTTAATTAACTTTCCACGTTTTTAGCATGCAATTCTAACACATATCAAGGTACATATTGGCCCCGTGGGAAGCCTCCTCGGAGTCCAAGCATTAATAGCTACTAACTTAAAATAAAAAGGATACGTACCGACATAACTCTCTAAGATTATGGAACCGCACACAACTTTCCATAACAAAGAAAACGAAATGAGACGAATGCCCAGTGGAAAAATATAATAATGTAATGCAGAATTGAATGATAGAAAAAATACTAACACATTATACCTACGTTCACATGAAATTACCTCATATATATACGTAGACATACATTAATTCATGAAACCATTTTTAATTCAAAAACGTTACTTGTTCCGATTAAATCACAATAATCCTATGAAGATAACCTTTTTACGTAACTTACCAAATTTCCCAATTTAACAGGCCCATTTAAATACTTAAAAAAATACCATTTTGTTTAAAGAGATTACTTCTCATATGGAAATCATCCATTTACTCGCACCGAATTTAACTTAGTATTTTCCTTGAAAGTATCCCTTCAACACACGCACACACCGTATTAGAAAATACTTATTTTCTGTTAAAAGGCTTCCATAAACACATAATTGTGTTAACTATGGATTAAAACCTCCTTAGGTTGCTTAATTACCCATTTAATCACTTCACTTTACCA
The DNA here is from genome assembly GCA_949130495.1 of Sambucus nigra. Taxonomy (NCBI): domain Eukaryota; kingdom Viridiplantae; phylum Streptophyta; class Magnoliopsida; order Dipsacales; family Adoxaceae; genus Sambucus; species Sambucus nigra. The sequence goes on along the minus strand of OX422209.1, from coordinate 160,965,346 downwards.
TACCTTTCACCTTACATGGACATTAACCAATATCGCATATTACTTGTCCACATTATCTTTTCAACCCGAACATTTCAATTTCATTTCATATTAGGTTGTCTTTTCTTATATTCACACCACAACCCATTTATTTACCATGTTCCATTATCTTTTTCTTGGAATTCTCCAAATAACCTCGTACTTTAAGAGGCTCCACACCTCCGCAACGCTACCATATGCTCTGGTTAGTGTTTTGGATCTTTCACCCTAAGGCTTAGGGCCTTTCTTAATTCTTTTCTGATCTCATCCGAGTCCATGTTAATGTGTTTTAATATTTTTTAAATGTCCACATTATTCTACTTTTACCGACCGAAGTCAAAACTCGGGATTTCACCGCACCATGTGTTACACTTTAAAAATCACAATTTCTTGTCCTTTACACACCTGCATTGATTTTACCCCAAAAATCACTTTCATTTAGGACCATTTGTGTAACATCTTTCCAAATATTTTTATTTCATAAAAATGTTTTACTTTATGTAAAATTATCATTTTACCCCTTTATGTCCAAACTCGTCTTTTCTTCCATTTTCACGAGTGTTGATTTCCTAAAACATTATTAAGTTATATACACCAACTTCTTGAATGTTTTTACTCATAACTCTCATTGAGATCCTTGGAGTTAACATGCTTTTCAAGTTGGAAATCTCTTTATTTCATTACTTTCTTTACTAAGCGACATTTTGAAGACTACTTTGCAAGAAAACACCATTTTTCTTTTATTTCACATGTAGTCTTGAATACCAACTTATCATATTTTCTAAACTTATTCACACACCTTAACGGCTGAAATTTCTATTTTCTTTTATTCATGTTAAAACCATTTAAAACCTTTATTAAACTTGTCTATATGCTCAATATCAAACTACAATAAGGAAGAGGGATTTTAAGTCCAAAAATCCCATTAAATGGGTTTAACACATGGTTCATTCTAGAAATTTCATAATATTTGCAAAAACGTGTTTTTCAAGACAAAAGATATTTTGTATCTTTAAAACTTGAATAACAAACTACGTATAGAAAAATCTCAATTTTTACAAGAAAACTTTGAGACATTTGTTCATAAAATATCTTCAACAAGATAAATATCACCTCAAACATTGTATTCCATAAATTGTTTAAATATCAAATTTTCTTGAAATATATCATTCTGCTCAAAAATCTTGAAATCATTTGTAAACCATTTTACATAAATCCATAAGACATTACCCTCTTATATCATATATGCATTCTACTCTTACAAACTCCAACTATAAGACCAATACTATAGAAAATAGAGTTTTTAAGCCAAAGAGTAGAGTTTCCCACCTTAAAGAATCTCCAAAAATGGTTAGGTGAATGTAGAAGAAGATGGAAACCACCCATCTCCAAAGGTGGCCTTAAAAAGATTGTTTAGCTCCACTAATCTTGCTCCTTGAAAGCTTTATGAAAAAAACCTTCAAACTCCATAATTTCTTCTTCTTCAAAAATCCCCAACAACATGTCCATGAAATCCCATCTTGCTCAAAAGTGTGATGTATATGGGTCAAATAAGCTTGAATATGGCGGAAAAGGATTAAACTATAGTGATTTTGGGTGGAGGGACAGTGGCGCTAGGTTGGTGTATGGTAGTTAGTATAGGGGGAGCTCCAAGAGCTAAAAAGAGAGGCAAAATCTGATTGGGTTGCTCAAATGAGCCAAAACATACTTTAAATACTCCCCAAACCCTATGGATTAAATCCCAAAATGCCCCTAAATTCAACCCTTTTATCCAACGGTCTAACCAAGCTTTGATCTACGATCTGATCTAAGCCAGTGGGAGCTCGACCACTCATCCGATTCAATTATCCATGTAGTGACGCCACATTAAAATGTGTAAAAATTTCTTATTCTCATCCAGTCATTCAAATAACTTTCGACCTCGTTCGAATGAGATACCTTCTCATTCGAGCAAGAGTTCTAATGAGAGTCCAACGTAGGCTATAAATGGGTCAAACACCAGCTCATTCGAACAGGAAGCTATCCCTCGTCGAGTGATAATGCACCTCATTCGAATAAGGGGTTGCAACGAGATTCCAAAGAATGATGGAAATCGTCGATGTCCTTATCGTTATATGGTCGTTTGAACCTCGTTCGAATGATAGTCTTTTCCTCATTCAAACGACGTGGCCACTCATTTTAACGACAACCATAATTCCAAATAACAACTTTGAGACATATCAATCCAGTTTAATCGCACCAGGGCCACTACATTACCCAAATTTGAGCCCAGATCCATCTTACCAAGTCTAAAGCCCAAATGGGTCATACCGAGTTACCAAATCACACAAGTACAGTCAAAATCTCGGGGCAGTCATTACATGTAATAGAAATGCACGTACATCACTAATAAAAGGTAAGCACATAACCCCACCAAACTCCTCCAAAATAAATGAAAAGAAGAAAAAATATGAAAGTGAGAAGAAAAACTTGCATAATTACTTTAAATTTATGAAAGATTATAAAGACCGGTGTAAAAATGGGTGTGGTCCTACTACGTGTGTCTCAAATCAAACCAATTTTCACCAAAAATTATCCAACTTTTAATTAGCACCAAACCAAGTTGTGAAAAAAACCAATTCTTACTTTAAACCAATATTATCTTGATTAATCCTAAACATGCATCTAGTGATTAAAGCAAGTAAAGTAAAGTAAAGAATACTCACAACACCGGATGTACGAGGAAAAAACCCAAAACAGGAAAACAACCTCGGACGTCCCAAGCCAGACAATCACTATGAACAAAGGTTTTACAAAGACAGATTAGCCTTACTCAATGACTCGATCCCCACGGGTCTTGACGCTCCTTCTGATCTTCTACCATTCTTCAATAGTGCCCACATAGAAATTCCATCTTCCACAATACCTGTCCACAACACACGCGTCCACGTATGTCTCGGTGTCCACCGAATGGCTTTGATACGTCTACGATGTCGAACAAGAAGTCCTTATCTTTTCTTCACTGCAAAACCCTGATGTTCAAGTATAGAACAAACCTTCTTGGTGCAGCAATATCACGTAAATATATAATAATGATAACTCGGATCTTTGCAAACTCTAAGGATGTATTTAAGCTTTGAAACCTTAGAAAAACATGTGCAAACACGTTTCTGGATCGTAAACAGTTTTTTCAGAATGTACACATACAAAACTCTGACGAAAACATGTTTTAAATATGAATTAAACCACCTCGAAAATAGTGTCACTCGAACGAGATAGGCAAGTCGTTCGCACGACATACCATCTCGTTTGAACGAGACTGCTTGTCGTTTGAACGACGCCGCTTGTCAGTTTGACTTTTTGACTTTTTGTTTAAAACATCTCTTCCAAGAGATATCCAAATAAGTCAAACTCTTTTTTGAGCTTATCAAAATAAAATGTAGTGTAAAACTCTTAAAACACTTTTAAACATTTTAAAACAATTTTCTTTTTAAAATTACATCCTTATTTTTTATAAAAATAATTCCGAGCACCATTAATTATACACATTCATACCTGTGTGATCTCAGAATGCAATTAACTTTTAAGATGATTAAACTTGCACCAATTAAACTTCGGCATGATTAATTCTTTGAAGCTTTGCCTCAATGTCTTCAATTTGTTCAATACCTCATAGACCAAGTGGGATCGTTCCAAAATAAAATCTCCCTATGACACATTTCAAACACAGTTTTGTTCACGAAATTAGTTAAAACAATACATGGACTCAATTGGAAATTTATGTCCTTACAACCAGTTTGACTCTTGGTTTGCCACACTATGGACCATATTCATATATACTAGGTGTGAACCCACGTGATATGCAAGCAAGGATATTGTGATAGTTATTTAGCATGTTAAATTATTTATATAGGGACCAAAATTGTCATGGCACGTGACCTACACATGTTCGGCACAGGCCCATAAGCTTCTTACGCATAAAGTTAATAAGTCAAAGTCATAAACGACTCCTGTATATCCATCCTTTGGAACGACTTAAACTAATAAGATATAAGTTCGAACATCTAGGGATAGCTATTAATAGAGATTAGGACTCTCCTGATATCCTATATAATATATAAACATGCCCCTTTGAGAGGGGCATGTGATATTGTGACATCGAGCAGTACTACAACTCTGCTGACATGTTCTCTGAGTTAATAAAAGTGAAAACCTAACCTCGTGGACGTAGTTCTCATACCAACAAGTTAAGTGTGAAATAAATATAAAGCGAGTAAAGAGAGACAAAACACAAGATATAGAGTGGTTCGGCTATTAAATGAATCTATGTCCACTTTGTTGCCATACTCTCATTACATACATGTTGTAGTACAAGTTTACATTGCCATAAATGGTGTACAATAGAGTTAAGAGAGAAGAATACATGTTTGTAATGATTTTGGGCATTTCGTGGAGATAGCTACGAGGTAGGTGAGTAGCTCCAAGCTGTATTGGGCACATGTAGAGAGTTTGGCAGGGCTTTGCCAAGAGTGACTATCTTGGATCCCACTATCTTGAGGTGTGGACCTCTATTTATAAGAGGTATGTAAGATGTGTCATGTGACTTGAGCATGTGACATGTAAATAAGTCTGAAGAGTAGTTCTTTTGATAGGGCAGCAGCTGTGAGTAGGGGGCTGTGACCTGTTTGATCACAGGAAGTAGCTAGGCTAAGGTGTTGTGGCCTAATAGACAGACCAATCATATAGGTTACGCGGCATGTTTAGTATAAGGCAACGACCTGTATATGGGAAACCAGATAAGCATTAGGCTGTGGCATGCTTAGCTCTTCGTAATAGCCTTTTGTCTGTAGTTTCTTCGGTAGGGGATCATATTGTTCATATCAATAATCCCCCAAGACGTAGTGCCAAGGGGTGGTGATTTGGTACTGAGACTTGATATCAAGGTTACCATGGTGTCTTATAATTTCTACAGTCATCTTACGAGGTGATGTTTCATTTTCCCGTGCCCTCTTATATAAATGGATCTGGTCGTGGCCTTCATTACGTTTTCCAAACCTTTGAGATCAAATCGAGAGCCAACTTATGTTACTCCATCCTTTGAGTTTTTCAGCGAGCTTTTGGCAAATATTTGTGGCAATTTGAGGTTGAGCAACCATCGTCCACCGATTTCCAGGTAACTTTTGAAACAACAATTAATTTCTCTTTTATTTTTTTTGGCATTCTTGTTTGGCTAAATGTTTTTTTATTCTCTTACTTGAACCCATGATAAATGATTTATCTGAACCCATAATAAACGAATTATCTTAAATGAATCCTTTTCTCCTTGAGCCAAATGTGTAGTTATTTGAATAGGATTTGGGTTGAACAATCGACTGTGTTGTGGAATTTGATTTTCTTGGATTTGTGTAGAATATAGGGTTTTATAGATAATGTAGGTATTTGAAGAGGATTATGATTAGAACACAACACCCATTCATGGCATTCTTGGACAAAAACTTTAGAGTTTAGTTTTGGATCCTCTCGATCTGAGAGTTTGAACATCTTAAATGTGTATCCATCGACCGCGGTATGCTTAGGGTTTTTATACTGTAATATCTGCTGCAAACATACTTTAACTTCTGCCAAAAATTACCCGACTTCTCAGGATAGGCCTCCACTGCAATACCTGTAGCTTTTACCAAACCCGTCAAAACGCCCTTAGCCGCACTCTGTCCTTTTAGAAAGAATGGTTGCGGCATCAAATTTTGTTAGGACTCTTTTTTATGGTTGTATCTTTCATATTAGCTACAGCCCTTTATTTTCCTTTTCTTCAATTATTTCATAATTTCTCTAGACTCCTTTACTATTTTACTAGTAAATGTCGTGGCCTCTAAAAGGCTCTTCTGACCATAATGACTGCGGCACCTAACTACGGAGCCCTTCTGCTTTTCAGGTTTTGCTACAGCTCTATGAGTTGGGATCCTTTAGAGTTTCTGAATAACTTCTGTAAAACTCATTTTGGCATTCCTCCCCCTGACATTCCTTCCGTAAAGCCTTTGAAGACTGTTGGGGCTTATCTACTTAAAGACTGTCCCAACTCTATCATTCTTGATTCTGACTCCGTAGACTCCACATCCTGTAGGAATACTATTGAGACTAAGGCTATGGAGGAAGATACCAATTCAAGCAATCATCCTAATGAACCGGAGGCCACAGTAGTTAGGCCTTCTAAGGCCAGAGATGCACTAGCTATCCCATCTAACAGAGAAGAAAGATCTTATGTAGTATTAAATTTTCGTTACATAATGACTGAAGAGTGGGTCAATCAAGTGGCCTTGGCGTTTGAATTTCCCAATGGGGTGATTTGTGCATCCCCTTCCACGGAGCAGAAATCGTGTTCTGCGATCCCTAACGATGGGATTTGCTTCCCTCTTTATGCTTTTGTTTATGGGTTGTGGATGCATGTACCTGTCCCCATTACGAGGATTTTTAATGCTATGAAGTTTGCCCCAGCCCAACTGGATCTAAACGGTTGGAGAGAAATTCTTGCCTCATTGGTACTTTGGAAAGACAAGTTTAGTAGAGATATCACTCCCTCGGAGTTCTTCTATTTTTACCGGCCAAAGGAGAACTCTGTTAAGTTCGCGTGGTACTACTACTTGCCTCTTCGAAATAATGAAGAGGTTTTATATATTGGGAGACCTTCTAGTTTAATTAACTAGAAGGGAAAATACTTCTATATTTCTGGAGAAGGATGAAAAACTTATCCAGAGGAATTGGAAAGAGAGAAATCTCATAGAATATCGTGGCAGTGGGGACAGCCATCAATGCTAGGTGAGTATATGCCTCAGCTTCTATATTGTGCCGCATCTCGTTCTGCAGTTATATATTTTAAAAATATTTACTGTGACACATACTAGTATTGATCATTTGTGCATCCCTTGATAATGTACCCCTCAATAGCAGGCAAGAGAGAAGAGTTGGGAGGGTCGCGGCCTTTAGCGATGAGGAAAAGAACTTCAGCGCTTTGGTCACTTTCGCGTCTATATTTGACTAGGGCTACTTCCCCAACAAACATTTACCAAAAAGAATGGCTGCGGAAGGTAACAATCTATACTTCTCCTTAAATTTTCCGTGGAAGGTAATATTATATGATTCTTACTTTGTTATTTTTTTCAGGAAAGGAGATAGACAGATAACTCTTGGCTGCCCAGCTGGAAAAAATGGATGAGGATGTTGTTGTCCTCAATAATGCTACCAAAAAAGAGAGGAAGAGGAAAAGAACCCAAAAGGGGAAACAGGCTACGGTCGAGAAAACTGCTGCACCTACTGGTGGTCCATCTGCGGATAATAAGGAGGCTCAGACAAATGTTGCAGCTCAGACTAGTGTGCAGGCTAATGATGTCACAGGCAATGAAAGGCCAGAGGTCCCATTTGATGATGACATTGGCGATCATTTGGATGCGGTAGGTTTGTTACCATTTGGGCCTAAACTCTGAGTTAGATGCATCCCCTCACATGTTACTCCTTCCAACTCTCCCCCTCCCCAGACTATCATGGTTGTGAATGCCAACTTGCCACCTCCTCAAATTCGCCAAAGTGTTTGCCCTGATGGTCGTCTGCGGCTTCAGTTGAGGACTCTAAGCCCACAGTCTTCCAGGGATATAACTGCCAGGGTTGTCCATAAGATGCGGAGGGTAGTAGACAACATTGACTTAGACCGCCTTGTGGATGAAGACCACGAACATTTGGCGGAGTATGCCCTCCACAACCTGCTACGAGTAAGGAATTTCTTTTTCTTTCACTTCATTTTTCTGCAGTATATCTTTTTCTAACATTTACGATTTTTTAGGCCGCGGACATTGTCATGTCCCAAAGGCTAAAATATGAAGTCTTATATAAGTTGAAGGAGGTAGCAAAGAGTGTCATGTGGTTGATTTGGAGAACGCTAGGACTTCATCTTTTAAGGCAGGCAAATAATCTTCTGTTGTGGCACTCAAAGCTTCACAAATGGATTTGGAGGCTACTATCAAGGCGAAGGAAGAGGTTAAAAAGAACTTTACCACGACTACATCATCTTTTTAAGCTTCTGAAGACAAGATTGAGGAAGCTTCCAGACAGGCCTCCAACTTCGAGAGCCAACTAAATCATCTTCAAAAAAATATGACCAATTGGAGCAGTGCAACACTTCTTTGCTCCAACAAAAGGATAATGATCATGCTACAACCCTCCCACATATGAAAGAGTCTCATGCTACGGCCTTAACTCATGCTGATGGCGATGTCGTAGCTGTGTATAAGAAATTCAAGGATTTCTTTATGACAAATAATAAAGCCTATCTCCGCTGCTTCCAAGAGATCAAGCATGGGGTTGTCAAAAAAAATTATGAATCCAAGGATAAGATCCTTGCCTGGAAGCTCAGTGATGCCGAACATGCAGAATGTGTGGAAGAGATTAGGGCCGCGGCAGATGGAATCAGCAGCTGCGGCAGGCGATGATGAGACTGAGGCTGTTGCGAATGGTGAAGAAGATGAAGAAGACGATACGACCTCATAGTTTTTTTAACACCTTCACTTTTGCAATCATTTTTGGGCTGTAATGAATTATTTCTTGAACTTAAATTTATACAGGGTTGCGACCGTTTATAACTTTGAATTGAATTCTTAGATAGGGTTGCGCCCTTTTTTGCAAGCTGTAGCCATAATCAATATATTTAACTTTTGTATGCATGCTTATTTTACCTCTGCATCTTGAATACTTGAATAAATGCTTTACTTTGCTTAACCTTTATGTTTTGACTGCTTGAATGCACTTGACTCTCTTCCCAAAAATAAATGGATGTAATACTGAATTGAGGCCATATATTAAAAAAGGTCTTAAGTAGGGCGATGACCATTTATTTTTGCCTATACTTTTTCTCAGCATTTTTCCTTTCACAACGAGCCCCTAAGTCGTGATGCCAAAGAAAAAATGGGCTTTGGGGCTGCGGCTGAACTCCTCTATTCTATAGCTTAATTTTTCTCCACTTATGAATCTTCCAAGTCTTAGTACCATTGGCGATTTTGGGGCTGCGGTTGGATTGCATGCCTACCGCAACATCTGAGTTGACATTGGCTTTATGTTGGGATGCGACCTCTTATCCCATGTAGCTTTTATATGGTTGATGAAGTCATTATCGCAACATATTTAGTCCCTTTAATTGCATGGAACTTCTTCCACAACTTCTTTTAGTCTCTTTAATTGGGTTATTATCAGGCCTCCCCAGGCTAGGAATTATGAAGCTTCCCCAAGCTATAATTGGATATGTATTAAGCCATCCCTGGCTTATTTAAGATTTCTAAAAGCAAATAACGGGCATTAGTATCACCAGTGACTGAATAGGAGTATATGGAAGCATATAATGGGCATTATAAGCCCTCTTGACTAAATAATATATGTCGACAGCTGAGAACGGGCATTGTAATCCCCCGTAGCTAAATGAAACATCCCAATACTGGGTACAGCACTGCAAGCCCCCGTGGCTAGTCGAATCATCCCGAGAGCCGCCTTTGCGATTTTAAATATCATATGCCTTGATATGCTTAAGTGTCATGAGGGGAGTTATGAGACCATTAAGATAGTTATTCATGGGATAATATATTAAAATCTGTTTAAGACAAAAGCCTTTTATGAGATAACAGATAATAAAAACAAAAGAAATGAGATATAGCAAAATAAGCCCAATTTCGTATATTCATGTATTCACGACCTTATTAGAAAAATACAAAGTCTGATGAAAACATCTAAATAGAATTTTTCAAAGATAAAACTGAAACATAGAATGGAAACCAAGGTAGATATGAGGCATATGGCCTATCAGTCAATTGGGCATAGTGGTTCTGAGAGTTATTGCATCCCTCATGCTGTCTTCAGGGATTAGGTAAGCATTCCCTGCCTCACCAGCCTTTCAATCTCATCTTTTAGTGCGAAGAATTTGTCAGTGATGTGGCCATGGTCTCAGTGAAAATCACACCACTAGGCCCGATTCCTTTTGTGGGAAGGAGCCTTCATCTTCTCAGGCTACTTGAGAAATTTGTCTTCTTTGATGACCTAAAAAATATCTTTAATTTGATAAGTCAATGGGATGTAGGATTCAAAGCATTTTTCTACCTACTTCTCCATCTCCCTCTTTTGGTTCTTGTCTGTGACCATTGGTGTTTGGTATCTATGGTTACTGATATGATGCATGGAAAGGCAACCTTGGGTATTGCAACTTCTAACATAAATACCCTTTGGGTCAAAAAGTTAACCTGAGTCTGGAGTGAGGCATGGTTGTCGTATAGGTGGTTGAGGTATTTGTACAGCTGAGCTACCTCATCCTTTATTTCTGCACTTTGGCAGGAGTTTCTTTCCATTTCTACTTTATTAGTCTTTACAGATATACTCTGAGATGAACTAAATAGCAGTGAGAAATCAAGAGTGAAGATAAAATAACCAAGTATAGTAACAAGGATTTAGTCTTTGGCAATTTTCCAATCTATACTGTTGTGGCCACGACATGTAGAACATATAAGGGAACTGCAAGGCCTCTCCAAGGGAGTTCACCAGAGCTTAGTCCGAAGATAGTTTTACCATGTCTTCTCCCAGGTGATGAAAGGAAGCTATGCAGCATTTCCAAATAAATGGGTTGCGTCACTTAAGCAATTTACTTGCCAAGCTGCATCCTGCTTGCTGAAGCGCGGCATGATTCCAAGGACCCACGAGTTGGGTTTAATCCATCTAATAATATGAAAAGTACACCTACTAGGGGTCTACCAGGGACAAAATAGTCCTCAGGTGCAAAGAATTGCACAATTCTAGTAGCAAATCCTAGGTCACGGGTTAAGAAAGCAGTGAACGGGTAGATCCCATCCCTAGCGACCCACTTTTGTAAAGCTATAGCCTTTTTGTGCTTTTCAACACTTTCTAGGTAAGGTAGCATCATCGGGGTAAATATAAAAGAGGTCTAAGGTCCTAAAATGAGATTAAAGAGTAGATCTGAAAATATGCAATACCCAACTGAGGGTGTATGTGCAAAATACGAGCTCAATAACCAAACCTCATCTACGGGATATTGACCCAAGGGTCCCCCATGAGTGAAATAAGGTTCTAAGAACCCGAAATGTAAAGAAACAAGATCGAAATACCTCATTTCCCACAGACGGTACCAGAATGTTAATACGAGAAATTGGACAGACGTCATTCTCATACCAACAAGTCAAGTGTGAAATAAATATAAAACGAGTAAAGAGAGACAAAACATGAGATATAGAGTGGTTCGACTATTAAAATGAGCCTACGTCCACTTTGTTGCCATACTCTCATTATATACACGTTGTAGTACAAGTTTACATTGCCATAAATGGTGTACAATAGAGTTAAGAGTGTAGAATACATGTTTGTAATGATTCTGGGCAAGCCGGGGAGATGACTATGAGGTAAGTGAGTAGCCCCCAAGCTCTATTGGGGTCATGTAGAGAGTTTGGCAGGGCTTCGCCAAGATTAACTGTCTTGGATCCCACTATATTGAGGTGTCGACCTCTATTTATTGGAGGTATGTAAGCTGTGCCACGTGCCCTGAGCACGTGACATGTAAATAAGTCTGAAGAGTAGTCCCTTTGTGTAACACCCCGTAATTTTGTGCATTTAATATTTAATTAATTTGGGAATTTAAAATTACTTGTGTGTCATAATTTTAATTGAAATAAGTATGGAAAAATATATTTAAATATTAATCGGGGAGTGAATGGTTAATATTTTGGAAAAAATTATTTACTGAGTGAATAGTAATAGTTTATTTACGTCATTTCGGGTATTAATGATGGGGTATGTACTTATCTCAGCCGGGAGTCGGTATAGACTAATTTGGGAGTGAGATAAGAATTTTTATAAATTAATTCAGATATCAATTCTGAGTGTACGGTTGAGTCCGGATGGGCCGAGATAGTCGAAAAAGTGTACCCGGAGGTAGTAAACGGGTCACGGGACGTTTTTAGGCATAGACGGGCCCACATGGGGGCATTTGGGTCACTTGGGCTTGGCCCATTAGGCAAAAAATGGGATTTAGCCTAATTAAACAATTATAAGAAAAAGGAGAATGGCTGAATTGAGTTTAGAAAATACTTAGTGGGTTAGGAAGCCCTTAGAAGCAGTTAAAGGCAAAATTGAGGGACAAAGGAAAGAGCCAAAACAAAGGAGTTCGTCTTCAACCTTGGGAATTCACAACCGCAAATCAGACCCTACGAATCATAAGGAAAGTGGTTAACTTGCTGTAGAATTTAATTTTCTTTTCGATTCAAAGTTATGTGATGTGAATAATTCAAATTCGTTTTGAGATCTAAAGGGTATAAACATGGGGTTTTTGTAAACTAATATTCTGATTTCTAAATTGTGGAAGGAATATATATATATATATTTAAGGCAAGGATTTGATGTTTAAAGGGGTTAAAGGTTAAATCGAATTTTTCCCAAATTTATGAAAACAGTAGAGGACGGAAATTAAATGATGTTTGAGGACTTTGGGGGAGTCTCTCAGGAGGTTTTTGGTGTATTTTATTTATGAGAAGACTTGGGTTTGCCGGTAGAAGAAGTTGGGGTTTGTAGATTTGCGTCCATGGCTGAAACAGATAACTCGGAGAAGACAATGACCTGTTCGATCGATCGATCGAGGGTTGGGGATCGATCGATCGAAGGTCGAAAATTTCTGGCAGTTCGGACAGTTTGTATAAATAAGGGAAATTAAATATAAATCTTTTCTTATACCTTATGAAAAGAGAAATAGATATGGGGGTACAATCAAATTAATTGGGAGGGAAAATTAATTAGGATTTGAAGGAAATTATGTGTGTCACACCATGGTTAAATTTTGGGAATAATATTTTAAAATAATTAAATACGGATTGAGTGGGCAAGTCCGGGGTTATTGGTTGAGCGATACCAAGACGTTAAATTTATTTAGAATGAAGGCTAAATAATTTGGAGTCGGGAATTTAGACTTGGATATTGTTTATTTCGAGCTACGAGAGTAAGTCTGAATATATTGGTTGGGGGCGACACCAAAAGTAGTTTAATTAATTAATGTGTGAATTAATTAATAATTAGGGTTGGACCATAAACTCTTAATAATTTGAATAGGCTTGTGTTACGGACTTAGTACGCGGGATAGCCGGGATAGTTTATTTTAATTATATATATATATATGGTGTGCGATAGTATATATATATATATATATATATATATATGTATGTATGTATGTATATATATATATGATGTGTGCATTAATATCATTGGTTAGATATTATTATTACATATACTCTAGTGCTATAGGGAGAGGTTGTACGTAGTGGGTGAATCCCCTAGCTTGAGGAGTAGGGAGAGTATATTCCCAGATCATAGCGTCCGTTATATGGGTGAGGGGCATCTCACTATCAGGGAAGGAATATGACCGCCTCCAATTTTTACGTATTATCTAAGTTAGTGAGCAATTCTGACTTGGGGTAACTAAGTTATGTGAATATGCCTAGTGGGATAGCACTTTAGAGAATTTACATCCGGTGAGTTATTACACGGGAGGATGTTCAATATTAATTATTATTACAGCATGTTTGTGAATGTTGTAATATAACTATAGGTATATAATGAGGTAAATAATTATATACGGATAAATTAATACAGGCCGCAAATTGTATTATACATATAATGGGTGTGAAAGTTATATGATTTTAAACAGGGAAATGATTAATTAAGTTAATGTTAATAATAACTTAGAAATCATAATTTTGGCACACTCGGTTCGAGTTGGGTGGTGGCAAGGGGTTATATAAATTATCTAGTCATGAGATAAATAACTAGGTAAATTAATTAACGCGTTAGTAGTGCACATTAGAGAAAGGGTGAGGATGTTCTCAAGAGAGTGCGGCACTAACTAAAATATGGAGAGCATGCATATTTACTTATTACTGCAAGTTAATCATTTGCTAAATCTTTTCCAAATATTTTGGGTACTAACCCTTGCTATAAAAACTTTTAAAAACCTTTTAGGTGTCCAGCCACAGCGACGCCAGACTTGACTTATTCCAGGGACCCGTTGCTGCAGCATATGTGGATGTTACGGGAGTTTGATAGACGCCTCATTCCTTTCATTTCTAGTGTAGAAATTTCATAGTAGTTATTCGAGCATGTCGCTCCCTGTTTTATCCAGTACTTATGTCATACTTGTTGAGATTTATTTGCTTGTCTTTACTTCTGTTGGATTTTGAACCGATGGTCTATTCGGTCAGTTAATTAATTGTGAATGGTTGAATTCAATTATTTGTGATTGTCATATTATTTTGTTTCCGCATGAGTATTTCATTTAAATTAATGAAAGATAAAAAAAATTGGTACCAGTCTAATTTTCTCACTTAGGTGGTTAGTAATAAAAAAAAGGCGACAGTGATGCTAAGAATGAAGCAACTGAGAAACATGTTCTAATTTCATTTAGGACTGATCACCCAGGGTTAATTAGGCGGGGTGTCACAGATGGTATCAGAGCATCAGGTTCTAGTGTCCTTAGGATCTGTGCAGCTTTCGGTTGTTATAGAGTCCTATTGTTAGGACTGTTAATTCATTTTTTCGCTTGTGAGATATCGTATTTCTGCTATTTGTTTTTGCATAAATTATGTACTTATACGATTCGATCTATTTTCAGATGCCACCGAAGAGTCAAAGAGCGGAGAGGGATGAAGCTAGGGATGAGCTCAGGGAGGCTCGTCAGGAGCCACAGGTACCGCCACCACCACACCCACCCGAGTTGATCTCGACTACTAATGTGGAAGTGATAGTGGCCCGGGTAGTTGAGACAGCGATGCGGGCTATGGCAACTCATTTTCCACAGCCCCAGGCACCACCTCTAGTGGCACCAGCAGATCAGGCTCCAGTGGGGCCACCATCTTGGCAGCGAGTTAGGGAGGCCTTTCAGAAGGGTCACCCACCCAAGTTTCGGGGTAGCACTGATGTAGTAGAGGCTTGTGACTGGAAGAAGAATATTCAATGCATGCTGGAGTGTACTGATGTGCATAAATAGATGCTTGCTACCTTTTATCTATCGGGGGAAGCCTTACAGTGGTGGGAGTCAGTTACCACCGTTGAGGAGTGGGATTTGATGTCGATATCTGAATTCTGGGTACGATTCAACTACAAATACTTCCCACCAGCGATAGAGGCTGAGATGACGAAGAAGTTCAATGAGTGAGTACAGGGTGACCGGTCAGTGGCAGACTATGAGGAAGAGTTCACCCGTTTGGCAAACTTTGTGCCAAATGAGGTGAGCAATGAGGAGCGAAAGAATCGAGATTTATGGATGGCTTAGCCTGGAGGATCAGGCAGCATTTGATTGGGAATTCGACATTAGTGACTTATACAAATGTCGTTAATGTCGTACTTGTACATTGCCAGGATCATCGCTTCCATGCGAAGGGGAGCAAGAGAGTAGGGGAGCCAAGCTAGCAGGGCAAGGCAGTTACCGGTAGTGACACGAGTAGTACTCAGTAGCAAATTAGCAGTCAGCAGGGGAATCAGGCTAAGAAATTTAGGCCTGGTGGGTTCTGACCGGGAGGACAGGGGTTCAAGCAGGGGCAGCCGGGCCCAAATCAGCAGCAGCAAGTTCCTCGGGGCCAAGGGAACAATAGGGGAGGCCAGCAGGACCAGCCACATCAGGTCCAACAGGGCCAACGATAGGGGGCGGTCAAAAATGTTGTTTTGTCTGTGGCCAGCCATGACACTTCAAGAGGGAGTGCCCGCAAAGGGGAAGAGGTCATCAGCAGGGCGCCCAACAGGGGAAATAGGAGCAGATGCCTCCAGTAACACCAGCTCCACCCGCCCCACCGCAGTAGGGGCAAATGCACTACGGGCGTGTGTATAACGTCCAGGATATTCCCAATTCTCCAGAACAGCAGGCGCCGCCAACAGTTGAGGGTATGTTTCTTATTCATGGTCATGAGGGTAGTATTATTTTTGACACGGGAGCATCGCATTCATTCATTAAATCAAATTTTACTAAACGGGTCGAGTTACTAGAGACAGCGGGTAGCCTTCATATGTGTGTAGAATCGCCAGTAGGCAGCGGGGCATTAATTCACTAAATTTATCGGGGGGTGGATATTTTAATCGGGAGGCTTAGTTTAGCAGCAGACCTCTTAATGTTAGATATGGAGGGGTACAATGCCATCCTGGGTATGGATTGGTTGGCAAGTTATCGGGCGACTGTGGATTGTTACAAGAGGATAATCATGTTCTCCATTTCGGGACAGGACATGTTCTTAATAGCGATGTCGTTACCTGAGGTAGGGTCGCACACCCACTTATATTACATCGAGGAGGAAACCTCACAGGAGGTGGTGGTTTCGTTGGACTCAATCCCAGCAGTGAGGGACTTTGAGGATGTGTTCCAGGAAATACCAGGGTTACCACCCAGTAGGGAAATCGAATTTGTAATCGATTTGGCACCGGGGACTAGGTCGATTGCTCGAGCACCTTACCGTATGGACCCTTCAGAGATGCGTGAGTTAAGAGAGCAGATTCAGCAGCTCCTGGGTCAGGGTTTCATTCGGCGGAGTACATCACCATGGGGTGAACCGGTGTTGTTTGTAAGGAAGCAGGATGGTTCACTTTGGTTATGCGTGGACTACAGGGAGATGAACAAGGTAACGATATGAAATAAGTATCCGTTACCTAGGATTGATGATTTATTTGACCAATTGAGAGGGGCGTCTTACTTCTCCAAGGTCGACTTGAGGTCAGGGTATCATCAACTGCGTATCCGAGAGGAGGAGGATCCTAAGACCGCTTTCTTATCACGGTATGGATTTTACGAGTTTAGAGTGATGCCATTCAGGCTCACCAATGCACTAGGAGTGTTCATGAACCTCATGAACAGGGTTTTCAGGGAGTATCTCGATCAATTTATCATCGTGTTCATTGATGACATACTGATTTACTCGCGTACCGAGGAGGAGCACACAGAGCATCTGCGTATGGTTCTACAGACACTACGGGATCACCAACTCTATGCTAAATTCGAGAAGTGTGGATTTTGGTTACGGGAGGTGCAGTTTCTTGGCCACGTGTTGTCAGACCGGGGTATTGCGGTGGATTCGAGTAAGATGTCGGCGGTGAGGGAGTGGGGATATCCCACGACACCGACCGAGGTGCGTAGTTTTCTGAGATTGGTCGATTATTACAGGCGGTTCATTTAAGGATTCTCAAATATCGCGGGCCCTTTAACGAATATGACTCGAAAAGGAGTGCCTTTCACTTGGAGTGATCATTATCAATTAGCGTTTGATGAGCTAAAGGACAAGTTGACATTTGCACCCGTACTTGCTTTACCGAAGTCAGAACTAGAGTATCGGGTTTACACTGACGCATCCCTACATGGACTTGGCGGTGTGCTTCAGCAGGAGGAAAGGGATATAGCTTATGCATTCAGAAAGCTAAATCCCCACGAGAGGAATTACCCCACTCACGACCTGGAGCTAGCAGTGGTCGTTTTTTCTTTGAGGATATGGAGTATTTATCTTTTAGGAAAGAAGTTCACTTTATTCACAGATCACAAGTCACTTCAGTATCTCTTCACACAGAAGGATTTGAATATGAGGTACAGGCGGTGACTAGAATTCGTGAAAGACTATCAGTTTGATATTCAGTGTCATCCTGGTAAGTCTAATATGGTAGCGTACGCATTGAGTCAAAGACCGACTAGGGAAATATCAGAAGTCTGGAAAGAGAAGTGGAGAGAGCTTCGATATGAGGATGATGTAGCCAGGGCCTACATGTCAGCATTATCCATCACACCTGAGATCATTATACGGGTGGTGAGGGCTCAGGCAGAGGATCAGATCTGCCAGGATAGGGTCAGCTAGTTGTTAGCTGAGGGAGCAGAGGGTTACTCGATCAGCTCAGAAGGAGGCTTACGCCTTAATGGGAGGTTAATTGTGCCAGAGGATGACGAGTTGAGGCACGCTGTTATGATAGAGTCCTATGGTTCGAGATTTGTGGTACATCCCAGCAGGGATAAAATATACCAGGATATAAGGAGGCAGTATTGGTGGGCAGAAATGAAACGGGACATAACAGAGTTTATTTCGAAATGTGCCACGTGTCAGCTTGTGAAAGTTGACCATCAGAGACCATAAGGGATGCTATAGCCGCTAGAGATTCCTGTGTGGAAGTGGGAGAGCATCTCAATGGACTTCATTACAGGGTTACCTGCATCACAGAGGGGTCACGATTCCATATGGGTCATTGTGGATCGGTTGACTAAGGTGGCCCACTTCCTGTCGGTCCGCACAGATTTTGAGATGATGCGTTATGCGCAGCTATTCATAGCGGAGATTGTTAAGCTGCACGGGGTGCTAATAAATATTATGTCTAACAGAGAAAAAAATTTTGTGGCCCACTTTTGGCAGAGCTTTCAGGAGGCCATGGGCACGGAGTTACGTTTGAGTACAGCCTATCACCCACAGACCGACGGGCAGACTGAGAGAGTTAATCAGATGCTGGAAGACATGCTCAGGATGTGCATTTTAGACTTTGGGGGAGGATGGGAGAGATATCTTCCTTTGGTAGAGTTCGCGTATAACAACTCTTACCAATTCACGATCGGCATGGCACCGTTCGAAGCACTATACGGGAGACCTTGTCGTTCACCCACTTGTTGGTTAGAGGTGGGGGACAACAAGCTATTGGGGCCAGAGATTGTCCAGGAGACGTCTTCCAAGATAGAGTTAATCCGAGGGCATATTAGGATAACTCAAGATAGGCAGAAGAGTTATGATGATGCTTCACGGAGACATGTGGAGTTAGAGGTTGGGGACCAAGTATTAGTCTGGGTGTCCCCTATGAAAGGGGTGATGAGGTTCGGTAAGAAGGGTAAGTTAGCTCCGAGGTACGTGGGCCCTTTCCCTATTATTGAGAGGGTGGAGTAGGTAGCGTATAGACTGGGATTTCCGGAGCATCTTCACGACGTGTTCCATATGGCATCGCTGAAGAAATATCGAAGGAGCGAGAGGGCCTTCTGGCACATTCCACTCGAGAAAATTGATTTACAGCCAGACATCTCATATGAGGAGACCCCGGTGGCTATTCTGGACCGTAGTGAGCGGAAGTTACGATCTAAGGTTGTTCCACTAGTTAGAGTATAGTGGGGTCATCACAACGTTGACGAGTCTACCTAAGAGCAGGAGGAGGATATGCGGGAACAATATCCAGAGCTTTTCACAAAGGTACGACCTAATTTCGAGGATGAAATTCCTTTGTAAGGGGAGAAGTATGTAACACCCCGTATTTTTGTGCATTTAATATTTAATTAATTCGGGAATTTAAAATTACTTGTGTGTCGTAATTTTAATTGAATTAAGTACGAAAAAATCTATTTAAATCTTAATCGGGGAGTGAATGGTTAATATTTAGGGAAATTTATCTACTAAGTGAATAGTAATAATTTATTTACGTCATTTCGGGTATTAATGACGGGGTATATACTTATCTCAGCCGGGAGTCGGTATAGACTAATTTGGGTGTGAGATAAGGATTTTTATAAATTAATTTGGATGCCAATTTTGAGTATACGGTTGAGTCCGGATAGGCCGAAATAGTCGAAAAAGTGTACCCGGGGTAGTAAACGGGTCACAGGACGTTATTAGGCATTTGGGTCACTTGGGCTTGGCCCATTAGGCAAAAAATAGGATTTAGCCTAATTAAACAATTATAAGAAAAAGGGGAACGGATGAATTGAGTTTAGAAAATACTTAGTGGTTTAGGAAACCCTAAGAAGCAGTTAAAGGCAAAATTGGGGGACAAAGGAAAGAGCCAAAACAAAGGAGTTCGTATTCAACCTTGGGAATTCACAACTGCAAATCAAACCCTAAGAATCATAAGGCGAGTGGTTAACTTGTTGTAGCATTTAATTTGCTTTTCGATTCATAATTATGTAATGTGAATAATTCAAATTCGTTTTGGGATCTAAAGGGTATAAACATTGGGGTTTTGTAAACTAATATTCTGATTTCTAAATTGTGTAAGGAATTCATGTGTAATCTGAGAGTAGTATATATATATATATATATATATATATATATATATATATATATATATATATATATATATATATATATATATATATATATATATATATCTGGTAGGATGTAATCCGAATGAACTAGAAATGAATTTAAGGCAAGGATTTGATGTTTAAAGGGGTTAAAGGTTAAATCAAATTTTTCCCCAATTTATGAAAACAGTAGAGGACGGAAATTAAATGATGTTTGAGGACTTTATGGGGGTCTCTCAGGAGGTTTTTGGTGTATTTTATTTATGAGAATACTTGGGTTTGCTGGTAGAAGAAATTGGGGTTTGTAGATTTGCGTTCATGGCTGAAACGGATAACTCGAAGAAGACAATGACCTGTTCGATCGATCGATCGAGGGTTGGGGATCGATCGATCGAAGGTCAAAAATTTCTGGCAGTTCGGCCAGTTTGTATATATAAGGGAAATTAAATTTAAATCTTTTCCTATACCTTATGAAAAGAGAAATAGATATGGGGGTACAATCAAATTAATTGGGAGGGAAAATTAATTAGGATTTGAAGGAAATTATGTGTGTCACACCATGGTTAAATTTTGGGAATAACATTTCAAAATAATTAAATACGGATTGAGTAGGCAAGTCCGGGGTTATTGGTTGAGCGATACCAAGACGTTAAATTTATTTAGAATGAAGGCTAAATAATTTGGAGTCGGGAATTTAGACTTGGATATTGTTTACTTCGGGCCACGAGAGTAAGTCCGAATATATTGCTTGGGGGCGACACCAAAAGTAATTTAATTAATTAATTTGTGAATTAATTAATAATTAGAGTTGGACCATAAACTCTTAATAATTTGAATAGGCTTGTCTTACGGACTTAGTACGCGGGATAGCCGGGATAGTTTATTTTAATTATATATATACGATGTGCGATAGTATATATATATGGTGTGTGCATTAATATCATTTGTTAGATATTATTATTACATATACTCTAGTGATATAGGGGGAGGATGTGCGTAGTGGGTGAATCCCCTAGCTTGAGGAGTAGGGAGAGTATATTCCTAGGTCATAGCGTCCGTTATATGGGTGAGGGGCATCTCACTTTCAGGGAAGGAATATGACCGCCTCCAATTTTTATGTATTATCCGAGTTAGTGAGCAATTCTGACTTGGGGTAACTAAGTTATGTGAATATGCCTAGTGGGATAGAACTTTAGAGAATTTACATCCGGTGAGTTATTACACAGGAGGATGTTCAATATTAATTATTATTCCAGCATGTTTGTGAATGTTGTAATATAACTATACGTATATAATGAGGTAAATAATTATATACGGGTAAATTAATACAGGCCGTGAATTGTATTATACATATAATGGGTGTGAAAGTTATATGATTTTAAAAAGGGAAATGATTAATTAAGTTAATGTTAATAATAACTTAGAAATCATAATTTTGGCACACTCGGTTAGAGTAGGGTGGTGGCAAGGGGTTATATAAATTATCTAGTCATGACATAAATAACTAGGTAAATTTATTAAGGTGTTAGTAGTGCACATTAGAGAAGGGGTGAGGATGTTCTCAAGAGAGTGCGGCACTAACTAAAAAATGGAGAACATGCATATTTGCTTATTACTGCAAGTTAATCATTTGCTAAATCTTTTCCAAATGTTTTGGGTACTAACCCTTGCTATAAAAACTTTTAAAAACCTTTTAGGTGTCCAGCCACAGCGACGCCGGGCTTGACTCATTCCAGGGACCCGTTGCTACAGCATATGTGGATGTTGCGGGAGTTTGATAGACGCCTCATTACTTTCATTTCTAGTGTAGAAATTTCCTAGTAGTTATTTGAGCATGTCGCTCCCTGTTTTATCCAGTACTTATATCATACTTGTTGAGATTTATTTGCTTGTCTTTACTTCTGTTGGATTTTGAACCGATGGTTTATTCGGTCAGTTAATTAATTGTGAATGGTTGAATTCAGTTATTTGTGATTATCATATTATTTTATTTCTGCATGAGTATTTCATTTAAATTAATGAAAGATAAAAAAAATTGGCACCAGTCTAATTTTCTCACTTAGGTGGTTAGTAATAAAAAAAAGGCGACGGTGATGCTAAAAATGAACCAACTGAGAAACCTGTTTTAATTTAATTTAGGACTGATCACCCGAGGTTAATTAGGCAAGGTGTCACACTTTGATAGGGCAAAAGCTCTGAATAGGGGGTTGCGGCCTGATTGATCCCAGGCAGGAGTTAGGCTAAGGTGTTGTGGCCTAATAGATAGACCAATATAGTAGGTTCCGCGGCATGTTTAGTACAAGGCAGTGGCCTGTATATGGGAAACCAGTTAAGGATTAAGTCGTGGCATGCTTAGCTCTGCGTAACACCCTTCTGTCAGTAGTTTTCGCGAGAGGGGACCATATTGGTCATATCAATCAGGTACTCGTTACAGTCCTCAGGAGGATAGAATGGTGAAAAGTGATGATCATGATCAATCCAATGTGATCTCAAGGATCATTGATAACTATGATAAGTACCTTCGAGCTGAAAGGCCTACTAAGAGGCTCTAACAGGAGCAGAATGTTTCTTTTAAGTGATGCTTAAAGAAATTGTATAAGGAAGCCCAAAAATAAAAATGCAAGCGTGGTTTCTGCTCATGAACTACTAACCTTCATGCAATCAGAGATCACTGTCGAGGAAGGAGTATCTTTTGATAGAAGGAATGTTCTCCTCGGAAAAGGTCCCCTAAAGGGAGACCATGCCCCGATGATCGGTGAGGATATAGGGTGCTTTGTGACTTGGTCAAAAGTGAGGTAGAAAGGCACCCAGTCCATCAAGAGGATCATACTACCTATGATCTCTCCAAAAGAGCACTCTTCTACTAAATGAAGTTACTTTTAGCCGATCTATAAAAGATTTTGAGCCTCAAAATAACTTTTCTCCACTAAGATTCAAGATTTAGGACGAGAAGAATGATCCAACCGATCACGTAATGCTCTGGAACACTAATGAGGGATTAATATGTCGAAAATTCCCCTTCGGTCTTAGATATACTACCAAAAAGTGGTTTGAAAAGTTTCCACACCGATCGATAGCCTCCTTTAAGCAACTAGTTGAATCCTTCACAGCCAAATTCATTGCAATAAGCACCCATCCCAAGCGGATGGAATCACTTATAATGTTGAAGAAAAAAAGCCAGGAAACACCCTGCGAGTATGCCAGAAGGTACTGGGAGGTGTACAATGAGGTGGAGGACTTTACCGAGCAAGTCGCAGTGGCATCCTTCAAAATTGGTTTGTCAAGCGATTCTATGCTCTACTAACCCCTCACCAAGTCGAAGGCCATCACGATTAACGACCTCATGGATAGGATAAAAAAATATGACGAGGTCAAATATACAATGACCAAAGTTATCTAGGATGGAGAGAGAGAAAAGTAACCCAAGAATGGGAGTTAGGAGGGGATAAATAAAAAGAACGAATAAAAAAGAGTGGGAGGCAGAAAGAGGCCAAGAAAAAGGATCCCAAAAAGGCATTTAAGGGTGTTAACACAGTGTTCTCTTAACCAATTTAAAAGATTTTTTACAAGATCAAAGGGCTTCAGTATTTCAAATGGCCCAAGAAGATGTTCAGCAATCTAAAGAAGAGGAACCAGGGATTGAAATTTGTATACCATAAAGATCACGGTCACAAGACCGAAAAATGCAAGGAAATTAAGTCCCACCTTAAGGAGCTGGTTCAGGCTAGGCACCTAAAAAACTTCATAGAGAATAAGAAAGGTCTACCATAGCCCGTGCATGACCAGAGACTATACAACATCCTGGACGACGACATGGGACATGAATTTACAATAATCCATAGGGGCCCAATACCGAAAAACATCATAAATGAATGTTTAGGTCATGAATTTGCAGTGATTCATGGAGTGTCAAACACAAACCAAATCAAGGGGAACACCCTCAGGATGGATGTTAAGAAGCAAATAGTAGTCGTGGAAGCCTTTCAGATTGACTTGGCCAAGCCCATTGCAGGCAAATGCCAATGACCCGAGGATATTGATTACATGAAGAAAATCGCATTCACTGGCTATGATTTGATCAGAGTGAGGACTCCCCAACATGGCACTCTTATCATCACTCTCAGAGTATCTATTTAGGATGTGGACAAGCTACTTGTAGACCAAGGGTGCTCCTCGAAAGTGATGCACCTCAGAATATTCAATTAGTTTAGGGATGGCAATTTAACCCAACCCACGGGGTTCTCGACCCGACCCGACCTGACCCTAATGGCATGAGTTAAAGTCCATTTAAAATAGTAAGTGAGTGTATGAGTTTAAAAAAATCCCATTTATTAAACGGAATGAATTCAAGTTTAATATAAATATGCATAACCCGCCCCGCCCCATATATGTCTTGTATTGACTTAAATACCATTATTTGATATTTTACACTTCCTACCATATACATATATAACCTTACAAAACCCTAAGACTATTTACCCCTACCCCTACCCCTACCCCTACCCCTAAAAAAGGGGGCCGCTTTCTTCCTCTCTCAATCTCACGAGTCGCACGACCGACAATCTCCTCAATTGGATATCTCCATCGTTGATGACCTCTCATCCCTATACTGACCTCTCAATCTCTTTTGAGAACTCAACCTACTAGCCCTCACCATATCCTGATTTGATCTGATCGTTGACCATATCCTCTGTCGCTGATCATTTTTTTAAGTTAATTTAACATATACATTATTCTGTCAAATAAATTCAAATGCCCTATCTTTTTCACTTTTGATCCAACTCATCAACTGTCGACACCATTATCTTGGGTTTACACCCATTTGAAATAATTATAAGATCTTGTACATTTTATTTGGGCTTTGGTGACACTTTGTTATTTGATTAAAAATAGACACTGGGTTTGATTTCATTTTATGTGTTTGGTTTTGGTGACACTTTATTATATGATTGAAGAGAGATACTAAAATTCACTTCATTTATGTATTTGGGCTTTGGTGATAATTTTCAATATGATGGAGAAGGAAGATATTGGGCTTGACTTCATTTTTTGGGTTCATGTATAAAGGAAATTAAATTTGGTCTTTAGTGTAGAATATTTTAGGTGTATAAGAATAATGGGTAGTAAAATGAAATAGAGTTCATCTATTAAGCAGAGTAATGTATATGTTTGGATTGGGGGTAGGCATGTAAATTGAGTCGGGAAAGTCTGAAGCCCACCCGTTTGGGCCACTATTTTCGGGCCAAGCTTTATTTGAGTTTGAGTCGAGCTGAGCCTGAGCCAAAATTTCAAGACGGAATGAGTTTAGGTCCGAGTTTCAGCCAAATCTTGCCCAGACCGACTTGGGAATGAAGCGCGAACTTTTAATATATGAATAAATAAATAACTATTTTTATAAAATATAACATATTTATGTTAACTTTGTTTAAGTAGGTTTCACTATTTTATTTCATTTACTACTTTTTTAAAAAGGTTCACTATCATAACCCATTAGATTACAAGTGGTTTTTAATTTTGTGATTTTATTCGTAATCTCACTATGGGCATTTGATTTGTTAATTGTTAAAATCATAGTAGGCCTTTGTTAGAGATCAAGTGATGCTATACGTATGAAACTTAATTGATCTTTACATGTTTTCACTCTTATTGATATACATTAGTCTGGTCTTGTCTGGACGAGACCCATCGGGATAATATGTCCCCTCATAGATCATATTGGACTCATCGTATACTGGACTTCTCACCCCTAGGGGATTATTCCACTGTCTCGGCCTCCGAGACTACTTCATCGAGTGACTGTCATCATTAATTATTAAGCATGCTACATGACCTGTAAATAGCAAAAACCTAGTGTCGCCTCAACTGTGTTGGCCTCCGATAATTCTATTAGGTCAAGATATCATCATCAGTTATACTCGCCAAGAACAGAGTTAGTCCATCCATGGCCTTACCCATGGACAAAGGCACCTCAGTAGTCTCAGTCAGTCGAGACCTTCCAACTTCAATATAACTTACACGCGTGGAGCATATGATAAGGGTAATAATGGCACAAGTGACCAGAACCATTATGGCATATCAACCCCCACATGAAGGGAATATCTGGCCATCATGAGTTACACATTACGTTGTATAGATATCACACACTCATTTGTCATTTTATCTAATTCACACAGACTGTATGCTAGAGGGTGATATTACACACCCCCAACACTACAAAAGGAACTCATTTTAATCCTTTATAGGGATCGATTATTCTCCCGAAACCCGACTACTTTATATGATAGAGAGAGAGAGAATGTATAGAAAAGCTTGTAATCTCATTAACGGCTTTCAATCTGGTTATTTAGTGAAAATCTATTTACTCTTTGCACAGCGGACATAGGCCAAGGCCAAACCACTTAAATATATATCTCCTTATTATCTCTCATCTCATCTACTTTCTATTTACTTGTTATGGTAATGTATTGCTTCACTATTGTTGCACAAACCTAGAAACTGAGCTGAATATATCTCGGGGGTAATATTCTATATCATCATTTTTAACGTCATCTCTGGGAAGAGACTTTATTTTCTTATTTATCTCAACTTAAGCACTTTCCTCCTTGCCTCTGGTGGTAAACCTGATCCACCACTATGGGACCTTCATCACCATTGAAAGGGCTTGAGTTGATTGTTTGTTAACCTTCATTAATTAAGCTCGTTTTTTGTTTTTTGTTTGTTATTTTTTCTTTAGTTCTCTTTGTTGTTAGGCCATTCTCACATGAGATGGCCACTAATTCGCCTTGTAACGTCGGGGCTATCTCCAGCCAATTGCCTTAACAATCCGAAAAGGCATACATGGAGGCTGTGTTGAGGTCCCTTACGGCTATCTAGCAGTAATGTAACAGGAGTTCTTAGCTGTTAGCCAGGACATAATGAGCAAAATTCTCGATGATCCTACTGTGAACCTAATAACTCCAACCGCGAGGGAGGTGGCGAATCTGGCAGCAAGGGGACCACCCTCATCTCTAGCAAAAAAGACGCAATACCACCTAAGGTTGAGGGTCGTCACTTAACCATGACATCTCCTTCTAGGAAAGCAAGTTCAGGAATGCCTGGATGACCTAGTCTGCGATATGGAAGGCTGAAAGGTATGAAATCTCAAACACCTCTTGTTGGCTATGGGCTACTTTTACACCAACCTACCAAGGAAAAAGTATCCAATATAATCCCCAGAGTCGTAAAAGAGGCTCGATATTTGACAGACTAAGTAGGGGATCAGCTTTTGATCATCTAAGCCCAAGGGGGAAGTCAGACGAGACCAGCTCTTTTATCGTGTTGGTGGCATGCGTGTCCTTGGTTATGACAATAAAGAAAGGCTAATACTAGATCAATAAAGTTAAGATCACAGGGAATTCAATAGCAGGTAGAGAACTGTCGTCGTAGAACCAGTTCCTAAGGTAGTTGTAGTAGAAAGAGATGGAGATAAAGTGGTGCAGGAGGAAAAACCCAAAAAGAGTTCAAGTCAGGTACTTAAGGATAAGATAGGTACTCTGATCAAAATTTGAGGCCTTGAATGCATGGGTATATGGAGGGATCTCCATTTGTGCCGAGAATTATCTGTTATCCTACTTTTACAAAGTTCAAACCGCCAAATGTGAGACCCAGGTACGATGGGAGCACCAACGCCATTCAACATATTGAGATGTATCAGTCGGTTACTAATATCTAATCAACACCCAATAAAATGAGGTGTCGATCTTTCTCCGCCACTCTCACAGCCGTGGTGCATGAGTGGTGTATCGGCCTGGCAAGAGGATATAGAGAGAATTTTATGCAACTCGTAAAATAAATTCAATAGCTTCTGTTTCGACATAAAGCTGACAAAGCATGTGACTCATCTACTGAATGTTAAACAGGGGAAGAATGAACCTCTGAGGGAGTACATCTCTCGCTTTAACAAGGTGAAGTTAAAGGTGGAAGATTATGATAAGAGTATTTCTATGACAGCCCTCATCAGTGGACTCCAGCCCGGAAAACTCCTATAAAACCACTTTGAGGATCCTCCAAAGTCCATGATCGAACTTCTGGCAATGGGTGGGAGAATCATGAATGTGTAGGAGGCCATAGAATCCAAGAGAGGTGACGCGAAGGAGATAGGAAATGGCAAGTCCAGCCAAAATAAATATAAGAAAAAGGGGGAAAAGGTCTAATGATGATAAGTTTGCTAAGTATACTCCATTAACTGTAGGCCCGAATTTGATATTGAACGAAATAACAGACGATAGGGATCCCGAGTGGCCTGAGAAGTTAAAGTCCCCACCTCACAAGAGAGATAAAATTAAATGGTGTGTGTTCCACTAGGACCACGTCCATACGACTAATCGTTGTTTCGCCCCCAAAGACGAGATAAAAAAATGTTAAAACACAAAAAGCTTCAAAAGTATTTAGATAAGAGTTGGGGACGAGACGAGGGAAGGGAAGGAAAATGTTTAACAGAAGAAAGGATAACAAGCCAAGAAAAGAAGTTCAAGCAAATAAAAGCTAGGAAGAGTCAGACGACAGCGGCGATGATGATCCCGGTATTTCGATAAAACTCCCGACAGTAAAAAGTAATATGTGCACGATTTCCCTTGGCATTAAAATTATTTATGATGGACTCGTAGGTGGAGGTACTGAGCCGGAAGACAAAAAGGCTCAAGTAGTTGAAGCAAAAATGGCACTAAAAAAGACACAAGGTAAACTTGATCAAGATTGAAGCCAAGTCGGGTAAGCTCAAGAAAGTTGATATAGATAGCCTAGTAATGGGATTCTCAAGGCTAGACTTCAAGGGGATATTTGACCCATATGATAACCCCTAGTCATCAGTACACGAGTTCAGGTTTACAACATAGCTCGCATCCTGGTTGACGAAGGAAGCTCGTCGGAAATCATATTTTGGGACTATTTTAAAGGTCTGAAGCTAAGCAAGAAAAGACTATTCTCTTATCATCATCCTTTGATCAGATTCAAATGGGAGAAAGTGAACCCTTTCGGAGTCTTTTAGATGGACGTATGTATGGGAACTTGGCCGAGATTTTTGACCAGCAAATTAGCTTCTTTATGATAGACGAACACGTCATCTCGTACTACGACATCATCCTAGGGAGAGTAGCACTAAAAGAATTTGAAATTGTTTCTTCCACTGTACACCAAATGATGAAATTCCTAACTTCTAATGGGGTAGGGGAAGCTCAAGGTGATCAACTGGAGGCTCGATAGTGCTACTTCACCTCGGTCAAAGAGAGAGAAGCCCACAAAAAGAAAATAACTTATTGTAACATTGATACCCTCGACCTAAGGGGTGAAAGAAAACTCAAAAAATGAGAGCCCGTCGAGGAGGTAGAATCTATCATCCTCATTGAGGGCGTATCAGAAAAAACTTCTAAATTAGCTCATCCCTTAGGTCAGAAATAAGGGAATTATAAATTAAGTTACTGAGAAAGTGACAGAGTATATTTGCCTAGAGTCATGGCAATATGATGGGGATTGACTCCGAAATTATTTGCCATCGGCTCAATATAGATGAAAATGCTAAGCCAGTAAAGCAAAGGTGACGCACCTTTATAAGAGATCGGTATGATATGAATGAAGACAAGTAAAAACATTGATAATTTAAGGGATAGACTTGGTCGTCCCTCGGCCTAGGGCAAATGGGAATTCAAGGTTCTTGATCGTTATAGTTGATTACTTTTTGAAGTGGGTCAAAATCGAGGCTATGATAACAATTACTGAGGTGAAATGCTTTAAGTTTATTTAGAAAAACATCATCTGTAGGCACGGCCTCCCAAATACCCTAATATCAGACATTGAAAATTAGTTTAAAAATAAATCCTTGGAAGCATACTCCACAAGGGTTAGCATAAAGCAATTATAGTCCTCACCCGTCTGACCCCAAGCTAATGATCAGAAAGATGTCATAAATAGAACTATCTTAGATGAGGTAAAGAAATTGCAGACCGCGAATTTCATCAGAGAGGTCTAGTGCCCAGAATGGCTTTCCAATATCGTCATTGTGCCTAAGATGAAGGAAAAACGGAAGATGTGCGCTGATTTCACATACCTCAACCAGGATTGCCTAAAGGATAGCTTCACATTACCTCGGATTGACCAAATGTTGGACACAACAGTAGGACATGAGCTTCATGGATGCTTACTCCGAGTATAACAAAATTTTAATACACGGTGAGGATGCTGAAAAGAATTCATTTATTACGGATAAAGGAACCTACTGCTACAAGGTAATGCCTTTCGACTTGAAGAATACATGAGAACCCTATAAAAGGTTAGTCAACAAAATGTTTTAAGATCAAATTGGAAAGATGAAGGAGGTGTACTTGGATGATATGCGTATGAAGAATATGACGGACAAGACACATGTGGTCTATCTGAAGAGAATTTTAAAGCACACTATATAGTTGACTCACTTGAGTCTACAATATATAGGATCCTCAACTAGTTTGGAATCTTCAACTACAGCATAGCCTCTTCATATGATACCTCAAATTCAAGCAAAGACTCCTCAATCGATCACAAAGGTAGTATTCTAGCACATTCACAAATCATAGGATTGCATTTCATACCATAATTGATTATTGTGTGTTAACCGAAATTAAAATGAATTTTCTATAATTTTTGGGAATTTTAAAACAATTAAATCTATTTTTGAAATAATTAAAATATAAGTTTAAATTTTTTTGGGGTTGAAATAAAAATTTCAGAAGTTCCTAAAAATTGTCATGGGTAGAATCCAAAACCGTCTCAAATAATTGTGGTACAAAATTGGATTTTTAAGAAACTTAGAACACGCATTTTTTATTCAATTATAAGGTTGCACATGTTTGCTTGTGATTGGCCATATTTGTGTTTCTTTACTCTCACATATCAGTGCATCCATTATAGCTATTAGATCATATCTAATCAACATTTTACATGTGTTTTTAGTTAATCCTTGTGCGTCCCATTTTAACTAATCAGAGTTGGACTTTGAGCGGTCGTTTATCAGCGTTTAGATTTAAACGCTTTAAATCCAAATCAATCCCAGTCCTTGATTTTGAACTGACCTTGCAGATCCTTCTTTGGGCTTATAAAAGGAAGCTCGGTCTTTACAATTCGAAGATTTTGGGGAGTCTGAGAGTTGAGAGAAAAAAAAGAGAGAAGAGAGAAAAAAATATTTTCGCGTGGAAACTCTATAAAAATATTTTCAGATAAAATATTTAGTGTTAGGCTTTCCTATTCCTCACTATTGTAATATCTCTCTCAATAGCCTCACATGTTTTTGTTCTCATTTCTTTCTAGAAATTTGTAGATCTAAAATTGTGATATAGTTCACGTTTAGTTCTAGGTTGTTTATTTGATTTCTTGTTTTGAGAAATCTTATCTCTCGTTGGATTATGTTTTGTAAAGTGCTAAAACCTTTAAGTCCAACTTCTCTTGTTTTTACAAACTGAAATCAAGACTTGCATGTTTCAGATCTGAACATTTTTCATATTGAAAAATTTTGTTAATAAATAATTTATGTGGATCTGTATTTTAAATATCTAAAGGAAAACATATCTTGAAATACATTACACGAAAAGAACGAGTCTAAATTTCAGAAGTGTAAAAATGTATTTCATTGGTTAGATCTGTTGTAATTCATAGGATCTGTCTGTATTAAGTGTGTGTGTGAGTACGTGCATAAAATTCAGGCACTTCACTCACTACACATTCAACAAAAAACACTAGAGTGTGTTATTGGTTGAGCCGACATTGAGTCAAAGGATAAAGGAAGGAAGGCATGTAACAAAAAGAGGACGGACCAGATTCTAAAGAAGTCAGAAGATGGTACCCCGGAAGGAGAGGATTCTTTCTTAGGTATAATTCTTGACTTAGGATAGGATTGGTTGTATGATTTGTTTTATGCTTGTAACCTATATCTGTTTATAGTGGATTTTTTTTCTGGCGTAAAGGTCACCGTGGATGTTTCTCTAGTTGGGTGGGGGTTTTACCACGTTAAAAATTTCTTGTCTCTTGTGTGTGATTTTTAATTCTTTACTGCTACATTCTGCAAATCAGACTTAGGTTTAATTTAATACCTATTTCTAAGAGACTAAAATAATTCATTCAAAAATTATTTTACACATCTTGTGTTTTATAAAGATTTTTGAAATATTTTCCTCAAAAAGTAATTTCAAAAATCATTAGACTATTTTAACTTTTGTTAAAAAAAACATATTAAGAGATTTTCAGACTTTCGATACAATGGAAAGATATAGAATGAAACTAAATCCGAAAAAGTGTGTGTTCGAAGTCAGCACGAGAAAGTTTTGGGGTTTTGTTGTTAATCAAAGGGGAATTGAAGCAAATCCCGCTAAGATTTAAGCGTCGATTGATATGAAGACATCGAGAACAATCAAAGATATCCAAAGGATAACTGGACGACTCGATGCCTTAAACCGTTTTGTCCCCAAAGAAACAGACAATTATTTACCATTCTTTGCAATATAGTTAGTATATTGTCCATGTTAGGATAGTTATAAAAAGATGAGATTTTACATGTTTGGAAGATAAAGATAGAGTTGTTAATTGATTTCTGGAAAATGGAACTACGTAGGAATCAAACTCATGTTGTAGGTAGATAGTAATACACGAAATAATCATAAATCTGTTGAAGAATTCTTAGAATCATTGGTTTGTTCTTGAAGATATCATGTAGAAAATTTTCTGGAAAAAAGAGGATCAATATATGCTTTTAATTCAAACTCTTGATGATTCTAGGATGTTTAGATCATTATAAATCATTTACATATCTTGCTATATCATGTAGTAAGGATAATAAGGAGTTTGGGTGGTTAATATGAAGGTTTGAATGATCAAAAGTGATGAAACCCATAGTATAAAAATTGTAGAAATTTGGGCTGATATCTGGGCGATCGATCGATCGACCCCCTACCTTCAATCGATCGACCTCCCCAAAATTCATGATGTTGTTTCTTTTTAATGATTGTTATTATCCCAAACCTTTTCTAAATCTTTGGTGATTATTAATTAGATATGATGGGACTTAGGGAAGATCAGTAAGCCCTAGATAATAATCGAATTAATGTGATTGGGATTTAATTGATTAGAATTATGATAATTAAATTGAAAGAAATTTCGGTTGCTAGAAGCATGTGTTGGATTCTAAATTGTATGCATGAGGATAAAATATAGGACCAGTAGGGGTAATTTAATAAATCACTTTGGCAGCCTTAGGTCACAAGAGGGTTCAATCCTAGGTGAAAGAAGATGTGTTTATAAGAGATTAGAAACAATCGGTTATAACTTTAATTAAAGGAGAGTTTAATTCGTAGTAATTCGAGAGATAAGATGATATGGACCAGTAGGATATCAGTGATTTCTTACTGAATAAATATGTTGAGGAAATACCTATTTAAACCTTGAGTAATGAGTGAGACTCTGGAATAATTAAATTAAAGAAGTAAAGTCATAATAATTTAATACATAGGATTTAAAGAGATATAACGCTACGTATGGGAACTACCTTAGGGTAGTGTGATTAACTTGTTGATATTATATTATAGGTAGATGACAATGCCTATTTGATTGATTGATAATTTATGTGTATGACATACATAGCTTACTTGCTATCGATGGGAGGTTTGCGCGTGAGGGCAGTCATATCCTGATGAATCTATGGGATTTTTTATTTGTCGCTCGAGAACATAGGCCTATAAAGGGCTTATCGGGGAGTTGATAAGTCCGCTGACTATGGGAACGTAGGTATGTGCGTGACCCATGGGTATGAGAACTATGTTCGACTCTAATTTTTGTGTTATTTTTTGTGTTTCGAGGAATCCTTACCGAACCTTTAGTCCCCTATTCGGCGACCAGCGATACTGGGATGTGATAGCAGAGTAATGCATGCACCACAGCTGTGTCTCGGGGTGCCATATTATATATGTATATATATAATGAATTAAATGAATGTATATATAGTGGTTAAATCAATCTACTGTGTGTTAATTGTAGATAACGTGGAATAGAGAAAAAGAGAATTGAATTAAGTTAATGAATATTTTTTGTAAAAGCTTAATTCATATTAATGAGAAATGTATATGAATGATTATACTACGTATGGTATGGGACATACGGGGTTATGATATGGGATGGAATCATATTATTGAAATTAGATAAGAGGAACCATTAACTAGGAGGTTAATAGGAAACATTAAGCGTGCACTCTAGATGAGAGGTGAGAATATCAAGTGAGAGTCTGGACACTAACATGTATATAATAAATGCTTTATTGCACTTGTTAAATACTTGTTATTTTCAAAATCATTTTTCACATCGGGCACTGACCCGTTTCCTTGCATATTATCTTTTCTATTGTACCTTCTATATCAGGTGTCCAGCAGCAGGGACGCCAACCTTAGAGGATTATTATGAGATATGGAACTATGGAGTATTGCTTAGATTCCTATCTTCATTTGATTCAAATTATGTGGTGTTCTTTTATTTAAGTCATGTCGCCCAAAAGGAATTTAGTTATCTCTTTTCTATCGGAGTCAAAAAGTCTTGTACTCGTGTCATTTTAATACATTTATTATTATTGGGATTACTGTATTGGATAATTATTTGGGAATGTTTATTTCAATTGCATTTAGATTCTTTTGTGTTATCTGTTCGGTTATTAGTGTTGTAGAATAATATGTGTAGTGTTATTCGAAAAACTAAAGAATGGATTTTATTGAATTAAAATTTGGAAAGTTTTTAACATCAGCTTCATTGGGTATTGGGTGAGTTGTAAATGTTTTCGACAGTGATGTTAATCATGAGCCAACTGTATATTCTGTTTTAATTTGGTATGGGACTGGCCCCCCGGTATTTAATTAGGCGGGGTGTTACAGGTGGTATCAGAGCATCAGGTTCTAGTGTCCTTAGGGTTTGTACGGTTTACTGTGTTTTCAGCTTAGCGTTCTTTGATGTAGAGCCCTATGAGTAGGATTATTGCTTTTCTATTTATGCCTACGTCCTTCAGCTATTCTGTTACGTCAAATACTAGCCACATTCAAGCTAGTAGGGGCAGCTTTGCAATGGTGGGAGGCTACGACCACTATCGAGGAGAGAGACACAATGACTATCTAAGAGGTTTGGATACGGTTTGATCGGAAGTACTTTTCTTCCGCCATCTAGACAGAGATGAACAGGGAGAGAAAACGGTAGCAGAATACAAGGAAGAATTTACGCGACTAACTAATTTGGTACCAACAGAGGTACCCACTGAGGAGAGGAGAATTATAATGTTCACTGATGGGTTGAACTATAAGATTCGCCAGCATTTATTGGGAAATCTTTCACTACGTACTTATGCAGATGTTCTTAATGCTGCAATGCTTCACTGCCAGGATAACCTCTTACATGCTCAGGGTGTCAAGCGGAGGTTTGGGTCAAGCCTACAAGGCAAGACTAATGGGGGCAGTTCTAGTGGGAATCAGCCAGAGCAGAGTCATCAGCGTCAGGTTGAGCAGGGTTCCCAGACAGGGGATTATGCTAAGCGTTTACGATCTGGATATTCTCGATTTGAGGATAGAGGTAATAGACAAGGATAGCAGGGCCATCAGGGCTAGAGGCAAGATCATCGGGGCCAAGGGAAAGGAGGTAATGGCCAGCAGGGTCAGGGTCAACAGGGACAAAATGGTGGGAACTTTATGGGAAAATGTTTCGTATGTGGCAAGTATGGCCATAAACGACAAGATTATCCTGATAAAGACAAATTCCCTCAGCAAAAAAATGCTCGACAGGAGCCACAGATACTAGTGTTTCCACCAGCTGCTCTTCCAGCTCCAGCTCCAGTGCTAGCACTACCTCCCATTTCAGCAGCTCTCGTGCAACAGGGTCAGTATGGGCGTGTATATAACGTCCATCAGGCAGCAATTCAACAACTACCACCCGCGAATGAGGGTATGTTTTCTATCTAAGGAGTTATGAGGCGCATACTGATTTTTATAGAAATTAATATTGTATGGGCAAAAAAGGTTACTAAACTTAGCCTATAGCACTGTTATTTATGTAGACTCGCCGAGGGGTTGTGGGACACCTATATTTCTACATGTCATCACGTGGGTCTGATTTTTATCACGGAATTACTTACTGTAGGCATATCCGAACATGATGTAACTATCGGCGTGGATTGACTTGTGGTATATGAGAGCGTATGGACTACTATAGCCAGCGTCTTGTCTTTAACAAGAGGGTAGATGAGTAGACTTTTATTTAAAATCGATAAAACCTGTAGAGAGGTTATATACTATTGACTAAGGACCTAAGGAGTTTCGATGACCGACTACTTTAGGTAGTAGAGTATCAGGGGGGTTCCTTGTTTGGATTTCGCTTGCGAGACACCCCGCGCATGAAACTAATAAACGTTGGGAGTCAAAATAAGTTAGGTATTTAGGATATGAGTTTATAACCTTTTCGATAAATCAGAGTATTATAATGAAAGATATACGATAGGGTGTATGGGCGCCCTGGATGGTTGGATTGTAGTATTTGTCATAATTATGAAACAGTAAGTAGTTGTGACTTCAGGATTTATTTACTTAATGATTAAGCATCATTTTCTTCCAAAATTTGTCACGAGGATGGTGTAGGGAAGATTGCGTAAAGTTTAAATTCGATTCAGTTGAAACTATATGGTGAGGCTTGGCGTATAACATCAATAAGGATTTTCGTTAATGTACTGTATGGGCGGTACGACCTAGATTATTTGCGATGTGAGATTTATACTCAGAGTTGACCTAATCAGTATGATTTATCTTTTCGAATTTCAGGACGAAATTATGTTATAAAGGGGGAAGTATGTAATACCCCGTGATTTTAATGACTTTTAAAATGTGTTATATTTTAAATTAATGGATTAATTAGATTTTATTATAAATTAATTCATTTGGGTTTTATCCGAATTGGGGATATTTAAATGTATGATTCTGAATATTACTTAAAGATATTTAGGTAATATATGAATGTGATGTTATTGATATTATTGTGAGTTATTAATTCAGTAATTTGAATTTTTAGTCGGACGCGGTATGGGACGTGTCGGGACAAATTTGTTAAATTAAAAAGGAAACTTATTTTTACATCAACCTTATAGTCATTTTGAGTGAATCGTTGCATCCGTAAGGGTTGAAATAGTCAGAAAAGTCTGTTTGGATGTTGGTTTTGGGTCTCGGGTCATTTGGAAATGAAAAGACAACCCAAAAGGGCATTCTGGTCATTTTAACAAGGGGATGAATAGTGATTTCGAATTTTGTCCTATTATAAATATTTGGAGATTATTTGTACGTGGGTTCATTCATCTCTTCTACACAAAATTGAAAGGTCACCTTGTGAGAGAGAGTGAAAGGTTGCTTGGGAGAAGAGAAGCTTACTTGGAAAGGAGGAGAACAAAGGGCCAAAGGTCACCACCACCGGAAGTGATAGGAGAAGGGGAGAACCACCTATGTTATACAACCCCAAAGGATCAGATCTTCATTAGAGGCAAGTATTTGATAATTGCAATCTAGTTAGTATATTGTCCATGTTAGGATAGTTATAAAAAGATGATATTTTACATGTTTGGAAGATAAAGATAGAGTTGTTAATTGATTTCTGGAAAATGGAACTACGTAGGAATCAAACTCATGTTGTAGGTAGATAGTAATACACGAAATAATCATAAATCTGTTGAAGAATTCTTAGAATCATTGGTTTGTTCTTGAAGATATCATGTAGAAAATTTTCTGGAAAAAAGAGGATCAATATATGCTTTTAATTCAAACTCTTGATGATTCTAGGATGTTTAGATCATTATAAATCATTTACATATCTTTCTATATCATGTAGTAAGGATTATAAGGAGTTTGGGTGGTTAATATGAAGGTTTGAATGATCAAAAGTGATGAAACCCGTAGTATAAAAATTGTAGAAATTTGGGTTGATATCTGGGCGATCGATCGATCGACCCCCTACCTTCGATCGATCGACCTCCCCAGAATTCATAATGTTGTTTCTTTTTAATGATTGTTCTTATCCCAAACCTTTTCTAAATCTTTGGTGATTATTAATTAGATATGATGGGACTTAGGGAAGATCAGTAAGCCCTAGATAATAATCGAATTAATGTGATTGGGATTTAATTGATTAGAATTATGATAATTAAATTGAAAGAAATTTCGGTTGCTAGAAGCATGTGTTGGATTCTAAATTGTATGCATGAGGATTAAATATAGGACCAGTAGGGGTAATTTAATAAATCACTTTGGCAGCCTTAGGTTACAAGAGGGTTCAATCCTAGGTGAAAGAAGATGTGTTTATAAGAGATTAGAAACAATCGGTTATAACTCTAATTAAAGGAGAGTTTAATTCGTAGTAATTTGAGAGATAAGATGATATGGACCAGTAGGATATCAGTGATTTCTTACTGAATAAATATGTTGAGGAAATACCTATTTAAACCTTGAGTAATGAGTGAGACTCTGGAATAATTAAATTAAAGAAGTAAAGTCATAATAATTTAATACATAGGATTTAAAGAGATATAATGCTACGTATGGGAACTACCTTAGGGTAGTGTGATTAACTTGTTGATATTATATTATAGGTAGATGACAATGCCTATTTGATTGATTGATAATTTATGTGTATGACATACATAGCTTACTTGCTATCGATGGGAGGTTTGCGCGTGAGGGCAGTCATATCCTGATGAATCTATGGGATTTTTTATTTGTCGCTCGAGAACATAGGCCTATAAAGGGCTTATCGGGGAGTTGATAAGTCCGCTGACTATGGGAACGTAGGTATGTGCGTGACCCGTGGGTATGAGAACTATGTTCGACTCTAATTTTTGTGTTGTTGTTTGTGTTTCGAGGAATCCTTACCGAACCTTTAGTCCCCTATTCGGCGACCAGCGATACTGGGATGTGATAGCAGAGTAATGCATGCACCACAGCTGTGTCTCGGGGTGCCATATTATATATGTATATATATAATGAATTAAATGAATGTATATATAGTGGTTAAATCAATCTACTGTGTGTTAATTGTAGATAACGTGGAATAGAGAAAAAGAGAATTGAATTAAGTTAATGAATATTTTTTGTAAAAGCTTAATTCATATTAATGAGAAATGTATATGAATGATTATACTACGTATGGTATGGGACATACGGGGTTATGATATGGGATGGAATCATATTATGGAAATTAGATAAGAGGAACCATTAACTAGGAGGTTAATAGGAAACATTAAGCGTGCACTCTAGATGAGAGGTGAGAATATCAAGTGAGAGTCTGGACACTAACATGTATATAATAAATGCTTTATTGCACTTGTTAAATACTTGTTATTTTCAAAATCATTTTTCACATCGGGCACTGACCCGTTTCCTTGCATATTATCTTTTCTATTGTACCTTCAATATCAGGTGTCCAGCAGCAGGGACGCCAACCTTAGAGGATTATGACGAGATATGGAACTATGGAGTATTGCTTAGACGCCTATCTTCATTTGATTCACATTATGTGGTGTTCTTTTACTTAGGGCATGTCTCCCAAGAGGAATTTAGTTATCTATTTTCTATCGGAGTCAAAAAGTCTTGTACTCGTGTCATTTTAATACATTTATTATTGTTGGGATTACTGTATTGGATAATTATTTGGGAATGTTTATTCCAATTTTATTTAGATTCTTTTGTGTTATCTGTTCGGTTATTAGTGTTGTAGAATAATATGTGTAGTGTTATTCGAAAAACTAAAGAATGGATTTGTTGAATTAAAATTTGGAAAGTTTTTAACATCAGCTTAATTGGGTATTGGGTGAGTTGTAAATGTTTTCGACAATGATGCTAACATGAGCCAACTGTATATTCTGTTTTAATTTGGTATGGGACTGGCCACCCGGTATTTAATTAGGCGGGGTGTTACAATATACCAGCCGGGAAGCACAATCAAGGGACAAGTGCTAACAGATTTTGTAGCAGAGTTTACCTAGAGTACAAAAACTGATTTTGAAGTCATGAAAGGCGTCGAGTTGCCCCCTAGTTGTTTATAATGAAGTCGTGGTCGAGGAGGGGTCAACCGACAGGGTAGACTATACGACAGAAAAAGATCTCCTAATCAAGAAAGGAGCATTGGATGAGGGTCCTTTCATAAAACGAGGACCCATTTGGAGCTTGTTTGTTGATGGATCATCCTGTGAGAGTGGCAGTGGAGAGGTTTAATATTGTCAGCCCCAAATGGAACCGATATAGAGTATGATTTCTGGTTCAACTTCAAGGAATCAAATAACAAATCAGAATATGAGGCATTACTGGTAGTACTTTCCTTAGTTAAGGCAGTTAATGTCGGCTAAGTAATCGCTCATAGTGACTTGTAGCTGATTGTCAACGAAGTGAAAGGAATCCCTGAGGCCAAAGGTAAAAAAAAGGCGAATTGCATAGCTAGAGTAAGGAAAATGTTATTGAACTTCGACGAAGTTAAGATGAAAAGAATCCCAAGATTAAAAAATGGTAGAGCCGACGCATTGTCAAGACTCGCATCGACTACTAAAATAAATATCAGACGATCTATGCCTATTGAAATTTTACTCAAGTCGAGTATCAAAAATGAGGTTGGAGTGAGTCTTTGTTTGAACTTGAATTTGGGAGAGTCGTGGAGAGATCTGATCATTAATTACATCAGAGAAAAAAGTTTCCCAAATCTAAACTAATAGAAGAAAGATTAGATATCATGCCGCTAATTCCATCATCATATGTTACGTGATTTACAAGAGAGGTATCGTGTTGCCACTTCTTCAGTGTGTACACCCAAGAGATAGGATATGTTCTCCGAGATGTACATTAAGGATCATATGTGAGTCGCGTAGGTGGACGATCTTTGGCTAGGAGGATTATCACTCAGGGTTATGTCAGGCCGACTCTGGCAAAAGACGCCATAGAGTATGTTCCAAAATATGATAAATGCTACTATTTTGCTAGCATCCCTCATCAACCACTCTCGTCCATGTTAGCCCCTTGTACATTCGCAATGTGGGGGATAGACTTGGTCATCTCTCTGCCTAGGGAAAATGGAACTATAGGTTCTTGATCATTGCAATTGATTACTTTTCAAAGTGGGTGGAATTCGAGTCTATGATAATAATTATTGAGATAAAATTCTTTAAGTTTATTTAGATAAACATCATTTGTAGGTAAGGCCTCCCAAATACCTAACATCAGACCACTGAAAGCAGTTTAAAAATAAATCCCTAGAAGCATGCTGTGCAAGCGTCGGTATAAAGTAATTATACTCCTCTTCCGATCGACCCCAAGCCAATGGCCAGACAGAGGTCACAAACAGAATTATATTAGACGGGATAAAGAAAAAGCTTGAACACACTAAAGTAAAATGGGCTGATGAGTTTTACGGTGTTTTGTGGGCTTACAATACTACAAAAATGACTCCAATAGGGGAAATGCCATTTATGCTAGCTTACGGATCTGAGGCGATAATTCCGATAAAGATCAAGATCCAAAGTCAAAGAGTTTAAACTTATGACCCAAATCTAACCCTAAAAGGAGAAGACTGGATCTAGTTCTAATAAAAGAAAGACGGGTAGACGTTGCAGTCATGCAATCCGCTTATCAGCACAGAGCGACCAAGTTTTATAATAAAAGAGTGAAGGCTCGGCCAATTATCGTGTGACACCCCGCATATTCTAATAATGGGTGACCAATCCTCAACTAAAATAAAATTGTATTCTCAGTATGGTTGTAATGATTTTTTACTGTGATAACCCTAGCCGGGTATAGAGTGACAAAAACTAAATTTTGGTGTACTGAGCATAATATGAATTA
The DNA here is from genome assembly GCA_949130495.1 of Sambucus nigra. Classification (NCBI taxonomy): domain Eukaryota; kingdom Viridiplantae; phylum Streptophyta; class Magnoliopsida; order Dipsacales; family Adoxaceae; genus Sambucus; species Sambucus nigra. The sequence goes on along the minus strand of OX422209.1, from coordinate 160,923,382 downwards.
AAAATCCTAAGCACATGACTCTACATCAAAGAAACGCAATGCTGATAACGTTGTAAGTCCGCACAGATTCTAAGGACGCTAAAACCTGATGCTCTGATACCATCTGTGACAGCCTGCCTATTCTAATAACAGGTGGTCAATCCTCTACTAAAATAAAATATGAACCCTAGTATGGTTCTGTAGACACCCCATTCTGTTAACCCTAACTCTCCTAAGGTCTCTAGTACCTCCCTTCATCACTACAAACCCAGGTCATGTCCCGAGTACTGACCTAGAAGCCATAGGGCACTCCCAGTCTTCGTTTGACCAAAAAGTCAAACTCTTCAGCTCAATTGAGACTGAATGAATCTTCGAAGAGCACTGAATTCCATTTCCAATGATCTGTCCTGTGCGCGATTCTGACTTAGCACGCGGACGAACAATCCGTTTACGTTCGAAACTTGATCCGGAGGCCATCGGGAGCTCCCGGGCTCTGTTTGACCTAAGTCAACTCTTCAGCTCGACCGAGGCTGAATGAATCTTCGAATGGAACTGAAACCCCTTTCCAATGGTCCACTCCGTGTGCAATTCCGACATACCATGCGGACGAACGATCCGTTTGACTCCAAAAGGTCACCGAATGCTTCCACGGCCCGATTGACCAAAGTCAACTCTCCAAACTGGGTCAAACTCTTTGGAATGTCGAAGTACATCTCCTAAACTTTCCGACGGTCCACCTCATGCACGATTGGGACTTACCAGGCGGACGAACGATCCATTTGCGTTCGAATGATTCCCCGTCCAATGGACCGATAAACGCTTCTGAGCCATATTTGAACCAAAGTCAACTCCCGAACTTGGGAGCGGTCCAAGGACTTTCAAAGGTCTGCGAATTACCTTTCCAATGGTCTGTCCTGTGCGCGATTCTGACCAACGGTTTGCCCTCGGCAGCTAATTTTTCGAAAAGGCCTGAAACACACTGCCAAGCGGCAGGTTCCAGACCCTGCCTATCGGCAGGTGCCGATAGGTAGGACATAATCTATGCTGATCGGCAGTGACCTGGGACTATAAAAGGATGCCTTCACCTCATTTGCAAGGGAGAGCCCAGATCTGATAAAAATCGCTCTCAGCGAATCCCAAAAACCTCTCTCGAATACAGCGTGATTCCAACATACAAATCCTTTTCTAACTTCCACTTTTCATCCTCCTTTTCATCAAACTTGGTGAATTATCCAATCTACACCATCATACAAGTGCAAGGGTTGCTCTCCAACATTCAAGATCAAGCTCAAGGTCGTCAAGAAGGTCCAACTTTCTCAACTTTCTCTTCAAATTCTCTTAAATTCGTAATAACTTTTTTTATTACTTAGCACTTTTATTATCTCATCTCACACATCCTAATATACTTTTTATTTAGTATTATTGCACATCTCTTATTTTCATATAAATAAAACTCAAAAAACAAGAAAAGGAGGGTTTTCTCATAAATTCCAAATAGGGATTCTCATACTTTTCTCACAACTAAAACACTTTTTCTACACACACACACACTCACAAATAAGAGATCCCCCATTTGGATTTATGGGATAAAACCCCACCCCTCATTTTTTATGCGAACTACGTGGACTTTGATGCCTTTATAGGCTACGTAGGCGTCTCGGGGTAAAACCCAAGACTCGAGTCCTATTCTCACTTTCTCCCTCATTTTCTATCTTCTCTAAATCCAATTTTCTTATATTCTATATACTTGTTCTTAGTGACGTATCACCCCATATGCGTTATCGTTCTGTTATAATGATCAACGTAAGGGTAATCACGTAAATCTTATTTTCTAATATTATTTTTATATCTTCCTACGGATGACTCGCTTTATCTCTTCCATGATACAAGTCGAGGATTCCTATCTCCACTATATATATACACATGCACACATATCACGGGGAAAATAAAAAGGAAAAATACCAAACATCCATGAGAGACCGAAAGGGCGGAATGGGTGCCTAACACCTTTCCATTTCGTAACTTAGCCTCCGAACCCTTCTCGAATCATTTTGGTTTCGTATGCACCAGTATGTCTTTGGATGCCGTCCATCGGGATGGCTTCCCCTTTTTCTTTTGTCTGTTTTGAGTAAAATAGACTGGTGACTCTAAATCTCTCTACATTTTTTTTACACCTCATCTCAAACGACGTCGGCCGAAGCGCTCCCGAGAGGGACATGCAGGTCCCGAGGATCCTTCCTTCACGCGCCCGCCCGCAGCGAGGATCGGGGAAGGCCACAGTGGAGACTCTTCTGGGGACTTATATGCTTTGAGGGCTTGACTCTATTTACATGGATGTTATATTTGTTTATATTTCCCCTATATCTGCATGTTCCCCTTTTCCATGTGTATCCCATGTTTATGCTTCTGCTCAGACACTTGTAGAAAATTCTCCATGTACACTTCACACCACGTGCACCTAGGATCACATATATCCACATGTTGCATGCATCACCCATTCACCCTTGGTGTACCTTTGGTACTGTACTTTGCTCCCTGTTTGGCATAATCAAGAAAAGCATTCTCATCATAAGATACTAATAAGAGAATCATGTATGATTCACACGACATCACCAAAGAGCATTGTTATTGACCAAATTTTACCCAGTAACTGGAGGGTCACTTCGTGATGGGCGCTGGTCCGACAGTGCGCAGTTAGCCTAAGCGATATGACTCTCACCTTCCATTGGCTAAGTACCTTCGACGTATATCGAACGGTTCCCCCGCATCGTACCGCTTGATCGAAGTCATCACGAGAGGTATATCGCAGGGAATTCATTCACGTACGTCCTGTATATCGAATTTGCTCTTACACGTACCATCCCCATGAGGTATATAGCAAGGTAATTCACGTACACTCAGGTATATCAAATGGCTTGTCCACACGTACTTATTGCCCGCAAGAGCAAGACGTATACCGTGGAAGTCATGCCTAAGGGGGGAACCCATTCGAATTCACCCAACCAACCGCATACCCGCATATAGGTGTCAAACCTAGGACACGCACTTTAGATTAATGGTTTTACCCCGAAACTCTACCGAAATTCCGGGTCGACCTGCCGCCCAAATTTTCGTGCATTTTTAAAATGGGACCCTGTCCGTGAGCCTGATTACAAGTCCAGTCGTAGCTTTGCATATATTAAAAATCCCACTTTTCCAGTCTCGGGTCCCGTCCAGCATTGCATTTTGGAGAATTAAATACAAGTGAGAACATAATAATCGTAATAATCATGCTGAGTTACGTCTCTAAAAACATTTCTCCCTTCTTTATCAAAAATCCAAAAATAGTTTATTCCCTTTTTCTAAAAAATAAATACCATTCTACGCCTTCTCAGGTCAATCGCGAGCCCTTGGCCTGGCTCCCTATTGGCTTCAGTCTTCATTCAAATCACCCCGGAGTTTCGTCCTTTCCTCTACTATTTCTTTCGAGTCCGGAATCCATCCACTTTCCATGGAGAATACAGATCAAGTACCAGTCATACAGTCGAATCTGATGGCAGTCCTAGCTCAGCTCGTGTCCAAGATTAACAACCTCCAAACTGAGGTCCGAGAGATGCAACGAAACCAGGTTCCTATTCCTCGAGAGCCTGAGGCCCTATTCCCTCGTGCTATGGGTGCACCTGAGCCTATTTGGATTCCCAAAGACTGTCAGCACGCTCCACGTGCCCCTCATATCAATGGGTCGCTGCCTGCCCAGCTTTCGAAGCCAAATATTTCCCAGCCCGTGGCTAACCTGCCTAGGGTCGTTGATCCAAAAGAGGAGGAGTTGAATAAAGTCAAAGAGGATCTCAAGATGCTCACTAAGAAGTTCGACCAAGTCATAATCTCTGGGAATTACATGGACTATACCCACATGTCTCCTTATCCTAAAGCGAGGTTACCCGAGAAGTTCAAGATGCCACATATCGAGAAGTTCGGAGGGAGTGGACCCCCGATTGTTCATCTTCGCAGTTATCATCGTTCCATAACTCTACTAGGGGATTCTGAAGAAGTGATGACCAAATTGTTTCAACAAACTTTGAAAGATAGTGCCCTCCGATGTTTTTTGCCTCTCGAGGAATCCAGAATTCGTAGCTCGGAGGATGTAGCCTGAGAATTCATGTCACAGTACAAGTACAGTGAAAAGCTTGAGGTCACCCGTCGTGATTTAGAGCTGCTCAAACAGAACCCTGGGGAATCAGCCAGTAACTGAAGGCCCTATATAGAGCACACCTAGGATTTGCTTTTCGTGCTTTAGCTATATAGGACTTCATCTAGTTGGACTAGAATTTTGACAAAATATTTTTGTAATTTAGGATTGCGTGTCCCCATATCGACTTCAAGCTCTCCGTGTCCATCTACATCAAATGTGCTCTCAATTCAAACTGTGTCCATCTACGTCAAATGTGCGCTCCATTCCGTCCGCCATCTCAGAAAAAGGTAATCTTATGGCTCATAGTAATTTCTGTCATATAGGACACAACACCACGTTGTATTTTGCATTTTTATCATATCTTATGATAATATATTTTGTTTTGTCATAATAAAGTTTTTTTAAGTTCAATATTTTAATTTGAAGCTTTTATAAAAATAAATATTTTTGTGAAAATAAAATTTTGACAAAAAATATTTATTTTAATAAAATTTTCGGAATAAAATATTTGAAGTTAAAAATATGTTTTTTTTTAATATATTGCATGTGCGTGTAACATATATCAGGTATGTTATATATATTATATTATATGTATGCTTGCGTTTATATACCTATTATGAATGCGTGTATGTTAATATATATGTTAATATATGTATGTCCTGAATGTTCACATGTTAGCTTTGTACCACTGGTAACATATGTTGGCATGTAGTCCTAATTGTTCTATGCATGCGTGGCTTTTGCCAAATGCTGTTGCCATATGACTTGACCTTTGTAAAGCTCTATATGATAATATATATATATATATAGAATTGTTTTTGTTGGTCCCCATAACTGTTGGCATGCCCTGCCAATTTGACCTCTTGGTCTTTATTGAGCTGGCCGAGAACTGTTGGCGTGTGTGTGGTTATATATTTCTGAATACATATTATATATACATACATGCGTACATTTTTTATTATATATACTATATATATTTTGTTAAAGCTGTTGATGTTTTTATAATAGCTGTTAAAGCTATACTGCCGGATTTGACCTCACGCAGGTCTGTTTACAGCCCCTAGGCCTGTGTGTCGTGACCTTTTAATTGATACCGCCCCTTGTATTTTTTTTGCGCACGGTTTTTATTGTTAAACCAACTGGTATTTTCAAAAACGACGTCGCGGTATATTTTTTCAGAAACCATTTTTTTTTAAAACGACGTCGGTATCATTTTAGTTTTAAAAACGCATAATTATTTTCATCTAAAACGACGCAGTTTTATTGTTGGTGTAACGGTAATATTTGATGCGTCTTTGGTACGCAGTTTAATACAGCTGGCTTTGCAATCTGATCACAACGACTGTGTTTTAATAAACGTTTTGTTTATTAGTCTGTTAGTTTGTTACAGCTTGTTTTACACGTGTCACAATTTTAACACACCATTTTGTGTTTCTTTGTGAGCCCTTAGATCTATTTTTATCAGTGGCTGGTGTGAATTCTTTGTCAATCCGTGTGACTCTATTTTACACCAATCTGCACACACTTGTGCACTCTATAAATAGAACCCTTTGGGTATTCATTTTAAGAGAGCTGAGAAAATAATTTTGTAGCAGAACTCTGTTAAAATTTTTAGAGAGAGAGAGATTAAACCAGATTATTTTTGTGTCATCTTCATGTATTGTTTTCTGTCAAAAACGAAAATGAAGATTGGACTTCTCTCATTGTAAATCTGCACTTACGAATTTTCAAGAGTATATAATTTTTGTAAGTGAGTTCTCTCATTCTTGTGTGTATTTTTAGATCAGTCTTTAGATCTAAGATTTGTACACAACACACACTATTCACGAAATTAATTTGTGTACGTGAATATTCTGCTTGTGACTTGATTGTGAGATCTTGTATGTTTTTAAAACGTTTTGTTTTAAAACAGATTTTTCAGAAAATATTTGGTAATATTCAGATTTGTATTGTTTGAGGTTTAGAAAGTTAAACCTAAGATATCCGAGATCTGATTTGTGGAAGATTTAATATCTTGACTGAATATTATTTGCATGTGTGTTTAAGACTGTTTTGATTTAATCTGAAATATCTGTGAAAATAGTCTTGATAATATTTTAGATTAAAATCTGATTTAATCTAATAGTTGTTTTCTGAAAAACAATATTGTGAATATCTGACTGTCTGTTTTTATTGAATATATTTTCAGTCATATTTTGTGAACACTTGTTTGTGTTGGTGATTTTCATAAATTGTTTGCATCTCATAAGACTCACATATCACTCACTTTGTATTCACGTAGACACATGTTTGTGTAATATCTGAACAAGTCTAGTGTTTGAGATTTAAAGAAAGAGAAAAGAAAGTTTTTCAAAGGTGTATTCAAAGTCAAACTGATTTGATTTGAATAGCACAAGACTTGCAAAGATATAGGTGAAATATATTCTGTTGCATCACACACACTTCACTAGAAAGTAAATAATAGGCACTGAGCCAACCTGCGCTTAAGGAAGTTAAAGGGGAGGCTGCGAAGTGAAGAACGCAAAAACAAGTGAGGACAAGTTAAAGAGAGAACTGAATAAGCAACCAGGGTAGAGACTTGGTCGTGTGGGGTAATAGCTAGATCATTCTTCTTTAATTGTTAAGTTTGTTGTTTGTAACTCGTTCCTGTTGTTTTATTGTTTTAGTGGAAGTAGTTTAGGTAACTCCTAGAGGAGTTCGTCGTTTTTCCCGGGGAAGGGTTTTTGCGACGTTAAATAAATACCGTGTGTTGTACATTTCTTGCATTTCACCTCACACGAAAAGGTAGAACTAAATAATTAGAAACTCGCCTAAAAATTGAATCTGTTTTGGACTTTAATTAACTTTGAAAATTAAAATTATTTTCATAAAAGTTAATCAAATTAAGTAAAAGTTTAATTTGGTCCCCCTTTGCATCATTCATATAAACTCGTAGGTTTAAGGTGTTTACTCAACAATAGTTTACTTCCGCATATAAAGTCTTTGCGCACCGACCCGCATTTTCGGGGTCACCTCAAGTGGTATCAGAGCTAGACTTTTAAAGATCATTTTCAAAACTTTTGTTAAACACTTTTTACCTTGTTTTAATGGATGATTCAAGTCAATTACTTAGGCTTGGTAATTTTAGTAGACCTTCTATTTCTGATGAATCAAACTGTGTTGCATTTTTTGGAAAAGTTTATGATTGTTGTGGAGATGTGTACTTAGCAGGAATGACTGATTCCGAATATGATTCTCATTCTGATTCTGATGAAGTGCTTGATTTAATTGATGCTGCTAAATCTTTATTAGCTAGTCAACCTTCTATGCTTGAAATAACAGCTCCGTTTGATGCTAAACGTGCCTTGTGTGATACTGAATTTGATGATAACAACAATTCACACACGGACACTAATGAGCATGAAAATTTTGTTGGCTATGATGATTACTCGGAATTGTATGTGAGGACTTTGCAGAATAGACAAGAATTATCGAATTTGGTAAAAATGCTTAGTGAGACTTTAGAGAACCAATATAAGATTGTTCAACAAAATTCCATTGAAATGAACAATGTCAAAACTGATTTTGAGAAACAATCACTTGATTTTAAAATTCAGATTACGACTTTAAAAGAAAATTTATCTTCTTTTGAAGAAAAATATAATGAAGCGCTTTTGCAAGTTGAAAAATCCAAACAGGTTTGTGAAACAGCTTTCAAAATGTGTCGTAGTCGTGATATAACATGTTTTGACCTTGACAAATTGCTTGCTGAACAACGATATAAGGGTGATACTAGAGGGTTTGGTTATGATGGTCCTATTTCAAAGACTGATGATTTTACTAAACCAGTCCCCTTTGTAAAAGCCCAAGAAGAAATGGCTCTTCCGTTGGAAAGTAAGTTATCTGAAAAGGATAAAGGAAAACAAGTGTTAATTGAAAGTGATTTTGAAAATGACATTGATACTTTCATTGAAAATTTTGTTGAGGCATCTACATCTATATATTGCCCTCCGGCCAAAAGACTCTATAGACCTCCTAAACCATTTATTCGCAATGAATCTGTCGAGAATGTAGGGGAAAAACACAACCAATCTGATTTACCTACTTCTAGTAAATTTTGTACTAGGTGTGATGTTTTTGGTCACCAAATCTGGGAATGCCTTGGTAATCGCAAGAAAGGTACTCATTTTAAAAGTCATAACTCTAATGTGAAGCGATTTACAAATTTGTCTAGGCAGCGCACTAATACTAATTGGAATCATTCCTTCAATAAATTTAGGCCTCATGTTCACAAGAACAAATTTTCGAAAAATAAATTTTATCCTAAATTTCAAAAGGCACAAAAAGCTTTGAAAACTTTGCCTATTTGGATTAGGACTTGTGACTTGAGACCTCAAATTGATTTTTTAAAATCGAAGAAATGCCCAACTAATGTATGTGACGCTTGCGAGAATAAGAAAATCATTATCTCTCCTCACGTGAAGGTTAAGGACTTAAACACTACCATACCCTTAGATTTATTCAATGATGGGGGAGGTAAGTTTAATAAAAATGGAGTTTCCAAGTATTGTGACACTAATGGATATTCGTACCAGTTTGATACTCCAAAATCTCATAAACAAATTAGGGTAGTTCCTTCTATTGCTTGTGATTTTCAGCTTGTTGATATGCTGTCTATGCCTTATGATAAGTCTTGCTTACATGTAACTTCAACATTTGATTGGAAAGATTGTACTTGAATGTTTTGTTTGTGTTTAAACTGCATACTTTGATTACTAGATCTCCGAGGTTTTAGGATAAAGGTATCTACTAATAACCGGTATCTCTTAAAGCCATGTGTAATGTAGGAGACGCTTATTTTGCAGATTATGAACACTTATTTTTTTCTTTCTTTTCCATTGTCTAATTTAGACAAAATAGGGGAGAATTGAGTACATATTCTAGTCTTGTGTTGTTGATATCTTTCATACATATCATGTCTTATAATTTCCTGCACATTTATTCTGTCATATTAATATTTTGGTAGAGCATATGCTACTAACTTGATTTCTTGGCAGATTGTGTATTTATGTTTTGCAGGTTTTCGTAACCGTGCATCCGATCGAGTTGTGTCTTTTTCTTTTCTAGGATGGGTGGGTAGATAGATTTTTTTTTTGTATAGGAAATATTAGGTATTATTTTTCCTTAGTATATCATTTGATGTACTCAAGGGTTTTGTCAAAATTAGTCCAATGGGGGAGTTTGAAGGCCCTATATAGAGCACACCTAGGATTTTCTTTTCGTGCTTTAGCTATATAGGACTTCATCTAGTTGGACTAGAATTTTGACAAAATATTTTTGTAATTTAGGATTGCGTGTCCCCATATCGACTTCAAGCTCTCCGTGTCCATCTACATCAAATGTGCTCTCAATTCAAACTGTGTCCATCTACGTCAAATGTGCGCTCCATTCCGTCCGCCATCTCAGAAAAAGGTAATCTTATGGCTCATAGGAATTTCTGTCATATAGGACACAACACCACGTTGCATTTTGCATTTTTATCATATCTTATGATAATATATTTTGTTTTGTCATAATAAAGTTTTTTTAAGTTCAATATTTTAATTTGAAGCTTTTATAAAAATAAATATTTTTGTGAAAATAAAATTTTGACAAAAAATATTTATTTTAATAAAATTTTCGGAATAAAATATTTGAAGTTAAAAATATGTTTTTTTTTTAATATATTGCATGTGCGTGTAACATATATCAGGTATGTTATATATATTATATTATATGTATGCTTGCGTTTATATACCTATTATGAATGCGTGTATGTTAATATATATGTTAATATATGTATGTCCTGAATGTTCACATGTTAGCTTTGTACCACTGGTAACATATGTTGGCATGTAGTCCTAATTGTTCTATGCATGCGTGGCTTTTGCCAAATGCTGTTGCCATATGACTTGACCTTTGTAAAGCTCTATATAATAATATATATATATAGAATTGTTTTTGTTGGTCCCCATAACTGTTGGCATGCCCTGCCAATTTGACCTCTTGGTCTTTATTGAGCTGGCCGAGAACTGTTGGCGTGTGTGTGGTTATATATTTCTGAATATATATTATAATACATACATGCGTACGTTTTTTATTATATATACTATATATATTTTGTTAAAGCTGTTGATGTTTTTATAATAGCTGTTAAAGCTATACTGCCGGATTTGACCTCACGCAGGTCTGTTTACAGCCCCTAGGCCTGTGCGTCGTGACCTTTTAATTGATACCGCCCCTTGTATTTTTTCTGCGCACGGTTTTTATTGTTAAACCAACTGGTATTTTCAAAAACGACGTCGCGGTATATTTTTTCAGAAACCATTTTTTTTGAAAACGGCGTCGGTATCATTTTAGTTTTAAAAACGCAGAATTATTTTCATCTAAAACGACGCAGTTTTATTGTTGGTGTAACGGTAATATTTGATGCGTCTTTGGTACGCAGTTTAATACAGCTGGCTTTGCAATCTGATCACAACGACTGTGTTTTAATAAACGTTTTGTTTATTAGTCTGTTAGTTTGTTACAGCTTGTTTTACACGTGTCACAATTTTAACACACCATTTTGTGTTTCTTTGTGAGCCCTTAGATCTATTTTTATCAGTGGCTGGTGTGAATTCTTTGTCAATCCGTGTGACTCTATTTTACACCAATCTGCACACACTTGTGCACTCTATAAATAGAACCCTTTGGGTATTCATTTTAAGAGAGCTGAGAAAATAATTTTGTAGCAGAACTCTGTCAAAATTTTTAGAGAGAGAGAGATTAAACCAGATTATTTTTGTGTCATCTTCATGTATTGTTTTCTGTCAAAAACGAAAATGAAGATTGGACTTCTCTCATTGTAAATCTGCACTTACGAATTTTCAAGAGTATATAATTTTTGTAAGTGAGTTCTCTCATTCTTGTGTGTATTTTTAGATCAGTCTTTAGATCTAAGATTTGTACACAACACACACTATTCACGAAATTAATTTGTGTACGTGAATATTCTGCTTGTGACTTGATTGTGAGATCTTGTATGTTTTTAAAACGTTTTGTTTTAAAACAGATTTTTCAGAAAATATTTGGTAATATTCAGATTTGTATTGTTTGAGGTTTAGAAAGTTAAACCTAAGATATCCGAGATCTGATTTGTGGAAGATTTAATATCTTGACTGAATATTATTTGCATGTGTGTTTAAGACTGTTTTGATTTAATCTGAAATATCTGTGAAAATAGTCTTGATAATATTTTAGATTAAAATCTGATTTAATCTAATAGTTGTTTTCTGAAAAACAATATTGTGAATATCTGACTGTCTGTTTTTATTGAATATATTTTCAGTCATATTTTGTGAACACTTGTTTGTGTTGGTGATTTTCATAAATTGTTTGCATCTCATAAGACTCACATATCACTCACTTTGTATTCACGTAGACACATGTTTGTGTAATATCTGAACAAGTCTAGTGTTTGAGATTTAAAGAAAGAGAAAAGAAAGTTTTTCAAAGGTGTATTCAAAGTCAAACTGATTTGATTTGAATAGCACAAGACTTGCAAAGATATAGGTGAAATATATTCTGTTGCATCACACACACTTCACTAGAAAGTAAATAATAGGCACTGAGCCAACCTGCGCTTAAGGAAGTTAAAGGGGAGGCTGCGAAGTGAAGAACGCAAAAACAAGTGAGGACAAGTTAAAGAGAGAACTGAATAAGCAACCAGGGTAGAGACTTGGTCGTGTGGGGTAATAGCTAGATCATTCTTCTTTAATTGTTAAGTTTGTTGTTTGTAACTCGTTCCTGTTGTTTTATTGTTTTAGTGGAAGTAGTTTAGGTAACTCCTAGAGGAGTTCGTCGTTTTTCCCGGGGAAGGGTTTTTGCGACGTTAAATAAATACCGTGTGTTGTACATTTCTTGCATTTCACCTCACACGAAAAGGTAGAACTAAATAATTAGAAACTCGCCTAAAAATTGAATCTGTTTTGGACTTTAATTAACTTTGAAAATTAAAATTATTTTCATAAAAGTTAATCAAATTAAGTAAAAGTTTAATTTGGTCCCCCTTTGCATCATTCATATAAACTCGTAGGTTTAAGGTGTTTACTCAACAATAGTTTACTTCCGCATATAAAGTCTTTGCGCACCGACCCGCATTTTCGGGGTCACCTCAAGTGGTATCAGAGCTAGACTTTTAAAGATCATTTTCAAAACTTTTGTTAAACACTTTTTACCTTGTTTTAATGGATGATTCAAGTCAATTACTTAGGCTTGGTAATTTTAGTAGACCTTCTATTTCTGATGAATCAAACTGTGTTGCATTTTTTGGAAAAGTTTATGATTGTTGTGGAGATGTGTACTTAGCAGGAATGACTGATTCCGAATATGATTCTCATTCTGATTCTGATGAAGTGCTTGATTTAATTGATGCTGCTAAATCTTTATTAGCTAGTCAACCTTCTATGCTTGAAATAACAGCTCCGTTTGATGCTAAACGTGCCTTGTGTGATACTGAATTTGATGATAACAACAATTCACACACGGACACTAATGAGCATGAAAATTTTGTTGGCTATGATGATTACTCGGAATTGTATGTGAGGACTTTGCAGAATAGACAAGAATTATCGAATTTGGTAAAAATGCTTAGTGAGACTTTAGAGAACCAATATAAGATTGTTCAACAAAATTCCATTGAAATGAACAATGTCAAAACTGATTTTGAGAAACAATCACTTGATTTTAAAATTCAGATTACGACTTTAAAAGAAAATTTATCTTCTTTTGAAGAAAAATATAATGAAGCGCTTTTGCAAGTTGAAAAATCCAAACAGGTTTGTGAAACAGCTTTCAAAATGTGTCGTAGTCGTGATATAACATGTTTTGACCTTGACAAATTGCTTGCTGAACAACGATATAAGGGTGATACTAGAGGGTTTGGTTATGATGGTCCTATTTCAAAGACTGATGATTTTACTAAACCAGTCCCCTTTGTAAAAGCCCAAGAAGAAATGGCTCTTCCGTTGGAAAGTAAGTTATCTGAAAAGGATAAAGGAAAACAAGTGTTAATTGAAAGTGATTTTGAAAATGACATTGATACTTTCATTGAAAATTTTGTTGAGGCATCTACATCTATATATTGCCCTCCGGCCAAAAGACTCTATAGACCTCCTAAACCATTTATTCGCAATGAATCTGTCGAGAATGTAGGGGAAAAACACAACCAATCTGATTTACTTACTTCTAGTAAATTTTGTACTAGGTGTGATGTTTTTGGTCACCAAATCTGGGAATGCCTTGGTAATCGCAAGAAAGGTACTCATTTTAAAAGTCATAACTCTAATGTGAAGCGATTTACAAATTTGTCTAGGCAGCGCACTAATACTAATTGGAATCATTCCTTCAATAAATTTAGGCCTCATGTTCACAAGAACAAATTTTCGAAAAATAAATTTTATCCTAAATTTCAAAAGGCACAAAAAGCTTTGAAAACTTTGCCTATTTGGATTAGGACTTGTGACTTGAGACCTCAAATTGATTTTTTAAAATCGAAGAAATGCCCAACTAATGTATGTGACGCTTGCGAGAATAAGAAAATCATTATCTCTCCTCACGTGAAGGTTAAGGACTTAAACACTACCATACCCTTAGATTTATTCAATGATGGGGGAGGTAAGTTTAATAAAAATGGAGTTTCCAAGTATTGTGACACTAATGGATATTCGTACCAGTTTGATACTCCAAAATCTCATAAACAAATTAGGGTAGTTCCTTCTATTGCTTGTGATTTTCAGCTTGTTGATATGCTGTCTATGCCTTATGATAAGTCTTGCTTACATGTAACTTCAACATTTGATTGGAAAGATTGTACTTGAATGTTTTGTTTGTGTTTAAACTGCATACTTTGATTACTAGATCTCCGAGGTTTTAGGATAAAGGTATCTACTAATAACCGGTATCTCTTAAAGCCATGTGTAATGTAGGAGACGCTTATTTTGCAGATTATGAAAACTTATTTTTTTCTTTCTTTTCCATTGTCTAATTTAGACAAAATAGGGGAGAATTGAGTACATATTCTAGTCTTGTGTTGTTGATATCTTTCATACATATCATGTCTTATAATTTCCTGCACATTTATTCTGTCATATTAATATTTTGGTAGAGCATATGCTACTAACTTGATTTCTTGGCAGATTGTGTATTTATGTTTTGCAGGTTTTCGTAACCGTGCATCCGATCGAGTTGTGTCTTTTTCTTTTCTAGGATGGGTGGGTAGATAGATATTTTTTTTGTATAGGAAATATTAGGTATTATTTTTCCTTAGTATATCATTTGATGTACTCAAGGGTTTTGTCAAAATTAGTCCAATGGGGGAGTTTGAAGGCCCTATATAAAGCACACCTAGGATTTGCTTTTCGTGCTTTAGCTATATAGGACTTCATCTAGTTGGACTAGAATTTTGACAAAATATTTTTGTAATTTAGGATTGCGTGTCCCCATATCGACTTCAAGCTCTCCGTGTCCATCTACATCAAATGTGCTCTCAATTCAAACTGTGTCCATCTACGTCAAATGTGCGCTCCATTCCGTCCGCCATCTCAGAAAAAGGTAATCTTATGGCTCATAGGAATTTCTGTCATATAGGACACAACACCACGTTGCATTTTGCATTTTTATCATATCTTATGATAATATATTTTGTTTTGTCATAATAAAGTTTTTTTAAGTTCAATATTTTAATTTGAAGCTTTTATAAAAATAAATATTTTTGTGAAAATAAAATTTTGACAAAAAATATTTATTTTAATAAAATTTTCGGAATAAAATATTTGAAGTTAAAAATATGTTTTTTTTTTAATATATTGCATGTGCGTGTAACATATATCAGGTATGTTATATATATTATATTATATGTATGCTTGCGTTTATATACCTATTATGAATGCGTGTATGTTAATATATATGTTAATATATGTATGTCCTGAATGTTCACATGTTAGCTTTGTACCACTGGTAACATATGTTGGCATGTAGTCCTAATTGTTCTATGCATGCGTGGCTTTTGCCAAATGCTGTTGCCATATGACTTGACCTTTGTAAAGCTCTATATGATAATATATATATATAGAATTGTTTTTGTTGGTCCCCATAACTGTTGGCATGCCCTGCCAATTTGACCTCTTGGTCTTTATTGAGCTGGCCGAGAACTGTTGGCGTGTGTGTGGTTATATATTTCTGAATATATATTATATATACATACATGCGTACGTTTTTTATTATATATACTATATATATTTTGTTAAAGCTGTTGATGTTTTTATAATAGCTGTTAAAGCTATACTGCCGGATTTGACCTCACGCAGGTCTGTTTACAGCCCCTAGGCCTGTGCGTCGTGACCTTTTAATTGATACCGCCCCTTGTATTTTTTCTGCGCACGGTTTTTATTGTTAAACCAACTGGTATTTTCAAAAACGACGTCGCGGTATATTTTTTCAGAAACCATTTTTTTTTAAAACGGCGTCGGTATCATTTTAGTTTTAAAAACGCAGAATTATTTTCATCTAAAACGACGCAGTTTTATTGTTGGTGTAACGGTAATATTTGATGCGTCTTTGGTACGCAGTTTAATATAGCTGGCTTTGCAATCTGATCACAACGACTGTGTTTTAATAAACGTTTTGTTTATTAGTCTGTTAGTTTGTTACAGCTTGTTTTACACGTGTCACAATTTTAACACACCATTTTGTGTTTCTTTGTGAGCCCTTAGATCTATTTTTATCAGTGGCTGGTGTGAATTCTTTGTCAATCCGTGTGACTCTATTTTACACCAATCTGCACACACTTGTGCACTCTATAAATAGAACCCTTTGGGTATTCATTTTAAGAGAGCTGAGAAAATAATTTTGTAGCAGAACTCTGTCAAAATTTTTAGAGAGAGAGAGATTAAACCAGATTATTTTTGTGTCATCTTCATGTATTGTTTTCTGTCAAAAACGAAAATGAAGATTGGACTTCTCTCATTGTAAATCTGCACTTACGAATTTTCAAGAGTATATAATTTTTGTAAGTGAGTTCTCTCATTCTTGTGTGTATTTTTAGATCAGTCTTTAGATCTAAGATTTGTACACAACACACACTATTCACGAAATTAATTTGTGTACGTGAATATTCTGCTTGTGACTTGATTGTGAGATCTTGTATGTTTTTAAAACGTTTTGTTTTAAAACAAATTTTTCAGAAAATATTTGGTAATATTCAGATTTGTATTGTTTGAGGTTTAGAAAGTTAAACCTAAGATATCCGAGATCTGATTTGTGGAAGATTTAATATCTTGACTGAATATTATTTGCATGTGTGTTTAAGACTGTTTTGATTTAATCTGAAATATCTGTGAAAATAGTCTTGATAATATTTTAGATTAAAATCTGATTTAATCTAATAGTTGTTTTCTGAAAAACAATATTGTGAATATCTGACTGTCTGTTTTTATTGAATATATTTTCAGTCATATTTTGTGAACACTTGTTTGTGTTGGTGATTTTCAGAAATTGTTTGCATCTCATAAGACTCACATATCACTCACTTTGTATTCACGTAGACACATGTTTGTGTAATATCTGAACAAGTCTAGTGTTCGAGATTTAAAGAAAGAGAAAAGAAAGTTTTTCAAAGGTGTATTCAAAGTCAAACTGATTTGATTTGAATAGCACAAGACTTGCAAAGATATAGGTGAAATATATTCTGTTGCATCACACACACTTCACTAGAAAGTAAATAATAGGCACTGAGCCAACCTGCGCTTAAGGAAGTTAAAGGGGAGGCTGCGAAGTGAAGAACGCAAAAACAAGTGAGGACAAGTTAAAGAGAGAACTGAATAAGCAACCAGGGTAGAGACTTGGTCGTGTGGGGTAATAGCTAGATCATTCTTCTTTAATTGTTAAGTTTGTTGTTTGTAACTCGTTCCTGTTGTTTTATTGTTTTAGTGGAAGTAGTTTAGGTAACTCCTAGAGGAGTTCGTCGTTTTTCCCGGGGAAGGGTTTTTGCGACGTTAAATAAATACCGTGTGTTGTACATTTCTTGCATTTCACCTCACACGAAAAGGTAGAACTAAATAATTAGAAACTCGCCTAAAAATTGAATCTGTTTTGGACTTTAATTAACTTTGAAAATTAAAATTATTTTCATAAAAGTTAATCAAATTAAGTAAAAGTTTAATTTGGTCCCCCTTTGCATCATTCATATAAACTCGTAGGTTTAAGGTGTTTACTCAACAATAGTTTACTTCCGCATATAAAGTCTTTGCGCACCGACCCGCATTTTCGGGGTCACCTCAGTAACTTCATAACCCGTTGGAGGGAACAAGCAGCTACCATGACCAATCGGCCATCTGAGGAAGAACAGGTCAACATAGTGAAGAAGAACTTATTGACCCATGTCTGAGCAACGATAGGAGGATAATACTATCCCCACTTCCGAGCTCTCAGAGAGGCAGGAGTATAAATCGAGGAAAGCCTTGTTAAAATAGAGGTTGAACCGAAGAAGGTGTTCGGACAGTTCACCCCTAGAAAGTATGACAAGCCTTCCAATGCTACAGTCTCAACCATCAACAATATCTCTCAACCGACCACATCATGGGCACCAGAAAGTCGCCCTGCCCCCATCCGAAGGGAATACACTGAGCTCCATGCTCCCCTCTCCAAAGTTTACCAAGCCTTGTTAAGCCAAAACCTCATCAAACCCTTGGATCCCCGTCCATTGCCAAATCCACTCCCAAGAAACTTCAAGGCCGATGCTCATTGCTCCTTTCACCAAACTGCTGGCCATACCACCGACCAACGATTTCACCTCCGAAATATAATCCAAGATCTCATTGACCAGGGTACCATCGCCCCACCAGCCAATCCTAAGCCAAACACTACTCACAACCCACTCCCAAATCATACCAATGCCATCTTCTTAGAAGAAAGCCTAGATTTTTATCCCTCAACTCAAATCACACCCATATACTCTCCTAAACCTCTTCAAAGTTTCCCATATTTTCTCATACACCCTACTAGCCTCGTTGATCATGCACTATCACTCCTTACCTGAGCATGCATCACTGCCGTCACAAATGTTAAACCAACTCCTAGAGTTCGGGCTGAAATTGACCTCATAGATGGTCATCGATTGCCAAAGGTTAGTACACTGTTCTTGGAAGCACGAAAATGGGCCCAAGATTCAGACAAGTGGGGGTACCAACTGATGAAGTCAGCTTAGATGATGTTGTCCAGATTGTGGCAGAATTATTCGGGCAAACCAACAGCATTTGTAGTATCACCGGGCTACTTGACATTTTGAAGCTACAAGGGCGCTTGGTCCCTTCAACCATATATATCCCCACAGAATGGGAAGATTGTATGAAGAAGCCGTTGAAGTTGTGGAATGCACCGACTTTATCTGGAAACACAGAATTGTTGCCACCGGATGGGGGTTAGAATTCAAATATTCAAGTGAAGAACAAGCTTCAAGAAGAATTGGCCCAGTAGCCGACATCTGTGGGATGATATCATTTGAAGAACTCCTCGGAGAAATAAACAGGGTGACAGAATAACCTGAGATTGATAAGGAAACGGGATTCATGTTCTTCCCTTCTTCAGTAAATCACATGACTAGATCAGGGAGACATTACCAGGTTCCAAGCTCACAACCAGCAAATGATAAGGGGAAGGGCATTGAAAACCTTCCTATGCCAGAGATGACCGTCGAGGAGAGCAAGATCCTCGATCAATTGAAGAAAACTCAAGCTAACATCACTCTATGGGGTATTTTTATGTCTTCCCAGCTGCACAGAAATGCTTTAATCAAGCTGCTCACTGGACCCACAGTTCCTCCTTTTACCACACCAGAAGAAGCGATAAATTTGGTCGGATCCTTGACCTCTACCCGAATGTTGTCATTTTCTAAAGAAGAAATCCCTAGAATTGGGCTGAATCACAATTATGCACTAAACATCTCCGTCGAAGTTATGGGGAAGGTCGTGCCACTCTCTCTTGTCGATAACGGATCCGCCTTGAATGTCTGCCCATTGAGAACCTTCAAGTGTTTAGGCCTAAAAGAAAGTGACCTCGCTCCAACCTCCACCACTGTACGTGCCTAAGATAATACCCACCGGGAGGTAATGGGATCCATAAAACTTATAATAGGGGTTGGCCCTATAAACCCTGTCGTTGAATTCCAAGTCATAGACATCCCAGCTTGTTTCAACCTGTTGCTCGGACAACCCTGGCTCCATAATATCAAGGGTGTGTCTTCCTCACTCCATCAGAAATTAAAGTTCTTCACCGACGGGCGAGTCATCACCATTTTGGGCGACGACAAAAATGTCGACGGTGCAAGCCCCAGCAGTCCAATCCTTGAGATACAGCACGGGTCAAATGATATGCTCCTATCAGGATTTCAAGTTGAGCCACTCCTACTCTCGGCAGGGGACGGTTTCAAAGAAAGGGTTTGTCTATAATATGACGCTCATGGCAATGTCAATGTGATTCAGATGTTCAGAAACATGCACTTCATGCCCGGATTGGGGCTAGGGCAAAGGCCGCAAGGGATACTTGAGCCCATCGAACTGAAGAAATATTTTCCTCCTTGTGGCTTGGGGTATCAACCATTAGAACAAGAGCTTAGAACGATCCACCAGTCTCGACCAAAGAGAAGATTAGACTGCATCCCAACTATCCCAAGAGACTCCTTGAATGGATGATTCATCAAAGAAGGCGAAGACTTCCCCTTTTGTGGCTTTCCATAACCTTGGTATGACCACACAGACAAGAAGATGAAGCCTAGAATGGAGATCTTTTTCCAAGATAGCTACCCATGGGCTGAAAGTTTCCAACATCGAGTACAACTGCTCATCAAAGATACCGAAGAGACTGAGGAAAGTGATTCCGAAGATTCCTTCAACTTACAAACACTGGGTCTGGCACTCTGCATGGTTCATTCAGGCACTACACCAATGGATCCATCCCATCTGATTAAAGTTGCTGATAAACCCCTCCTCAACTGGCATGCTGCGCTAGTTTCACCTCTTGAAATCCCCCTAACCCTAATGTTTACCCTATTTCTTCTTCTGTTGTGTATCCTTGTTCAAATATAATCGAGACCTATTTTGATAAGGTTCTCAATGTTGTTTTTCCTATCAATGAAATAAATGAAGATTTTGAGTATCTTGTTGTGCCTTACATTAATTTTTTGGATTCTAATCAAACTGGTGATGATGATGATTTTGAAAATGAATAATTCTTAACTGATCTAAATAAGGTTAATAATAAACAACATAACCGCGTTCAAGTTAATGAAGAGGAGACTATTGTTATTAATCTCAGTTCTAGTAGCCAACTGCGCGAGATTAGGATAGGGGCCACCCTTGATAAGCATGAGCGCGCATAACTTGAAGAATTGCTAAAGAAATTCGTGGATGTCTTCGCATGGTCCTATGATGATATGCCAGGAATTGATCCTTAAATAGCCCAGTAAAAGATTCCCACTCCCCCATATTACAAGCCGAATAAACAAAAATTAAGAAAGCTCCGCACCGAATGGTCGCTCAAGGTCAAAGAAGAGGTGGTCAAACAGTTGAACGTGGTCTTCATTCGTGTGATCGAATATCCCACATAGCTAGCCAACATAGTACATGTGCTAAAATCAGGAGGGAAGGTTCGAATGTGTGTGGACTATCGAGATTTAAACAAAGCTTCTCCAAAGGATGATTATTCGCTATCTAATATCGACATGATCGTGGACAACACAGCTAGTCATGCTCTCAAGTCATTCGTCAATGGGTTTGTCGGATACAACCAAATCAAGATGCACCCAGACCACCAAGAAAAAACCGCATTCATCACCCCATGGGGAATTTTTTGCTACACTGTCATGCCATTTGGTCTCAAGAATGCTGGGGCTACCTACCAAAGGGCTGCTACAACCATCCTGCACGATCTGATTCACAAAGAAGTCGAGGTTTATGTGGATGATATGATTATCAAGTCCAAAACTAGAGAAGTTTATGTTCCCGCTCTCCGGAAGTTCTTCGAACGATTGCGACGGTATCAGATGAGACTCAGTCCACAGAAATATTTCTTCGGCGTTACAAAAGGAAAAATCTTGGGATTCATGGTCAGTGAGAAGGGGATAGAAGCAGATCCCGCAAAACTGAAGGCCATACTTGAGATGCCGCCGCCCCGAACAGAGAAAGAAGTCCGAGGTTTTCTTGGGAAATTGCATATATCAGCCGGTTCATCAGCCAGCTCTGTGAACCGATCTTCAAGCTCCTCCGAAAGGATTCAACCAAGGTTTGGAACGAGGCCTGCCAATAATATTTTGATCGAATCAAATAATATCTGACCCAACCTTCGGTGCTCATGCCACCACAGACTGGTCTCCCTTTTCTCCTATACCTAACCATAACCGACACTACAGTTGGGGCTTTGCTAGCCCAATACCTTGAAGACTCCCGTAAAGAAAGAGCCATCTATTACACCAGTCGTAAATTGGTCGGGTATGAGGTCAACTACACTACTTTGGAAAAGGCGTGTTCCGCACTTATCTGGGTCACCCAAAAGTTATGACACTACATGCTCGCCTTCGCCATCACACTTATATCCCGAATGGATCCCATCAAATACCTATTTGAGAAACCCGCCTTATCCAATCGAATGGACCGATGGTTGATGCTCCTAACCGAGTTTGATATCGTGTACGTCATGCAGAAAGCCATTAAAGGAAGAGCCATCTCTGACTACCTCGATGATTACCCCGTAGAAGAAGCAGATGTTTGGATCTCCGAATTCTCAGATAAAAATATCCTCTGCACCGCTCAAGACAACCTTCAATGGTAAATATTCTTTGACGGCTCTGCTAACAAAAAGGGATATGGCGTTGGGATATTCTGATCGCCTCAGATGACTCCCACACTCCCATCGCTATCAATTTGGATTTCCCTTGCACCAGCAACATGACGGAATACGAGGCATGCACAGTGGGCCTCAAAGTTGCTCTCAAGAAAGGTATTCAATACCTTGATGTCTACGGGAATTCTTCCCACATCATCGGTCAAGTGCTCAGAAAGTGGAAAGTCAAGGACGAAAAGCTCCAACCCTTCCATGCCCACTTAAAAGAGTTAGCCTCCCAATTCTGAGATATCACCTTCCATTACCTACCCCGAGCAAGGAATAACCTAGCCGATGCTCTCGCTACCTTGACCTCCATGGTTGAGATTCCTGGAGGAATAACAATCACCCCCTTCCTAGTTCAAAAGCAAGACAAACCAACCCACGGCTACCATATTGAGCTTATCTCCATCGAAGATCCCAAACTAGCCGATTACTGGTACTATGATATCTGGTGCCTCCTCAAATATGGTAGGTATCCCGAGGGTTCCAACAAGAAATACCGAACGACCCTCCGAAGACTGTCCGCCCAGTACATCATCTGTCATAAAGCTCTACTAAAGAGGAACTTCGATGGAACACATCTACACTGTATCGCAGGGGCTAAGATTAAGAGGATAATACAGAAGATCCATAGCAGGGAATGCGGGACCCACATGAACGGTCACATGCTTGCCAATAAGATCATCCGACAGGGCTATTACTGGACCACCATGGCCCAAGATTACACCGCCTATGTCTGGAGATGCCTCAAATGCCAACAATTCTTCAATCTTCAACACCTGCCTCCGCGAGAATTATACAACATGACCTCTCCCTAGACGTTCTCCACCTGGGGTGTCGACATCATAGGGAAGGTTACACCAAAGGCTTCAAACGGGCATGAGTTCATCCTGGTTTCCATTGATTACTTCACCAAATGGGTCGAAGCTGAGTCATACGCAGTATTGAACGCCAAGAAAGTGCCCAATTCTTTAAGAAAACTATCATCTGCCGATATGGGGTCCTGCACGAGTTAGTGTCAGATAACAGGTTACACTTCGAAGCAGAAGTCATAGAAGTAGTCAATGAGTACGGGATTCGGAGACACAAATCTTCTTCCTACCGACCTTAGACCAATGGTGCAGTTGAAGCCGCCAACAAGAACCTCAAATCCATCATCAACAAGATGACCAGAAGTTATAGGGATTGGGCTGACCGGATCCCGTGCGCCCTCTGGGGCTATCGAACCTCAATCCGAAGCTCTACTAGGGCTACCCCTTACTCTCTGGTCTACGGCATGGAAGCAGTCCTACCTATGGAGATGGAAATACCCTCGCAGCGCATCATGCTCGAAATCAAAGTTAGTGAAAAAGACTGGTGCCAAAGCCGTCTCAACGAGCTGACCCTCCTAGATGAAAGGAGATTGAAAGCTCTTTACCACATATAGGGTACCATCATCGAATAACGCGATCATTCAACAAGAGAGTCAAGGACCGCGGTATCCGGGAAGGGGATTTAGCCCTCAAGGAAATAATAGAAACCATCTGGGACCCCAGAGGGAAATTTAAGCCCAATTGGAGCGACCCCTACATTGTGAAGAAAATCTTATCCGGCGGTGCCGCCATGCTCACTGACCTAGATGGGGAGGAGATGGCTCGTCCAGTCAACCTGGACCGTCTCAAGAAATTCTACCCCTAGTCCAGAATTTTGACGCGCTACGACTCTTCTCATCTCCCTTCTATTCTTCAAAAAAAAACTCTCTTCATTTCCCTCTACCCAGAACTGCGTGGGCCTGATCCTCTGCAAAAAACCATTTTTCAAGAAAAAATAAAAAAAAATCAAAATCCCCAGAGGTACATAGGTAGCTCATACATCTTACAGGAGCACGGCCCTTTATTTTTCACAAAATAATATTCTTATTATCTCCGAGAACGGCAGTTCATTCTAACAAATACTTGAACAAAAGGATTATGTATACCTTAGCGATCGGTATAGATAATTCAAAAATACAAAATTCATCGAAAGGCACAACTAAATGATCAGAAACTTGCTTATTTCATTAATAAGAAATTACAACACAGATTACATAAGAAAAGGAACGGATAACTCCCTTCCCCCTACTGCCATAAAAAGCCAAATAAAATCCCCATATCTATTCCTTATTACACAAATAAACCCTCCAAGAGTCCTACCCACTGTTACTAGAGGATCCTGCACCCTCATCATCTACATCTTGGGGTCCCCAAATTTCCTTTGCCTGAACAGAGTGTCGTAAACACTCCATGGACCGATAAGTCTGAACCAACTTTGAAAAAATCACGACACCCCCTTTCATGGTGTTAAATAAAACAAACCGCCTTTGTCCAGTCTCTAATGTCAACATCTTGCTGACTACTCTCCTCCGCAACCACTTCATATAATTCCCAGGCACATGCCAAACTCTCCCAACAGTCTGAGAGGGACGGGTCGACGGACGCCGATTCTCCCACAGAGATCCAAGCAACAGATGCAGGCGCTCGGTCAAAATGTCTACCGAAAAGAAATTTAGTGTCTGAGGTGGCACGACCTGTGCCCAACCAAATTGGTGCAGAAGCCGCCAATGGAAATAGAAATAGGTCAGTCGGAGACCAACCAGCAGCACATATGAGTACTCTCCTAGCTCCACGATAGGAAGCAACTGCCCCCACTAAGGCACTGACCAATACAAATTCCGAGCCCCATGCTCCAGAAACAAATTATCCCAGCTCTCAATATCCAAGCCAACACTGAAGAAGTAACGCGAAAAGAAGTTGGATACAGCCGATAAAGGATATTCTGGAGGAGTCACCAGGCGAAGTCATTTAGATAACCACACGAACAGCCTCACGGGGCTACCCCTCAGGAAGTCAGAACGACCTTCTCACTAGGCATCCAAACCATTCAGTGTCTCCGCCAGTATCACCGCCATAGGATTGCAACGGTATGACATCCATGAAGTAATGGCTGCAAGTTGTGATTCCACCAGCAGTTCCCCAGTCACCAGCAATAATTTTGAAACCAGGCCCAGAGCAACGGCTGCAGCATAGCCATCATCACCTACTTCCCACAAATGCACGGACTGTAGCACCACCGGGAGGGAGATCATTCCTCCAGCAACCAGTGATCTGGCCGCCGAAGGCGAAATATGAAGAAGCTCAGCCAACAAGTCCCTAGGAGAACGGGAAAATTTGGGCAAAGCTGCAGCAACACTGGGATTTATACCTAGCATAGCAGAAAATTCCTCGTAGGTAGGACAAACTTCATCCAACCCAAAGCGGAATACATGGTCTTTGGGGTACTAGAATTGTACCGCCGCCATCAGTATATTCCACTCAATAGGTCGATTGCGCCACAAGGAGACTCGACGCATGTTGAAAGCATCATAGTCGACATTATAAGAGCACATTGCTTCCAAGGCTTCGAGGTAGTTAGCAAACTCAATGCTACCAGGGAGAGCCATCTTACTAGACTAAGAGATAGTGGGCAAGTAAGAATGTGAGGGTGTGATGAAAACACTCCACCCTTACCCCTTTATATACTTGAGAACCCTCACAAGAGACATAATCCCTGCAGAAATCAAAGGGAATCCTACCCCACAAAATACAAAAGGCTGAAGAGGGTACCAATCAAAGCTTTGAATTGATGGGACTGGACTGAACTGCCGATAGGCAGGACAGGGTGCTTGCCGATCGGTAACCCCCCATTTTTAGAAATTCTCCTTTTTTCCTCTTTTGTCAAATCAGAAAACTCAATAAAAATAAATTGATATTCTCAACAGAATTTCAAAATCCCTTTTTCTCCTTATATAATTTCCCCTTTTAATTAAAAAAATCTTTCCTTCAAAAATTCCAAAAATACTCCTTTTTACGGTCTCAGCAGCAAAGTAAAAAGCGCATGTGCATGCATTCATTCATCATTAATAAAAGATAATAAAAAACTCCATTGCATTGCATATATTTGTTTCTGTGTTACATAAATTTTGCAGGAAATAAAAAGAAAAAGCAAAAATAACGGGACTCAGCCCGAACCCACATTCTCTCCCTCTCTCTCACCTACCTTTCTCTCCACTTCCACCCCTGTGACGTGCTTTCTTTCCCCTACGACGAGACGATGCACCACCACTAACCGAGCCAGAGTCTTCTCCGGACGAAGCAGATGGCACCAAGCACGAAGGAACAGGAACCGCATCCCGAATATGGGCAGTCACCGAGGATATCCAGTCTCTGATGTCTCTTAGCCAAGTGGTCGACACTCGAACTTACTGTAAGGAAAAGATAAAATCAGTATCAAAGTAGAGACTGGATTCCCAGAAAATACCAGAAAGCCCCAAAAAACCCTCGAAAAATTAATAAAAATCCTAGGAAGGATTTAGAACATTTCTCCAGGAAAATTTTGCATTCCCTCAAGCGGAACCCCTCTTTCCTAGCAAAATCCTCAAAAACCAAGTGAATCTACGCCCGGCAAAGCCCCATAGGATCTCTAAGGATTGCCTGATCACTTCCCCAGCGAAATTTTAACAACACCGAAATTGGTTGTTCCCCCTGCGAGGCCTCCTAAAGCAACAAAAAGCTTCCCCAGCTATCAGCTTCCCAGCTCAGATCAAAATCACAAAGCACTTTCTCCAGCAGAATCAAAATCCAATATTTATCCACTCTCAGGTCAGAATTGACCTCGGTCTTATATCGTCACCTGAGTTAGGTCAGAAATGGCCTCGGTCCTCGGTCGTCACCACTTTTAGGTCAGAATTGACCTCGGTCTTGGATCGTCACCTAAGTTAGGTCAGAAATGGCCTCGGTCCTCGATCGTCACCACTCTTAGGTAAGAATTGACCTCAGCCTTGGATCGTCACCTGAGTTAGGTCAGAAATGGCCTCGGTCCTCGGTCGTCACCACTCTTAGATCAGAATTGACCTCGGTCTTAGATCGTCACCTGAGTTAGGTCAGAATTGACCTCGGTCCTCGGTCGTCACCACTCTTAGGTCAGAATTGACCTCAGTCTTGGATCTTCAGCTGAGTTAGGTCAGAATTAACCTCGGTCCTCGGTCGTCAACACTCTTAGGTCAGAATTGACCTCAGTCTTGGATCTCCACCTGAGTTAGGTCAGAATTGACCTCGGTCCTCGGTCGTCACCACTCTTAGGTCAGAATTGATCTCAATCTTTAATCGCCACCCGAGTTAGGTCAGAATTGGTCTCGGTCCTTAGTCATCACCACTCTTAGGTCATAATTGACCTCGGTCTTGGATTGTCACCCGAGTTAGGTCAGAATTGACCTCGATCCTCGGTCATCACCACTCTTAGGTCAGAATTGACCTCGGTCCTCGGTCGTCACCACTCTTAGGTCATAATTAACCTCGGTCTTGGATCGTCACCTGAGTTAGGTCAGAAATGTCCTCGGTCCTCGGTCGTCACCACTCTTAGGTCAGAATTGACCTCGGTCTTGGATCGTCACCCTAAGCCCACAGAATCGGCTTTAAACCGTAGAATCGGTCACCCTCATCACTTAAGCCCATAGATTTGGCTTTGACCCATAAAATTATTCATCCCCAGCACACCCCTCAAGTCCTCAGAATCGGTCTCGACCCTCTGAATCGGTCATAGTCCCTCAAAAGCATCATGTGGTGTCTATTCGGCGGTTCTCATTTGTTCCAAACTCACCCATCGAGGGGCTCTATAGACATCCCATTCTGTTACCCCCTAACTCTCCTAACGTCTCTAGTACCTCCCTTCATCACTATAAACCCAGGTCATTTCCCGAGTACTGACCTAAAAGCCATAGGACACTCCCAGGCTCCATTTGACCAAAAATTCAAACTCTTCAGCTCAACTAAAACTGAATAAATCTTCGAAGGGCACTGAATTCCCTTTCCGACGGTCCATCCCGTGAGCGATTCTAACTTACCATGCGGACGAACGATCCGTTTGCGTCCGAAACTTGATCCGAAGGCAACCGGGCGCTCCCAGGCTCTATTTGACCTAAATCAACTCTTCAGCTCGACCGAGGCTAAATGAATATTCAAAGGGCACTGAAACCCCTTTCCAATGGTCCACTCCGTGCACGATTCTGACTTACCATGCGGACGAACGATCCATTTGACTCCAAGAGGTCACCGAATTCTTCCAGGGCCCAGTTGACCAAAGTCAACTCTCCAAACCGGGTCAAACTCTTTGTAATGTCTAAGTACATCTCTTAGCCTTTCCAACGGTCCACCTCGTGCGTGATTCGGACTTACCAGGCGGACAAACGATCCGTTTGCGTCCGAATGATTCCCCGTCCAATGGACCGACAAACGCTTCCGAGCCATATTTGACCCAAAGTTAACTCCCAAACCCGGGAGAGGTCCAAAGGACTTTCAAATCTCTCTGAATTACCTTTCTAACGGTCTACCCCATGCGTGATTCTGACCAACGGTTTGCCCTCGACAGCCAATTTTCCTAAAAGGCCTGAAACACACTGCCAAATGGCAGGTTCCAGACCCTGCCTATCTGCAGGTGCCGATAGGTAGGACCAGGTCTATGCCGATCGGCAATGACCTGGGACTATAAAAGGAGGCCTTCACCTCATTTGCAAGGGAGGGCCCAAATCTGATAAAAATCGCTCTCAGCGAATCCCAAAAACTTCTCTCGAAGACAGCGTGATTCCAACATACAAATCCTTTTCTAACTTCCACTTTTCATCCTCCTTTTCATCAAACTTGGTGAATTATCCACTCTACACCATCATCCAAGTGCAAGGGTTGCTCTCCAACATTCAAGATCAAGCTCAAGGTCTTCAAGAAGGTCCAACTTTCTCAACTTTCTCTTCAAATTCTCTTAAATTCGCAATAACTTGTTTTATTACTTAGCACTTTTATTATCTCATCTCACACATCCTAATATACTTTTTATTTAGTATTATTGCACATCTCTTATTTTAATATAAATAAAACTCAAAAAACAAGAAAAGGAGGGTTTTCTCACAAATTCCAAATAGGGATTCTCATACTTTTCTCACAACTAAAACACTTTTTCTACACACACACACACTCACAAATAAGAGATCCCCCATTTGGATTTATGGGATAAAACCCCACCCCTCATTTTTTATGCGAACTACGTGGACTTTGATGCCTTTATAGGCTACGTAGGCGTCTCGGGGTAAAACCCAAGAATCGAGTCCTATTCTCACTTTCTCCCTCACTTTCTATCTTCTCTAAATTAAATTTTCTTATATTCTAGATACTTGTTCTTAGTGACGTATCACCCCATATGCATTATCGTTCCGTTATAACGATCAACGTAAGGATAATCGCGTAAATCTTATTTTCTAATTTTATTTTTATTCCTTCCTACGGATGACTCACTTTATCTCTTCCATGATACAAGTCTAGGATTCCTATCTCCGCTATATATATACACATGCACACATATCACGGGGAAAATAAAAAGGGAAAATAGCAAACATCCATGAGAGATCGAAAGGGAGGAATGGGTGCCTAACACCTTCCCATTTCGTAACTTAGCCTCCGAACCCTTCTCGAATCATTTTGGTTTCGTATGCATCAGTATGTCTTTGGATGCCGTCCATCGGGATGGCTTCCCCTTTTTCTTTTGTCTGTTTTGAGTAAAATAGACTGGCGACTCTAAATCTCTCTATATTTTTTTACACCTCATCTCAAACGATGCCGGTCGAAGAGCTCCTGAGAGGGAGGCGCGGGACCCGAGGATCCTTCCTTCAAGCTCCCGCCCGCGGCGAGGATCGGGGATGGCCACAGGTTTATTCTTAGCATCACTGTCGAAACCAATTATTACTAATAACCTATTAAGTTTGGTGCCAAATTTTAAACTTATTAACATGCTTTGGTATACCATCCAACTATATAAGATAAACATTCACAACAATAGAACAGAATGAGTATTGACAACATAATTAAGTAAATAATCGAATAACACTCTGTAAATCTCAAGTACAATCGTCCAAGTGATAAATGAAATAATATAACAAAGTCTGATAATAAAAGTTACCCAATGGTGGGCGACATGCCCAAAAGAAGTACTGGAATAATCATCCTAACTAGATAGAATGTAAAGGGGAATCGAAGAAAATCTTGCATGCATCCACAGCCGTTACACCATCGTCTGACTAGAACGACAAGCTAACCCTAGCGTCCCTCTGGCTGAGAACCTAAAAGGTTTTGAAAATATTTTTGATACGGGTCAGCGCCCAAAACATTTTCAAGTATTTAAATGTATTAATAGCAAGAATTATTTATGTTCATCTGGTGTCCCACTCACATGAGATTATCCTCACCCCTCATTTATAGTGCACACATAATGCATGTATTTTAATTACCTAATTATGCTACCCAACCTAACTAGTTTATACATCCTTAACATACTCTAATATTCTAAACCTCTAGCCCAAAAGTGCTACTCTTATTTTACTTTACTTTGCGTATCGCATAGCTATAACATAGTATTTCTTAACTATACTCATGTCGTATATAATCAATGTAAGTATATACTAGTTATAATTTAATGTTCACATATTCATTTTAGTACACATATACGTATAACACTCTTTTATACGCATATATACATAGCATCCCCGAGTTGTCCTCCAAGATGCATTTCCTAGTATGCTATCAAGCTCCAGGTACGTCACGTAGCACTCCTGGACCACCTAGTCGAAATCTCACCACTGATCCCAAATCATAAACACATATTGGAGTTGGTCATAGACATACATCCGTGGTTCATAACCATACCACATTATCCCAACCGGACTTGAAACTCACCTACAGTGGTCATGCAACAGTCTTATAAGCTGAGAAAATGACCTAACGCCAGCATGGACCGCCCACTATGCGCAACCTCCAACGATAACATAACTACAGTAAGTATGTTCACATATAAATCAATCACACGTAGACATATATATATTGTTTCACTCAGTACGTATATATTTAAAATCGACTAACGTGCATGATGTCTCTCGTAGCACTAGATCACAAATCTCAAAGTCTATCCCGACTTCCCGATTTTTATCAAGTATTCACTTACTTATGCCTAATTCTCTAACTTCATGTTAATAAACCACATGTTATTATAAAGTCGGGGTGGTCCCTTGTGCAAGTGTGTTTCAAATCAAACCAATTTTCATAAAAAAATTATCCAACTTTTAATTAGCACCAAACCAAGTTGTGAAAAATCAAATTCTTACTTTAAACCAATTTTATCTTGATTAATCCTAAACATGCATCTAGTATTTAAAGTAAGTAAAGTAAAGTAAAGAATACTCACCACGCAGGATGTACGAGGAAAAAATCCAAAACGGAAAAACAACCTCGGACGACCCAAGCTAGGCAATCACTATGAACAAAGGTTTTACAAAGACAAATTAGCCTTACTCAATGACTCGATCCCCACGGGTCTTGATGCTCCTTCTCATCTTCTACTGTTCTCCAATAGTGCCCACGCAGAAATTTCGTCTTCCACAATACCTGTCCACAACACACGCGTCCACGTATGTCTCGGTGTCCACCGAATGGCTTTGATTCGTCTACGATGTCGAACAAAAAGTCCTTCTCTTTTCTTCATCGCAAAACCCTGATGTTCAAGTGTAGAACAAACCTTCTTGGTGCACCAAGATCACATAAACATATAATAATGATATCTCGGATCTTTGCAAACTTCTAAGGATGTGTTTAATCTTTTGAAACCTTAGAAAACATGTGAAAACACATACTGGATGGTAAACTATTTTTCCAGTTTCACACTTACGAAACTCTGACAAAAACACGCTTTAAATAAGAATTACACGCCGCCTCAAAAATAGTGTCTCTCGAACAAGATAGGTCTATCGTTCGTGCGATATGGCTATCTCGCTCGAACGGGCTGACATGTCGTTTGAACGACCTGTGTGTCATTTTGACTTTTTGTTTAAAACGTCTCTTCCAAAAGAGATCCAAATTAGTCAAACTCTATTTCGAGCTTATCAGAATAAAACAAATTGTAAAACATTTAAAACACCTTTAAAACATTTTAAAATATTTTCTTTATAAAAATACATCCTTATCTTTTATAAAAATAATTCCGCGCACCATAAATTATACGCATTCATACCTGAGTGATCTCGGAATGCATTTAACTTGAAGACGAGTAAACTTGCACCAATTAAACTTTGGCATGATTAATTCTTTAAAGCTTTGCCACAACGTCTTCAATTTCTTTAATACGTCATAAACCAAGTGGGATCGTGACAAAATAAAATCTCCCTATGACATATTAGAAACACAATTTTGTTCACGGAATTAAGTCAAAACAATACAGGGACTCAATTGGAAATTTATGTCCTTACAAATCTCCCCCTTTAAGTATTTCAGGACAAAATTAAACCAGTGAAATGCCTAAACCGGGTCGTCAAGCCGTATGACGCCTAAATCCCATCCCATAAACCCAAAATTAAAAATACAGGGCACGGATTAGAATATGTAGCACCGGCAAGCATGAACTGTCTGAATGTGATGTAGACTTGAAATCTCGAATCGATGAAGCATACCTACACACATAAAACAGACAAAAAAATACCCAGTGAAGTATGGAGGAACAAATGAAACCAATATATATATCCAAATGATACCAAACGACAATAGATACCAATATGAATAAACTCTGAAAAATCATTGTTAAACAATTGAGCAACAAAATGATACCAAATTTAAACTACCAATTTGAAATACCACTTTGTAAGATATGTAATTCAAAACATGCTCAAATATCCCCCTACATCACATACATCTCTCCCCCTTTTTATCTCGAAAAAGACAATCTGGTGAAAAGATAAACCAATCAACAAGTAACTAGCATGAGAATATACCAGTTTGAAATTTGAAATCGCTAGACAATCATGAAATACCCAGCTAAATATGATCAATATATGACAAATCTGTAGCTAGTAAACCAATGAATCACACAAAGAATATAGCAATCTAATCAGGTGTGATAAACGGACGATATGCAAAATATCAATTTTGGAACAATATAAACTGCATATAAACCAGTTAGTCCAAAAAACTTTCATCAGTACCAAAAAAATCATCATATAAATTATTGAACTGCAAACCAATCATAAGTAAGAATTCAGGTTATCTTTCGAACGAGCCAGGGACGTCGCTCGAACGAGATGAGGGCATCGCTCGAACGAAGTACAGATGTCATTCGCGCGACATGGAGATGTCGTTTGAGCGACTTCTCACGACCTGCCAAATTTTCCCAGATTCCCAGAAATATCTTAAACTTTTGCCCAGTAAAAAAAAAATCCCCAAAAAAATTCCAGGAAGGGGCTCAAGGCAGCAAAACATTGCTAAAACAGAAAGCTTTTAACACAAAACGCAAAAACTCATAAAAACTAAAAATGCGAGTTACATGCAAACATAGTACTGATGTGCTCAAACATGGATATGGAATGTATGGGCGTGAAACTACAACAAATGAGTCACAATTCCAACACATCGAAACGAACAAGAAGCTCTAATTGATAGCGATAAATCATCAAACTTTATCATAGCCATATAACAATTAAAGTGTGAGCTTAATGAACTTAAACATACTACATGCACACAAATCCATAAATTTTGACAATTCTATAAACAATAGCATCAAATTGCAATGTTTCAACATTAGGATTAGTTGCGCAAACCCGTTTAAAGTTTCTCTAACCAAACTCCCTCATAAATATATACCATTTTTATGTTCTTTTGAGGTTTCAAGCATTCTCAAATTAGAGAAAATATTATTGGCCCTTTTTCATATTACGTTTTCTTTTTGGCTCTTTTAAACAGTGGCTTTCCCAACGAGTTAATTTTAAACTCTCACAGCCCTTTCCCGTGAATCACTCATCATTTTTTAATTAAGTACCAATTCAAATCCTCACGGTAAACGATTATTACATGCACACTTCTCCTTAAGTCTACTTACGCATAGATGACAAGATTGAGATAAGAACGCCTCACCAAATTCAAATATGCAAGAGAAGTTAAACATCCATATAAACTCGTGCATGTGTACAATGTTGGCATATATACAAAGTCGAATAAAAATGCATATCAACTTCGAAACAACCCCATATAAGCAATGTTTAAAATCATTCTAAGCATCGATAATAATGACCAAATGTCCTAGCCACATGGATAATGAAACGATGGGGGGGGGGGGGGGTCAACCACTCCAATATGCCATATCAAAC
Organism: Sambucus nigra; assembly: GCA_949130495.1. Taxonomy (NCBI): domain Eukaryota; kingdom Viridiplantae; phylum Streptophyta; class Magnoliopsida; order Dipsacales; family Adoxaceae; genus Sambucus; species Sambucus nigra. The sequence goes on along the minus strand of OX422209.1, from coordinate 160,889,078 downwards.
ATGTAAACTCAAAAACAAAAACCTAAAATATTTTTGGCCTTTTCAAAAAATTTCTCAAAAACAAAATCTTTTTGTATTTTTCAAATAAGACTCAAACAAGTGAAAAATATAATACAAAGAGATAAACATGTCATAACACTAGAAAATTATAAACATGATGCAAGGGATAGAATATGACAAACCATGCAAGATACTATCCATAAGAAATAGCAAGAGATGAATCATGTGAATGCTTGTGAGAATCAACCAACGAAGCATTTAGTATCTCCAAAACTGATTTCCTAACCTAAACAGGTGTATACCTAACAAAACGAGTTTTGGGAACCAATGGGACACTGCGTTTAAACTTCCTAGGGTCCTTTTTAAGATCATAGAAAAAACTCCAAAGGTGACCTTTCCTACCACAATGCAAACATGTGTAAACTCGACAAGGAACGGGACCTTTAGGTTGACCTTTTCTAATACTCTCGAATGTGGTTGACGCTCTAAAACAATCTATGGTTTTGTCTTTTACATTCGAACCACTAGAACAATATAAACCACTACCATCACTACTTGAGTCATTTAAATAATTTTTTAACTTCAAAACTTTCGACTCAAGCAAACGATTAGACTCCTCAAACTTTCAGGACTCCTTCTTTAAATTTTCAATTACCCCTAGAAGGTTATCTTGCTCCCCCTCAATATGAGCAAACTTTTCCCTTAGAGTCTTCTCTCATGCTAAAAAATCATTAATCGAATTATTTTCCTCAACGGAACAAGCCCTAGAATTTCTCAAATCCTCTAACTCCTTTTTCTAAAACGAGGACTCTATCATCACTCTCCTTTTGGCCCAATTTTAATATAGTAAAATATTTAAACAAGGAACTAAACTTCTCACGACATATATCTCTTTGAATTTGAAACATTTGCAAATATTCAATCTTATTTTTAAAACCGAAATTTTCTTTCTCCAAAACTTCAATACGTTTGCAAACTTTAAATTCAAATGATGTAAATCGTCAAGGCTTAGAGAATCCGTCGAGAGCAAAACAAACACGGGAGCGATAAATAAACACACGGGATCACAAAACAAATAAATTATGTTTTCTAGCTCTGATACCAATTTGTAAAGTCAGGGTGGTCTCTTGTGCAAGTGTGTTTCAAATCAAACCATTTTTTACCAAAAATTATCCAACTTTTAATTAGCACCAAACCAAGTTGTGAAAAATCCAATTCTTACTTTAAACCAATTTTATCTTGATTATTAATAAACATGCATTTAGTGATTAAAGCAAGTAAAGTAAAGTAAAGAATACTCACAACGCAGGATGTACGAGGAAAAAAACCCAAAACGGGAAAACAACCTCGGACGGCCCAAGCCAGACAATCACTATGAACAAAGGTTTTATAAAGACAGATTAGCCTTACTCAATGACTCGATCCCCACGGGTTTTGACGCTCCTTATGATCTTCTACCGCTCTTCAATAGTGCCCATGCAGAAATTCCGTCTTCCACGATACCTGTCCACGACACACGCATCCACGTATGTATTGGTGTCCACCGAATGGCTTTGATTCGTCTACGATGTCGAATAAAAAGTCCTTCTCTTTTCTTCACCGCAAAACCCTAATGTTCAAGTGTAGAACAAACCTTCTTGGTGAAGCAAGATCACATAAACCTAAAATAATGATATTTCGGATCTTTGCAAGCTTCTAAGGATGTGTTTAATCTTTTGAAACCTTAGAAAACATGTGCAAACACGTACTGGATGGTAAACTGTTTTTCCAGTTGCACACTTACGAAACTCTGACGAAAATACGCTTTAAATAAGAATTAACATGCCACCTCAAAAATAGTGTCGCTCGAACGAGATAGGCCTGTCGTTCGAGCGACATAGCTATCTCGCTCGAACGAGCTGACCTGCGTGTCATTTTGACTTTTTGTTTAAAACTTCTCTTCAAAAAGAGATCCAAATTAGTCAAACTCTATTTCGAGCTTATCAGAATAAAACGAAGTGTAAAACATTTAAAACACCTTTAAAAAAAATTCTTTATAAAAATACATCCTTATCTTTTATAAAAATAATTTCGAGCACCATAAATTATATGCATTCGTACGTGAGTGATCTCGGAATGCATTTAACTTGAAGACGAGTAAAATTACACCAATTAAACTTCGACATAATTAATTCTTTGAAGCTTTGCCGCAACGTCTTTAATTTCTTCAATGCGTTATAGACCAAGTGGGATCGTGACAAAATAAAGTCTCCCTATGACATATTATAAACACGGTTTTGTTCCTGGAATTAAGTCAAAATAATACAGGGACTCAATTGGGAATTTATGTCCTTGCAGTTATTCTACCTAAGAACTTAGCCTAATCATTTTTTAAATCCAAATTCGATTTCACGATTATTACTCGAGTACTTGCACCATAGTATAATCGTAATTTCTTACCCGAAATTCATCCCTAGTTAACGTAAGTAACTTCCTACCTTCCCTCTATATTTCTAGAAGTCAAATTCCATCTCTCGAACTCCATAAACTATGTCTAACACTAAATGGTCCACGAAAAAAAAAAAAAAGAATCAACAGATACCATCCAGCCAAACCAAACCGATTCATTGGTTGGATAGAGCCGGTTTGATGAGCGAATCGGTTCTCTACCCCCAGCGAACTGGTTCGATTTGCTGGGCTACCATGATGAACTTAAGACCAGATTTTCCCTTTCCTCTTCAACCTTAGAAGTTATAACCTTCATGTAAACCCTAAATATGATTACCAATCCAATCCCAACCATAAATTAACAAGTTTCTACGTACAATTCATCCCTAATAACATCTAATTAATGAGATCGCCCAATTTACATCAAGATTCATGCATGGTTTGAAACCCAAATTCAAGATTCAATCTTTAATCTATTAAATCAATCAAGAACTCATATTTTTCATTCTAATCATATTAGATCTATTATATTATCATTATAAGATTCCTCTTCATTGATTTCTTTAATCAAAAAACCATTTAATTGATTCTGCCAAACCCAAAAAATTATGTTCTTCCTGCACCTGTTTTTACATGAATATTTAAAACTACAAATAAGATTACAAAAAGTTAAATACTTGCCTTGAGAGTGATGAATTTCTGAGATTCTCTCCTTGAGTTCCTCTCTTGGCAATGATCTTGAACCCGGATGAACTTGATCTCCAACCCGAATCCCTTTTTCTTCACTTTTCTCCCTTTTTTTCTTTTCTTCTCTCTTCTTTCAAAACCCTAGCCTCTTGAATGTTTTGATAGATGCGCATTCTATACACCTTACCTAAATATAAACCTAAACATTCCAAATCCCCGAATTAATTCATCCCTTATATGTAAAATTAGCTAAATACCCTTTTACAGCTCCCGTTTAGCCTAAAAAGCCCCCGAAACCCAATTATAACCCCAGGGTATCTATTTCGGACTATTTCGACCCATTCCGGACCATTGGCGCACTCAAAATTACCATATGAGTTATATAATATTAATTTTCATCTCATGCCTGACACGTCTCTATCTTCGTGTCCCGAATGAGATACCGTTAAACCCGTCACTTTTACACATTTACGACGTAACATAATTTAACATGTTTTCATTTATTTATCACACAAATAAATATAATTACATATAAATATTAATCCTTTTATTCACTAATTAATATTTATTTAAGTCACTTTATTTCTTGATTTAATTAAATTACATGCACACGTGTAATTCAAAATGCTTTAAAAATATGGGGTATTATATACTCCCCTTAATAATGGAATTTCATCCTCGAAATTCGGACATCCCTGGTTCGAAGAGCTCCAAATGCTCTTCCTGCATGTCATCCTCACACTCCCAAATTGACTTACGGTAACATTATGGTGTCCCCACTGTATATGCACTAACGGTACCATCTTGATCGAAGTCCTACTCACTATGGCCTAATATAGTGACAAGTCTCTCATCGCAAGAATGTCCAGCTATAAGACGATCTCCTCTAGCGTTATATGATGATATACCATCTCATCCCTGAAATGCCTCCTTGATGACAGCACATGAAACGCATCGTGAGCCCGCTATAACTATTCCAGTAAGACGAGAGTACACATATCGGCCCTAACCTTTGATATTATGGGAAGGCCCCACATACTTAGGCGTTAACTTCCCTTCTTTCCAAATTACATCATTTCGTTCATGGGAGATATACACCGTAACACCTGACCATTCATGTCAAACGTCAAAAATCTTGAGTTACCATCCTTAAAGTCTGAAATATACATTCTCAGCATATCCTTCAATATCTTAGTCACCATTCATGTCTACACATCGGTCTACGGGTGATACACCTTGCTCAAACTCAATTATGTTCCCATAGCCTCCTAGAAACTCTGCCAGAAATGGGACACAAAAATATTATCTTGATCAAAAATAATGTTCGACGGCACCTCATGCCGACTCACTCTCTTTCTACAATGAAATATTGGGCACACTTCCCGATCGTGTAATTCACCTGAATTAGTAAAAATTGTTCCTCCTCAGTCAGTCGATCCCAATAATCCATAGCAAATCTTGACCCCTCCATGACTTTGGTAACCCAATATGAAATCCATTCGTATACATTACCCTCTCCTCACTGGAATCTCCAATCGTTGCAAAACTCTGGTTGATCACCCTCTCCATCTAACGAGTGGTGCACTTAGAGACAAACTTTGCTATGTCTCGCTCCACGCCGACCCACACATATTGTATCCAACATTATATGGCACATATTTATTACCCTCTTGGGGTACGCCAAAAATCATGACCCATGCGTCTTCTCCATAATTGCGCGCTTCGTAGGTCCTCCTCATCTGGTACAATCAACTTCCCATTGATGTAGAAGACACCCTCAAAACTGACTGAGTATGACTTCACTCCACCTCCAAGACTGTTAGTCCATCCCTTGGTAAGAATGATCCCTTTCTTGTGTCTTCACAGCCCCTTAACCCAACTCGGTTATGATGGTTCTTCATGCTATAAATGCTCGAACTATCTTCTTTCCTTAACAAAGTTCAATCCACCTCACCATTCCAAATCTACTACTAACTGCCCTTTAGGCATAAGGCTTAACTCATTTACCTCCATGTTACCTTATCTCAAATGATACGGAATATCAAACTGACCAGGGTGCCCATATACCCTATACCACATGCATACTTGTAGAAATACCACAAATGCAATCTACATACATCAAAATCGGGTCCCATATTCCCTGCATGATCATACGGTAATGGTATATTAGATTACCCTACTAATCGGAACTCGATCTTTCTGACAATACCCCACTTATCAACTAGTGGTAGAAATATTCTCTAATGCCCTCTTCAGAACACTACTTGGCCCAACTGGCCCAATTATATAATTGCTCTCTGCTCAAAATATTATATCTATACACGTGTAATGACTAATGTACTAAACCAATGCCCTAGAGCCCAAACATCTCCCCATTCCAAACACCCACTTAGTTTTATGCGTGGAACGTCTCGTAAGTGAAAGACAAATAAGGACCCCCCCGATACACTACTACCTAGATTTGTCAGTCATCAAGATCCGTAGGCCCACGACACATTACCAAGACACTCAAAAATCCTGTCCCCGAAAGTCACTAAAATCTAATTCTTAACTCCCACATCTCTAAATGAGTCATAAAATACGGCGCTTTCACTATCACTAAATCCCCAGTGCTAAGTTAATAGTGAACTCAATCTCTCGGCTCAACGGTAGCCCCGATATCCCCTGAATCACATCAGTAAAGTCCCCGAACACAGGGATCGAATATAACGAGACAATTGTACTCTCAAAAGTTTATTCCCCAATATAATATAAACATGTGCTCGACCTCACTCATGATGATGCATCGAGAAAATAAACACATCCTGCCCTAGAATAGTGAACATAATAACCTTACTGTAACAGTTCACCGTCTCTCTACACGTCGCTAACAGTCCATACTCGGGATAACATCATACTCATACTTTTCTAATACGAGAAAATCAACTAAAACATAACCTCCCAATGTCTATACCCGCTCTCCTGCAGATGGAATGAAAGAGATCCCTGTTACCCAACGGTAAAAATACACTCATGATAATAACTAGCGCTATATCCACTAAACCCGTCTCATGGGTGAATATGGTACAAATAAAAGAATGTGACACTCTCGTGTTACCCAAAACCTGCCCCATGTACCCATGGATAATAAAACATACCCTCAATCGCTAATGGCTCTGGTTGTAAAACTGTTCCACGGTCATAATACACAAGCCTAAACTGCCCCTGCCCCTGCCCCTATGGAGGCGATAATGTTGGAACTGCCAATGGGGCTGGAAGCTGCTGTAACTATTACCCTAGCTGAGCATCCTGCTCCTGAACCCTAACCTTGCTCGGACATTCACATCGCATGTGTCCCTTCTCCCCACAAACGAAACACCTCCCTGTGAAATCTGCCTACCTCTAGCCATGTTGACCCTGATGAGGCTGCCCTTGTCTCTGGCCCTACTAGCCCCAATATCCACGGCCCTGCTGGCCTCCAGTTTGGTTCTCCTGGCCTTATGGAGTATGTTACTGTCCCTTGTTGTAATGACTGTAACTACTATTACCCAACCTAAATATTTTAACCGAGTCCCTTTATTGAGAATTCCGCTCGCTTTGCCTCTACTGCTATTGTGGCGCCTTGCTAACAGCACTACCACTGATCTTTCCCTACTGGCTAGACTCTCAATCTCTATTTTCTCCCCTCAGGTGGAAGCGATGATCTTGATAGTGGTGCAACGCGGCATTTATAACCTTAGAGTAGGTTCGTAACACCAAATTCCATAACAAGTGCTGGTGGATCCTCTAAATGAGCCCATCAATGAACTTAAGGACTCTCTTATCCCCTGTATTCACCTCGTATGGAAAAAAGTTTGCCAAGCGCATGAATTCATCCTCGTACTTGACCACAGGTCGTCCCTCCTATAAAAGGTCAAGGAATTTCCTCCTCATATCCGTCTGAACTGCTAACGAAAAGTACTTGCAGTCAAATCTCACCCGAAACTCCCCGATGGTCATTGTATCTCTCTCCTCAGATGTGGTGACTAACTTCCACCACAGCAATGCTGCTCCCACAAGCTTAAGGTACTTAAAATCGCTTTTTGAGTGTCATTGCACTCAACCATACATAGATGCCTATGGATTCCTTCCTTTCATTGGCTAGCTGCAATAACATTCGCACTCCCCTGGACCACCAACGGATGGCACGCACTTCTGGAGGTGTCTCTAACTCTCTCCCATACCGAGGGCACTGGATGGGTTGTACGACTAGTGCCACTAGGTAATATGGCTGTGCCAACGGAAAATTTTGTACCATGGCAATCATCATGATATTAACAACCTACACAATAATAGTGGCAACCTCTGCAGCTTTCACTGTCCCGCAACCTACGGCTCCAACTGAGCCTCTCCTCTTGTAGCCTTCCTAGCTGCCCGAGCTGGTCATCTTCTCATGTTGTTCAGCATTTGAAGCCAAACCTAAATTATATAAGATTCACTTAAACTATATATAATATAGCATAAGAACATAGAAAACACTACACCAAAACTGACAAGTTATCACGGTCAAAAACCTTGACAAGTCAACCTTTGTCAAGAGTTTTTATCGTGATAAGAATGGGGGTGACAATAAAATTTTCATGGACCTGCCATGGTCAAAACTCGTGATAATAATCCCATCATCACGGATTTTAATCGTGATAATTATTAGCTTGTCACAGATTTGTCACGGTCAAAGTTCGTGACAATTCTGGGCATATTTTAAAAAAACAGTTGGGCAGTATGGCCACTGTCACTGCCGAGTAGTATGTTTTAACCTGTTACAGAAAATATCAGGTATATATATCAAGCATCATTCATCCATTCATAAAATCTAATTCCATACACATTAATTCAATCATTATCAAACAATAATCAAAAAATTAATATTCAATATTCAATATTTATAACCAACAAATACAAATAAAATTATTACAAATAATTGTCATGGGGTTGGGTTTTCAACAAGTCGAATGAGGAAGGTAGGCCACACTACAAACGAATTGATACAACCTTCAGTGCTACGAACATCGCACTGTTTTTCTAGCCACAAGAGTTCACTCTCTTTTTTGGGCACAATATTGCCTCAATTGGTTGCAACGGACATCGATGTACCAAAGTACCAGGGTGTGTGTCCGGGTCCCTCAACCCCCTAGCTATGGGCGCACCACCCTATGTGTCTATTATATACACACTCGGCCGACCAATTATTGACATAGGCTATTCGACGGGGGTAAAGGTGGCGAATGGATCATATAGAGATGAAGAGTAGATGTGGATCGATGAGGGGGTGTGTATCAGCGATAAGGGTGAGAAAGATGGAACAGTGCCCCCTTGTCTACCGCGTTCCCCTTTCCCTTACATGATTTGGACTCCAATTGACGCTCCATGTATTCGAACATATTATGGATCGTTTGCTCCAACTTCTCGAACTTCTAGATGTGGGTGTCCACCTTATAAGCTAGCACGGTGTTGCTCGTCTCAATCCCGATGAGCCTCGAATTCCCCACCCGAGAGCTTACCCCCTTGTCCACCCATTTGTGATCCGACACGAGCACTTGTCTTAGTGCGTTCATAGCCAAATATGCATTGTTGGCATCAATCTTAGAGTTGTTTACTTCCTTAAGCTTTGCTTGAAACGACAAAAAAGTAAACAATTAGATAAGTTAATAAAAAAATGTATGTGAATATAAATTTTTATTTTTATAACGTAATTAAAATTATAACTTACAATTATGGTTGTCACGCTCAGGGACATCTTCTTATCCTTCCCTATCTTCGTTCTAATTACCACATAGGCCTCGAGACTATGTGGCCTACCCCCAGGGCCACTCCCCATCTCCTGAAATAAAATAATGCAAAATTAGTAAGAAATGTAAAAAAATGCTAACGAAGATGGGGAAGGGTAAGTATTTGATTATAAATTTTTATATTTATAACGTAATTAAAATTATAACTTACAATTATGGTTTTCAATCCCGAGTAGTGCACGTCGACCTTTTTGGCTTGATTTTCCCTCCCTGATTGACGAGAGGACAACTACCTATCCGAGATCTCATTGTTGACAAACTGTTCCCAGCTTGCCAATGATATTGGCTTCTTCGATGGTACCGTGTCCCTAAGCCTCAAGATGGACTCCCGGTCCGGGGCAAAGTACCGTGAACGCATGTTTTTCTTCCACGTTTTGTATTGATCTCTCAATTGTTCAAACATGGTGTCACTTATATGTGGGGGGAAAGTCGAATAGTTCCTGTCAAACAAATAAATAAAAACAAAAAAGTGAGTTTGTTGTATTTAAATTATAAAATATAATATATATATATATATATATATATATACAAAACAAAAATAAAGTGAGTAACTACCTGTAATGCCCCCCAGATGGCCATCTTGAGTTCGTAGGGCACCTTCCTCCAATTCGTGTACCCGGGGTCGACAATCGTCTTGAGAAATTACATGGCCCTAGCCTGTAAGAGCATCTTATTCTCAACGAGGGACCCCAATTTGCCCCATTTTGGGGGCTTAGTGTCAGACGAGCCTTCCTCGCCCCGCTACCCTGTCGCCCTGATGAAGACATTTCCTGCAAAAATTGTTGTTATTAGTATAAACATGTATATGAGGAGATGATCAAGTTCAAATGAATAAAAATATTAAACTGTCATCCGATAATAACAAAGCACTAGAAGAATACAAGTTAACAACATTATAATAATACAAATCCATATCATAAACCAAACTAAGCACTGTTTCAAATAATTGGAATACTTATTAAAAATCTATACATTGTTTCAAATTCGGGTCATGTCACTCACTTTGAATTGATGATTAAATTTATTAAAATACAAATTAACATATTCACTAACCAAGAAAGTAATTTTTATTCAGATCCACAAAAACTGATCAAGTCCAAATGAATTAAAATTATTAAAATGTTGTCCGATAATAATAAATCATTAGAAGAATACGCGCTACTGGATATTACAAATTTAAAAATTGTTTCAAATAATTGGAATACTTATTACAAATCTAAATATTGTTTCAAATTTGGGTTATCATCTAAAATGGATTGATATTCGGTAAGAGTGTACAAGTCATCCACACTACTAGTTAGACACTTTGGCACGTGTAGAACGAATGACCACGGCTCGTTGTTGATATAACCCAAGTAAAATACTTGATTGACCTTTTGAAATGTACAAACAAATGGCTCATCGCTCATGTGCTCGTTGCCCTTCAACTTGGACAAGTCAACCATGATCAAATTGGTACCAAGATCAACTTTACAAGCATTTTTATCTTTAACTCTTACCCAATCACAGTAAAACACAACCTCTTAGAATCTTATATAGTATAATTCCAATATATTCTGAATGACACCATAGTAAGTCATTTCAGCTTCAACGAGGTTTTTATCTTTTGCGCTCGCTAGAAAATAAGCAAGAGCCTTGTATGAAATGCTCGAGTTTTGTACATTTCTATTTTCGTCGTACACCCTTTCACCAAATACATAACCGTTTAATCGATACTTTTTATACTCCTGTGCCATGAACAAGGGTCCAATGGCTAGATGAGCAATCATTGATCTCGCATCACCCGTCTTTAAGAGCTGAGATTATAGATAAATTAATTAGGTTAGTTTTGAAGCTTTCTTTTAATATGATATTTAATAAGAGACATTCTCATTATAATTACCTCGCTTAACACCCACGGCCTAAATTTATTGTCTGATTGTGCCATCGTTCTTCGTATTTTATTGTTCCCAAACGAATCATATTTCCAGCATTGATCGTGACGAACATATTATGAAATTGATCATGTATAAAAATTAAAATAATATCAACCTACTTTTTCCATTCTTCGACATCTTTATGTGTGTCAAATAGATAACAAGCTACTTGATCATGTTGTAAACTCATTAATTTCACCCGCTTGCCCATCGCCTGACCACCCTCATTGATGAAATCATCACTGTTATCCACGTTGCTTGGGTCACGCATATATTCCCCGGTATAGATTGATGACTCCACATTGATGTATTCCTTTTCACTTGATCCTTCAATGTATCGTGTATTCTTGACGTAATCTTTGAAAATTTTCATCAATCTTTTAAACGGATACATCCACCGATATCTAAGACTGCAAAGAAGTGTCTCGTCGCGTAGGTGTACCAACAAATAAACACTTATGTCAAAAAATAATGGGGGAAAGTACTTATCCAACACACAAATCGCTTCGGTTTTAGTTACTTTTTCGATCACTATATGCTCTCTATTGACTACCTTCTCACATAAAAGTGTGAAGAATATGCTAATTTATATAATGGATCTCCATAAATCTTTGTGCTTGGAGAAACAGTGCTTAAACAACTGAGGAACCAATTGTATGATCACATGCCAATCGTGGGACTTACACTTATGTAAATCATGGGTAGCATGATTCACAATCCTTTACAAGTTGGATGAAAAATTATATGGAAACTTCAATTTATATATTGTATCTAAAAGCACATTTCTTTCATCACTCATCAAAGTAAACGCACCAGGGAGAATTATTGTCCTTCCCCTACTATCTTCTTTTAACCATAGTTGTGGCTTAATTTCAACGGTTTAAGGTCATTTTGTGCATTTTTTCCATCCTTCGAATGACTCCCCCAAGGCATGTTCCCATAATATGTTTAGTGATGTTCTTTTCTGCATGCATCACATCCAATACATGGCGCACCGGGTTACTCTTCCAATAAGGTAATTCAAATAAAATTGACCTCTTAGACCATGCCTTTCTTATCTCAGTTTCATTCCCAGTAGGAGTCTTCTTATACTTGACATTCTTCAATTTAGGATTCTTAATTGACATATTAGGTCCACAATTAGAAGTTTTACTTTCAATTTCTAAAATTGAAAGTTTTCTCGAGGTATCCTATGTTCAACCCCACCCGAAAAAAAATTGAAACCTTTCTCAAATCTAAAACTATAAGCGGGTGGTAAAAACCTCCTATTGAAATAACATATATTTTTTTCGCTAGCGATGAGATGCAGAGATTCAGTCTCCTATCCATAAATGGGACACCCCAAATAACCATGTACTACACAACCGGATAACGTCCCATAAGCTAAAAAATCATGAATTGCCCACATCAACATAGCTTTCAGCGTAAACTCCTCTTTTTCAAAAGTATCAAATGCTTGCACATCCTCTTCCCACAACTCATTTAATTCTTCTACCAAAGGATCCAAGTAGACATCGATGTCCTCACTTGGTGCTTTTGGCCTACATATCAACAAAGACAACAACGAAAATTTAGGTCTCATACACTATGAAGGAGGGAGGTTGAGTGGTAATAGTATCACTGGCCATAAACTCTAATTGGTTCTTAGATTTCCAAATGAATTGAAATCATCTGTTGATATTGCCAAACGAATGTTACGCTATTCTCGAAAAAAATTGGGATACTCATAATTCATTATCTTTTAAGATGTAGAATCAATAGGATGACGCATCAGATTATCCCCCTACTTATTCCCTAGCATGCCAAGTCATTGCCTCTGCTATCCATAGTACGGTGAAAAATCGCTTTAATTTAGGCCCAACGGGAAAATATTTGAACTCTTTTTGAGGAACTTTTGAGCTTGTTCCTTCCTTGACAGTAGATAATAAATGTCTAGGTTCCTCGCGTACGGGACATCGATCGAGATTTTCATACTCCTTTCGGTATAGTATGTAGTTATACACACAAGCATGAATTGAGTTATACTTCATTTTGAAACCTTTCAAATTGTTCCTAATAGTAGGATAGCTATTTGGAATTTTATTCTGCTTGGGTAGCAAGCCCTTTACCCGATTTGAAATTCCTACCACGCTATTGCCAGACAAACCATATTGGGTGTTCAAACTATGCAAACCAACCATGGGATGTAAAATTGTTTGATCTTTATCATAGCCAAGGTATATTGGTTGGGTCTCCTTAAATTTTATACTTTAATACTAATCATCAAGGTTTATCCCGATATCTTCATGAGAACCTGAACCTTGTACATCATCAGTTACCTCATTTTCTTCCACGTCATGAACTCCATACACGTCGTCAACTAAATCCTCTATCATATTATGATCTATATTATCCTCCTTCCCTTGTACATCTATCCTACTTGTTGATTATTGTGAAGGTTTCTCGGGGATAAAAGGAACATGCGATTCCCCGTGAAAAAAAACAAAATCGATAACTATCTTGCATACCCCAAATTAACAAATGTAGTTCAACTATTTTTCACTCAAACACCTTACCATTCCTACACTTAGTACACGGACACGAGAAATCTTCATCATTACGGCATCTCTTTGCATACACAAATTCATTAGCACCACTGTGAATAGGGGTGGACAAAAAAAAGACCGACCCGATTGACCCGATTGGACCGGACCGGACCGAACCCATTTTTGTAGGCTTTTTTATAAATCGGTCCTAATTCGGTCCTAAATTAAGAGACCCGAAATATTCGGTTCGGTCCAAAAAATCCATTATAAATTCGGTCTTAAGACCGGACCGGACCGTTTAATTTAATATTATATAATATATATTAATTTTATATACATATACCATATACTAAATACCAAACTTTAAACTTACCACTTAACCTCTCAACATATCACTCACACACACGGCCGCTCCTCACTCTCTCTAACAAAGCAAAATAGCAGCCCTCACTTTTCCTCACTCTCTCTCTCTCCACTCCAACTCTCCGATCGATCACTGATCCGAGTCCGACGACACCACCGGTCCACCATGAACACAAGATCTCATCAACAGAGCCACGGCCACCACGGTAGCCCAAAACAAATGGATTCAGTCGCTGATCCAAGTCCGACGCACCTCGCAGCCGATCCGACGCCGACGCCGACGCCGACGCTGCTCGCCTCCACGCCCACGGTAATATTCTGATTTGATTTCCAACTGATTTTTTTGCTTCAGTTTTTGCCTCCACGCTGACAACACCAAAACACCTCATCTCATCTGTGCATATTCCAAACTGCAACTCAACAATTTAGATCAAATTTTGGGTGTATAAAAACTGATTTTGGGTGTATAAAAACTGATCAGTTTTTGCCTCCAAGGTTTCAGAGAGGACTTTTAGGGACTTTAGGGACTTTTATCTTTGTTGAATCTGATTTTGGATATGCGCATGTTCTGTTAGTCCCAAACTTTGCTTCAGAATAACAAATTGGTTTATAACTGTTTTAAGCAAATCCATGTGTATGTGTTGCTGGTAACTGTCAAAAAATTTCACATCTTAAGTTTGATTGTTTTTAGATGTACACTCGATTATAACTATCACTCAACTGGTGTTGAGAATTTTTGGGACCTATACATGTTAAGTTTCGTCCCATTTTAGTTAACTGTTCTGTTTAAAACTATTTCTAACTCTTTATGAGTTGAGTTCTACTCCTACACCTTTTGATCATTTTATTAGCACTGGTTATAGAAACCTAATACATGTTTAAACTAATTCTTATAAAAACATTGGTTTTAGATGATCTTATCTGAGTTGTGTGAAAATATTCCTTAGAGTTACTCTATTCTTTTCTAAAATTTAGACAAGTTTTTATTGAAAAAAAAAGTAAATAAATGTAAATGTAGACCGATTATTAACCGAACCGGACCGAAAATAGCCTAGACCGAATAAATAGGCTAAACCGATTAAATCGGTCCAAATACGGTCTTCTCAAATATAGGACCGAATAATTCGGTCCGACCCCTAAAATGACCAAAAACCGGACCGGACCGGACCGCGCCCACCCCTAACTGTGAAACACATCCCCTAGTCTATTTGTTTCACCCATCCACTTTTTGTATAGAGGGTATCCTATCACAGCTACTACAAACAATCACCTATTATGGGTAAGAAGCGTATATTCATGGATTAGTATAAACAAAAATGTGAAAATTTAGTTTCCAATAAATGTTTTACTACAAGATTGACATTTCATCTTTCGATGTTATATTATAAAAACAATACGAATCCTATTTCCTCCATCTCCTCTAAAGGATGATTCATCCTATCCCATTCAAGACTGCATATTTCTGTAATATACTTAGCAGGTCATCAACATTGTTCCAATTTGAGGAAAATTTGGTAGCATATCCCCATAGTTTTCAAAGTACACGATATAGATTCGCAAGTGAAAGTGTTATTTCAATTTATCAATTGAAATAACGCATAACACCGCATCATTTAGTATGTACCTAGAGAACATTAAGAGATAGAAGCATAACTTCCCCCAAAATTATCAAGTTTTAGTTACTAAGAACGTTACTATACATAACATATGTTGTCCCAAACTGTCCAAACGGGAAAATTCGAAAGATCTCATTACAAGTGTAACGACTCTCAAATGGGTCTAAGGGCTATTGAATGCGTACTTATAAGAACTATAAGGCTAGTATGTATGCGTACTATTTTGTTTATATTTCCATGGTAAGTATGTTTCATTTTTGTTCGGTAGTATCACAACACTATAGAGTTTATTTGGTAATTAGTGGGAACATCGGAACATGCATTGTTTGATAATTCAAATTTACAATGAATTAGATTTTACACGTGTGATACAATAATAAGGTGGGAAGCAATATCACACTCAAAAAGTATATACTTTTAAAATGAATAATGTTACACACACAAGAGTTAAAACCGTATATACTTTTTGAGTGTAAGATTGTTTCCCAACGTATTATTACATCACACGAGTAAAATCTAATTTATTGTAAATTTGAATCATCAAACCATGCATGTTTTCGATACTACCGCCAATTACCAAATAAAGTCTATAGTGGTGATTTATACATACTTATGTTTAATTTCTGTTTAATTATTTAACAGCAAGCTTTTAAAATTTATAGTATGTTTTATTTCTATCTTATTTATATTTCCATGGTAAATATGTTTCATTTCATCTTATTTATAATCAGTAGAATCACAACCCTAAATATTAAAAATGCCTAGGGCCAGCCAACTCAATGGCCATCTAAATGTTCAAATTCACCAGTCAATAATAATTCAAGAATCCCAAACAAAAATTCAAATAATATTGTGAAATACTAGAAACGCCTCAGGCCAACCCACATCACATGTCACTATTTGGTAGTACCACAACCCTAAATGTTAGAAATACCTAGGGCCAACCAACTCAATGGCCATCAAAATGTTCAACAATTCAAATAATAATGCGAAATATTCAATAAATAAGAAACATCTTAGCGCAATAAGGTGACATTATTTTTCAATTAGCACAATAAATAATAAATTAGCACAGTAAATAAATAATAAATTAGAAAAATAAATAATTAAGTCAGAAATTACAAAAATTAAATGAATGCATGTGTTTGAAATCATTTTTAAGAGTTTTCATTTGAAATTAATTCATTTGCAAAAATCTTTCTAGTTTTTTGGGGGGGTTTCATTTTAGGGTTTTCATTTGAAATAATTTGTGTGTGTTGTGTGGTATGCGTGTGGTGTGAAGGAGAGAGTGAAAGATGTACCTGAAAGTTAGGGGAGAGAGAGAGAGAGAGAGGGAGAGTTGATCAAAGAGGGAGGATAGTCGCCGCTGTAAAAGGAAGGGAGAGAGATGGTTTCGATAAAGGGAAAATGTTGTTCGGCGTAGGGTTCAGTTAAAAGAGTTGCCACGGTCGTGCTAAAGACTTTGACCATGATAACTTCTAGTCTTATCATGATTAAAGTCCTTGACACGACTGTGACAACTTTGTTTTTAAGGTCAATGACTATAACAGGACCGTGATAAGGTGTCATCACAGTCGTGTCATGATCATTGACCTTGAAAACAAATGAATTTTTTGTTGTCATGGCTTTTGACCGTTACAACCCTAACCAGGTATAGAGAGACAAAAACCCAATCATGATGCAGTGAGCGCAATATGAATTAACAATCCTAAGCATATGGCGCTACATCAAAGAAACGCAATTGTGAAAACGTAGTAAGTCCGCACAAATCCTAAGGATACTAGAACCTGAGTCGTAGCGACCAATTATGCGAGTTAAATCCAATTCCGAGGGCTTAAGTTAGGGGTGACCAATTATGTGGGTCAAATCCAATTCTGCGGGCTTAAGATAGAGATAACCAATTCTGAGGGTCGAAGCTAATTCTACGGGCTTAAGATAGATATGACCAATTCTGAGGATCGAAGCCAATTCTGCGGGCTTAAGACAAGGGTGACCAATTCTGCGGGTCAATGGTACGGAGCGACCAATTATGTGGGTCGAGATCAATTCTGAGGACCTAAGTTATAGTGACCAATTCTGTGGGTCAAATTCAATTATGCGGGCTTAAATAGAAGTGACCAATTCTGCGGGTCGAAGCCAATTATGCGGGCTTAAGTAGAAATGACCAATTCTACGGGTCAAAGGCAGGGAGTGACCAATTCTACGAGTTGAGGTCAGTTCTGAGGACCTAAGTTGTAGCGACTAATTATGCGGGTCAAAGCCAATTCTGAGAGCTTAAGTTAGGGGTGACCAATTCTGCGGGTCAAAGCCAATTCTGTGGGATTAAATAGAAGTGACCAATTTTGCGGGTCGAATCCAATTATGCGGGATTAAGTAGAAGTGACCAATTATACGGGTTGAATCCAATTCTGCGAGCTTAAGTAGAAGTGACCAATTCTATGAGTCAAAGCCAATTCTGCGGGCTTAAGATAGAGATGACCAATTCTGCAGGTCAAAGCCAATTCTGTGGGCGTAAGATAAATATGACCAATTATGTGGGTCAAAGCCAATTTGGAGGGATTAAGTAGAAGTGACCAATTCTGCGGGTCAAAGCTAATTCTGCGGGCTTAAGATAGAGGTGACCAATTATGGGGGTCGAAGCCAATTCAACGGGTTAAGTTAGAAGCGACCAATTATGCGGGTCGAAGCCAATTCTGTGGGCTTAAGATATAGATGACCAATTATGCGGGTCAAAGACAATTATGCGGGCTTAAGGTTACAACTTTCTTTGGGGGATTTGGGGGGCTCTACTGGGATATGTATCTTGCAGTTTTATTGGGGAAAATTTTAGATTTCATTGGGGAAAAGGGAATGATTCGAGGATTGGATTTTTCTTAGTTGGGGATTTTTTAGTTTTTGTGGTGTCCATTGGATACATTAATGGGGAAACATGAAATTGATTTCGAGAATTCCGCTGGGGAGATAAGAGTTCTGCCAGGGAAATGAGTGTGGTAAAAAATTTCTTCTTGGTGAAAAATTATTTGGGAATTATTTGGGATTTTTTGGGAGTTGTACAAAATTTTAAAGAGGGTACCAATTGGCAGTGGCATGGTCTTTTAGGGTACCTCGAGTAGGTGGAGGGATAGTGCCGATCGGGGGTGGCAGGGAGATGTTGATCGGCATGCCCCTTGGCCTCCTATAAAAAGGGAGCGGGTTCTTATTTTTTACAGCTTTCGGACTTGCCTTCTTCTGTAATTACCTTCTGCAAATCGTTATAACGTTCTAAAATCAAAAAATGGCTGAGATCTCAAGCAGCGCAACACATATGGCATGGCTCGATGCTGACGATTGGGTAGGCTTGGAATGGAGGGCTAGGGTGCCCCTTGCTTTGGGCAGTGAAAACTCTTTTGACTCATTTGAGCCAGTGGCGAATGATCGAACTCTCTTGTGCGAGCCTTCACATCATCTCTATTCTAGGGTGGTGAACCCTGGTGGTTATGTAAGTATTGATGACCTTTGGTATTTTCTTCCTTTTTTCTTGGCCATATTTCCTTATTTCTTGAATTTTGACAAGGGTTTTTGAATTTTTCTTTTGACAGACTGATGATTTTATGTCGACTATGCGTGCTCGAGGGATGATGGGGTTTAGGAATGTTCACGAGCACCTTCCTTTTGTGGTGCCTTGGATGGTGTCATCAGTCGGTTTTGGGAGACCGGCGTCTTCTTTGGATGATACACCTCTTTCTACGTTTATTCTCAATGCTATGGGGGAGAGGTGGTGGGACACCACGCACGCCTTTCATTTTGGGTTTGGGGAGATGACGGTGACTCTCATAGATGTGCAGTAACTGCTGGGGCTAGATTTTAATGGGGTGAAGATTGAGGTGGATAGGACCCCGAGGGTGACGCCGGAGGCAGTGATGACGGCATTGGGTGATGTGGAGAGGGTGGTCTCTAGGGACTCTCTTCGCTTTTCTCTTTTAAGAGAGTTATTACTGCGGAGGAGGATTGATGAGAGTGATGGGAGGCAGGTGTGGAAGATGGCCCGTTTGTTTATTTTGCTGGTGTCGGGGGGTTTCTTGGTGACGATGAGTGGCGACGTCGTCCACTTGTGGTTTTTGCCATTTTTTAGGGTGTTTTCGAACATCCATTTTTATGACTGGGGGAGCCTAACCTTGGTGACCCATTATTATTCTTTTAATGCGTTCAACCGGTTTTTCCGGTAAACTTTTACTAGGGCCACGTATCTTTTTGAGGTATTCTTTATTTTCCCTTATGCATTCGCATTTTCCTTCAAGCATTTTATTCTTGATTTCATAATTGTTGACTCTTTGTAAACATGATTCTATAAGGTGATTGGGTTCAACACCCAATTAATAGCTTTGAAGTACGAGTCTGTTGGAGACTTCTGTCATATGTACCGAAGGCGAAAGTCCAATTGGCAGTCGAAAAAGTTCCTCTCTGGAGGTGGTGCATCAGGTCTTGAACGGCCTAACGAGTGAGCTAGTAAGTCTTTCTTTTTTCTTTTGAGATTGTCTTTCCTTTTATGGTCTTTTCCTAATATTGATCTTTTATTCTTGCTGGGGAATTGATAGGTGACATTCTATCCCTAGGGGACGGCTATCCAGCATACGGGGTTGACTGGAGGACATGTGAAGATGCGGTGTCTGTTGGCGCATGAGTTCGGCCATTTTTGGTACCTCAGGGAGAGAGTAATTTGAAAGATTATAGCGTATAAAGTTACGGTGCCATCGACAAAGCCCCCGGTATATATGAGGTGAGTGCGAGAGATGTCTAACGATGCACTTGTAGCGACGATAATGGGTGAGCCTTACTCATCATATTCTAACATGGTGGTGATGTATGACTATATGGACTTTGTGTCGAGCAGGTTGATGTCGCCCAGCATATATAACGTGATGCCTTTTCCCCATGGGGGTTCGAGGCGACCGGTGGGGTCCTTTCATAGTGAAGGCGGTGCATCGACATCAACGTCGATGATGACTTCGAAAGTTTCTTTTGTTCGACTGGCTGCTCTTACTTACAATATTCGGTGGGATAATGGAGGGTCGGTGCATATGCTACACTGTCCTAATGCGATGGATCCGGAGGAGTTGGGATTGACATAGGAGGTTCTTCGACCTGAGGTATACTTTTCATCTCTTTGGCATTTTGATTTTCTAATTTCTCTCTGCCTCAGACTGACTGATTTTCTCTTTTCAATTTTCCCTTGCGGCGTATCTGGGTCTCCACCACCTAGCTGAAGGATATTAGGGATTGGATATCTTCGGCGACCGCCCATGTTCGATATGCGATTCTGGTTCCTTCTTGTTTGGTGTTGTCTGCCTCGTCTGAGGAAGGGTCGGGCTTGGGGAGTGGTGTCACTTCGTCTCATCGTCGTAGGAAGAGAGCATGCCATAGGGAAGGAGGCTCTTAGAGAGAGAGATAAAAAAGAGACAGAGAAAGAAGAGAGAGAGAGAGAGAGAGAGAGAGAGAGAGAGAGAAAATTAGGTTCGGCCTGAGTCTAGTTGTATTTCCTGTTTTTCCCTGTAAAATCAATGTAACACAGCGAATATCTATGCAAATGGAATGAAGTTTTTGTTAATTTTTATTTTTACTGACTTAATCCACATGCTCATTTTACTTTGCTGTTGAGACCGTAAAAAGAATTAGAAATGATTAGAGAAATATTTTATTTTAAAATTTAATAAGTAAAAACACAAGGATAAGGAAATTCGGAATTCCTTTAAAAGAAAAATTATTTTTATTTGAGTTTTTTTATTTTGACAAAAAAGGAAAAAGGGAATTTCCCAAAAACAGGGGGTTGCCAATCGGCATGACCCCTGTCCTGCCTATCGGCATATCAATCCAGCCTAATCAACCCAAGGCTTTGATTGCACTTTCTTTAATTGCTTGGTACTTAGTGGGGTAAGTTTTCCTCCTATTTCTGCGGGGTTTCTTATCTTTATTTGAGAGCTTTCAAGTATAAATAGGGATGTAGATGGAGATTCACACTTATACCTTTCTTCTTCTTTACATTCTTATTTTCTCATTTTCTTCTTATTTTGTGATATATCTCTCCCTGGTAGTGTTGAGTTTGCAAACTTCCTCGAAACCTTAGAAGCGATGCACTCCTACAACATTGACTACGATGCTTTCAACATGTAGCGTGTCTCTTTGTGGCGCAATCGGCCCATATAGTGGAATATATTGATGGATAAAGTTGAGTTTTGATACGCCGAGGACCATATATTTCATTTCAAGTTTGACGAAATATGTCCGACCAATGAAGAGTTTTCTACCATGTTGGGGATAAATCCTAGTGTTGCAGTGGATATACCTGAGTTTTCTCGGTCCCCTAGGGAGCTGTTGGTAAGAATTCTTCACATTTCACCTTCGACAACCACGTCGTTGGTTACGGGAGGAATGATTTCTCCTCCTGCAGTGCAACGGTCTGTACATTTTCATGATGTCAGCAATGTTGGCTATGCTGGAGCCATCATTCTGGGCCTGGTTTCAAAACTGTTATTGGTGACTGGGGAAGTACTGGTGGACCCCCAACTTACAACTATTATTTCCTAGATGTCATACCATTGCAATCCTGTGACGGTGATACTGGAGGAGACTTTGAATGGTTTGGATGCCTGACGGGAAGGTCGATCTAACTTTTTTAGGGATAAACCTGTAACGTTGTTCATGTGACTGTCAGAGAGGTTCCGTATGGCTGTCCCACATGAGTATCCTTTATCGGCAGTGCCAAACTTCCTTTCACATTATTTCATCAGTGTAGGCCTAGTCATTGAGAGCTGGAAAAACTAGTTTGTGGATCACGGGGCTCGAGGCTTATGTTGGTCAGTGCCTTGGTGGGGGAAGCTATTGCTCATTCTGGAACTCGAAGAATACCAGTATATTCGATTGGTAGGCCTCCGACAAACCTCTTTCTACTTTTCTTGGCGGCTTCTGCATCAATTTGGTTGGGAACAAATTGTACCACCATGGCCACTGGACTTTTTTTCCAGTGGAGGATCTGCGGAGCGTATGCGCATGTAGCTTGGAGGGTTTCGAAAAAAATTTAAAATTCATTTTTGGAAGCAAAAGGATTTTTAAAGGATCGGGCCCCACGCAGTTCTGAGTAGAGGGAAATGAATTTTTTTTTTAGAATAAAAGGGAGATGAGAAAAATCATAGCGCATCGAGATTTCGGACTAGGGGTAGAATTTATTGAGACTGTCCAGATTGACTGGACGCGCCATTTCTTCTCTACCAAGATCGGTGAGCATAGTAGTGTCGCCTGATTGGATCTTCTTCACAACGTAGTGGTCGCTCCAATTGGGCTTGAATTTCCCTTTAGGCTCCCAGATGGGCTCTACTATCTCTTTGAGGGCTAAGTCCCCTTTTCAGACACCGTGGTCCTCGACTCTCTTATTGAATGATCGAATTATACGATGATGGTACCCTTGTATGTGATATAGTGCTTTTAGCCTCTTTTTCATCCAAGAGTGACAACTCGTCAAGACGGCTTTGGTGCCAGTCTTTCTCGTTGGCTTTTCTTTCAAATGTGACACGCAGCGAAGGGATTTCCAGCTCTATGGGTAGGACTATTTCCATACCGTAGACTAGAGAGTAAGGGGTATCCCTAGTAGAGGTTCAAACTGAGGTGCGGTAGCCCCAAAGGGCGTAAGGGATCTAGTCGGCCCAGTCTCGATAACTCTCAGTCATCTTGTTGATGATGGCTTTAAGATTATTATTGGCTACTTCAACTGCTCCATTGGTTTGAGGTTGGTACGGAGAAGACTTGTGTCTCTGAATCCCATACTCATCGATCACCTCTGTAACTTCTGCCTCTAAGTGTAACCCATTATCTCATAGCAGCTCGTGCGGGACCCCATATCGGCAGATGATTTTTTTTGGATGAACTTGGACACCTTCTTGGCATTCAGAACTGCATATGACTCGGCTTTAACCCATTTAGTGAAGTAGTCAATGGCAACCAGGATAAATTCATATCCGTGGGATGCTTTGGTGTAACCTTCCCTATGATGTCGACGCCCCATGTGAAGAATGGCTATGGAGAAGTCATATCGTACAATTCCTGCGGAGGCAAGTGTTGTAAGTTGGAAAATTATTGGCATTTAAGGTATCTTCGAACGTAGGTTGTGCAATCCTGAACCATAGTAGTCTATTAGTAACCCTATCGGATGATCTTCTTAGTGAGCATATGGTCGTTCATGTGGGGTTCGCATTCCCCGCTGTGGATTTTCTACATCATCCCTTCAATGTCAGCCCCTGCGATGTAGTGCAAATGGGTTCCATTGAAGTTTCTCTTGAACACTACTTTATCATAAATAATATACTACATAGCTAGTCTGTGGAGGGTTGCTCGATCTTTCTTGTCAGAGCCTTGGGGATAGTTACCATGCTTGAGAAGGTGTCAAATATCATAGCACCAGTAGTTGGCTATCTTGGGGTCTTCTTTTGTGATAAGCTCAATGTGGTAGTAGTTGGTTGGTTTATCTTGCTTTTAGATAAGGAAATGGGCCATGGTTATTCCGTCGGGCATGTCAATCATAGAGGCTAAGGTAGCAAGGGCATTAACTATGTTGTTCTTTGCTCAGGGCAAGTAGTGGAAGGTGATTTCTTAGAATTAGGAAGCTAGATCTTCTAAATGGGTATGGAATGGTAAAAGTTTCTCGTCCTTGACTTTCCATCTTTCAAGCACTTGATCGATGATGAGGGCCAAATATCTATAGACATCGAGGTATCAAATTTCTTTTTTGAGGGCAACTTTGAGGCCTACCGTGCATGCCTCGTATTTATTCTTGTTGTTGGTGCAAGGAAAATCTAGCTTGATGGTAATGGGAGTGTGAGAGTCATCAGGGGCAATTAGGAGTATCCCAATTACATACCCTTTTCTTGTTGGCGGCGCCGTTAAAGAACATTTTCCATCGAAGGTCTTCTTGGGAGGTACAAAGGATATTCTCATCCAGAAACTCATAAATCCAAACATCAGCTTCTTCCATAAGGTAGTCAGCAACGTAATAAAAAATGACTCTTCCTTTCATAGATTTTTGAATGACATATGCAATATCAAATTCGGCAGAAAACATCAACCAATGGGCCATTCGTCTGAACAGGGAAGGCTTCTCAAGTATGCATTTGATGGGATCCATTCGGGATAAAATTTTAATGGGAAAGGCGAGCATGTAGTGCCATAGATTTTGGGTGACCCAGATCAGCACATGCTTTATCCAAGGCTGTGTAGTTAACTTCATATCCGACCAACTTACGACTGGCATAGTAAATGGCTCTCTTTTTGCGAGTTTCTTTAAGGTATTGGGCTAGAAAATCCCCAGCTGCGATATCTATTACGATTAGGTAAAGGAGTAGGGGAAGACCAGGCTGCGGCGGCATGAGTACCGAAGGTCGGGTTAGGTATTGCTTTATTCGATAAAAGGATTCTTAGCAAGCTTGGATCCAAACCTTGGTCGAATCCTTTCAGAGGAGTTTGAAGATGGGCTCATAGATGGAAGTAAACTATCTAATGAACCAACTGATATACTGTAATTTTCTAAGGAATCCCAAATTTCCTTTTCCGTTCGGGGTGGTGGAATTTCAAGTATGGCTTTTAGCTTGACAGGATCTACTTCTATCCCTTTCTCACTGATCATGAATCCCAAGAGTTTTCCTTTGGTAACGCCAAAGACACATTTTTGTGGGTTAAGTTGCATCTGATTTTGTCGCAGTTGTTCGAAGAAATTCCAGAGAGCGTAAACATGACCTTCCATAGTATTAGACTTGATAACCATATCATCCGCACAGACCTTGACTTCCTTGTGTATAAGATTGTGCAAGATGGTTGTGGCAACCCACTGGTAGGTAACCCCTGTGTTTTTTAGACCAAACGGCATGAAGGTGTAGCAAAAGGTTCCCCGAGGGGTGATGAATGTGGTTTTCTCATGATGATCTGGGTGCATCTTAATCTGATTATATCCGATAAACCCGTCAACGAATGACTTGAGAGCGTGATTGGACATGTTATCCATAATCATGTCGATATTGGGTAGTGGGTAATCATCCTTCAGAGAGGCCTTATTCAAGTCTCGATAGTCGATGCACATGCGAACCTCCCCTCTTGATTTTGGCACGGGTAACATATTGACTAGCCATGTGGGATATTCGATCACACGAATGAAACCCACGTTCAACTGTTTAACCACTTCTTCTTTAAATTTGAGCGACCATTCAGTATGGAGCTTTCGCAGTTTCTACTTGACCGGTTTGCATTTAGGGAGAGTAGTAATCTCATGTTGAACTATCTCAGGGTCAATGCCGATCATGTCATCATAGGACCATGCGAAGACATCCATAAATTCCTTTAGTAATTCCTCGAGTTACGCGCGCGAGACTACATATATTTTGAAGAGTATTTTTTAGGATATGTATATTAAACACGCACAAATGAAAATACTATAACCTCCGAAATTAAATAAAATAAGCCATATACTTTATTTGGCCTATTCTAAGGGCCGAAGTCAATTCTGAGGGACTATTCCAAAATTAAATGAAAATAACCCACTCTACACCAATTCTGAGGGTCGAGGTCAATTCTGATGACCTAAAGCTGTGACGACCAATTCTAAGGACTGAAGTCAATTCTGAGGACCTTGAGTGGTGACAACCAATTCTGAGGGTCGAGGTCAATTCTAAGGATCTGAAGTTGTGAGGACCAATTATGAAAGTCGAGGTTAATTTTTAGGACCTGAAGTTATGACGACCAATTTTCAGGTCCGAGTTCAATTCTGAGAACCTAAAGTTGTGGCGACCAATTCTGAGGGTCGAGGTCAATTCTGAGGACCTGAGGTTATGACGATGAATTATGAGGACCTAAAAGTTTTATCTTGGGGAATATCTCTCATAGGGAAATTTAAATTACCTTAGGGGTGCATATGCATTTGCGTTTTTGCTGGTTATTGTGTTATTTTGAGAGTCCAATGGGGGAATCTTTAGTTTTGGGATTTCGGATAGGGAATTATAGTAGACTTGGATGTGGATGCACCGTTGGTTTCTCTTGAGGATATGTTGAGGATATGGGTGTAATATTAATCCTACTGGGGATTTTGAGATTTTGTAAGAGGCTTAGTGCTCCAAAAATAATTTTCTTGAGGAAAATGATGTTTCATATTTTCCAGGAATTTTTGAGAATTTTGGGGGCAATTTCTGGATATTTCTAGCATTTTTTATACAGAATTTGAAAAGGGGTGCTAATAGGCAGTCTTGGGAGGGTGCCAATTGTCAAGGGCACAAACTCCTGGGCTTCTTTGGGAAGAGGAAAAGGCGACTGCCGAACGGTATGGTCAGGGGATTGCCAATCAACAGGTCCCTTAGCCTTCTATAAAAATAGGGTTATCCCTCCTTATTTTTTACACCTTCAAGTGTTTGAATATTCTATTTTATCTCTCTATAAACCATTCCTAAGTCTTTCTTGCTTCAATACTTTAAATAACTAGTTCGTCAAATGAGGGATACGATAGTGAGTGGCTGGCCGTTGATGACTGGGCAGGCCTGGAGTGGCAGTCTAGGGTGCCCCTTGCTTTGGTCAACGAAAATTCCTTTGATTTGTTCGAGCCTATAGCTGATGAGCATATCCTACTATGCGAGCCTACATAACACCATTCGTCTAGGGTTAAGAACCATAGTGGCTACGTAAGTATGGTGACCTTTGTTATTCCCTTTTTCTATCTTTGTTATTTTGTGTTCAAATGAATGGTTTTTCTTCTTCTTCTTCTTCTTTTGCAGAATGACATAGCTCATTTGGGTATTCGGTCTCGGGGGACGAAGGGGCTGAAGGAGGTTTGGGAGAAGCTCCCTGTTATGGTGCTGGATGGTTTCCTATGCCAATTTCAGTTGTTTAGCGCAGGATTTAGATGAGACACCACATTCTACTGCGGTTTTACGTACTCTGTGGGAGAGGTGGTGGGACAATACCCACACTTTCTATCTTGGCTTTGAGGAGATGACAGTTACTCCCATAGAAATTCAGTAGCTGACAGGTGTTGATTGAGAGGGGTTCTAGATAGTCGTGAATCTCATGTTGGGGGTGACACCAGAGGCGGTGCAGGAGGCATTGGGGGACGTGAGTAGGATCGCATCTATGGGTTCTATATGCATTTCTAATTTGAAGGAGACTCTCCAGGGGAGGAGGGTGGATGTGACTGACAGGCGTCCAGTGAGATAAATAACCCATCTATTTATTTTACTTTTGTTAGGTGGATTCTTGGTGGTGACGTGTGGCGGCGTCGTTCATATATGGTTCTTACCCTATCTAAGGATGATTTCTTATGTCCAGTTGTATGATTGGGGGAGCCTGACTTTGTTATCCTTTTATCTTATTTGGATGCTTTTAATCGGTGTTACTGGCAGACATTTATAGGATCCACGTATCTATTAGAGGTAACTTTGGATTTATTTCTCTTTTTATGCGTTTCCTTGCATTCTTCTTCTGATTCTTATCTTTTGTAAATGTGGTTCTATAAATTGATAGGGGCATAATGTAGGGTTAATAGCCCTGAAGGATGAGGATTTAGGGGACTTCTACCGGATGTTCCAGTGGTGGAAGTCCAACTGGCGGTCAAATCAGTCTTTGTCTTTGGCGAACGTGCGGCGAATTCTGAACGCCTTGATGAGTGACCAGGTTATCTTTCGTCTTTTCTGAGTTCTTTTTTTTGGCATTTTCATTCCTTGAGTAGATATTGATTCTCTATTGGGGATTGCAGGTGACATTCTACCCTGGGGGTGACTCCATGGGATACTGGGGTGACGGGCCTACAAGCGCATATACAGTAGTTGATTGTGCATAAGTTTGGGTACGTCTGGTACCTAAGGGAGAGGGTGGTGAGGCGGATTGTGGAGGAGGAGGTGGTGGTCCCACCATCGGTGCACCCTATGTTCCTGAGGCAGGTAAGAGAAATGTCAGACGATGCCCAGGCGATAGTGATGATCGACGAGCCCTATATGCCCTACAGGATACAGTGGCGAGTTATCATTATCTAGATTTTGTGACGAGTTGGTTAATGGACTCCCATATCTATGACATGTAGAAAATTCCTCTACCGCCACGGCTTTAGGCAGGAGTACTAGCATGCTGGTGGGATCGGCCCACAATACAAGTGGTGGCATGTCAGAGGCAGCGTCGGTAGAGGAGGCTCCAATCATTCAGGTTACTCCTATTTCCTAGAATTTTTTACTGAGTAGCGGGAAGTCATTGAGCGTGTTGCACCATCCTAATTCATCGGTGTCTAGGTTGACAGGGCTTATGGATGAGGCCCTCCAACCCGAGGTATATTCTTTCTTTTTTTCTCTGTTTCTTTACTAATTGATTTGCCTGTTGTTGCTTCTTTGCTTGCAGTATGTTCGTGTGTCGACCAATTGGCTGAGGGATATCAAGGACTGGATGGCCTCCATGTCGACTTATATCAAGAAGTCTGCTCCTTCCTGCTTTGTGATACCTGCCATCTCATATGAGGGTTCAGGTTCTAGAAGTGGGGGATCCACTGCTCATCGTCGGGTAAAGCGCATCCGTCATGGGGGTTGAGGGCTTGAGAGGGTCGGTTGAGGGTTCGGCGAAGTCCCGTTTGTATTTTTCTATTTTTTCTTTCTATGTGCAAGATGTAACCAAGTGAAGCAAATATATATGAAAATATGCATTTTTTTTATTTGGCATTTTTCTTGATTTAGTAATTTATCCTATATGAACTTTTAATTTTTTGCTGAGGTTGTTTATTTTATGCAAAGACAAAGATAAGTATGAAATTGGAAGGCAAAATTTTTATTATTATTAGAAAAAAGGAATAAAAGTAATTAACTCGGGGAAAAGAGTTTTGAGTAAGAAATGAGAATGATTTTTTTAGGGAAAAAGAGAGAATGAGTAATTTCTTTGTCCGATAATTTTTAAGGGGGGGTCCTGTAATGTTGTTCATGTGTCTTGCAGAGAGGTTTCATTTGGCAGCTCCTAAGTATCCCTTGGTATCTATGCCTATTTTTTTTATCCGGCCATTATTCAGTTTCATCCCATCTATAGAGAACTGGGTCAATTAGTTTGTGGAACATGGAGCCCGATGTCTTCGTTGGTCAGTGCCATGGTGGGGAGACTTGCAGTCTGTCTTGCAGCTTGGAGAGTACCGGTATGTGCAGTTGGTGGGACTTTGATAAACTTCCTTTTATTTCCCCTTGTGACTTTTGCGTTAAGTCATATGGGAATAAATTGTGCCCCCTCTCATAACGAACTTCTTCCCAATGGAGGACCTGGCTGAATCGTTGCGGATGATGTTGGGCTCCTTGTGGCAGCGTTGTCGGCCATCTACTCATCCGTTATAGTCTGTGGGAGGGGGCTAGTATGCATTTGGGGACTACCTGAAATGGTTATGGAAGCGGGTAGGAAAGAAAATTATAGCATAAGAGACCATTCAAAAGTGGTTTGTTGCCTTCAACAGCATGGAGGATAGTGTTATGGTTTTGTCCAGGCTTTTCGGGGCGTACCGCTCCATGGAGCACATACGGGGTGTAAACCAGGAGTGGGAGACTTGGGTACTTCCAGAGGATGGAAATGATAATTAAGCGTTGTCGTCGGGGAGTTGAAGGCAATGTTTGTGAAGCTTGGGTGATCTTTGTTAAGCTAGGTTAAATTTAGTGTTTTGTATTTTTAGGGTTTCGAATATTTTTTGTTTAGCTTGGTAAGGGCTAGGTTTGTTTAAGAATGGTTTGGTCAGTGAAAGGGAGGATGGTTTACTTAACTCCCTTCAATAATAGTTCATGTAAACGCACTGTATACCTTATTCAGAAATAAAAATTGATTTTGATCATATTTTACTGTGCCTCTTGATGAGTTTTGCATTTGAATTATCTATACCAATTGCTAAGGCATACATAATCCTTTTATTAATGTGAACGATAAGATGGACCGTCGTTCTCGGAGGTTAAAAAAGAATAGTATTTTGTGAAAAAGAAGGGTACCGTGCCCATGTATGGTGTATGGGCTTCTTACGTACCTCTGGGAGTAATATTTTCATGAGTCTTATTTTGAAAAGAAAATGTTTTTTAGAGGATCAGGTCCTAAGTAGTTCTGGGTGGGGGGAAATGACGAAATATTTTTTTTAAGAATAAAAGGGGGATGAGAAGAGTCGTAGCACACCGAGATTTCGGACTAAAGGTAAAATTTCTTGAGACGATCCTGGTTGACCGGGCGTGCCATCTCTTCTCCGTCGAGGTTTGTGAGAATAGTGGCGCCTCCTGAGAGAATTATCTTTATGATGTAGGGGCCGCTCCAATTCGTTTGGAACTTCCCTCTGGGGTTCTCCAGACGGATTCTATGATCTCTTTGAGGGCAAGGTTTCCTTCCTGGACATCGCGATCCTAGATTTTTCCATTGAATAATCGCGTTATCCGATGATGGTACCCTTGTATATGATATAGAGCCTTCGGTCCCTTTTTATCTAAGAGTGATAATTCATCCAAGCGGCTCTAATTTCATTCTTCTTCGCCAACTTTGCTTTCGAGTATGACGCAGAAGGAAGGTATTTCTAGCTCAACGGGTAGGACTCTTTCCATATCGTACACTAGAGAATAAATGGTAGCCCCAGTAGGCATTCTTATTGAAGTGAGGTAGCCCCAGGGGGCATAAGGGATCCAGTCGGTGTCGGACCAATCTCAGTAATCTGGTTGATTATGGTTTCAAGGCTTTTATTAGCGACTTCAACAACACCATTAGTTTGGTGTCTGTAGGGAGAAGATTTGTGTCTCAGAATCCTGTACTCGTCGACCAGTTTTGTGACCTCAACTTCAAAATGGAGCCCATTATTTGATACCAACTCATGAGGAACTCCATATCGACAAATGATGTTCTTTCTGATAAACTTGGCCACTTTTTTGGCATTTAGCACTGCGTATAACTCGACTTCGACCCATTTGGTAGAGTAATCAATGGCGGCCAGGATGAATTTGTGACTGTTTGAAGCTCTGGGAGTAACCTTCCCTATGATATCAATGCCCCAAGTGGAGAAAGGCTAAGGAGATGTCATATTGTATAGTTCTCGAGGAGGTAAGTGTTGGGGATTAGCAAAATGTTGGCATTTGAGGCATCCTAGGACATAGGCAGTGCAATCTTGAACCATTGTGGTCCAATAGTACCCTTAACGGATGATATTTTTAGCAAGCATGTAACCGTTCCTGTTGGGCCCGCATTCCCTACTATGGATCTTCTGCATTATTTCTTCAACATCAACCTCTACTATGCAGTGAAAATAGGTTCCATCGAAGTTTCTCTTGAAAAGCGTTGTGTTATAGATGATATACTGGGTAATCAGTTTGCGAAGGATCATATGGTCTTTCTTATCTGCATCTTAGGGATGCCTACCATTTTTGAGGAGGCGCCAAATGTCATAGTACCATCACTTGGCCATATTATAATACTCTTCGGTAATGAGTTCAATATGGCAGCAATGGGTGGGCATGGCTTGTTTCTTAACTAGGAAAGGGGCCATCGTTATTCCCTCAGGCATGTCGACTATGGAGGCCAGGGTAGCTAGGGCATCAGCTAGGCTATTCTTTGCACGAGGTAGGTAGTGGAAGGTGATATCTTTAAACTAGGAGGCCAGCTCTTTTAGGTGGGCATAGAAGGGTAGGAGCATTTTGTCTTTCACTTTCCATTTTCTGAGGATTTGGCTGACGATGAGGGCAGAGTCTCTGTAGACGTCTAGGTGTTGAATTCCTTTCTTGAGGTCGATCTTAAGGCCTATAGTGCATGCCTCATACTCAGTTATGTTGTTAGTTTTGATGGCACGTGAGAGTCATTAGGGGTGATTAGGAGTATCCTAATGTCGTATCCATTCTTTTAGGCAACTCCATCAAAGAAAATCTGCCGTCTAAGGTCCTCTTGAGAGGTGCATAAAATATCTTCATCCGGGAATTTAAAGACCCAAACATCGGTCCCTTTCATAGGGTAATCAACAAGGTAATTAGAGATGGCTCTCCCTTTCATAGCTTTATGCGTGACGTACATAATATCGAATTCGGCTAGCATTATCAACAAATGGGCCATTTAATTGGACAGAGAGGGTTTTTTAGCAGGTATTTGATGGGAACTATTCGGGATACTAGTCTGATGGGGATGGCAAGCATCTAATGTCGTAACTTCTGCATGACCCAAACCAGGGTGATAAGCTTTCTCCAAATTAGTGTAGTTGACTTCGTACCCGAATAATTTTCAATTGGCATAATAAATGACTCTTTCTTTACAGGATTCTTCAATGTATTAGGCTAGCAAATCCCTTGCTGCGGTATCTGTTACGATCAAGTACAGGAGGAGGGGGAGACCTGGTTGCGGAGGCATAGGCACTAGAGGTCGGGTGAGGTATTACTTAATTCAGTCAAAGTCTTCTTGGCAAGCCTCATTCCAGACTTTAGTTGAATCCTTCCGGAGAATTTTGAAAATGGGTTCGTAGATAAAAGTCAGTTGGCTGATGAACCGACCGATGTATTATAGTTTACCCAGGAATCCTCAGACTACCTTCTCCATCTGTGGTGTTGGCATATCAAGTATGACTTTCAGCTTGGAAGGTTCTGCTTCGATTCCCTTCTCACTGATCATGAATCCTTAGAGTTTTCCTTCATGATGCCGAAAACACATTTATGTGGATTTAGCAGCATTTGGTATTGTCGCAGTCGCTCGAAGAACTTTTGGAGGGTGGGAATAAGACTTTATCGAGTCTTAGACTTGATGATCATGCCATCCACATAGACTTTAACCTCTTTGTGATAAGATCATGTAAGAAGTTGTGGCAGCCTTTGGTAGGTAGCCCTGACGTTCTTCAGTCCGAATGGCATGACAATATAACAGAAGGTACACATGCAGACTTTTTCTCCCAATTTCGGTATGCGGATGATGTTGGTGAGACATGTAGGATATTCGACTACGCGAATGAACCTACGTCCAACTGTTTGACCACATCCATTTTAACTTTAAGCACCCATTCGGTGCGGAGTTTCCTTAGTTTCTATTTGACCGACTTACATTCTGAGAATGTTGGAATCTCATGCTGACCTATTTCTCGATCAATATCGGGCATGTCATCATAAGATCATACGAAGAGGTCCATGAATTCTTTCAGCAGCTCTTCAAATTATGCGCGCTCATGCTCGTCAAGGGTGGACCCTATCATAATCTTGCGCTAATGGCTACTAGAATCGAGATTAATAACAACAGTCTCATCATCATTAATTTGAATACGGTTATGTTGTTTATTATTCTCCTTATTAAGATCAGTTAAGAATTGCTCATTTGTAAAATCATCATCATCAAAGGTTTGATTAGAATCAAGATAATTAATGTAAGGCACAACAAGATACTCAAAATCATCATTTATTTCATTTTCTGGAAAAACAGCATTGAGAACCTCGTCAAAAGAGGTCTCGGTTACATTGATATCAGAACAGGAATAACAACATCAGGTAAAGATACTTGGATAGGGTAAATAGGAGGTTTAGGTTGAATCTAAGCAGGTTTGATAGGCACGCCATTCTAGTTAAGGAAAGGCATGTTAACAACTTTGATTTGGGTGGATGGTTCCAACAGCGTGGCATCTGATCGAATCATGCAGAGATTCAACCCCAATGTTTGCGGGTTGAACGAGTCCTCAAAAATACTTTCCTCATAATACCTGATAACTGTCATAGCTTTCTCGATGAGAGGTTTCACTTTATGTTTGCGGTCTTCGGCCTAAAGATTACTATCTTGAAAGAAGATTTCTAGACTCGATTTCATCTTTTTGTCGATATGGTCATACCACGCTTAAAGAAAGCCATAAAAAGGGAAGTCTTCACCCTCTTTGATAAAACTTTCGTTCAAAGAGTTTCTCAAAATAGTCTTTTCATCTTCTAAGCCTCTTTTTGGTCTTGGTCACCGGAGAGCTTTGAGTTCATCTAGTGAAGTCTAGTAACCTAGGTCATATGGGGGAAAGGCCTCCTTCAGGACTATGGGTTCAAGGATACCTTGTTGGCACCGCCCTAACCCCATTCTAGGCATGAAATGCATGTTCTTAAACATCTGAATCACATTAACATTACCATGAGGGTTATGTTTTGAATAGATTCGGTTTTTGAAATTATCTCATATTGGAAGGAGAAATGAATCAACTTTGAAGCCAGAGAGGAGCATGTCATTTGTCGTATGTTGGATTTCCAATATTAGGTTGATAGAGTTGCCATTGTCTGTACTGTCATCGTCCCCAAAAATGGTGATAACCTGGACTTTAATGAAGAATTTCAGTTTCTAATGAAGAAAAGAAAATACCCCTCGGATGTTCTGAAGCCATAGATGGCCAGGGAGTAGATTAAAACATGCGGGTATGTCAATGACTTGGAACTGGGAGACAGGGTTGATAGTCCAGCCTATTGTGAGTTTTATGGATCCTATTACCTCTCGACGGGTATTGTCGTAATCTCGTATGGAGGCGAAAGTAAGGGTGATATCACTGACTTTCAATCCCAAATAATTAAAGTTTCTAATAGGACAAATATTGAGATCAGGTCAGTTATTAACAAGTGAAAGTGGGACTATATTTTCTAAGACTCAAACGGAGATATTGAGGGCATAATTGTGATTAGGGTCGATCTTTGGTATCTCTTCTTAAGAAAAAGGAGAGGAGTCTGGAAGAGGTCGAGGACCCAACCATATTTACATCTTCTTCGAGAGTGGTGGAAGGAGGGACCGTAGGCTTGGTGAGGAGTTTTATCAAAGCATTTTGATGCAACTGGGAGGACATAAAAAGCCCCCATACGGTGATATTGGCTTAAGTCTTTTTGAGCTGGTTAAGGACTTTGCTTTCTTCGATGGTCATTTATAGCATGGGAAGTTCTTCGCCAACTCCCTTTCCTTGATCTGTTTCATAAGGAATCGGATCTTTGTAGTGTCTTTCTGACCTGGTTATGTGGTTTACTAAGGCGGGAAAGAACAAAAATCTCGTGTATTCATCTACCTTTAGCTGAATGGACACCTTATTGATTTCCCCCAATAGATCTACGAAAGATATCATTCCACACAATCTCGCTACTGGTCAGGCTTCTTCCCGACTGAGTTCATCATCTGAACTGTCAAAATTATCCCCCATCTGGTGGCGACTATGTCCACTTGCCAAGAGAAATTAATACATTTAATAACCTCGGCGGCTTCATCGTATAAATTCTCCCACTCAGTGGGGAGGTACGGAAGTGAAAAGACCAACTGTCCATCGAAATGCATCAGCCATTAACTGTACCACATTATCTAGACTGACTTCTTCAGCATGTACCACCCATTCATATGATTCTCGCGACCACTTTCGGGCTTTTATGAACAAGCCACTAAATTTGCGATAATCAACAGTCCTCTCGATGGGAAATTTCAGCCCAAACTCTAAGAGTTGGTTCAACACAGCTGGTAACTCCATGTTTTTTCCTTTAGACCGGGTGCGGATGGTAATGCAGGCCCTTGTAAAGAGTGACAAAGCTTTATCGATGAATCATGTAGGGTGTAAAAAAAATATAGTCAAACCCTTAGCGGTTTGAGTGACATTAGAGGGATGATGGGTGCTTTGTTGGGAACGATTTGAGTAGATAGGTCAAATTTTATGTCACTTTCTAAAAAGATGGCATTTGTATGTGCTAGAAGTGGGTTATGAGTAGTATTGGGTTTAGGATTAGCTGGTGGGGTGATGATACCCTGGTCAATTAGACCTTGGATCACACTCCTAAGGTGGAAGCATTGGTCGGTAGTATGATTAGTGGATTGATGGAAATCACAAAGGGCATCGGGTTTGAAATTTTTAGGAAGTGGATTTGATAATGGATGGGGGTCCAAGGGTTTGATGTGGTTTCGGCTCAACAGGGCCTAGTAGACTTTGGACAGGGGAACATGGAGCTCAGTGTACTCTTTCTCGGTAGGATTATGGCGACCTTTCGGTGTCCAAGAGATAGCAGGTTAGGAAATGTTATTAATGGTTGAGGCTGTAGCACTGGTGGGTTTTCATACTTTCGGGCGATCACTTTCTTTGGCTCGGATTCCACTTTGGTAATGCCTTCCTCAATTTCTACACCAGCCTCTCGAAGGGCTAAAAAATGTGGGTAATGTTATCCTCCCATGGACGTTCGAATATGAGGCAAGAATTTATTCTTCACGATACTGACTTGTTCCTCCTCAGAGGGTCTGTTGGTCATGGTAGATAGGCCTGTAAACGGATCGAATTCTGATCGGATAAGGCAAATCCAAATCCATATCCGTTTATGTTAAACGGATTCGAATCTGATCCATTTATTAATCGGATCGGATCAGACAATCCGATCCGTTTATCCGATTATCCGTTTATGTTAAACTTGATTTGTAATATTTTTATTTTCAACTCTTCATAAATTTATTTTGCAAATGTTCCACAAAAAATAGATAATGAAATAAAGAACTATTATAATAAATATTTAAAAATATATATATTTGAAATATTATTAAATACAATATATATTAATTAAAAGTATATTATATATGATTATATATATATATATATATATATATATATATATATATATATATATATATATATATATATATATATATACACACACATATATACATATATATCTTGTTCCTCCTCAGAGGGTCTGTTAGTCATGGTAAATAGGCCTGTAAACGGATCGGATTCTGATGGGATAAGGCAAATCCAAATCCATATCCGTTTATGTTAAACGGATTCGAATCAGATCCATTTATTAATCGGATCGGATAAGACAATTCGATCCGTTTATCCGATTATCCGTTTATGTTAAACTTGATTTGTAATATTTTTATTTTTAACTCTTCATAAATTTATTTTGCAAATG
This sequence comes from Sambucus nigra, assembly GCA_949130495.1. NCBI lineage: Eukaryota > Viridiplantae > Streptophyta > Magnoliopsida > Dipsacales > Adoxaceae > Sambucus > Sambucus nigra. The sequence continues at coordinate 160,851,862 of OX422209.1, read as the reverse complement.
TTTAACAAAAAATAGATAATGAAATAAAGAACTATTATAATAAATATTTAAAATATATATATTTGAAATATTATTAAATACAATATATATTGATTAAAAGTATATTATATATGATTATATATATATATATATATATATATATATATATATATATATATATATATATGCACATATATTAATCGGATCAGATTATTAACCGATCGGAGTATATGAATCCAAATCCGCTCCATTTAATAATACGATAATCGGGTAATCGGGTAATTGGATAATCGAATTTTAGGCATGATCCATATCCGCTTAAATGGATCGAATTTGAATTCGGATAACATCCGATCCATTGACATGCCTAATGGTAGCAGCTTTCTCTCTCCACCTTTCCATGAAGCTACTGAATGTTTCCCCAGGGTCCTGCTTAAGAAACTCTGGATCTCCGCGTGTAACCTCTAGTTCCTCATTTTACTTGTATTGAGACATGAATTCTGGGGTAACATCCTCCCAACTATAGATCCAGAATTCTTCGAGGGACAGAAACCAACGGAGTGCACTTTTAAATCAAAGTCTGCTAAAACATCTGGGTCATTATATCTTCGGAGGCACAAGGAGGGTCATGGCTCGATAATAGCTTTAAAGGTGAACAATTGGGGACCGTTTCCCCTGAATTTCTTGATGTCTGGCATCTTGAACTTCTCTAGTAGTTTGACTTTGGGATAGGGAGACATATGGGTATAGTCCATGTAGTTTTCGAATATCTTGACTTAGTCGAACTTCTTCGACAGTAGCTTGAGGTCTTCCTTGACCATGTTCAGTTCTTCCTCATTAGGATCCATGGGTACTGGCAGGTTATCCCCTGGTTGGGCAAGGTTTGGAATAGGTAGTTGAGCTGGCGATGGCCTATTGGCATGTGGGGCAGGCGATGTTGATAATCTTCTGAGACCCAGATAGGCTCGGGAGAGGGTGGGCCCATGGCACGAGGAAATAGAACCACGGGTTCTTAGAGAATCTGGACCCGATGATGCTGCATTTCATAGACCTCGGTTTAAAGGTTGCCAATCTTGGCATTGAGCTAGGCTAAGACGATCATCAGATCAGGCTGCACATTTGGTGCTTGGTCAGTGCTCCCCATGAAGATCTCGTGAAAGTAAATCCCAAACTCGAATGTAGTAACAGAAGAAGTGGCAGAAGCTTAGGGGCAGTTTCAGAGGGGATCGAAGCCAATAAGGATCCAGGCCAAAATCGGGTATGTGATCAACCTGAGAGGGAAAACGGTTCGAATTTATTTTCTAAAGAAGGAGGGAGAAATTTTTTGGTATTTTCGAAGGAGGAGAAAAAAGGGTTTTGGTATTTTTCATTTTCGGAAAAAGGAGGAAGAAATGAAAGTAATCTTAGCATGATTATTATTAATGTTATTATTAGGTTCTCACTTGTATTAGGTTTACCTAAATGCAGAAAAATATCGGACATGACCCGAGCCTGGTAAAACAGGGTTTGAAAATATGTAAGACACGGTTGGACTTGTTTTCAAGCTCATGGACAGAGTCCTGTTTTGGGAAAAAAGGCAAAATAGCAAGAAAATCCGGGCGATACGCCGACCCAAAATTTCGAGAGAGTTTCACATGGTAATTAGCAAACTAAATATGAGTGACCTAGGTTTGACGCCTATGTGATGTTTATATAATTATTGGGTTAGTGGAAGGGTTCCCCCCTTTGGCACGACTTCCACGATATACCTCTTGCCTATAAGGGTAATCATTCATCGGTACATGTGGACAAGCCAGTTGATATACCCGAGTGTATGTAAATTACCTCACTACATACCTCGTGGGGACAGTACGTGTGAGAGCGATTTAGATATACTCATCATATGTTAAAGAGTTCCTTGCTATATACCTCCTGTCGTGAGTTTGGTCAAGCGGTACGATGCGGGGGGAACCGTTTGATATACGTCAAAGGTACGGGGCCAATGGAAGGTGAGAGTCATGTCGCTTAGGCTAACTGTGACTCGCAGAACCAGTGCCCATCACAAAGTGACCCCCCAGTACGGGATAAAATTTTGGTCAATATTGCCATGCTCCTGGTGATGTAGTGTGCAAAAATGCATGAGTCTTAATTAACATATTATGGAGAGAGAGTATTTTTTATATTTTATATTTGCATGATGAGTAAATGGAGTACTACACTAATGAGGGAGCACATAAAAGTATTATGATAAGTAAATCTAGTATGGAAACTATACTACGCATGGATAAATGTGAGTGAGTGAGTGACATATATACAAGTGAGTGAGTGTGGTGGTGAGACTATATATGGATCGATTAAAAATGGTGTGTGGTATGTGTAAGTGAGAATGGAGATATATTCAAGTGTGAGGAGTGTGGGTGTGTGCTAGTGAAGCCTAAGCATGGATATTCTAAGTGGTGTGTGAAGCTTGTGAGTAAAAGTGAAGTTAAGTGTAAGTGTGTGAAGTGTATAAGTGAGTGAAAAGTGATATATACATGAGAGAAATATACACAAAAGGTAAATATAGAAGAAAAGAGAACATACAGGTAGGTGCATATGCATATGTGCAGAAAAGAATAACACCCATGCAAAAATAAAGTCTAGTCCTATTAAAACTTCCCAACGGAGTCGCCACTGTGGCCATCCCGAGGTGGGGTGAAGGGGTATTCGAGGAGGATCCTTTCCTCCCCTTTTTTCTTCCTTTCCGGGGTGCGCATGGGATAGCGTCCTTTCTCGGGGCACTCGGTCGTCGTCGATGTAGGGTGATATGTAGAAATAGAGTCGCCAACCTATTTTGCACAAAACAGGCAAAAGAAATGTTGACACCTCGAGAGAACGTCATCAAGGATGATGCTTGCAAAACCAAGTAGTTCAAGGCTCCGGGGACTAAGTTACGGATTGGAAAGGTGTTAGGCACCCATACCTCCCTTTCGGTCTCTCACAAGCATGTGTTAATTTTCTCCTGTTAAACTCTGTGATGTGTGTTCTTATATGCATAATACAAATAGAGAATGGAATCGCTCAACTCGCATCATGGACAAAAGCGAAGTGAAGTCATCCTTAGGAGTGTTCCCAGAATATTAATTCAAAGTATAATGTAAGTATTTACCGATTCACAAGTCATTATAGAAGAGTGAATGCATACATTGGACAGGACACAAGCATGAAATCATATAAAATATATTAAGAATATATAATAAGAACAAGGTAACAAATGTATATAGGAGGACTCGAGTATAGGGATTTATCCAAGACTCCTACATATCCAGAGGGGGAAATAAAGTCCACATAGTTAGAAGAAAATACGAGGTGGGTTTTATATAAGGACATATTTTATAAGTCCCGTTTACATTTAAGTATGTCGTATACCATTACAACTGTCGAAGAATTTTTTAAGATCATTCAAGCATCAAGACGGATTCGAATATCAAAGTTCTTCATCAAAGAAGCTTCTGCAAGATGAATTTGGTAAAGATTATGTTTTATTCCATAATTATTCACTTAGAATATTAGGATATTTTTCATAAAATATTTTCTAAGTATTGGAGCGAAGCTTTAAATGTTTTTCGTCAAAATATAATTTTCGGAGTTTTTGAGGCGGTGCATTTACTGAGAAAAAAGAAAAAAGGAAAATATAGAATTTTATCCATTTCGTTCGAACGAAATCATATGTCGTTCAAACGATATCGCATGTCGCGTGAAGTGCCAGCTGTCGTTCAAATGACACTGGTTCTCGTTGAAATTACATGTTATCTCATTTGAGCGACTTGTCGCCTTAAGTATTCTATTTAAAGGACTCCTCAACTCTGTTTTTCAAAATATGTCTTTCTCATTTTTTATTCTGCAAACACTGCGAAATCAGTAGAATACTTTTGGCTTCTTCTTTATTTTCAATTCACAAAAATCCCATATGCTGTGTTGAATTGTTTTGGAACCCAAGAACATACATCTTGTTCAAGTTTGCTCTTGTAGGGAGGGTAACCTACTACTGATCTAGGTTATACTTGAGGGAGGTATTGGGTTGACGACTGCGGTCATTAAGGCTCACTGCGTGTGGATCTTTACGGAAGATAGAACTGCGTGTTCTTGTGGAGTAGCTGCGGTTGTTCCATTGTTGACGATACCGACCGACACCCGCGGGTATTCGTGTGTTAAAATCTATTTCATTACAACCGTGTAAGTTGCGATTTACAATTATAGTTAAATAAAGGTTTTGCCTTTCGGGGATTTTTCCTGATATTGGTTTCCTTTGCATGCTTATCGATATTATGATTTAAAATCACATAGATGCATGTGTTAGGGTTTAACTAAAATCTGGTTTAATTAAAATTCAATTTAATTGAGAAGTCGCCTTATTCCATTGTAGCGCACACTCTTCAAATTGGTATCAAAGTCTATTGCACTAAGTTATTGTGTTTGTTCTTGTTTTTCTTAAAAATGGCTTTTGGTGGTTTTGATGATTTTCGATGTCAACTTTTTGAAAAGTCTAATTGGAAAATTCACAGGAACTCTTATTTTAAATCTTCCTTTGAAAACGATTCTGAGGGGTGTTCGAGTTGTGAGTGTGTTGGTCACACGATAGATTCACAAATTTAATGAAAAAATTGAATAAACTAACATCTCATGTTTCTACGCTTAGTGATTCGGAAGACGAAGTTTTTTATGCTTCCAGGCGAGAGCTTCCCACCCGTATGATTAGTGATGAAAGTGAGGGTGATGAGAGTGAGGATGAAAGTGTAGATGAGCGTAAAATGCAAACGGCGCTCAATGAACTTTATGCTGAAGCTTTGAAAATAAAGAAAGAAAATTTGAAACTGAAAGCTCAATTGAAAGATCGTGCCTTAAAAAATGATGATGACGTTTTAGTCGAAAAACTTAGGGCACGTGAGAAAATTTTGAAAGAGAAGCTAGGATATGTCGAGGGAGAAAGATATATTCCTCGAGGGGTGATGGAGGCTATGAAAAAGGAACTTTTAGACTTTGGGGATTCTAGACGTTTACTCGAGTCGAGGATAGGTGAGCTTGAGAAGAATTTGAGAGAATCAAGCAAGGTAAAATTTGATTTGGAGTCTCGATCAGAAACGTTAGATAAAATTTTAGGGACTGTCCAAATTAAGGAGGATAGGGGTGGTACAGACTTCGATGAGAGTTTCACACTCATTCCCAAAACCAACCCCACATGTGTGAGAGAGCCTCATAGGGTTGTTAAGATAGAGACACCGAGGGTTATCAAGCGAGAGCCACCTAGGAACATCATGCGAGAGGCACCTAGGAATTCGAGGAGAACGCCACCTAGGAATTTGAGGAGAGGACCGTCTTTTGGTAACGTTCATCCCCCTTTTTACACTTGAATACATTGCGGTAGGCAAGGTCATCTTAGGCGTTTATGTTAAAAACTTTTAAAAGGACCTAGGAAGGTTAATAAAAGAATAAATTCAATTCCTCAAACCCCCACTTGTCGTTACAAATCTGTTAGGGTTAGGAAATCGGATTTAGAGGCTTATGGTCTAATTGTTCATGAATCTCATTTGCTTGCATGTGATTCACCCCATGTGAGATCGTTTGGTTGATTGTGTTAGTTATTTGTTATACGCTAGTTATGATCCATGATATACTCTTACTAGTGTTATGACTCAATGTGTTGTACTTTACATTATTTTATGAGTTTTAGCTACTGTTTTGGATCTGCTAGCACCTTCTAGGTATCTGTTTCTCGAAAAAATTTCACTGGGAAACACTGTTTAACATTCTCGAGAATTTGTCAAAAATTATTTTTCTTATTCAAACGAGATAAGTCTTCGTTCGAGCGATTTCTGCTCTCGCGTGAAGCTTTCTCGTAAGATGCTATATCGTTTAAACGACAGGCAGTCTCGTTCGAGCGACCTGATTGACTTTGACCATTATGTTTGCAGTATCTCGTGTTCTCTCGTTATATTTTTTGGTATTGTTAGGTTGCTTCTGATCGTTTATATGCAGTTACTTTTGGTATTTATATTTAATTGTTAATACTGCATTGTTCGATTAATCACACCTGCTTAGATTAATGATTCTTTATGTGATTTACTATTTGCTAGCATAAGATGATGCTCATGCCAATATTATGCCTATTGCTAGTGTGAACCATGTTTGTATTTATGGTTTTTGTCTTTGAATTTTTTTGGAAAAATACAAAAAGATTTTCATTTTTTAAGAAAAATTGAAAAAGTCAAAAAGAGTTTTGTATTTTGTTTTACACTGTATATGAATGGATATTTAGGATGACCGAGTCGCAATTTCATTCCAATTATCCATGTGACAATTTAATAGTGTTGTGAGATAATATATCATGTCATCCATGTGCTTTATAATTTTTGGAGTCATTGAGATGTTATTAGTTGATACTTCCTACATGTTTGACTCATTATTTCCTTAATTGCACATATGCACGGATTTATGTGATTATTGTACTTTTCTATCACATGTTGGTCGAGTGTTTTCAGCTCAATCTTGTCATTAAAACGAACTGAGTGCAATGATACGAGAGTAATAAAAGTAGTGCATGTAAAAACCATTGCTCGTGAGGAATTTGTTTAATGGGAAAGTGCTGCGAGTGAATAATAATCACTTCGTGAAAGCCACCATTTGAAAAGATCCCGCACAAAACTATTAAGGCAATAAAAAGATCATGTATGCCAAAATTTGGGCCAATAGATTTTCTCTAAGTTGAGAATTTAGAACCTCATTAGAAAAGTAAAAACATTATTATTTATGAGGGAGTTTTGGTTGGATATGTATCAATGGGTTTGAACGTCCTTTGAAAAATTCTCGAAACGGCACGAAATAGTTTTGGACGTTAATGGTGTGAAAATCATTTAGGCTTTGAATTGTTGATTTGATTTAGTCGATATCATCTAAATTCAACAATTTTACACCAAAGGATATTTTTTATGTTCAATCGATAGGAGTACACTTATGCATCGTGCACATATGCTTGATTGAGTTTTATTACCTATTGAACTTGTTCACACCCATTCATTCCATATCCATGATTTGGTTGTCTTAATGTTATTCATGGTGTGATTTTTTTAAATTGTCTTTGTTTGAAAAAATTGAGAAAAAAAATCAAAAATATAATTTTTGGAGTTTTTGAGGTGGTGCATTTACTGAGGAAAAGAAAAAAGAAAAATATTGAATTTTATCCATCTCATTCGAACGACAACGGTTGTAGTTCAAACGACATCGCATTTCGCGCGAAGTGTCAGCTGTCGTTCAAACGACACTGGATCTTGTTGAAACAACATGCTATCTCGTTTGAGCGACCTGTCGCCTTCAGTCTTCTATTTAAAGGACTCTTCAGCTCTGTTTTTCAAAAGATGTCTTTCTCATTTTTCATTCTGCAAACACTACAAAATCAGCAGAATACTTTTGGCTTCTTCTTTGTTTTCAATTCACAAAAATCCCATATGCTGTGGTGAATTATTTTGGAACCCAAGAACATACATATAGTTCAAGTTTGCCATTGTAGATCTAAGTACCACTTGAAAGAGGTACTGGGCTGACGACTGTGGTCATTGAGGTTCACTGCGTGTTCTTGTGGAGTAGCTGCGATTGTTCCATTGTTGACGATTCCAACCGAAACCTGTGAGTATTCGTGTGTCAAAATATATTTCATTGTAACCGTGTAAGTTGCGATTTACAATTATAGTGAAATAAAGTTTTTCCCTTCGGGGATTTTTCTTGATATTGGTTTCCCTTCCATGCTTATTGATATTATGATTTCAAATCACAAAGATGCATGCATTAGGGTTTAATTAAAATCTGATATAATTAAAATTGGATTTATTTGAGAAGTCGCATTATTTCACTGTAGCGCACACTCTTCAAATTAGTATCAAAGTCTGTTGCACTAAGTTATTGTGTTTGATCCTGTTTTTCTTAAAAATGGCTTTTGGTGGTTTTGATGATTTTCAATGTCAACTTTTGGAAAAGTGTTATTGGAGAATTCACAGGAACTCTTGTTTTAAACATTTCGTTGAAAACGATTCTGAGGGGTGTTAGAGTTGTGAGGGTGTTAGTCACACGATAGATGAGTGTCCCACAAATTTAATGAAGAAATTGAATAAACTAACGTCTCATGTTTCTACCCTTAGTGATTCGAAAGACGAAGTTTTTTATACTTCCAGACGAGAGCTTCCCACCCGTATGATTAGTAATGAAAGTGAGGGTGATGAGAGTGAGGATGTAAGTGTAGATGATCGTAACTTGCAAACGTCTTTCAATGAACTTTATGCTGAAGCTTTAAAAATAAAGAAAGAAAATTTGAAACTGAAAGCTCAATTGAAAGAACATGCCTTAAAAAAATGATGATGACGTTTTAGTTGAATAACTTAGGGCACGTGAGAAAATTTTGAAAGAGAATCTAGGATATGTCGAGGGAGAAAGAGATATTCTTCGAGGGGTGATGGAGGCTATGAAAAAGGAACTTTTAGAGTTTGTGGATTCTAGACATTTACTCGAGTCGAGGATATGTGAGCTAGAGAAAAATTTGAGAGAATCAAGCAAGGTAAAATTTGATTTGGAGTCTCGGTCAGAAAAGTTAGATAAAATTTTAGGGACTGTCCAAATTAAGGAGGATAGGGGTGGTATAGGCTTCGATGAGAGTGTCGTACCCATTTCCAAAGCTAACCCCACACGTGTGAGAGAGCCTTCTAGGGTTGTTATGAGAGAGACACCGAGGGTTAAGCGAAATCCACCTAGGAACATCGTGCGAGAGGCGCCTAGGAATTTGAGGAGAACGCCACCTAGGAATTTGAGGAGAGGGTCGCCTTTAGGTAACTTTCACCGTCCAGTTTACACTTGCACACATTGCAGTAAGCAAGGTCATCTTAAGCATTTCTCTTACAAACTTTTAAAAGGACCTAGGAAGGTTAATAGAAGAATAAATTCGATTCCTCAAACCCCCACTTGTCGCTACAACTCTGTTTGGGTTAGGAAATCGGATTTAGAGGCTTATGGTCTAATTGTTCACGACTCTCGTTTGCTTGCACGTGATTCACCCCATGTGAGATCGTTTGGTTTATTGTGTTAGTTATTTGTCATACGCTAGTTGTGCTCCATGATATACTCTTACTAGTGTTACGACTCAATGTGTTGTAGTTTACATTATTTTATGAGTTTTAGCTACTATTTTGGATCTGTCAGCACCTTCCAGGTATCTATTTCTGGAAATTTTTTCACTGGGAAACACTGTTTAACATTCTGAGGAATTTGTGAAAATTTATTTTTCTCGTTCAAATGAGATATGTCTTCATTCGGGCGATTTTTGCTCTCGCACGAAGCTTTCTCGGGAGATGCTATGTCGTTTGAACGACAGGCAGTCTCGCTCGAGCGAACTGGTTGGCTTTTATCATTCTGTTTGCAGTATCCGGTGTTCTTTGGTTACATTATTTGGTATAGCTGGGTTACTTCTGACAGTTTATATGCAGTTAATTTTGGTATTTATGTTTAATTGCTAATACTGCATTGTTCGATTAATCACACCTGCTTAGATGAATGATTCTTTGTGTGATTTACTGTTTGCTAGCATAGGATGATGCTCATGCTGATACTATGCCTATTGCTAGTGTGTACCATGTTTGTATTTATGATTTTTGTTTTTGAAATTTTTTTGAAAAATACAATAAGATTTTCATTTTTTAAGAAAAATTAAAAAAGTCAAAAATAGATTTGTATTACACCGCATATGAATGGACATTTAGGATGACCGAGTTACAATTTCCATTCCATTTATCCATATGACAATTTGATAGTGTTTTGAGATAATATATCATGTCATCCATGTGCTTTATAATGTTTGAAGTCATTGAGATGTTATTAATTGATACTTCTTACATGTCTGACTTATTATTTCCTTAATTGCACACATGCACGAATTTATTTGATTATTGTACTTGTCTAATCACATGTTGGTCGAGTATTTTCATCTCAATCTTGTCCTTAAAATGAACCAAGTGCAATAATACGAGAGTAATAAAAGTAGTGCATGTAAAAACCATTGCCCGTGAGGAATTTGTTTAAATTTAAAAAAATAATGAGTGCACGGGAAAGGGATGCGAGTGAATAATAATCATGTCGTGAAAGTCACCTTATGAAAAGAGCCCGCACAAAACTATTAAGGCAATAAAAAGATGATATATGCCAAAATTTGGGCCAATAGGTTTTCTCTAAGTTGAGAATTTAGAACCTCGTTAGAAAAATGAAAAGATAATTATTTATGAGGGAGTTTTGGTTGGATATGTATCAATGGGTTTGCACGTTCATTGAAAAATTCTCGAAACGACACGAAATAGTTTTGGACGTTATTTGTGTGAAAATCACTTAGGCTTTGATTTGTTGATTTGATTTAGTCGATATCATCTAAATTCAACAATTTTACACCTAAAGATATTTTTGATGTTGAATCGATAGGAGTACACTTATGCATCGTGCACATATGCTTGATTGAGTTTTATTACCTATTGAACTTGTTCACACCCATTCATTCTGTATCCATGATTTGGTTGTCTTAATGTTATTCATGATGTGATTTTTATAAATTATTTTTGTTTGAAAATATTGAGAAAAAAAAAATCAAAAATAGTTTGTGGATCTTTTCAGTATTTCCTCTACATGCGCGTAGTTTGATCCATCTGTGTTTTGTGTCGTGACACTCCATGTTTTGATTGTTTACTCTTTTCCTTATCTATTTCGGACAAATAAAAAGGGGGAGAATGAATTATAGGGGAGTTTTTCATCATGGGGGGATTTGATTATATTGATTGATATATTTATATCATTTCAAACTCGATGCGTCACGAAGGTATTTGCTTTATATCATTTGTGTAGGTACAAAAGTGAAGATCATTATGTTGCACACCCTGATGGGAAAAGCTTTGATATTTGATGATTGATGAAGATTTTTTGAAGAAAAGATTGAAGACTTGCATTTTAAGTACCTTTTCACTTTTGGGTTCATGGGAGGGTATTAGATTTGTATAGGCACTTTAAGTTGATAATTCATATTGTTTTTATTTTGTACCGGCATAGACATAGGGGCGATTTATAAGGACATATTTTATAAGTCATGTTTTAAGTATGTCGTATACCCCTACAACCGTCGAAGAATTTTTTAAGATCATTCAAGCATCAAGACCGATCCGAATATCAAAGTTCTTCATCAAAGAAGCTTATGCAAGAGGCATTTGGTAAAGATTATGTTTTATTCCATAATTATTCACTTAGGATATTGGGATATTTTTCATAAAATATTTTCTAAGTGTTGGAGCGAAGCTTTAAATGTTTTTCGTCAAAAATATAATTTTTGGAGTTTTTGATGTGGTGCATTTACCGAGAAAAAAGAAAAAAGAAAAATATTGAATTTTATCCATCTCGTTCAAACGACACCGTATGTCGTTCAAATGACATCGCATGTCGCGCGAAGTGCCAGCTGTCGTTCAAACGATATGCTATCTCGTTTGAGCGACCTACCGCCTTAAGTCTTTTATTTAAAGGACTCATCAACTAGGTTTTTTAAAATAAGTCTTTCTTGTTTTTCGTTCTTCAAACACTGCGAAATCAGCATAATACTTTTGGCTTCTTCTTTGTTTTCAATTCATAAAAATCCCATATACTGTGGTGAATTGTTTTGGAACCCAAGAACATAAATCTTGTTCAAGTTTTCTCTTGTAGGGAGGTAATCTACTACTGATCTAGGTACCACTTGAGGGAGAGACTGGGCTGACGACTGCAGTCATTGAGGTTCGCTGCGTATAGATCTTTACTGAAGATAGAACTGTATGTTCTTGTGGAGTAGCTACAGTTGTTCCATTGCTGATGATACCGACCGACACATGCGGGTATTCGTGTGTCAAAATATATTTCATTGTAACCGTGTAAGTTGAGATTTACAATTATAGTGAAATAAAAGGTTTTGCCTTTCGGGAATTTTTCCTAATATTGGATTCCTTTGCATGCTTATTGATATTATGATTTCAAATCACATAGATGCGTGTGTTAGGGTCTAACTAAAATTTGGTTTAATTAAAATTTGATTTATTTGAGAAGTCGCATTATTCCACTGTAGCGCACACTCTTCAGTTTAACCCATAAATCCAATCGGGGACTTTTCTTATGTGCGCGCGCGCGCGTGTGTTAAAAAAGTGTTTTAGTGTGAGAAAATGTGATTAGAATTTCGTATTTGGGATTTAAAAGCAAACCCTATTTTCTTGTTTTTTTTAATGAAAAAAAAGTATGTGCGAATACTAACAATAAAGGTTTGGAATTAAAGTATATGATGTAATGAAATAAAGCGCTAAAGTGACTAATGCCAAAATAAGAGAATTTAAAGACAAAGGGGGAGAGTTGGACCTTCTTATGGAGACTTGGAATGGATATTGATTATAGATGCGCCGATGTCACGATGATATGATGGTGGTATGAGGAGATGGGTGAAAATGTGCTAAAAGGAGTATGGAAACGATGAAGGAAATGAGGAAAATTGGATTTTTAAAAGGGGAACAACTCTGAATTCGAGATAATGTTCTCTAAATTGCTGAGAGAGATGTTCAGGGGGGCCTTTCGAAGTGAGGTCATAGACACAATTCATAGGGCCAAGGGCATGCCATTCAGTAGGTTCCTTAACCTGCGTATTGGCATAGAGACCCAGACACACTGCCGATAGGTAGGGTCCTCGGGTGGTATTCGGCAGTCTGAGACAGATTTTTTGGAAAAATGGTGGTAAAATGCAAATCGTAAGTCAAAATCGCGCACGAGATCGACCGTTTGAAAGGGTATTCAGATCCCTTTAAAAATCCATTGAGACACTCCTAGTTTTGAGAGTTTACCGAGGTCAAGCGGGGACCGGAAGATCCAGTTGGTCACTAGACAAGAAACTTTCGAAGGAAAATGTATCGTTCATCCAAAATGTAGGACCAATTCATGAACGGGATGAACCTTTGGAAAGGGTATTCAGTGTCCTTCGATATTTCATTCAGCTTCGTTCAGTTCGGAGAGTTGAGTAGGGTCAAACGAGTCCCAGAAGGGCCTAATGATCCTTTGGAGTAAAATGGGTAGTTCGTCCGTTCCATAAGGTTGAGTCACGCACGGGGCAGACCATTGGAAAGTAGATTCATATCCCTTTAAAGATTCATTCAAATTTATTCAATTTGAAGAATTGATCGGGGTCAATGGGCCCGAGAGCATCCGATGGCCTCTAGATCAGTTTTCTGGGTAAAACAGACCAGTTGTTCGAACCGTAAGGCCGATTCGCGCACGGGATAGACCGCTGGATAGAGGATTTATATCCATATAAATATTCATTAATATTTTACTTAGATGAGCAAGTTGACTGGAGCCAAATGGGCTTTGGGAGCGCCGGTGGCCAACAGATCAGTTTTTAATAGTAAAACCGATCATTCGTCCAAACCGTAAGGCCGATTTACACACGGGGTGGACCATTAGAAAGGGTATTCAAAGACCTTAAAAAATTCATTAAGCTTTTACTTAAGCAATCAAGCTGATGAGAGTCAAACGGGTCCCAAAAGCTCCTGATGGCCTCTAAATCGGTACTTAGAGTATGACCTAGGGTTTGCAGTGAATGAATGAGTGTCAGAGACCTAAGGGGGTGCTTAGGAGGGTCCTAGACTCCTAGGATGGAGTGTCTACAGCTTCAATTCCTTTATCACTGACCATGAACCCAAGGAGTTTCCCTTTACTAACGCTGAAAACACACTTTTGTGGTTGAACCGCATCTGGTACTGTCGCAGTCGCTTGATGAACTTTCGGAGGGCGATAATGTGACCTTCTCGAGTTTGAGACTTGATGATTATGTCATTAACGTATACTTAGACCTATTTATAAATAAGGTCATGAATGATGGTTATGGCAGCCCTTTGGTAGGTAGCCCCAACATTCTTGAGCTAAAATAGCATAACGACGTAGCAGAAAGTTCCCTAGGGCGTGATGAAAGTAGTTTTCTCTTGGTGGTCAGGTACACATTGATCTAGTTATAATCGAAAATCCGTAGATAAATTATTTTAGGGTATGTCTAGTCGTGTTATCCATAATTATGTTGATGTTTGGTAATGGGTAATCATCTTTCGGGGATGCTTTGTTCAAATCCTGATAGTCAACGCACATGCGGACTTTTCCTTTCGACTTTGGCATGGGGATGATATTTTTGAGCCATGTAGGGTATTCAACCACACGAATGAAACCCACGTTGAACTGTTTGACTACCTATTCTTTGACCTCGAGGAACCATTCCGTTTAGAGTTTTCTCAATTTCTGCTTGACTGGTTTGCATTTCAAGAATATCGGGACTTCGTGACGGGCTATCTCTGGGTCAATTTAGGGCATATCATCATAGTACCATGCGAAGACGTCTATAAATTATTTTAATAGCTCTTCAAATTATGCACACACATGCTCGCTAAGGGTGGACACGATCCTAATCTCGTACTGATGGCTACCAGAACCGAGATTAATAATAATAGTGTCATCATCACTAGTTTGAACGCGATTATATTGTTTATTATTTTCCTTATTGAGATCAGTTTAGAATTGTTCATTTACAAAAGCATTATCATCAAAAGTTTGACTAAAATCAATGCAAATAATGTAAGGCACAACAAGATAATCAAAATATTCCCTTAGTTCATTTTTAGGGAAAACAACATTGAGAACCTCATCAAAAGAGGCCTTAGTTACATTTACACAAGGAAAAGGAGACACGTAAATATGTGTAGATATTTGTATAGGATAAACAACAACGTTAGGTTGAGCTTGGGAAAGTTGGACTGGGATGGCATGCCAATTTATGAGAGGCATATCAACGGTTGTGACCTGGGAGGACCGGTCCGATGGTGCATCATCTAGGCGAATCATGCAGAGACTCATCCTCAATGTCTACAGGTCGAATGATTTCTCGAATTCACTACCCTCACAGTTCTCAGTGATTGCTATGGTTTGCTCGGTCAGAGGTTCCACTTTATATTCTCAATCTTCATCCCAAGTGTTGTTGTCTTTAAAAAAGATCTCTAACCCAGTTTCATTATTTTGTCAACGTGGTCATACCATAGTTCAAAGAATCCACAAAAGGGGAAGTCTTCACCTTCTTTGACAAATCTCCCGTTCAGAGAGTCCTCTTAAATACTTTTTTCATTCTCTAGTCTTTTTTCTGGTCGCGATCGACGGAGTGATTTGAGTTCAACTGGTGAAGGTTGTAGCCCAAGCCATATGGGGGAGTTACTTCTTTCAAGATTATAGCCTCGAGGTTCCTTACTGGCATCGCCCTAGCCCCATTTCGGGAATAAAGTGCATATTCTTGAATATTTGAATTACATTGATGTTACAGACTCGATCTTTGAAGTTTTCCCCTATCGGGATGGGGTGAGAATTAATTCTAAAATCGTAGATGAGTATGTCATTGGTACCATGCTGAATTTCCAATACTAGAATGCTGGTGTTGGCACTGTCTAAACTATCGTCATGCCACAAAATGGTGATGACTTGACCTTTGACAAAGAACTTTAGTTTCTGATGGAGAGAAGATGATAGCCCTCGGATGTTGTGGAGATAAGGGCGACTAAAGAGTAAGTTAAAGCAAGCAGGTATATCGATGACTTAGAATTCCGTCAGAGGACTGATAGGGCCAAACCTTATTGTGAGTTTTATGAAGCCCAGTACTTCTCCACGAGTGTTATCATAGGCACGCACATCAGCAAATGTAGGAGTGAGATCACTGACTTAATCCTAATCAGTTGAAGGTTCTGAGTGGATAAACACTAAGAGTAGATCCATTATCGATAAGTGCTAGTGGGACCGTCTTCCCCAAGACTTCAACGGAGATATTGAGAGAATAATTATGATCAGAGCTAAATTTTAGGATTTTTTCTTCAGAAAAAGATAGGAGTTTGGTGGAGGTTAAGGATTTGACCATTTCATGGCTTCTTCTAGAGTAATAGAGGGAAAAATTATGGGTCTGGGGAGGAGCTTTATCAAGGCATTTCGATGCAGCTGAGAGGACATGAAGAATCCCCATAAGGTTATGTTGGCTTGTTTTTTTTAGATAATCGAGGACTTTAATTTCTTCAACGGTTATTTCTGGCATTGGGAGTTCTTTAACAACTCCCTTTCCTTTGTCTACTCCTATTGAATGGGGAATCAGATCTTTATAGTACTGCCCTGATCAGGTCATGTGGTTCATAAAGGCAGAGAAGAATAAGAACACTTTGGCTTCATTTACTTCGTGCTGAATGAATACTTTGTTGATTTCCCTCAATAAATCCTCAAAAAGAGATTCCATATATAAAGGCAACTGGACTAGGTTCTTCATGGTTTATTTCATCATCTGAGTTATTACCCCCTACCTGGTGGCGACGATGTCTTCCTACCAAGAGTAATCAATGCATTCGATAACCTCTACGACCTCATCATATGAATTTTCCCATTCAATGGGAAAGTGCGGGAGTGAAGGGACCAACCGTCCCTGAAGTTTCAAAGCAGTGAGCAACTCGGGAATGCCCCAAATTTCTCCTATCTGGTGAAATGCATCAGCTATGATCTGTATAATATCATCTAGACTGACTTCTTCAATGGGTACCACCCACTTATCTGATTCTTGAGCCCGCTTTTGGGCTTCTATGAACAGGCCATTGTATTTCTGGTAGTCGGTGGACATCTCGATCGGTAATTTCAACCCAAAACTTTAGAGTTGGTCTAGCATGACAAGTAGTTACATGCTTCCTCCCTATGATCAGGTGTGTACGTTAATACAGGCTCTCGTAAGGAGTGATATAGCTTGATCAACAGGGCATGCAGGGTGCAGGAGAAAGGATGGGCAAACCTTGAGAAGTTTGGGTGAGAATGTGGGGATAATGGGAGCTTTAATAGGCACAATTTGGGTAGAAAGGTCAAACTCAGGGATGTTTTCCAAGAAGATGGCATTCGTTCCGATTTTGTGTGCCGAAAGAGGGTTGTGAGTGGTGTTGGGCTTCGGATTAGCGATCGAGGCGATAATACCCCGATCTACTAGGACTTAAATCACATTTCTGAGATGAAAGCATTGGTCGGTGGTATGGTCTGCGACTTGGTGAAAGTCATAGTGGGCATCGTGTTTGAAGTTTTTAGGGAATGAGTTTGGTAATGGTCGAGGTTCCAATTGTTTGATTAGATTTTGGGATATCGAGGCCTGGAAAACTTTAGACAGGGGAGCATGAAGCTCAGTGTACTCTTTTCAGGTAGGATTGGGGCGAATTTCTGGTGCCCAAGAGGTAGCGGGTTATGATATGTTGTTGATGGTTGAGACTGAGGCATTAGCGGGCTTTTTATACTTCCTCGGTGTAAATTGTTCGATCAATTTCTTTGGTTCAGACTCCACTTAGACGATACTTTCTTCGATTTCCACATCAGCTTCTTGAAGGGATTAGAAGTATAGATTTCCTCCTATAGATGCTCGAATATGGGACAAGAAGTTTTTCTTCATAATACTCACTTGTTCCTCCTCCGAGGGTGTGTTGATCATAGTGGCAGCTTTCTCTCTCCACTTTCTAATGAAGCTACTGACTAATTCTCTGAGTTTTTGCTTTAGTAGCCCTCGGTCCCTGCATGTGACCTCTAACTCTTCATTGTATATGTATCGAGATGTGAATTCCCGGGTTATATCTTCCCAACTACAAATCCTAGACTCTTCTAGAGACAAGAACAATCGGAGGGAAATTTTTTTCAAGGTCTGCTAAAGTATTTAGGCCATTATTTCTTCTGAGGCATCGAGAAAGGTCATGGCTCGGTGATAGATTTGTAGGTACACAATTGGGGGCCTACTGTGCACGAACTTCTCGATGTCCTACATCTTGAAATTTTCTAGCAGTCTAGCTTTAAGATAAGGAGACATATGGGTGTGATCCAAGTAGTTCCCAGAGATTTTAACTTGGTCAAACTTCTTCGATAGTAGCTTGAGGTATTCCTTAACCTTGCTTAGTTCTTCTTCTTTGAGATCCACATGTACTGGTGGATTAGCCCATGTCTGGGCAAGGTTTGAAATCGGGAGTTGAGCAAATGGCAACTCATTCACAAGCGGGACACGCGAGACATGCGGGTATTCTTCTGGGACACAAACAGGCTTGGGGGAAGGCGAACCCATAGCACGAGAAAAAAAGGATATCAGGTTCATGAGCTTCAAGAGTCTGGGTCGATGCATCTCATGGACATCGATTTAAAGGTTGTTAATCTTGGTGCCAAGTTGGGCTAAGATAACCATCAGATTTGGCTAAACATTTAGTGCTCGATCGGCGTTTTCCACGAATAGCTTGTGGAGGTAAATCCTAAATTTGGTTAAAGTAACAGAAAAAGCAGTGGAGCTTTGGGGAGAAGATCGAAGCCAAAAGGGAGCCATGCCAAAGTCAGGTGTGCGATCGACCTGAGAGGGAAAATTATTTAGTTTTATTTTTGAAAAAAAAGAAGAAAGTACTTTTGGCTTCTTAAAAAAGAGAAAAATGTTTTTAGTATTTTTGGTTTTTGAAAAGAGGGAGAAAAGGAGATGAATCTCAGCATGGTTATTTTTATTATTAGGTTTTCACTTGTATTATGTTTGCCTAAATGTAAAAAATGCCAGACACGACCGAGCCTTGGAAAATTAGGGTGTAAAGGTTTAACTTGTTTCCAGGCTCACGGACAGGGTCCTATTTTTAAAAAGCTGAAATAACGCGAGAATTCAAGCAGTATGTCGACCTGGAATTTCGACAAAGTTTTTCATGGTAACCGACAAACTAATTATATGTGCCCTAAGGTTGAAGCTTATACGGGGTTTATGCACTTGTTGAGTTAGTGCAAGGGTTCCCCCCTTTAGCATGACTTTCACGATATACCTCTTGCCTATGAGGGCAATCATTTATCGATGCGTGTGTATAAGCCATTTGATATACCTGAGTGTAAGTGAATTGCCTCACGATATACCTTGTGGGGGCGGTACATGTGAGAGCGAATTCGTTATACTTGACGTACGTGAACAAGTTCCCTACTATATACCTCCCGTCGTGAGTTCGTTCAAGAGGTATGATGCGGGGGGATACGTTCGATATACGTCGAAGGTACGAGGCCCATAGAAGGTGAAAATCATATCACTTAGGTTAACCGCGCCCCAATGAAGCCGATACCCATAACGAATTGACCCCTTAGTACGGGACAAATTTTTGGTCACTATTAGCATGCTCTGGTGATGTAGTGTGCAAAAATGCATGAGTCTTGATTAGTATCTTATGGAAATATATTTTTTATTTGCATGTTATATAAGGGGGGTACTACACTAACGAGGGAGAATATACAAGTATCATGAAAAGTAAAGCTAAAATGAAGCATGAAGACTATACTAAGCATAATGATAAGGAAGAGTGAGAATATATATAAGTGAGTGAGATATACGTGCGAAGAGAGTGACATGGGAATAGTACGAGTGATCATGTGAGTATACACAAGTGTATATGTGTGCTAATGAGCCTAATCATAGATCGTCTATAAGCGGTGTGTGAGATGTATAAGTGAGCATGGATATATATACATGTGAGATAAGTGTGGGTGTATGCTAATGAAGCTAAGCATGGATAATCTACAAGTGGTGCGTGGAGCATGTAGAGGTGGAACTATATACAAGTGTAAGTGTGTGAGGTGAGCATGTACAAAAAAGTGATACATATAGGAAAAAGAGCATAGTAAAGATAAGCATGCGATATGCATATAAATAAAATAAGTAAAGGAGTAAAAGGAACATACAAGTGGGAGAATATATAAACATGTAGAATATTGGGAGATCAAAGAATAACACCCATGTAAAGATAAATTCTAGTCCTTTTAAAAATAATCCCCAGCGGAGTCGCCACCGTGGCTATCCAGAGTCGGATTCCCTCCGGCGCGGGTAAATATGGGTATCGACCGTTGTCAAGTGGGGGATAATGTGGAGAGATAAATTCGCCAACCTATTTTGCTCAAAATAGGCAAAATAATGTCGTCACCTCGATATAATGGCATTAAGGTCAAATTGATGCTTGCGAAACTAAGGAATTCGAAGATCCGGGGACTAAGTTACGGAATGGAAAGGTGTGAGGCACACATTCTCCCCTTTCGATCTCTCATGAGCTAACGTTAATCTTCTCCTTTTTAACTCCGTGATGTGTGTGTACATGTGTATAATATGAACGATGGGAGAATGAAATCATCCAACTCACGTCATGGAAGTGATGGAGCGGACTCATCCATAAGAGTATACCTAAAAATAATGATAAAAATATGATGTAATTATTTGTCGAATCAGAGATCGCTATGAAGAATCGAATGTGCACGTCAGGCGAAACACAAGTATGTGGGAGTATAAAACTCAAAAAATATACATAATAAGATATAAAAGAAATATATAGTCATGAAAAGGGGAAAAACTCGAATCTCGGGATTGGCCCAAGACGCCTATGTAGCCCAAAGGGAATCAACATCTACGTAGTTAGAAAATAGCACAGGGGTAGGGTTCAACCCTTAAATCCAAATTTGGGACTTATCTTATGTGTGTGTAGAGAAAATATATTTTAAGAGTGAAAGTGTAAAATGAAAATTCTGCTTTTTGGAATTTACGGATAAACCCTCATTTTCTTCTTTTCGAGGGTTTTTATGAAAATATACAATATTACTAATAAAGATTATAGATTAGTGCTTATGATATAATAAAACAAAGAATAAAAATAGAAATAAGGTGAATAATATTAAAATGAACAAACTAGAGACAAGGATGGAGAAATAAACCTTCTTATGAATGCTTGTTACTAATTTTGAGAAGCAAGTGCACTGATTTTGAAGTAGTATGAAAGTGGAATGGTGAGGTGGGGTAAATTACAAGTGAGGTAAGGGAATGGGAAAATGGGTTATTTGGAAATGGAAAGGCTCTGAATTCGAGGAGAATCTTTTCTGACTTTCTGAGAGGGGTCTCTGGTGTCTCCCTCAATATGAGGTCATGGGCCCTTTTTATAGGGTCAAGGGGAGTGCTGATTGGAATGGACCCTAGTCTACCTATCGGCATAAGGCCTACCTTACTGGGTAAGAAAAAGTACACCTTGTCAATAGGCAGGGTGTCAGGGGTGCCTGTAGGCAGTCCATAACACTTTTTTTTCGAGAAAATGGGAATACAATACCAACCCTAAGTTTGAATCATGTATGGGACAGACCGTTAGGAAAAGGAGTTCAGAGCCTTTTAAGAATCCATTGAGTCACTCTCGGTTTCGAGAGTTGACCGAAGTCAAATGGGGCTCAAAGCTTCCGATGATCTCTAAACGGGAGGTGTTCGGAGGAAAACAGATCGTCTGTCCGAGACATAAGGCCGATTCATGCACGGGATGAACCATTAGAAAGGGTTTCAGTTCCCTTATAGATTTCATTGAGCTTCCCTCTGTTTGGAGAGTTGACTAAAGCCAAACGAGGCTCGAAAGCGCTTGATAACCCTTTGGAGTAAGATCGTTCGTGTGGATCGGGAGGCCAATCCCTGCACGGGACGGACCCTTAGAAAGGGAATTCAGTGCCCTTCGAAGATTCATTGAGCTTTGCTCAAACTGGAGAGTTAACCGGAGTTTAATGGGGCCCAGGTGCTCCCCATGGCCTCTAGATTGATATTTGGAGTAAAACGGATCATTCGTGCGAACTGTGAGGCCGATTTACGTACGGGATAGACCGTTGGAAAGATAATTCAGTGCCATTCAAAGATTCATTGAGCTTCACTAAATCTGGAGAGTTAACGGAGTTGAATGGGGCCTGAGAGCACCTAGTGGCCTCTAGATCGATGTTTGGAGTAAAACAGATCATTCGAGCAGACCGTAAGGGTGATGCGCACATGAGACAGGCCACTGGAAAGGGAATTCAGTTTGCTTCGAAGATTCATTGAGATTTCCTCAAGCTAGAGAGTTGATCGGAGTCGAATGGGGCCTGAAAGCGCTCGGTGGCCTCTAGATTGGTACTCGGAGTATGACCTAAGGTTTATAATGAACGAGTGAGCGCTAGTGACCTAAGGAGGTGTTTATGGGGCTGTGACACCCCGACTAATTAAATATCGGGTAGCTACTCCTTTATTAAATTAATACAAAATGCCAAGTTGGTTCAGTTCATAGCATCACTGTCGAAAAACGTTTTAACAATTACTAGCCACCTAATATTTAACAAAGTGAGTTGTCAATTTTAATTAAATCCGATTAACATGCAATAAGTAGATTATGAAATGCTAATATAACCACCACAACATAGTCACAATAGAATAACCATAAAATAATAATGAATCTGGAGGAATACTCCTCACAACAATTCGAATACTGAAATAAACAAATACCAAGTCTGCATCACTAAATTAATTACAACCTAAAATATGAAATAACTTAATAGATAAAGTGTCTCTAAAAATAAATAGGGCGACATGCCCAACAGATGAGAAAAATCTGATAATATAGAGTCAAGATCGAAAGTGGAGGCGTCTACTGTCAAGGTCCTGTAATTTCCACAGCAGCTACAGTACATCACCTGAATGGAACTCCTATGCTTGGTGTCCTTGTGGCTGGGCACCTAAAAGGTTTTTACAAGAAAATATATTTGGAAGCAAACGGGTCAGAGCCCGATTGTGAAAATAGTTAAAAATATAACAAGTGTTTAATATCATTAAACAGTGAATATAAAGTACATGATAGTGTGTGCACTCACATGAGTTTCTCACCTCTCAACTAATTGTGCACTCCTATCGTACCCGTACCCATTCTAGTTATTCCCATACCTAACTAGTCCAATATAAAATCTAACGTTACTATACGATTCACGATTTAATTCCGGCATTTTCATTTAAACAGAGTGTTTTACATTTCTTCTCGGTTTCCCATATTAGTAATACTACTTACTAGAGAATTTCCATTTTATCTTTACAAAAATATTGCTATTATTTATACTCACATTTATACATGACAGTGCATTTCAATAAACAGTATATTATTCTCATCATAAATATACAATACTAGCACCCCGAGGCTAAGCTGCGGTGCACACATACTCTGCTATCCAATCCCGGTACATCACGTACATAAGGACCACGTATTCCGAATCTCTCAGGAATCATTTCAATAAACAACAATCATAAACAATGGAGGCGAACATACATACCTACGCTCCCATGATCAACAGATTTATTAACTTCTCTATAAGTCCTTCTCTGACCTATGTCCTCGAGGTACCAATCTAAATCCCCCCGTAGGCACACAAAGATTAGATGGCCCTGGTCGAACGCCAACCTCCCATGATAGCAAGTATGGTAGGTATGTTATACACAGATAACTACATATACTAAGCATTAGCACATCTTAGATATCTCAGAATATTAATAGAGGTATACTTCTCGTTCTTATACCATCATTTAATGTTATACGTTTATAAGTCCCCGATTTTTATACATTTAAGTTGTCAACTCTTCTCACGTCGTAATTAGGTACTCGTTTCCAAATCCAAAATTGTCATCCGGTTTACTACAAGATTCTAAGTTCTACTCCTCAACGTACCCAATTCTCACAATTATACCCACTAGTCAATAAGGGAAGGTTAATTCTCAATTAATTAAGTCTACGGAACATTTGAAATAAAATCAGGCCTAAAAGGCCATTCTGTCAACTCGTTAGAAGTCTCGTTCGAACGAGGTCGTTCGAACAAGTGTCGTTCGAACGAAAGGCTTTGAATGAACTACCAACTCGTTAGAAGGGATACTGTCATCTCGTTAGAAGCTCGTTCAAACGAGGTCATTCGAACGACCTGGGCAAGTCTTCTAACGAGATGGCAGACTACGCCCAGAAATCCCAAAATTCGTTTTTCTTCATTCTTCTCTTCTCTAAATCCACCCTAAGGTCATCCCAATAGCATTTTAATGTTCCTAAACCACTCTAAATCCTCTTAGGTCGTTTCTTAACATATTTTTGGGTTCAAATACTCCAAATCAACATGCAATTTACATAAATTCCCAATTTTTTCACTCCAAACCCTATGAACATGAACCTAGAGTTTAAATGCAATTAAAGACTCCTTACTAATCCGTTTTCAGATCATCCAAAGTTATGTTATGTATATTGAATTCATCCATTTGTCATTCTACATGCAAATTCCTATCCAAAACCACAAGTTTCACAATAATTCTATTGGGTATTATTCATCAAAATTTCCAAGACATAAACAGTTTCTACACTACACATGGAGGAAATATCCAATGCAAATAACGACATCAAAACACTTGCCTTAGATTCGTTCTTCAGATGTATTTTCGATGGTTCAAGGTTGATTTTCTCCTCTTTTTCGATCACAAATCCTTTATAAAACTGATGGTGTGGAGATGGTTTGGCTTGGGAACCCTTTACCCTCTTTCTAACTTTTCTCAAAAACTGCCGTAGCCCACTCTCTCCATTTTTGGCTGATAATGGCCTTAGTGGTTATTTTAAAATATCTAAATTAACACTTAAATTCGTGGGTCTTAATTCCCTAATTTTTAAAATTACCAAAATACCCTTCTAGGTTGCCGGTTTGACTTAAAAGTGTCCCGGGACCCAAACTAAACCCCCGGCTAGTGTTTCTGACTATTTCGACCCTTACGGACACGTTGGCGCACTCAAAATGACCATTCGGTTGATAAAAATAAAATTTACTTTTTAATTTAAATAATTTCGTTCCTGATGCGACTGACATGCGCGTCCAAACTTAAGTTTCCAAATTGTCGTATTTCTGTCTCGTGACAATTTAAATATTCAATACTCATGAAATTTTCAATTTTAACATCATAATCAAATACCAACTCACATCTCGTTAGTATTTATATCCGGATTAATTCCTAATTAATTCTCATTTAATTCAATTAATCCCTTAAATAAAAATTAATAAAATTACGGGGTATTACATGAGGGTCCTAGAATGGGGTGTCTACAAATGGCATGATAGTGTGAGTCAATGTATATCACCAATAACTCAAACAGTTTAAAGATATTATTGACCCAAACTGGTAGGACCACCTTCCCCAATGGCAATCCATTTTTCAACAAAATCGACGAGAGGAGCGGTCGCTTCCTTTAAGTCTTCCATCTTCAGTTTGAGTTTATAAAAAAGGTCCAAGTACATGACTTCATAGGAAATCCCTTGATTGATTAATAGCTTATCCACGTCCCAATTTGCAATCTTGAGGTTGATTACTAGCGCATCATGGTGTGGTGTCCTCACTCCGATCAAATCGTTTTCCTTGAAGACTATGTGCTTGTTGTAATCAATATCTCCTCTTCTCTTGGGCTTGCCAACTTAGATTTTGGAAGGCTTTTATAATTATAGTTACCTTTTTGAGTTCCATCCGAACTGTGTTGCCTTGAATCTGCTTGGGGTCTGAGTCATGGTGGATAACATCAAATGTGTGCCCCATCTCGTCATCCAAAACATTGTCTGGTTTTGGGTTAGTATTGGCGACGACCTGGTCAACTTTCTTCTCAACGTATTCATTTAAATGCCCCGCCTGAGCCAATTATTCCAGTTAGGGCCTTGCAAGTCTATGTCTTCTATCCATTTTCCCAGCGGTAGGCGCACCTGAGAGCATTATTCCTCTTTTTCAGATCACCGCCCATCTTTTTTGGTTATTTGAGGAATTATTAGTCCTTGATATTGTACATTAGTCCTTTAAAAATGTGTTAATCGCTTGGAAAGCCTTGGATGGGTCTGCCTTACCCCCGTTCTTGAATCCCCCGTTCTACTTTTTACCTCATTTCTTAGAGGTGCTCTCTTTATCGCTTTCCTTGGTTGCCTTTGCTCAACCATGCTCGCCTTGGCTGAAGGTAACCACATCTTCCACCTTGTCATACTTCTCAATACATGATATAAGATCATCAATGGTTTCTGCCTCCTTCTTAGTGAGGGACTGGTGCAACATGGAGTTGTGGGGCAGGCCTATTTCGAACGATGATACGAAAACCTGCTTTGAGCAATCTTCGAACTCATTAAAGGTTTTCCAATACCGTTTGGTATAATCTTATAAAGTCTCCGGGGGTTTCTTCCTCATGGTGAGGAGATAATCCATAATCTTTTGGAGTCAACTGCTTATCATAAAACAAGTTGTGATAGTCTCTGCGAATGACTTAAAGTTCTTGACCGACCTGTGAGGCAGCCTTTCGAACCACCTTTGGGTGACATTTCCTAGGATGTATGGGAATATACGACACATGATGGCGTTGTTATATCTCTACAAGGTCATTAATTACATGTATTGGCTCACGTAATCTATGGTATCAATCTTTCCATTGTATATCTTGAATCTTGGGGTTGTGAATTTCTTTCGGGGCTCCTCTTCCTCAGCCGCTCTTGAACAGGGGGACTGCATCTGAGTGATGAGTACCCTCCTTATCAGTTCCTTGGTTGATCTAGCGCGTCGATGAGCTGGGTGTTGGTCCATTTCTCTTTGGACTAGACTTTGTATATCATGCTTATGGCGTCCTTCGTGTTTATTTTGCCTTGTCAGATGACTTTCATGCTCTGAGTGATCTTGTTCGCGTGCGAACTCTTTCCTCGGTTGTGAGTTTTGCTCGCCTAAGGTTTAGGCGTCCGTCACGATGCTCGTGGTTATCTCCACAGAGCTCTTGCTCCATTTTAATAGACATCGCTAAAGACATGCATTTTCCTCCACCTGGAGGCATGTTCCTCTTATTGACGGAGTCGTTCCTCATAGGCATAGACCGACCACAAGATCTGCGTTAATATGGGTTTCTCATTGCTCACCTCAAAAGGCCGCTCTTGTGGGCGAAATCGTGGATAGTTGACGACCTGATTTCTGTCCCGGTGGATCTAAGATTCGACTCTATGTAATGAGAGCCCAACTCGCAGATCGCTTTCAACAGGTGCACTGTGAGTCTGAAACATTGTTTAGCTCGTTAGTATCGATTTTCTTTAGAGAAAATAATCGTTTCCCACTGACGGCGCCAATTGTGAGTGTGCATAATCATAATTAATGGTTATAAGTAAATAGAGAAATAATCAAGGAGTAAAGTAATATCGCGACACAAAGAATTTACGTAGTACGACACTTGCCTACAGCTACGAGGTGTTTTTCAGTGTATATTAATTCTTTAAGAGTTTAATTACATGCCCCTTTGCCTCAGGGTAAGGATTTTATTTATAATGATAAGACTAGTTGAGCCGTCTTCAAACTATTTTAGTGTTGATTTGGCTCGTTTGTTGATCCATGTTGATGTCCTCTGAGATTATAATTAATAAAAATGACCTCCCATGTTTATCCCACGTGACATTAATTCTAACTTGAGCGACACATTTTATTTTTCTAAGTTAGGCCTGTCAGGGCTACCAAATATTTGGGCCATTATGGTTTACACCTCATAGAAAGTAATTTAAAGTCTCCTTTTATGTCAAGGTATATATCATATGCGAATATTACAATTTAATTTAAAAATCATTACTCACTTGAGTTGATAATTTTAAGAACTTTTTCATTACAAAATATTGTGTGTACATTAAAAAGTTATGCGTATAAATTATAATTTTTTTATAAATATTTTACAAAATTTATTATATACATTATTGAAAATCGAGTATGCAAATGAGACCTTGAAAATATGTAATGGATTGAGAGAAGAAAAATGGGCATGTTTGGTTTGCAACTATACTTTTATTTTTTGTGTTTAAATACAATTCTGATAAAAATTTGCGTTTGGCACACCTGCTTTTAATTACTGAACCATAATATTTCTGTGTTATAATCAAATTTGTCATAAAACAACAAAATGCTGTTTTCTAAATTCATTTTTTTTTTCAACTCAAAATTATTCATTGTTTATATTTTTATGCATATATACCTTAATATATAATATAACCCATGAGAGTAGCCAACTAACTTGGATCGCCCAAAGCCCTGCCCGACCCAAATTATAATCTAATTTGCTTACATGTATTTGAAACACACTAGAACACTCACATATATATATTCAAAGTAGTTACCAACAATTTCAGAGGAGATATTCAGTTACACCACGAATTATCCACGTGTTAATTGAGTTCCTTGTACAACTCAATTTCTTACTTTTATGCACCTATAAATTGTAAACCCTGACCTGGGGCAAATGGATATAATCTCGAGCATTTATTAACCTCTCCGTGAACGTTGACAAGTTGTCGAACTACGTATATCGTTGTTGTTGTGTGTGATTCTTGCATTTTATTTTTTGTGAATGTTTCGTGGAATTCTATTGTGATAATTTTTGTACTCACAACATTAATATATGTGTAATTCTTATAAATAATAACACAAAATTACCCATATTTATATTTTATTAAATTATATAACACACCAAGATCCATATATTAAATAATATTAGCAATAGATACATGATACTTATATATAGTTTTATACATCTCTCCTACTTTAAAAGAGGAGAGTTCCTCTTCAATGCTCAAAAGACTAAAGTACCCTCATTAAATTTAAAATACCTATTAGATCCTTAATGATAGTCTTACATATCTCTCCCCTATTTAATAACACAATATACGAAATACCCAAATCCATTCCTCCCATCTCTCTTATATTCATTCACACATACCAAACTATCCAAATTCATTCATCTTTCAACCTTAGAAATCAAAATTCAGTTATCTCAAATATTTACTCTCAAATACAAGACAACTCACATTCATTCACACATAACAAAACATCAAAATTCATTCATTCATCTTACAACCCTGAAAATCAAAATTCATTGTCCCAAGCATTTACTCTCAAATACATATGAAAAATCACAATTCATTCATCTTCCCAAAATAAAAATCAACACTCACCTATCCCAATAATTTAATTCTAGATTCATTCATCCTTTGAAATGGAAGCTAAAAAACCAACAGTCTAATATGCTACGTAAGTTATTTGTATATTAGATATGTCTATTTCATTGAAATTATATCCTCTATTTCATTGGTTGCTCTTGTTTCTTTTTCAAAAACGAAGGTGAACACTCCTAATTCCATCTATAATTTTTTATTATGTCTTTCATTGTTGCTGAAAATTATGCAGTTGTTAATTTAAAAACAATTACATAAATTTTATATAGATATCTATCTCATTAACAAATTTTTATTTTTATGCATTCATTGTACTTCCCAGTTTTACATGAATTGAAAAACCCTTATATACATTGACATATGTGTACTGATATATGCTTATTAATATAGGCCTACTGTTTTAAATGTTAATTTCAAAAGTGAATTTGAAAACCCTTAAATACGTTGACATATGCATACTGATATATGTCTATTAATATAGTCTTACATATCTCTCCCCTATTTAATAACACAATATACGAAATACCCACATTCATTCCTCCCATCTCTCTTATATTCATTCACACATACCAAACTATCCAAATTCATTCATCTTCCAACCTTAGAAATCAAAATTCAGTTATCCCAAATATTTACTCTCAAATACAAGACAACTCACATTCATTCACACATAACAAAACATCAAAATTCATTCATTCATCTTACAACCCTGAAAATCAAAATTCATTGTCCCAAGCATTTACTCTCAAATACATATGAAAAATCACAATTCATTCATCTTCCCAAAATAAAAATCAACAGTCACCTATCCCAATAATTTAATTCTAGATTCATTCATCCTTTGAAATGGAAGCTAAAAAACCAACAGTCTAATATGCTACGTAAGTTATTTGTATATTAGATATGTCTATTTCATTGAAATTATATCCTCTATTTCATTGGTTTCTCTTGTTTCTTTTTCAAAAACAAAGGTGAACACTCCTAATTCCATCTATAATTTTTTATTATGTCTTTCATTGTTGCTGAAAATTATGCAGTTGTTAATTTAAAAACAATTACATAAATTTTATATAGATATCTATCTCATTAACAAATTTTTATTTTTATGCATTCATTGTACTTCCTAGTTTTACATGAATTGAAAAACCCTTATATACATTGACATATGTGTACTGATATATGCCTATTAATATAGGCCTACTGTTTTAAATGTTAATTTCAAAAGTGAATTTGAAAACCCTTAAATACGTTGACATATGCATACTGATATATGTCTATTAATATATGCATACTGTTTTAAATGGTAATTTCAAAAGTATGCCTACTGATATAAAAAAATTTGGTACTATAGATTAAAAATTTCGAACCTCACTTGATGCTTATTTTTTATTCATTGACATTTGCCTAATGTTTGGGGTTTTCTTCTAATTCCAGAAATTTCAATCATGACAATAATTTATTTTAATTAGTTTCATAATGTGGAAGTTCAATACTATAATAATTGATGGTACTAAGACAACTACTTAATTTTTTTTATTTTTTTTGCCATTCTTATATAATATGATGTACTTACTCCTTACAAGCATGTTAACAATAGTAGGATTGTAATCTGATATTTCGTAAAAAAAAATTATCATTTAACTTTTTCGTAATTAAGTTTTAATTGAAATCTTGTAGGATATTGTCAATATTGGTGGTACAAGCTCCGATTGTAAATCTGAGAGTGAAGGAATTTCAATTTTGTTTAGGAGGTATGTGAAGTAGTTAATACCATATTGAAATTGTTTCCTATAATTTATATTCGATATGGTCATATATTTCCTTTGAAACTTTGTAGGATATTGTCAATATTGTTGGTGGAAGCTTGGATTATCAATATCATAGTGAAAGAATCTCACTTTTGTTTACGAGGTAATTCCAATTTATTAATGTATCATTGCGATTTTAATTATCAATTCTTATGGCCTGTAATTTAAAGAAAAATGGTTATTTAAATGTATCTTAACCATGTCCCCAAAATAATTCGTCCATCCTACTTTTCATTTTCTTGATAACATTTTTGGGGGACTTAGAGCTGACGATGACTGGTTTGATGAGATAGCACCAAATGGGCAAAACAATGTCGGTTTACTAGAATAGTTATGTTTAACAGGTGTAATCGCCATATAACTTTAGAACATATTGTGAAATGAGGGGAAGCATGTGCAGTGTTCAACGAAGTGTCTACGATCATAGAATCCAAATGTCCTCTTTGAAGTCTACTTGAGAACAACGGACTTTAATGAATCAGAGGGTAATGGAAAGGGAAAATGTAGAATTCTTTAAGGGGCAAAATAATGGCTATTACAAAATATAGCATTAGGCCTGATCTCAGGGGAGGTTAATGACAGTAGAAACTAAACAATCAAGTTCTGAAATCTAGCCATACAGTCATGATTCTGGACTCAAATTTCATTTTCTGTCATCATCTTCTACTTGAAAAGCTGCCATACAGTGGTTACTTTGGTCTCAAATTTCATTTCCCCTCATCATCTTCTCCTTGACAAGGTGAAAAAAATATGTCCATTTCTGACACATAATTAAATGAAGAAAATGTATCAAGTGTAAGATTTTGTAGTATATGCTTTCATTCACTAACAAACTGCTCAATTGTAATGTCGGTTGTTATGTTGTCTAGAACGTGGTCCTCTTAGTATTTATCCATATAATTTGTTGTATATCTAACTTTTGTTATCGTATGTGCATAAGATGTGTTTCCGTTGCCTCTTCTCACCCCACCATCAAGACAACAAAATTATCTAAGGCAGGGGGAAAACCAATTTTGAATCCTATAAAATTTTGACATATTATTTGTGCTTTACAGTACTTGACATTAATAATACGCGACCTGAACTTTGTTGTAAACAAAGTTCGCCATTTATGTGACCCTACGAATGATCACTGGACAACCTTGAAATAAAATTTCTAATATTTAAAGCACACTGCCACACTAGGTTTGTTCCTTCAAAAATCATCTCCACTTGATCTTCAGTCTTTTTTTTAAACTCGGAATGGGCTGCGTGTATCGATGATCGATGACGACTGATGGATATACCATTTATCTTGGTCAGAATCCCTCATCCACCAAATCTGAATATAAAGCACTCCCGATACTATCATACCTGAGCTCACATGTTTGTGCTCTCTCCCTGATGAACTTTGTGTCACTCTCTCTCGACCTCCTACATTGTGGTGCGACAACATCGTCGTCACCTACCTTGCATTTAATCAGATGTTCTATGCCCGAACAAAACAAATCGAAATTGATTATAATTATGTACATGAAAAGGAGTCCTCAAAGGAGCTTTTAGTCCAATTAATTTCTATAAAAGATGAAATTGTTGATATTATCACAAAAGTTTTGCCTTCAGTTTCTTCGTGACAAGCTACAGGTTCTCTCTTGATCCCCGTCCGCTTAAAGGAAGTGTATCAGACCAAGTCAATCTCCCACCTAATTACCCAGGTGTAATTTATCTGTTTTAGTTGAAATACAATTTCAAATGTTTTTGTATCCTTATTTAATCCATAAACTCTTATCATGTAATTAGTATATAAATCAGTAACTTCTCTCATTATACTATGAGAGAACAATTTTATCTCCAACACTGTGTGCATTAACTCATCACTGTTTATGTTCCCTTTGACGAATATATGATGTAGTGATGCATCTTTGGAGGTGAGATTCTCTGAGTTGTTTCATTTTGTTGTCGATAAGTAGGGATTAGTAGCAGACTACATTACGCGCATAAGTGGTCAAGATGTTAGGAATCCCAATTTATGGGGGGAGGAGGGAAGTAGGAGGTTGATGTGTTCTTTCGAATGTTGGAGGCATACAAGTGATAGATATTTTGCGTCCCCAAAATTCTGCATTTATAAATTGAATTTTCTCAGGTTCTGGAAATAGGTTTTGTAGAACCTAGAAGCCCTAGGCTATAAACATTGAATTAATATAGTTGATCTCTTGAGCATCATTATTTGTTATAAAAACTGCATATATGTAGATAATACTTTCCACTACTAGAGCATGAGATCCAAATAAGCCAAGAGTTAAAAATCCACCAACACATACACGCAGTGCCTTGCTTTGCCAAATGTATTGCAACCCTGTTGCATCAGTGTTGTTTGAGCATATGAGGTGTCATCTGGCTAGAGAATGGTGGAGGGTTCATCCTTTGCCTTTGAATGTTCGGTTGAGATGTTGCGAGAATTAGTTAATTCTTTTTTTAAATATCCATAAGAAATTCATCATAATCATGGAGTTCATCTCTCCGCATAAAATTCTATAAATATATCCATAAAATAGAAAATTCGAAGCCAAATCTCATTTACTTGAGATATGTCCAGCCCGAACAGTTTTTTTGACCGTGGCCTCACCTCCAGATTGTCGTGATTGGCTAAACATGATGTTATTATTATTCTTATCATCAAACACAACATTTTGGAGATGGTCTGCCAATATATCATCCTTGATCGTACATTTTTCCGTTTGAACTTTCAACTCTATAATTTGGACTTTAATTTACTGTAGAACAACACTACATAAGTAAATGTATTTGATGAAATAACATAAAGAATTGAATTATGCATTTAGTAAACATGTTCTCTACGAGTTAGAATTTGTTACCTGAGATCCTCTTTCCATTAATTTGATTTTTCTTTTGTAGTAGCCAAATCTTTCCTTAGATCATTAGTCTCAGCTTCAAGGCCTATTATTTCCCTTTTACACTCTGTAACTTCATGTTCCAAAATTACCTAGGCAAAAATCAAACTGATTTCATTCAGTGGACATGCCTATGAAATGAATAAATTTTTCGTTATCATTTTACGGGTGTAGTGCATCAACAATATGATATATAATGCAAACTGTTTGGCCATAAAACCAATATGGCAAGGCTTGTATGGATAACTTAACAATATAAATGTGTCCACCAATTAACTATGTTAGTCGTCAATCTCGAGGGATCAAAACACATACCTATATATTAGACTTAACCCCAAATTTAAAATACATTAATTTTCCATTTATTTTTGGTAAAGAATTAGGCTATAGGCGAAAATTTGAATCTTTTTTAGTAACTAAGAGGACAATCTCTCATTTATTCAATATCATCAACCACCATGTCCATAGATAATGGCAAGATGTTTTTCCTTTTAGATTAGATTTGTTTTGTTCTTACCATGAGTTTAGTCTATTGTATCTCTAGATCTGATATTTTTTATTATCTAGACCTTTGGTGACTTTTGGGTTGCTCATTAGTGTATTCGATAGTAGATACTAACTGATTTCATGGACCAAAAAATAGATATCAACTCACACGAAGGATCCAATAGGCTGCAGCTTAACTCTGTTAGAGCGATTTTTTGAAGTACCTTTCTCTGCCTTTATTTGTCTAAAGTTTTACCATTTCAAACTCATCCCTTTCTCCCATTTGTCCACTTACTTTCCTCATACCCTTTTCAATTTGTTTACCATTATTATTCAAATAGAAAAGTTTCTGAAACCTATAACCAACCCTACCTTTACTGTCTGTCCTCTTTTACTTGTTGGTTTTATTTTTTGCTCCTAGGTAGCACGAGCATCTAAAGGACGAATGGGAGGTCACCCTCATCCATGTTTTAGGCCATAAAATATAGCTTTTTATCATAATATTCCAACGCCAGATGATGTAATCGAATCCAGATGATTGTGGTGGCCTCTCTTGATTTTGTTAGGCTATATTTTTGCTCTCATTGCCTAATTGTTAAGTAATGATTTAGTATTAACCATGTACATCCAGTGAGAACATGATTATAGTTTTCCTTTGTATAGAACAAGAAAACAAAATGAAGTACTGTTAGACATTGGATGACCAAAATCTG
Organism: Sambucus nigra; assembly: GCA_949130495.1. NCBI lineage: Eukaryota > Viridiplantae > Streptophyta > Magnoliopsida > Dipsacales > Adoxaceae > Sambucus > Sambucus nigra. The sequence continues at coordinate 160,817,098 of OX422209.1, read as the reverse complement.
GATTAGTGTTGGGCAATTAGACATCTCTCTCTTTCACCCCGCGCGCGTGTGTGTGTGTGTGTGTCTTTAAAGGCAAAATGAAGTGTTATAGACGGAATGTTCTCTGTAGTATGCCCTTAATCATGGTTTTAATTTATAATTACGTGGTTTATGTTTGTTAAGGATACACATGTTATGTGTTTTCTCTCCGATTGCAATAGTTAATTCATTCTTCAATATTTTAATTACTTCTTTTTAATTATTGAATAATTAGAGTATCGTGAACATCCATTTTCCTATTCCAATCAGCACACTACTGAGCTGGGGGAATCAATGACACTTCACTTGAGTTTCCCATGATAAATGTGTTTATTAACTGAAATAAAAAGTTAACAAACGCAACTTATATTCATAGGTTTAGGGGATGTTACCTACATAGTACAGAAGTTTTGTTTCAGCCATTTTTCTCCTTTTTTTTCCTGTGTAAGACAGATGAATTTTTTTCTCCAGTTTGATTCCCGTGTAGTTTATATCTGATTTTTTCATGTATACCTTTAATGGTGAAAGAACATAATGTCACAAAAATTATGTTAGTGAGCTATAGTCAAATAACTACAATATTTCCACCCGTTCCTAATCTTTTCCAATATCTTTGGCGGGACACATATGACAAGGAGAGAGGGTCCGTTTCGATAAAATATATTTTTTTATAAAAATCTTATTTTTTAAAAAACTTTATTTTTAAGAAACTGAACTTTTTATTAAAAAATATATTTTCTATAAAAACTTTCATCGCTTCAAAGGAAAAGGTAATATCGTTGTTATTAACAATTCAAATTCATACATAAATTAAAAACACTCAATACTAATTACGTATACTTAATATTCATATTTATTCTTTTATTCCACAGGGAATTATGCACTCGGACTATATTCAAAAGTTATATATGTGCATTGGCAAAATCTACAATTCTACATTAAAAGGAAATCGCTTAAAGATTCGGATCGAAAGCTTGCACGTTTCGTCGCTCATAAAGTTGAAGAGGAAGAAGAACCTTTGAATCCAAACAAACGTCAAAAGCAATATATTTGATGAATACATTTTCGTTTTTTATTACAAATTGTTATTTTCCAATGTCTTCCCAAAACAAATGATCTATTGCTTTGCATTTTACATTTTTAATAACTCGAATTCATTCATAGTAATTTTTTCAATTTCATCAAAATTCTTATCTTCTTATATCATTGTCACTACATTCTTTCACACAAATCGTTTAGTTCACTTCGTTAGCTGTGCTGAATTTGTTATAGAATTTACGCTCTACATAAAATATTTTGAAATTTAAAGATTCTTATTCATTTATCCAAATACTGAAGTTGAATATCTGGACTCGCCCACACGTGCAACGCACGTGGGCACAACTAGTGTATTATTAATGTATGAAATAATATAAAATATACATATAATGCAAATATATTAAAAAAAATATTATCAATTCATGTATGTCATTAATTTTATTGTGAATTATACATGCAATATCATAATATATATATATATATATATATATATATATATTAATATTAATAAATATAAAAAACTAAAATTTAAAATTATATTTAAAAACGGTATTTAAATTGAAATTTTAAAAACATGAAAACGGGTCCTCATGGACTAAAATACCCTATTAATTACTAGATCGAGTATGCTATCTTGCACCGAAACCGTCACATAGAAGCTGACGAGGATGCCAAAAAGTATTAAGCTGCTGGTTGAACACGTGTTCCCATCGCTTTTGATTTGACTCGGCGGAGCCACCGGAGCGAGAAATTTCGTTCCTGACAAATATATTGACGCAAACAAACAAACAAACAAAACCACTTCTCAACAGATTTCCATTTCATTTACTTTCATTTGAATTTCATTTCCCCATTTTTACACCCTTCCCCTTCCCCTCTGCCTTCTCTCACATCACGTACACACACATACACACATATTTTGTATATGGAGATGAATGTAAGAACTTGAAATGATCCATCCATAGATCCGATTAAAAATCAAATCTAGGTACGTAAATTTCCATTTTTTGTTTTGCTGTTTGCGATATATTCTTCGATCTCTAATCTCCAGTTAAAATTTTCCAGATCGGTGGGGTTAAAAAGGAATAACAATAACAATGCCTTCGCACGCGGATCTGGATCGACAGATCGAGCAGTTGATGGAATGCAAGCCTTTAGCGGAGGCAGAGGTAAAAATTCTATGCGATCAAGCTAGGGCTATTCTCGTAGAGGAATGGAACGTTCAGCCCGTCAAATGTCCGGTGACGGTGTGTGGTGACATTCACGGACAGTTTTATGATCTGATTGAGCTGTTTCGGATAGGTGGAAATACTCCTGATACCAATTATCTTTTCATGGGAGATTACGTTGGTGAGTTTTTTGTTTTTGTTGGTGAGATATTTTTAGAAAGGTTATTTGATGTTCTGTGCAGCAATTAGGCTCTGGAAAGAAGATTTGATGTTGAAAAGATCTGTGTTGATTGACTGGTGTAATTTGTTTTCTATTTGTAGATAGGAGTGAAATTATACACTCTGAAGCGGTGGAGATTATTTGCTAGTTATATATGTTGAGCTATGTTCCATGTTTATAATATATTGACTACAGTTATTGAGTCTATGAAGAGGCTTGATATGTGGGGAATTTGTCATCTGAACAAGAGGCTAAGGTTGTGTATCTCCCTCAAAAGAATTTTTTTTCCAACTAATATAATGTTCAAATGTGGAAAAAATTTCAACAGGAAAAATTGCACAAACGCATCAACTGTTGCAAAATATGGAATCTTTCATATAAAGTTGAATCCATAAACAAGCATCATGGTGTAGGGCTTCCTTCTCATTTAATATCCCCCGGTCCGAGGAGCATTGTGATACAATGCCCACAGTTTAACATTTTTTTGGGTTTCCTTCTAAGGGCTATTGTTTAATTGCCAGTAAAGGCCTCATTATCTATGCATGATTTAGGTTGTTAGTAAAGGCACCTCTAATTTTCTGAAAAAGAAGTATCAAAATAAAAACCAAAAGGGTGATTTTAAAAACAACATTTGTAGTTGCCAAAGTTTAATTTTGGTAAGAATTGAATTGGTCAATAAACAAAAGACTTGAACGTTAGGGAATTATATAAGAAGTTTTCATAGCTGCTTTAGGTTAGTATATTTGGGATGCATGCCCCATATATTCCTTTGGTCTTTTTTGATAAAATGGATATAATTGTTGATGTTATGCACCTAAAAGGATGTGAACTTTGGTCTTTCTATCGTGAATTATGTATTAGCTTTCTCGTCTATGTAGGCGCATTTGTAGAATTCAGTCCAGGGATTTAATGTTGTAGGATAACTAATATTATGCGTGCTTCAATGCTATTAGGTTATGTTTGGCAGTTTTGGAGAGAAAATAAAAATTCAGTCCAGGGATTCAATGTTGTAGGATAACTACTTATATGCGTTCTTCAATGCTATTAGGCTATGTTTGGGAGTTTTGGAGAGAATAAAAATTCAGTCCAACAGATTCAATGTTGTAGGATAACTAATTTTATGCGTTCTTCAATGCTCTTTGGCTACGTTTGGGAGTTTTGGAGAGAAAAGAAAAGAAAAGAAAAGAGAAGAAAATTTTATTAGGAGATAAAAGAAAAGAAGAGAAGATAAATTAATATTCATTATATTGTTTGTGGGAGTTAAGGAGAGAAGGTAAAATAACTTTCTTTTTTGTTGTTTGGGAGTTGGGAGAAAAATAATTTTCTTAAGAGGAAGACGGTAAAATTTATTAAAAAACTTTCCTATTCCTCCGTTTCTTTTCAATTTGGAAAGAAAGTTTTGCAGAGAAGAAAGGAAGATTTTTTTTTTTTTAAATAAACATTCCTTTCTTTCTCTCCTATTAAACTCCCAAACAAGAGAAAGTCTATCTCCTAAATTCCAAAACATATAATTCTTGCATCTCTTAAAAGGTGATTTTTTCTTTTGTTGGTTATTAGAAACAAATTTTTGAAGAAGCTAAAGTTATCTCCATATGACATGACTACTGAAATTTAAAACTTTGACATGTCTATGGAAAATTTAAAAGCCTCTGCGGTAGCTACATGTTTGACTCGAGGAGCTTTGCATTGTTATAAGCTATTCTCCCACTCTACTTCATAAATTTCCCTTTCTAATGTTTTATATTAGAGTAGAGTGGTGCATTTAGAGGGTTGTACATTGTCAAATTGAATGCCAACTATTTTTATAACAAATAACACACAATGATCATGCTTTATGAATTATGATGTTATGAATAAGTATTAAGATGTTTATATAATGAGCATTGCTGGAATGATTTGTGGAGTTGAATAGCTACTAAAGAATGGAAGAATCTTTGAGAATGAGGTAAAATGAGAAGAATGGAGTGAGATAGTAGATGGAATATCCACTGGCCCATGAGTAGGTCGGATGAGTGAAATGTAAATTGAAAGTTCCATGTATCCTGCAAAATTTTTAGGATAGAACTTAATTACTACGGTTGTGTTACATCAGGGAACGGCTTTGTACCGCCGAAATGGTTCAAAGATTTGGTTCCGGCTGCCATTCTTAACTCGATATCGATTTCAGTTTTGTTTCAGGCGAGACAATACAGATATATTTTTTTTAGAAAATAAAAATAACCACCCGACTCTGCAACTTGACTAGGTGATGGGGCTTTGTTGACTCGGCAAGTTCTTGATGTTTTGGTGTCGAGGCGTGAGGGATGCCAAGTGTAGATGATTTCATTCATATATATGTACAGGTGACGATTTTGGAATGTTGAGTGACAAAATAAATTCATACATCTAACTTGGGAACCGACCTCGAGATCAACAAAAAGACTTACCAAGACAGTCCAAAGCCCTCAAACCACCTCACAGTGTAGCCAAATTCGGTTCACAATCTATTCTGCAATCTTGCAAATCCCATACCTGATTAGAAGATGCTTACCCATTTTTCTTTGAATTCTCTAAAGTCAAATTGGCACTTCTAATTGATGTTTGTATCGTCTCTTCAAAAACTTGCGACAACTATTGCTACATCAACTTTACGTCATCATTCTCACTGTTAGTTGGCTAACCTCACCCAAAACTAAACAAGGTATCCATGCAGCTCTCAATTATGAGTATGGCACCTGAATTGATATTACACACAGTTTATTTCTTAAATCTTCCACACTATACCAAAAATCCACAGCTATTTGATCAATGTTGCATGGAACGTGGTTCTCTCCTCTACATGGTACATTGCTTTAGACGGTGGGGGTAGGCTTAGTTGATTCACTACTTTGAATTGGCGAACTTTTGAACTCTTTCTTTTACTAAGATTACAAGTATTTTGTCAAAAAACATGTACTCCACCAACATGGAAAGTTCCACTATATATAGTGTATAGTCTTTATATTGTAATGATTTATAAAATAAACATATAAAGCATTTTTGTATATATATATTGGATGAGAAGTTCTTTATCTTATGTTATTGTAGTCAAAAGTTGCATTAAAATGGTAATATTAAAATCGGGACACTTTTGGAGATCTGGATTGAAGACTCGGGTCGTGCAATTTTGGATCATGATGCGTAGGGGTGTGCGGTGATCCCGGTAACTATGTATCTGATACATGTTCGGTGAGCAATCCACAAAAGTAATGTTGTCTCTAGCGTTCTTCTGAAAACGCACCCTTCTCCCATCGCCGGTTTCTATGAACTCACTAAACTTCTCCCAACCCTTTCTTATGGCCTTCCACAGCCTACTCATAAGGCCCATATGGATCAGTTGGCCTCCATCTACATTGGAGAGAGCCACATGTAGTCACCAATAATGCGTCTCCATATTTTATCCTTCTTAGAAATTTCAAAACCACTTGCGCAAAAGTGCTTGAATAAAATGACAAACGTCTATAATCCCTAACCCGCCCAACTCTCCCCCCCCTCTCCCTCCTCCCTTTCTCAATTTCTTCTCCTTCATGATTTTTTTAATAATATTTTTATTCTTTTTGTTCATACCTTCCCTCCTTCCTTTCTTTTCTCACTTTTAAAAGGCATCTTTTCTTTTCTCTGGGTTCTTCGTGGAGTAACCTTTCAAGTGCTTAGTCGCCGTGGTGTGTGTGTGTTGGAATTCTCTATATCAGTTGCAGGTTGGGAATTGTTTTTTTTTCCCACCATGGTTGTTTCCTATTTAGTCAAGGATCCTTTGGAGGGCTTGGATTTTGTGTGTGTGTTTGTGTGTGGGGTGGGGGTGGTGGTGGTGGTTCGCAGAATGTGTTTCCGGCGGCTGGTTTTGTCTCTTGTCACCGTGTTCTGTGCGCACTGATGAGCAGGCACGGGACGGCTCCACTCATTTGTTTCCTTCCTTCTTCGGTTGAGTCGCCGGGAAGCTTCCAAGTTGGTGCAGCTGTACGCTGCTCCTTCTGCCTATGCTGCTGATTGGGTAGGGTAGTTGGTACAAAGATTGCTGATGTTTTGTAGATCTCAGTGCTCTCTATTAGTATTGCCGTTGCTTTATTTTTTGCTGCTGGGCTGCCTCATGCTACTGCTATAAGGCTCCTGCTTTGCTGCAGCTCTTTATTTCCAACAGATGGCGTCTGTTATCGTCAGTCTGCTGTCAAAGTTATGGGGATGATGTTCCTTTGGGGATTTTGGCTAGTGAGAAGCTAGTTGTGGTCTGTGGGTGTACCTTGCTTTGGTAATTGCTTCTTAGTTTTATGAAACTAGGTGGATGTCCAATTCGGGGTTAGGTTTTTTATTTTTCGACATATTTTTTTCTTTTCTTTTTTTGGTTTGCTTTTTTGATCCTGAATCTAACATTTAGGTCTGGTATATGTTCTCTCTCTCTCTCTCTCTCTATATATATATATATATATATATATATATATGGTCATTGGGTCTTGCGCAATCCCATATTGCCTTGGACAAAACAAGAAGAAAAATTTAATACTTCCACTTGCTATAAAATGTGTTTCTTTTGGGTGACAGATAGTGTCATAAATACTTTTATGTATTGTAAAAGGTTCTCACAACGTCTAATAAGTGAATATAGTGGGGTCAAACTCGATATAGCAAAATAATTGGGGTCCAAAGACCAAAAACTCTTTCATAAATACTTTTATGCAAGGTTCTAAAAAACGCGGGGCGTGGTCGAGGCGTGGAGGCCAAGCCTTAAGCCTTGGAAGCCTAGGCGGGCCTTGGCGTAAAAAGGCGTGAAAAGGCGTTTAGGCCTTCTTAATATATTTTAATATTTTTAAACCATAAAAAGGCTAATAAAATACTAAAATTGTACATATTATAAAAATATGTCCGAATATATGCAAATTAAAATACTATTGGATTATTTTGGATGAAATAATGTCCGATTAGTAAATTTTTTTTTTAAAAGGCGATATCGTTTCACTAAAGCATTGTTGTTTTTAGAAAAAAAGTGCGCCTTAAGGGTTTTACCAAGAATAAGGCGTGAAAAACTTAAGGCGAGGCGTTTCTCCCAAGCCTTAAGCCTAGGCGGAGCCTAGGCGGGTTTTTTAGAACAGTAATATGTATTATAGAAGGTTTTCACTATCTGTCATATAATGTGTTGCTTTCGGGTGGCAACGTCTAATAAGTGAATATAGTGGGGTCATACTCAATATAGTGGGTTAGGTTTTTTACTTTTTGACATATTTTTTTCTTTTCTTTTTTTGGTTTGCTTTTTTGATCCCGAATCTAACATTTAGGTCTGGTATATGTTCTATATTAATTTATATATATATGGTCATTGGGTCTTGCGCAATCCCATATTGCCTTGGATAAAACAAGAAGAGAAATTTAATACTTTCACTTGCTATACATAACGGCTTATCTTTTTTATTTTTTATTTTTTTTTCTGGCTCCCATTTGTTTTGCATACCAAGTTTTTGCCCCCTACAATTTTCACTTCTTGGACTTGTCACTCAAAAATGTCATAATTACTTTTATCTATTGTAAAAGGTTCTCACAAACTGCCATAAAATGTGTTGCTTTCGGCTGGCGACATCTAATAAGTGAATATAGTGGGGTCAAACTCCATATAGCAAAATAATTGGGGACCAAAGGCCAAAAACTCTTTCATAAATACTTTTATGTATTATAGAAGGTTCTCACTAGCTGTCATATAATGTGTTGCTTTCGGGTGGCAACGTCTAATAAGTGAATATAGTGAGGTCAAACTCAATATAGCAAATAATTGGGGACCAAAGACCCAAAACTCTTTATTATCACGTTATGTGAAAAGGCTAGGCATTATGTTAATGTCTTTGACTATGTAGTTTAATATAGGTCTGCTTGTATATTCTAACAGTTTACGTATAATAATGCTCTAGCATTTTCTAATCACTATTCAATTAATGCAGATCGCGGGTACTATTCAGTGGAGACTGTCACCCTCTTAGTGGCTCTGAAAGTTCGTTATAGAGATAGAATTACAATCCTTAGAGGAAACCATGAAAGCAGGCAAATTACGCAAGTGTAAGAACTTCACTTTCTCAACCGTGTTAATTGCAATCTGATGGTTTAAATCCTTGTGAAGGTCACGTACAAGAACCGTCTCTCTATATATACATACCCCATCATTCTAATGAACAAAAACTGTGGTCCTGAGACTTTATAAGGATTTAGAAGGGTTATGTTCTTCAAATTGCAAGTTGACTGCATATTGATATAAACAATGTGGAAGTTTAACAAATTATATTATTTTCTCTAAATAAAATTACAAGAATATTTGGTCCCATAGCTCAATAATCCTTGACCACCTTATTACCCAATTGCCGTATGCATTGTTAATTTATCTCCTAAATTTGACTCTGTAGTATTGAAGAGACTATATTATATTATTACTGTATATATATTCCTATGTTCCCCCTTAATTCAAACCAATGCCACCTGACATCTTACTTTCGTAGGCTGCATATGTTTATTTACTCTTAGCTCTATTTAGAGCCATATTACTGTCAAATCTCTCGCCATGACCTTTTTGTTTTACTTCATTAAATTATATAATAATCACGAAGGTGGGTATATTTTTGAATAATGAGTGATATTACAGATAGTTTCAACAATGAAATAGAATACAAAAGCTTGCTATAATCTCATCTAGGAATGAATCATAAGTTGACAGTGCCGAAACTATAAATTAGGATAGGTGACTAAAGCTAATAATTTCATAATTTGCAGCTTCAGTGAGGTTGTCTTTGTAATATTCTTCATAAATGGAGTAGAATTATCCTCTGTACATTATGTAGCAAAGTGCTTCTTCCATTATCTAGCATTTTATCAATTCTAGTGATATTTTGATCCATATTGTTAATGCGAAGTTAATTATAGCTTACACTGCTTTACACTCCCAAACCTTCATGATGTAACCAAATCAAGTGGACAGCGGGGCAATTAATTTATTTCATGGCCTTCCATTGTCAGCCTGAGATGGCAGGATCTTCTTTGTTTAGTAATAACAAACCATGCTAATGCGACTCTATTGATGAGGAACCGAATCATATGTGAAAGCTCATTTAATATACATACATACATACATATATATATATATATATATATATAATTATCAAAAAATGTAATTTTTTAAAAAATAAGTAGCTATGAAAGCCCCCCCCCCCCCCCCCCCCCAAAAAAAAAAAAAAAAAAAAAATTAAAAACAACATTCTTCCCATCCATTCATGCTCATTTAAATTTATAGTTTCATCATCCTTGCTAATTTGTTCAACGCAAATGACTAAAATGAAGTATTACTATCACGTGAAACGTAAACACACAAGGTTAGTGGTTGTGGTTTCAGTTATGAGAAAGTAAAGCATATGGTGGTCCCGTGAAAATTTTGTTTAATGTGCGAGGTGTGCGTGGCAGAGAGAGGTGAGAATAAATAGGGAATATTATCTAATTGTTAAATTATCATTTATTCTATTAGTTTCCTATTAGGTTTTTATTTCCTCATTTCTTGTTTCCTTGTTTTTTAATCAAGGATTAGGGTATCTATAAACGAGAGCCAAGTCTCCCTTTTATAATTTATTTTTGGTGTTCATTTTTGAAGGAGTGCAACGCGAGGACTTCTCAGGGTCACCCATTTCCCTCTCTGTGGGTGTAAATATGAGTGTATTAAGTCTTTCGTGAAATTTTCTATAAAAATGGTATCAGAGCGTAGTCGGTCGCGGTGTTGAGAAATAGTATGGATTTGTCAAATAGTTGTCGGAGGCGAAAGGCGCACCAAGGACCCCGTGGAATCCGGGCGCAAGGCGAGGCGCGTGTCTGATTGAAGCGAGACGCAAAGTCTATAAAACATGCAAACGTTGTATATTTATAATAATAAGATCATTTATGATCTAAAATTTGAAATATATAGCATAAATTACTATAATACATGATTATAAAGCGAGTAAAAGAAATGTCTTATTATACAAACCATATGAAAAAATATATATTCAAATATTAAATTTGCTTAACAGTTAATTATCCAATAATCAACAAAAGAAAAGATACTGATATATTTGAGAAAAAAGACCTTCCAATCTGTGAAAAGAAAAATTAAAATCAACATATAAATTGTTCTAAGATGCAACGCTATTGGAGCTCAATTTTGTTTGTTTCATTTTGCCTAAGTAGGGATTAGTGAGAAAGATAAAGTTTCACTAAGAACCAATGACTTGCTTTGGTAAGTTTTGGGGTGGGTAATCATCTAATATTCCATATTTTATAAGTAATATGTAAAATAGCTTATCGATGGTTCATTCTTGTATTGGAGGTGTTATTCAAAAAAAATTAATGAAGGCGCGTCTTAACCGCACCTTGAGCCTGGACCCTAGGTGCACAAAGCGCCTTATTGAAGGAACCTTGCTTGAGTGGTGCAAGACACCGATGCTCTCCCTATAGGTGAGCCTGGAGCCTAGGCGCACGCCTTTAACAACAGTGGATTTGTCGTTGTCAAAAGAAATATCCAAAATATGAAAAGAGCATTATGATAAATGTTGGACAAGTCATCGAGAGTGATGCGTTGATTGAATATCTCAAAGAAGAGTATAAGGCCGTTGAACACGACTACTGAATGTGTTTAGGGATGAGTTCACTAAGCCATCACCTATTTCCCGGTAACCATAGTTGTCAAATCGAATTATGAATCGGAAACCCTATGAATCGTTAATCGTGAATCGAATCGTAAGAATCGATATAAACGTAAAATATTTTTAGAAAATAATATATAAATGCAAAGAGAACACATTAAGAATAGGGATAATTCAAGGCTAGTCCTATTTATTGGGTCAAAGATGCATCAAATCCCATTGATATTTTTTAATGCACCAAGTCCTTGTTCATTATAGACTACATATATTTAGACAAATATACCCTCACACATACCAATTTTAAACCCACTTACTCTTTCTCTCTAAAAATAAATACATAATCCTACGCTCTCTCTCTAATAGCCCACCTCTACCTCCACCCCCACCCCACCCACCCCACCCCACTGGAGACTCGCCGGAAACAGCCCACCGGAAAATCTCGTCGAAATTTTCACTGGAGTGTTTCTCTCTCCTCATTTCTCTCTCTTCGTTTATTTCTTCGTTTTTTTTGGTCTGCGCCAACAGCACCATTGCAGAGTTATCTTCGAAAAAAATGGAGGTTTTACAGAAACAGTAAATTTATCTGTTTCGATTTTTTCGTTAAAAAATATCGAATATGGGTGTTGTTTAATAGATCTCGACGAGTAGATTCCAAATGTATAAATTTTTTGAATTTTGGATTTGTAAATTTGAAGTTCTGGACTTTTAAAGATTTGGTAGTTTTTTTTTTTTTAAAAGACGTGACAGTTGTAAATAGTTGTGAGGGTGTATTTGTCATTTTAATGTGCTGAGTTGGCAAAATAAGACCTTTGGCACCATTGACTCAGTCAAAGGATCTCTTGCCTCATTGACTAAGTGAATGGGACTTGAAAATAATTACCCCTTAAGAATATGCAATAAAACATATCATGACCTAAAACCAATTATAAGGACATGATTTCATTAAAATATAACTAACAAAATGAACTTCCATGTCCAAATTGTGACCAAACAATACCGCCACCTACAATGTCCCAATTTAAACACAACAATATATTATACAATATAATGACACAAATAAAAATTAAATATAGCACTACATAAATACGTTATAATCATAGTTGTCAAATCGCGAATTGTTTACTCCCCGAATTGCGAATCGTGAATCGAATCGGTCGAATCGGAACCAAATGATAATAATGTAGTGAAACATACGTAAATTGATTTAACACTATCGAATTGGTAATTGAGCATGATATGACAAAAAAACTAATCGTAGCACGTGATAACATACCAAAATATATCACAAAAATTAAACGTAGCACATGTTCTCATTCATTTTAAGCTTAAAAATGTAAAAAACAAAAATAAAACATAAAATATCATCATCAATGATAATTTTTCTTCATTCATCATCATCAATGATAATTTTTCTTCACATCATCGTCATCATCAAGGCCCAGATCACCATCATCATCATCATCATCATCATCATCATCCTCTATGACAATTCGATCTCCCTCCTCTTTAAATTCCTCTTCATCTTCATCATCGTCCTCCTCATCATTTAGAATTTCAATATCTTCATCTACGACTTGTTTGCCTTTCCCTTTGGCATTTAAATTCCTTGGTCCTATATAACACAAAATAATTTTGACGTATATTAACAATAAGATTAGCATATATTAGTAACAAATAAACAATAATTATAATAATTTCACATATTTTCACCTTGCTTCCTCTTTTTGCTAGGCCGTTCATATTTGAAGTATTCGTGAACATCCAACCATGAATGGTCGGTGGGAAGACATGATTTCTCTAAGTGATCCACTTATCAGCGTCCTCCATATCGGATAGACAAATTGGATCGAAGTCACCACATTCTCTCCTTTGCTCTCGTCTCGTTTCAAGTTGAAGATTATACTTCACGAAAACAAGAGCATTCAACCTTTGTTGCTCCAAACGATTTCTTTTCTTGGAATGCACAAAATCAAATGTGCTCCAATTTTTCTCACAACCCAGTCACACTACATATGAGACAAGAACTCGTATTGCAATATTTTGAAGCTCCGTTACATCTTCACCAAAACTTTTCCACCAATTGGCTATATAAACAAAACAAAAGAATATAAAAGATTCAGCAACATATAAATTCATTAACATAAAAAGATCAGCAACTTATAAATTGATTAACATAAAAAAAAGCAGCAACATATAAACTCACCGGGTTATTTTTCATCTCCCGTTAGAGTTGCCGAACTTCTACTAGACAATTCCGCACACGTTTTAAATTTATCCATTTGCTCTTGTACGGTGATTATTGTATCGGTGTCCGGACGCATCCTCTCTATAGTGTCATACAAACCACACTTCACTTCTCTATCGGCCTTAAAGTCGTCATTGAAATGGAATCTTCAAATATAAATAAAAAATATATTATAGTCCTTTATATAATATAAATTAAAGGGGTGAACCCGGGCGCAACGGTAAGGTTGCCCCCGCTGTGACCTGAGGTCACGGGTTCGATTCACGGAAACAGCCTCTCTGCGCAAGCAGGGGTAAGGCTGCGTACATCCAGCCCCCCCAGTACCCCGCAGTGGCGGGAGCCTCGTGCACTGGGTTTGCCCTTTTATATAATATAAATTAAAATATAGTGGAATCTTCAAATAAAGAATTTAATATAAATCATGTTACCTGGGGTTCAAATAGTATCCCGCGGCATGAAGTGGCCTATGAAGTTGAAGATCCCACCTCGTATCAATTATTTTTCAAATCTTCATATATCTCTTCTCTACGTGATTAAAATTAACCGCAATTTGCTCCTTCACCCGATACATAGCTTCATTCATATATGTAACCCATTACTGGTTTTGCATCTCCATCAACAAGCCTTAAAACTTTGTAAAGTGGATGTACACTTTTCAAACAAAATTGAATCACTTTCCAGAAATTTGTATCACCCAAAAGGATACCCTCCACTTTCTTCGCATCCACCTTGTTGACAAAAGTTCCATTCATCCAATTGATCGACGTAAACATACGCCTCAATGCCTCTTTATTTTCTCCAAAACTCTTCAATGTGAGAAAGGAAGTGCAAATCTAGTTGCTCCTGCTCTAGTAAGTTTATTTGAAAATCTTCTAAACAAATCAAGCACTTATGTATGCCTATAAATATACACGGTAACTTCCCTTGCCTTTGTAATTCTGTTTTGAAATATAGGCAAGTTACCAATGTCGGCAAGCATCAGATCAATTAAGCGGGCGGTACACGGGTTTCAAAATAAATTCTTTATTTTCTCTTCCAATAACCTCCCCGCGGCTACATACACCGATGCACTGTCCGTCACTACTTGCACAACATTTTCTTCCCCCAATCTCTTCTACCATACTATCAAGCAACTCAAACAATCTCACCGCATCCTTGATGACCAAGGAGGTGTCCACGGATTTAAGAAAAACCATTTTGTTCGGACTATTCTCTAAAAAGTTAGTGAGCGATCGTGATTTTCTATTGCTCCACTCATCTGACATTAAAATGCACCCCTTTTTTTCCAATCCTTTCATACTTCTCCAACATGCTATGTACACTTTCCACTTCCTTTTTCAAACACGTGACCCTACCTTCATGATAGCTAGGGGGCTTCAATCCCCTGCCATAATCTCCAACTCTCCAACTGACACCAACATCCTTTTAAAAAGTCGACACTTCATAAGATTGAATGATAGAGCATTCTTATAGAAAAAACTCAATATATCCTTACATACCGGCTCCCTAGCCTTTAGCATTTGATTCATAGTTTGTTGTTTACCCTTCCCCCCCACCACAAATAACAAACCTATCCATTCCTCTTTTCGCCTTCCCCATCGAAGCCCCCTCATCATCATTCCCCTCTTGAAAGCATTCATCTTCGACATTTGCTTGACTTTGATTGCTACCGACCGTGGAAGTAACATTTTGACATAAATACTCTTGAAAAATATATTCTAATGGCCTTAGGACATTGTTCACACGTACTAGTATCGCTATGAGTCCCCGCAAATTTTTTTTTTTATTTGGAAAACTCTTCCCCATTTTATTGCTCCACAATAATTATATTTCAATTGCATTCTATTGTTCTCATTCACCTTGGTACAATGAGCCCAAGTTAGATCCGTTTCTTTCTTGCCCTTTGACTTTACCGTCTTGATTTTCAAAAATCAAAATCAATTTATTTAATAAACAACGCATGTTTTTATAGCAAAAACACATGGTTTTAAAAAAAAAACAGCAAATGAACTTCAAATACAGCAAAAAAAAACGCAAAAATGCATGTTTTTATAACAAAAACGCATGGTTTTGTAACCCAAAAAAAAAAAACACAGCTAAAGAACAGCAAAAAAAACCTTCATGTTTTTATACAGCAAAAAAAAACCGAATGTTTTTATAACGAAAAAACATAAACGCATGTTTTTATTATAATATAAATGATCTTATAAGGAAAAAAAACATCAAAAGAAAACAACAGGTATTGAGAGAAACAGCAAAGAAAACCCGTAACAGGAAAAACATCAAACAAAACTAAAAAAAAGACTTACCTTCATTTTTTTGAGAGACACAGCAACAAGAGGGTTCGTTTGGCTGAAATAGAGGGTTACGACCCAACAACAAGAGGGTTCATTTGAGAGAAGTAGCAACAAGGTTTTGAAATAGAGAAGCAGCAACAACTGATTTTGTTTTTGGTTTCGTAATAGGGTTACGACAAGAGTCGTATAAGATAAATGAGCTGTTTTTTAAATAAAAAAACACGTGCAAAATTGACAGGCGAGAAAAAAAAACCTAGCCAACATGAATCGTAAAAAGGGACGATTGTCGATTCCGAATCGTATCACACGATACTATGCTGAATCGAACGATTTTTTGATCCTTTCCGATTCTAAGCTTGATTCGAATCGTTTTGGTATGGAATCGAATCGAATCGTGCGGTTCGACTCTCGAATCGGACGATTTTGACAACTATGGTTATAATCATATAATATAACTTATAAATTTCTTGCACAAGATTTGTTGGCTTCAATTGAACGCAAAGCTACCTCCCTCTCTCGATCAACTTTAAATAGGTTGGAGAGAAGAAAAAGTGATCGCAACACGAAATAGAGGAAATCGTAGCTTTGAACAGGTTAGAAGAGAAGAAGAAAAGTGATCACAATTTAGGTTTCGTTCTAGTACGTGTTTCAGTCACTCTCTCTTTCGCAAAGGATAACTTTAGTTTGTACTAACTTCTTCTTATTATTTTAATAATCAAATATTTTTTAGGGTTATTTTAAAAGGAACAAAAAACGATCACGAGCTTTAAGTTTGTTGAAAATACCAACATCCTCCGAGAAACATGAATCGCACCTGAATTGTGAATCGGTGTGATTCGCGATTCAGCCCCCAAATCGGCCGATTCAACCCGATTTTTGGAACCCCTTCGATTCTATTCCCGATTCATATCGATTAGATGTGAATCGAATCGAATCGTACGAATCGAATTGTGAATCTTAAGATTCTGACAACTATGGCCCCAACTCGTCAATTTAATTGACCTCTTTTGATAGAGATAGCTATGGCGAGTTCAATTCTGGCGACGAGATCAGCGATTCCATCATATAGGTATGGTGGGTTTTGAATGTGGTTCTGGAAATTTCAAACTGGAACATAGGTTCAAGGATGGGATGTTGGATGCAAGCAAAATCGGTGACTTAGGGAGATGCCTGGACAGCTACAAAGGCGAGGAGTCTTCAGCGGAAGCTGATGGCAATGAGTGCCCGGTTGAAGTCGTCATCATGGGGCCCATCATTGAAGGAGCTAAATGGGAATTGCCAATGTTACCTGAACTAGCTATACTCTTAGCGATTTGCGATCTGGATTGCATGTTTCCAATCGCGGGTCATTTGTGATCTGAAACAGAACTTCAACATTCCGATTAACAGCCACACCAGAAAAGGAAAGGAAGAAAGATGATAAAGCAAGATGAGGCACGGAAATCAGATGTAGCAGAATATACATTGACCTCTGTTAAGAGTATCAGCAAGAACCTCTCTGCAGTGACAAGCAATCACTGTCCATGGCGTTCCTCCTTTTGTATTCCCTCCAATTCGATCTGTTACAGTGATGCGGTGCCCAGATCAATATGATAGCTTTGGCGACTTAATCGATGCAAGAGCGGGGGATAAAGCAGCTGGCGAGAGAGAGTTGCTCCTTATGACAGAGGTATATGAAATATCAAAATTTATGGAATTTAGAGGTGGGGGAGAGGTAGAGAGAGAAATTGTTTTGGTATTAAGTTATGAGAGGTGGAATTGTTAAGAAGGCTCCAGAATACACGTTTTAGTTCAATGCGGTGGGTGGGTATACATTAAAACGACAATTGCGTTCCACTTAATGCCAAATGTCATTCATTTATTTTATATTTAAATCCGTAACTAGGCTAGCATTTGATCTACCTCACTATGACAGTAGACGTTAAAAAGTCATTAAATTTCTTTTTATAAGAAGCGCACTGTATTAAAAATTAATGAAATTATGTGTGGAACATAAAGATAGTTACCTTATTGTGCTAGAATGGATAATGTAACCTGAACTGCTCTGTGCAGTGACAAGCAACCACTGTCCATGGTGTTCCTCCTTTTGTATTCCCTCCAATTCAATCTGTTACAATGTTGCGGCGTCCAGATCAATATGATAGCTTTGGCAAGCAAATCTATGTAAGGGTAGGGGATAAAGCAGCTGGTGAGAGAGAGTTACTCCTCATGATAGAGATATATGAAATGTCAAATTTTCTGGAATTTAGAGGTGGGGGAGAGGTAGAGAGAGAAATTATTTTCAAGTTATGAGAGGTGGAATTGTTAAGAAGGCTCCATAATACATGTTTCAGTTCAATGCGGTGGGTCTAGTTCAATACGTGGGGTGGGTATGCATTAAAACAATAATTGCGCTCAACTAAATGCCAAAAGTCATTCATTTATTTTATATCTAACTCCGTAACTAGTCTAACATTTGATCTACCACACTATCACAGGAGACGTGAAAGAGTCAATTTCTTTTTATAAGAAGCGCACTGCAATAAAAAATAATGAAATTATATGTGAAACATAAAGATAATTACCTTATCGTGCTAGAATGGATAATGTAACTTGAACTGCTCTGTGCAGTGACAAGCAATCACTGTCCATGTTGTTCCTCCTTTTCTATTCCCTCCAATTCAATCCGTTAAAGCGTTGCGGCATTCAGATCAATATGATAGCCTTGGCAAGCAAATCGATGTAAGATTGGGGATAAAGCAGCTGGTGAGAGAGAGTTACTCCGTATAGAGATATATGAAATATCAATTTTTCTGGAATTTAGAGGTGGGCGAGAGGTAGAGAGAGAGATTGTTTTGGTATTAAGTTATGGGAGGTGGAATTGTTAAGAAGGCTCCATAATACAAGTTTTAGTTCAATGCGGTGGGTCCATACATGGAAACAACAATTGCGTTCCACTAAATGCCAAATGTCATTCATTTAGTGTATATCCAACTCCGTAACTAGGCTAATATTTGATCTACCACACTATCACATTAGTCGTTAACATTTGATCTACCTTATCGTGCTAGAACGGATAATGAAAACTCAAACTGTTCTTAATTAAAGAATTGTAATTAATTTAAATAAGTAACTTGCAATGGAGTGTTTGGCTGTGAAATTAAGTAGGGATGGACCTGCAGACTTAGTTTCATGGTCCAGCACTCCCTTTAGCTAATGCGAGTGATGAATTGGAAAAGTGGCAGGGCTGCATCATGAAGTTAACTGGACTGTGAAGGGTTTTATTTTTGGTGTTAAAGGGGATTGTGATTTAATGAAGGGGATTGGAAAAGTGGCAGGGCTGCATCATGAAGTTAACTAGACTGATTTTAATTTTTTTGAACTGTGGATATCCTTGGACTTGAAGAGTTTGAATCTCTCCCAAGAGATGCAGTTATAATGTTGCCCCGCACAATGATAAGATAATCATTTTGGTGTACAATTGAGAGACTCAGCATACTCAAAATGCTCAATTTTCACCGCAAGCTCGTAGACGAGCTTCTTCTAAGAAGAGCGGGGGTGATGTACATGGGTCTATAAGAATTTTGTTACTACAGTGGGGTTTGGTAGAGAGAGAGAGATTATATTAATTAGGTAGTAGATTATTATTGAAGGTTTGTTTATCTTATATTTTATTAGTTTCCTATTAGGTTTATGTTTTCCTTATTTCTAATTTCTTTGTCAACCGAGATTTATATTTGGTTTTATCTATAAATAAGAGCCAGGCTCACCTTTGTAATTAATTAAATAATACTATGAATGAAAATATGAGAGAGGCAAACTAATTTGATTTATTTGTGCGTGGAAGCTTGTGTGTGTATCAAGTCTTCCGTTGAGTTTACATGGAGGATTTTGGGTTACCTATTCTTTTCATTACGGATTTTGAATGATAATTATTGTGAGGAAATTTCATCTTTGTACTTGGGAGTCCCACACATTGAATTATGGTGTTGGTTGAGTTACAACTGTGACTATGGTATATGTTTTCAAGGAAATATGGATCTTAGCTAGTATATGAATGTGCGAAAATAGACTCATTTAGTTGAGCCTAGATAATGTGTGAGCTTTTTGAAGTCAATTAAAAAGGGAATTACCTTTTTGTGTCATGCCACTTAGGGCTTTTGTCATTTTACATATAGTATAAGAAACTATTTGATTACAGTTGTAGTGAGATTTTCGTTATTATTCGAATTCCTTTGTTCTCACCCAGGTATGGTTTTTATGATGAATGCTTGAGGAAGTACGGAAATGCAAACGTCTGGAAGTATTTTACCGACCTTTTTGATTACCTACCTCTCACGGCGCTTATTGAGAGTCAGGTTTGAGTTGTACATTTACAGATACTTTATTTCGATTAATTCTCATGACAACTTCTTATGGACTTTATGATCTTTTATCATAGATCTTCTGTTTGCATGGGGGTCTTTCACCATCTTTGGATACACTGGATAATATCCGAGCCTTGGACCGCATACAGGAGGTACCTGAACACATCTGTCTGTGTTTGGAGTTCATATGCTTTGAGTTCAATGAGTGATCATATCTATCTGTTGTAATTCTATTCACAATATATTGTCATGAACTTTCCTTCTTATATTTTCCTTTCAACTGACAAGAAATGTTCTACTCACTCATTTTAATTTATTTTCATATTACGAGGCTTTGAAGTCTGTAATGCAATTTTTTGGTTTTGTTCAACATCCATACATATTGCTCCCTTTGTCCCAAAGTTGTGCTTTCCTTTTTAGTCCGCCCCAAATTAATAGTCATGCTTCTAAAAATAGTATATGAAACTAGGTGAGATTACAAAGTCACCCATCAAAACAATACCGATGAGAGGATAATTATCGAAGTACATGTTTTCTTTTGAATATATTCACCATTTTTAAAAGGATAAATTTTGAAAGTAGAAACTTTCTTAACATGCTCGACTCAAACCGTGACTATTAATTTGGGACGGAGGGAGAAAAATCTCTTTTCAATGTTCAAGTCCTCAATGCTCATGTTGGGTTGTTTCTGGGTTAAAGTTTCCCAAACATTATATTTTAAGAGTTTTTTTGCTGGTCGATTGGTAGGTTCCACATGAAGGACCGATGTGCGATCTGTTGTGGTCTGATCCAGATGACAGGTGTGGGTGGGGAATATCTCCTCGTGGAGCGGGCTATACTTTCGGACAGGACATAGCAGCTCAATTCAACCACACCAATGGACTTAACCTTATTTCAAGAGCCCACCAACTTGTCATGGAAGGCTTCAATTGGTGCCAGGTTTGTAAACCCATAATTGAATAGATGACGTTTTCTTTTTTGGGTTAACTGCAGGAAACTCCTGGAATTTTCACACTAGTTGCAACTACCTCCCTCAACAATTAATTTTATCAAAAACCCATATTTTCATCGTTTGCCACTTCCTGCAAACGTGTTGCTAAAAGTCAATGTTCTAAAAAAACACCAAGTGGCTTTTGTTCTTTTTTAAATGTAGTAGTGCAAAAATTCAACTTTTAGCACAAATTTAACAATTTAACAGTCTAGCTAAGTATATGTAGCAATGACATTACATGCACCCAAATAGTTGCCGAACATATGTATATATATATAGAGAGAGAGAGGGCAAGGCTCCTATACATCATGCTTCCTACATCACCCCGTACATCACACCTAGTTCTAGGCCAAATTTTTTTTTTCAATTTTTTTATTTTACCCATGGAATTCACCTTGCAATCAACACATGTTCAAAAAATTAGGTCAAAATACCACTGTTCTAAAAAACCCGCCTAGGCTCCGCCTAGGCTTGAGGCTTGGGAGAAACGCCCCGCCTTAAGATTTTGACGCCTTATGCTTGGTAAAACCCTTAAGGCGTACTTTTTCTCTAAAAACAACAATGCTTTAGTGAAACGATATCGCCTTTTAAAGATTTTTTTGTAAACCGGACCATTATCTCATCCAAAATAATCAAATAGTATTTTTATTTGCAAATATTCAGACATATTTTTATGATATGTACAATTTTAGTATTTTAATAGTCGTGTTATGGTTAAAAAATATTAAAATATATTAAAAAGACCTAAACGCCTTTTCACGCCTTTTTACGCCAAGGCCCGCCTAGGCTTCTAAGGCTTAAGGCTTGGCCTCCACGCCTCGATCACGCCCCGCGTTTTTTAGAACCTGAAAATACAATTTCTAGCTATTTTTTAAAAATCCAACAAAACCTACTGAAAATACCTTATCGCGCTAGCAGACTTTTGTGAATTTTTTATAAATAGCTAAAAAATGTATTTTGACCTAATTTTTTGAACATGTGTTGATTGAAAGGTTAATTTCAATAGGAAAATAATTTTTTGGGAAAAAAGGTTTCTTCGGGCCTAGAACTAGGTGTGATGTATAGAGTGTGATGTAGGAGAGCCTTCCTCTCTATCTATCTATCTATCTATATGGGCCTAGTTGCTGTATCTATCTATCTATCTATCTATCTATCTATCTATCTATCTACATGGGCCTAGATGGGTTTTAAAACTGTGCTAAAAAGTTTGCATTTTTTTTCTTCATAGTTATAGGGTTATTTGCAACAATACGGAGGAGTATTTGCAATCGAAGTGATAATAGGGGGATTTTTCAT